>JAGKQA010000003.1:0-748776 GCA_022609195.1 Plenodomus libanotidis
ATTTCTTTTGAATACACGAACGTTCCAACAGCTTAAAGATCTATCACTGCAATATCAGTGATTTGGACCTTGAGCTAGGAACCGTCACAGACCCACATGAAGAGGGTTTGAAGGCCAGAAGATATAAGGACACGGTCATCACCATATAGATAGTATTTCCTTCATAGCTCTTCAGTTGTCAATCTAAGTATTCAGTCTACACACCTGAATAGCCTCACGGCTTCTGATCATCACTTGCACGGACACCAGTCTTGATATTGCTCCCCTATTACCTCTACTACCGTAGTGATAACATAAACCCTCTGACACCTTCTATATACTCACGGGTATTTAGTGTGATCATTACACATGACTTGCAGTTGGTCCTTGGGTTATAACAATTATTTGCGCGCTGTGCCGCGCTAGCAGTAAAATACTAGTTAATCGAATTAAATTAAATATTATTAATATATTTATATAACCTAATTTCTATAAAATTATTAATGTAAAGCATTTATTAAATTATATATTAAGCGAAAAAAAATTAGGATTAAAAAGGCTTTATATAATTTAAAATACTAAGTATTCCTTTAGCAAAAGGCCTGGACATTAATACTACAAAAGTTAGACTTTACGGAAATCTTATAAGAGCCTTATATAATATTAAAGAATGGTATAGTTTATATCTTTTTCGTTAATAATATTATTTTTGCATTTGCAGAATAATTATATTCGGCGTTCAAAAATTTAATAAATATATTTGAAAAGCAATTCAAACCTAAAGAGATGGGAAATGTAAATTGGGGTTTTAGGATATATATCGTGAAAGATCTTATCCAGGGGAAACTCTGGCTTACGCAAAAGATATATATCGGGAAGATCGCCAACAGATGCCTAACCCTTGAAGAGCTGGCTAAGGTCGAGAGGACGCCGATGAGCACGACAGAGGAAACACGGCCGAAGACGACGACGAGAAGGTCGGCGAGCGACGTCAGTGAGGCTGGAGGAGAGGATAGACGGCTCGAAGGTCAGGCAGGAGTGTTATGACCCAAAGGACCAACAACAGGTCCAGGAACAGGCCAGCGGTCAGCTGCGCCTTAGAAGCCTGAAAACCAATACATCAGGCGGGGAACCTCTATTATGTCAGCAGGAAGGGATGATGTAATCACAGGGTTAGGGGTCGGACCGCAAGGACCGACGAGCGGTCCCATCGATACCACAATGGACCGCAAGAGTCGACCTGCGACTCTAGCGACCCAGTACTAAAGATGATATGAAGGATATAGGATATAAGGACACGGTCAACACCAGATAGATAGCATTTCCTTCATAGCTCTTTAGTTGTCAATCTAAGTATTCAGTCTACACACCTGAATAGCCTAACGGCTAATGATCAGCACTCGCACGAAAGAAACGTTCTCAGTATTGCACCTGTCACCTCTACTACCATATTGATAACATAAACCCTCTGACACTTGCTATTTACTCCCGGGTATTTAGTGGGATCATTACAAGGAGGAAGCTAGCGTCAGTAAGGTTTTTCGACCTAAAAGGGTTTCCCATTACTATCAAAAGGCACAATCGCCGCGCTGCGCAGAAAGGATACAGGTTAGGGACGGTGCTAAGCCTCATGAAGGGGATACAATAGCTTTAGACAAACCTAAACGCCTTGTCTAAGGGGGTGTGCTGAGCGGTATGTGGGTCACAGGCAATTTAAGGCAGCCTTTCGCGAGCGAGTGACTCGAGAAGAATTTGCCAGGGATTCTACAGGGCTGTCTTCTTCCTCTTCTCATAATCATAATCAATACTTAGGCTGAATTTACAGTATCACATCTATCGTTGATTAGCAGTACTAGCCAAAAGCACTGAACAGGCCTGTACTGCTCTCCAGGAAAACATTGCCTGCCATCTCAGTCGCTGACGGCTCAGTCTATTCGGGGAATTGACTTCTCTCTGAGTGTGGCTCAAATTGACTGGAGAAAGTAGTGCACATTTGATATTGAGATGTATGCAAGTCTGTAGCTTGTTAAGCTGTATCTGATTTCACTTGGAATTTCGAAGCAAGATTGGTTTATTAGTGCTCGTGAATCGTACAATTAGTGTAAATGCAAATATTTCAAAAATTAGTTGTGAGAACACGAGCTCCAGCTGATGTGCACACTTGCAGTTAAAGACTTTTGATATGGAAGGCTCACGAAATTGGACTATCCGGTAGATGGCCTGCGTAAATCATCTGAGGTCTATAGATCCGCTGACTACTTATTCATTTGTTGAGCCACTTGAGTATTTTGACAAGAAACTGCCTCATTCTATTGGAGAGGTCGCAAGTTGGCGTCCTGTTCCTATAGGCCCACGCAACCTCGACCCTGAGCTATGGTTTGTATGGACACTATTCCAACAGCCTCCTACACTTTGCACACAATTTCGAAACAACGAGCGATCTCTTTTCATATATCCACTTGGCACCACATACGGCTAACGAACCTCGTGTGCTTGGGTTCACGCTAGAACGTCATGCGCTTGAAGTTACACGTACTTCATCGTCATTAGAAGTGTGTCAAGTCATTACTTACTGTACTGAAAACCACTTGAGCCATGTATACGATGCTATGTGTACAGGACAGTGACAATACAGTATAGGAATTTCGGAAAATTTCGACTTGAAGTGTCTAGATCATGAGGCCAAGATGGTGCGATGGGAGTTTGATGCTACAGAATAACTTTTCGGGCTTCATTGGCAAGTTCTAGAACGGCAACCTTGGAAGGCCCGGTGAGTAAGTCTGAAAGGCGCGGCCTGCAGGTGAAATTGTTGGACACGCTAGCTGGAGCCAAGCATGCTGAATTGAAATATATTATGCATGAGAGGTGTCCGTACTCGTGTAAGTCTAAAGCTTATATTCATGCTCGAGCCGCCGGCCAGCTCTGGAAATCTGCTGACTGTGCGCTAGAGCGTGTACTGTTAATTGAGTCAATTGGGCTGCTTACCAGAAGTTTGTTTCCCAGTGACTCTGATCATGATTCACGTGTATCATGTGTGAGACTCCATCAAGAGATTCGCCAACAGAGGTTTCGCAAATCTCCGTGACAAGGGCAGCCGCAAGTGCCTGTGGAGCTCTCGGGAAGAGCTGCACTGTATCTCCTGCCCAGGTGCAACAAAAGGAACATTCTCGGTCGCAGTCCTTCGCCAATCACAACAGTGCGGATCTTGGAAGCTACGTGTTCTGGTGTTATTCGAGAAAGCCGACCTTGGACCAAGCAAGAGCTGAGGCAGCGAGAGTTCGTGGTGTTTTGATATTCATTCCGAGCTGCATTTCCGTTTGCCGTCGAGGACAAGGGCGGTGAGCTATGTATATGCAGAGCTGCTCGGAGCCAGTATATTTTTCCATCCATCGTCTATTCGTAGTACAGTTCTTGATATCGTTGGTCCACTCGAGCCGTCTAGCAGCATCCGCAGCTCTCAGTGACGCCGCAGCAGTCAAGAGACTCTCCACAGCCACCGCGCAAGCCCATTTCGGATTGCATAGGCTCCTCGGCTGTCTATAATGTATCAATCGTATTAGCTGATAGTTCTCAGGGAAATACCCGACAGCGAGAGGGAGGAATGAACGTACAGGCTGTTGGGTGACCACGTCGGAGGTAGGAGCCTCCATTGGCTGCTGTTGGGAAGGGGCGTTGACCTCAGGCATATTGGTGTGTGACTTGAGAAGAATGCGTGGAGTCTTTTGAGATATATGCTTCTACTGCGCTGTAGCAATATTTATTTTTGGAATGTGTATCTTGAAATAAGTAGCCAAGAGATCGAAGACGGACTGACAGCTTGGCACGGCCGGGAGATCGCCAACTTATAAATGCTTGTTTCTCGAGAGCCGTCTTGGCATGGGGTTGTCCAACGAACAACCTCTTTTCTCACAGCTGTGCATCGACTTGTTTCGAACCTCCGAGTGGCCAGGGGTCCCACCAACAAAATACCCCAGACGATGATGTCAGACCCAATCAAGTCGATTTGCTGGGGGCGGAGCATCATGCATGCGATGTCATTGCCCACGGTCCATCTCCCTTCTAGCATCGCGCCAGCCACTCGATCCAACTTTGTCACCGAGATGCAAACTCTCATTGATAGCATGGCAACGTGGCAGATATGGTAGCTTGCCAGCTCGCATCGCGATCAAGACAAGAGGACCAGAGTGTTTACGAGGCATGCACTGCTGCTCCGAAAGCGCCACAGATAGCAACGGTGCTGTCAGTCTTCTGCCTGGTTCAGCCACATCGAGATGGCAGCAACATGTCGTGTCCGATGGCGCCCGAAGCTCTTGTGCGTGGCTAGCTCGCAGCCACCTCGCCTGCTTTCCACAATATAACAGGTTGAACGATTCATGGGAGCCTTTCCATGTCACCAGGTCCGGGTACGTGTCGCAGTATGTCTTCATGGCTGACTAGCTTCCATCGCCAGGTGAGCGTATCAGATGAAGAGGAGAAACCATATCAGATCAGAGACAAACAGGAATACCAGGAACGACTGCTTCACCGCGCCGGAAGATCGGCACTTCGATATGTGGCAGTGAAAATGGCGCGAGACCCACTTTCTCTGCCTTGGCCTGACATGCCCACTTCGATTTTGAAAGACACCAGAACAGCTCCGTCAACCACGTGGCTGGCAGCCTGCGTCGAGACTCTCTGCGTCAGCATCGTGTATCTTGCCCATGGACTTGGCCGGTAAGCAGCACGGACTCAGTACGATTGGCAGTAGGTAAATGCGCCCGCACAGCTGGCAGAAGCAAATATTCGATCAAATGCTATGGTAATGTGCAACGGAACAATTGCTGGTAGGCAATACCTGCCTGTGAGTCGGGTCCGCAGACAAATGCACTTCACGTGATGCGACACTACTGTGTATAAGTCGGCGAGAGGACTGCCAAGGCTATTAAGTAGGCCTTTCATTTCGCGGTGGAAATGTTCCACGGATCGCCGGCAAGCGTGAGACAAGGCGATAGTGCAGGATATTGTGATGGAGGTAAGATGTCTCTCAGTACCTAGGCGGCTCCTGATGACGGACTACTCTAGAGTAAGTACTTGTGTGTGGCGGCGAGGATGATGACCACTTGCAAGTGCCTGCTGGAATACGAAAGATGTTGGATGCATATGGGTTGGTTCTGTTGCGGCTGCAGCGCACTATCCGATCCATTTTCTCATCTGAAGACTGAAGTGTTGGGCAGAGAATTGTCATCTGGAGTCTGGACCCTAAGCTAGTACCTACAGTAGATAGTGTCAGCCCTGCATACCATTCAACGTAAGTGGGGTCTTGAGGCGGACTTTGTATCTGGTACCAATAACTGCCGGAGAGGCCCCCAGGATAAAACTGTGCACAGTACTCCACTCGAATCTGGCACTTACTGCTTCCGGATGCCCAGAACGAAATCTCGAGATGCAATTTCATTGCTTATTTTCCCATCAGCCAAGACGGCACTTCCTTCTGAAGATACGGAATAGAAGGCATCGGCGTACGGCAGACGAATGCTGTATAAAGTCTCGAGCTGTTCGCAAAGGTGCCCTGCGGCCCTGAAGTCCATGCGAGCTTGTCCATGTCCATGTCCCTGACGATCCACCTTGCCAGTCGAGCTGCGAGCCTAATTCTCGCCCCTGTCCTGTGTAAACGCATCCACATTGCAACCTCGCCCAGGCACACAGGCACACAGGCACACAGGCGCACCGTCACAATTGCTCGCTTCATCATAGGCTCGTCGTCGCACTCGATATCACAAAGACGAACCTTTGTGGTCCTCTGCCGTAGGAGATCCGAGCCTCCAGGGCTGCGAAGCCCTCGGGCCTGAGTCTCAAGCTCCAAACGTGGCAGACCAAGATATTAGTCCAAGACAGGGCAACAGAGGCGGTTCCCGGGTGCGACATTCAACGGCCTTCTCTCTAGTGGATTGCCTCGCAGTCACCGTGTCCTTCTTGGCAGGCGCATTAGTCTCTGGTTCGCAGCCTTGGAACGCGGCACATCCTTGTCGTGGTTACAACGCATCATTGTTTTTCACTCCGCGTTTCTCTTCTCCCTGAATCGGCCAGCGATCCAGAAGGCGGTCTCGCTTTCTGCTTGCTGCCCACTCACCACACATCATCGTGGCTATCTCACGCTCCCTCGCCCATGCGTCCTCCACCGAGGACGCCCATCCCGCCAAATCACATCACCGACGCCGCTCCTCCGCCTCGCCCGGCAACAACTTGCGCATCTCATTGGAGAAGGACGGCCGCCGCGCCGCCTCCAGCCAGACTGGCGCCTCGACGGGAGGCAGTAGCAGCAGGCTTCAGCCAAGCCAGCTCTCGCCCATTCCAGGTATGTTTGTGCCTGCATGTAACACCAGCACTGCCTTGGCTCGGCATGCAACCCGATTGCTCGTGTGCTGCGTTGCGAGAAGCGTCATGCCGTGACTTCCCACTACTCCCAGAGTGCCTGTCAACTCCTTCGCTCGGCTGTGTTGTGTGTGACTGACTGTTTGCTTGTTATATGGCACACAGGCACTCCTGGTCTTCCCATGACCCTCTCTCGGAGCCCCTCCCCCGTACCTGGGGGAGGTTGGTCCAGCCCCGGCCTCAACATCTCCACGAGCGGTCGATCGAGCCCTGCGCCTGCGTTCCCCGGATTCGTTAGCGGACATCAGCCTAGCTCGTGGGAGGCATCAGCGCGCGCGAAGAAAATGAGCGGCTATCCTGCGTTCGAGACGCAGAACCAGGGCTTCTTCCAACGGCACATGCGGCGAGTATCGAATAACTTGCCGCGATTCAATACCAGTACACATTATGCGGAGAAGGAGAAGCTACAACGGGGCAGGTGGGCGCCTGTGCAGACAGTCCCGCTATACGGAAGGTTGAGAAATATGTCTGGGCGCGTTGGGCGGAAGTCGAAGCTACGGGCGCTCCTTGTCCTCGTCCTGTTGTTGGCAGTGTGGATGTTCTTTCACACGGGTAAGTTGCACGGCTCTCTCTGGGCCGCAGGAAAAATGCTGACACGTCACAGCCTTGAGAACGTATTGGCGACGAGCATCATGGCTTGGTGGCGGCAAGAAATTCGTGATAATACTAGGCGCCAATGTGGGAGGTGGCGTGATGGAGTGGAAGGGCGCAAGAGAGTGGGCAATCGAACGAGACAGTCTACGGAACAAGAAGAAATACACCGCGGAATGGGGCTACGAGTTGGAGGTGGTCGACATGAGCACCAAGAAGCGATACGCGCACGAATGGAGAGAAAGCTGGGAGAAAGTCGACTTTATCAGGAATGCGCTCAAAAAGTATCCTGAAGCCGAGTGGTGAGTGTCTGACAATCCACGTGGGAAGATCGATCAATACTAACTAGTTCTTAGGGTCTGGTGGCTCGATCTCAACAGCTACATCATGGAGCCCTCCTACTCGCTCCAAAGCCACATGTTTGACCACCTCGAACAGCACGTCTACCGCGACATCAACGAGTACAACCCCCTCAACATTTCGCATCCGCTCACCGACGCATATCTCGACGACGAAATGCGCTCGCCCGTCGGCGACGGCCACCCGGCCTCGGTCAACTTCATCCTGTCGCAGGACTGCGCAGGCTTCAACCTAGGCTCCTTTTTCGTGCGGCGCAGCGCGTGGGCCGACCGCCTGCTGGACGTGTGGTGGGACCCCGTTGCCTACGAGCAGAAGCACATGGACTGGGCGCACAAGGAGCAGGACGCGCTCGAGCAGCTGTACCGCAACCAGGCGTGGATCCGCGCGCACGTCGCATTCGCGCCCCAGCGCATGATCAACAGTTTCCCGCCAGGCGCGTGCTCGGATAACGGGAATGACACGCGGGTGCATTACAACCAAGATGACCGTGACTTTCTGGTCAACATGGCGGGCTGTGAGTGGGGCCGGGACTGTTGGGGTGAGATGTATAACTACCGCGAGTTGAGCTATTATCTCAATCGGAATCCGTGGGAGCGGTTCAAGGAGGATTTGGTGGCGCCTATCATCTTCAAGATCACGGGCAAGAAGCTCAAGCTTTGAGGTTGCGGACGGGACCAGGAGTTCTGCTGCATCCGCAAGCGAGAGCATTGCATTTCATTCCTCTTTCCTTAGGACACCATTTATTATACCCATTTTTGTTCATTGGACCAAAATGGCCCAGAGTTTGGTGGGCGATGTGTCGGCTCACTTAGCTTTCGACGACGATCACGACGCCATGATACCACCAAGTGAAGACGGCAAGGACCATGAGGGTCTGCCATGAGATGAATTTGGGATGGCAAGGATGCGTAAGGCCATGGAAGCTGTCCATAGCGGGCACCAGGAGCGGCGTTACTACGGCGTTCTTTCAGGACAAGGACGCGCAGTCAGAGAGCAGCCACTTCTCAGCAATGCTTTTAGCTTCCCGTTCCCAAGCTTATATACACTCAGACTGAAATCTCGTCTGTTTCCAGGGATGTAAAAAAAACCTGAAGCTGATCGGTCTCCTGTGGTTAGAAGTGTTTCTTGTTTTCCTAGCCGCTGTCCCAGGCGAACAAGTTTGCCAGATCCAGACACCGGCCCGCTAGCTGAGTGACAGGTGACCAGCGCTGGTTACTAGCCGACTTGGCTGTCGTCTCACAGTCTTGTGCGAGATCTCTGTGCTGCCTAGCCCTATGCGGGCTACGGGCGTTGCACGAGATGGGCGAGCTCGGGAGAGACTTTGGGGGATGTGGTGGACTTCGTCGCCTTCTCCTTCTCCTTCTGTATCAGCTAGATGGTCGATCTTCGAGGGCAAGCAAGCAGATCAAGCTTGTCAGTATTGGTATCTATGCTGTATCTATGCTGTACCTCAGCTAAAGTGGTGATATATCGTTACGGCACGGATCATCTCCTTCGTCGTCACCGATTCCGGTATTGCCCCTGGTCAGCTTCACTCATGCAACGCAGAATCGGACTTGCACCCCAGATGAGTAGCGTAATTCTTCCATCAGAACTTCCAGGGGACAACCTAACTGGCACGATTCTTGTCGGTGAACTTTGCAGACCGTCGCAAAAAGCTGGGCAGAGGCTCATGTTTCGGGCTGCTGATAGACACGTTACAGTATGGGCGATCATCAGGTAGTGTTGCAGAGCGCGGCTCAAGTCAAAGCCAGTATCCAGAACTGTGCAGTGTACTGCATCGTATCTGTGAGCCAAGAGGATAGACGAGATTGAGTCTTGAGAGGGACAAGCTCTGCCTCAGCGTTGGTCTTTGAGCTGGTCATTCGTCCGCCAATTCTTGTTCGGCGCTGCCCTTGGGGTATCCATGAAGTCAGACCATATGGGAAATTTTATTCATAAGTAAAATCAAAAGTGAATTAAAAAGATCATGGACTGAAAGTGCAACTAGCCCGGGTGTTTGCCTCGCCTTGCTCCATGCTAATGACAACGCTAGGAATTCATAAATACAATGCCTCTACAAATCGCTGAGAATCCCAAAAGCAGCCGCGGTCAATGCTCCACCAAAGGTCCCCGTCCCTACTCGAGTGAAGGATTCCAAATGACAAAACCCCTGATGATAAATCCCGGTCAGCCTCGACTACCTTCACCTTATTAGTGGCCGTGGAACTCTCTGAAATACTGCTCGATGTCGAAGTCCGGCAGTGGATCTTGGGTACCCAGTATGTCTGTCCATTCATCGTGCGAAGGAGCTTGCGTAGCGATAGCGTTTGGGAGCCATGAATCCTCGTTACCAAGGAAAGCGTTGCCTTCACCGTCTTGGCCGTCAAATA
Organism: Plenodomus libanotidis; assembly: GCA_022609195.1. NCBI lineage: Eukaryota > Fungi > Ascomycota > Dothideomycetes > Pleosporales > Leptosphaeriaceae > Plenodomus > Plenodomus libanotidis. The sequence continues at coordinate 9,714 of JAGKQA010000003.1, forward strand.
TAGCTGTCTGGCCATGACCAGAAGTCTCTCGAACCGACTGCTGGGCGCGCCAGTTGGATGGTCCAGGCTGACCATCATCTCCATCCTGGGGCAAAAAGATGCCTGCAGTATGTGGGAGTCCTCCACCGCTGGAAGGTTGGTCGTCGGTAGAAGGATGATCATAGTCACTCTCCGGAATCTGTCGAGCACCAAAGGAGAGTACTGACGTCCATGACGCGAATGCCTGTGCAATACCCTCACGAAGGCGGGCTTCGTACTCAATAAGCCACGTCGGGTCTTGTCGAGATGTCTTAAGGACAATCTCCATGCCAGTGTCGCTGGTCAAGAAATCTCGGGCCTCGGACACACCTGGGGACAGGAGTCCAGCCTGGCCTCGTGTGGCGCCAACCAGGACAGAGAAATCGTTGTACGGAGAAGCAAGTCTTCGAACCCCCGGACATACTATCTCGAAGATCCAGTACCACTGACTTTCGATCGTTTCGTGCTCTCGAGGGCATCGTCGATGTAGCTCTGCGCCCTGCTGGACAGTGATATACCTGACTTGGCACCTGCGCGCGCGCACGTGCTCCTCAAGTGCTTTTGTGGTATCGAAGAGAGACACGCATGCAGAGCAGTAATGTCTTTGGTGAGTCCGGTAGATGTGCTGCTTGACATGACTAGGCCTGACCGCTTTGAAGTTCGAGCACTGTTTGTAGTGGTCCGGGTCACCCTTACAGAAGGGACAGGCTAGGAGAGTGGCTTTGGCAGTAGTCTGACGTCTGGGCGATGCCGATTCTTGTTTGACGATATGATGACCTTGGTCAGTCGTCTCCGAGTCTTCGCATCCATTATTTTTTGAATGATTGCTGGCTTTGGAGCGTTTCCTCTTCTGCGGTGGCTGCCCAGCAGCTTCTGTGCCTGATGCAGACAGTGCTGCATCTTGAAAAGTTGGGGGACCCTGAGCAGGCCCGGACAAGTCAGTCTCAACGGTCACATCGGCTTCGCGCGAAGAATTTCGGTTCTGCTCAAGGAAGACGATGGATCAGAAGGAAACGGAGAGGCGCCCCCAGGGGAGGGTGTAAACAGACTTACTTGCTGGACCAGTGGACTTACCCGAACTGAGCACCCGCGCCAGTCTTTTGGCGATGCGCTTGCGGATCCACCCGGCCGGTATCTCATACTGGAGTTCATCTTGGCTAGCCAAACAAATGGTCTTCGGTTGCAATACCATGGGCATTGAAGGAAGGACTCTGACCAGCTTTCGAGAGGAGGAGACGACTACTTATAAGGCAATGCTGGCCACATATCTGCCTTGCTCTGCTATCCTGAACGATTACAACTGCGGAATTGTCTCTGTCTGGACGAAGGATGGAAAATAAAGGCTGCCCTGACCAGCCGTCCTCTTGTTGTTGTGTCCGCACAGTGTGGACGACTTGTGAAATTCGGTCAGGACAGGATTCATTGGTCATGGTGTGTCCCGATGCTTCTGACCGCACAGTGTGGCCCGAGTCCGATGCCTACCTAGGTATCTATCTAGATACCTCTTCACTTCGCGCAGCCCTGCAGATGTTCTAGCGGCTGTCAACGGCCATGGACGCTAATTGGTGCCCATGTCGCGGCTCGTTCCCACCCAGCGGTTCATACACAAGGAAAAACTGCCAAAATCATCCATGTCAAGTTTCGAGCACCAGATCGAGCACAAGGTTGATCAGTGAGCACAGGCCGCAAATGCTTGATCCGCAGAGAGTTGTCACGCGACTTCCATGTTCCAACACCCTTTAGTAGGCTTTGACACAGTGAGTAGAACGGGTGCACTCCCTCAATATTTTGTGAAAAGCTGTCTCGCCGGCTCTTGCTTTCCCGTCCATGCACCCTCATGGCCTTCAAGCAAATTTTTTTTTATAGGATGCATTCTTCCGGCGTACCACTTATTTTCAGACACGTATGAAGGTTGTATTTCTGCAAAAGTGAGATTTGCATCATCAAGCGCAGCAGTTGGTTTCCACCCGAGTACTCTTTTATTTCAGCAGTAAAATGGTCTGAAATAGATGAATGGATACAAGCTCAGGACACCACAAAGTGAAGTTTTGGCGTGTGTCCTTTGGATCAACGAGTACTAAGTAGGTGCCCGTAGCAATAACAAACGCCTCGTGTTCACACATCGTGACGCACCCAACTCGAGTATATACTTTTTCCCAAGCAGCTTCGATTGTGGCTACCCAATTCCCAGCTATTCGTCATACAGTCCTTCATCATCGTCGCCCGGCCCCTCTTGAAACTCCGCAACAGCCTTGCCCTTCCCCTTGTCTCGCCTCCCTCCCCCGTTGACCTCGCCATCAGCAGTAGCAACCCCATAGTCATCCTCATACTCAGCATCCTCATCACTACTCCCCGTAGCAACCGCCTTCCCCTTCCCCTTCCGCCTCGCGCTCCTCAGACCCGAGCTCGCACCGCTCACCGACCTCCCAGCCTGCGTCAACGGCGCCGGAGCCGGTCTAGCCGCCTTCTCACCACCGTCTCCACGACCACCCTCGAACGACGCCCGAACACGCTCGTAGTGAGCAAGCTCACCTGCGCTGACGCTAGGGATCAGCTCGCGGTGGGCGTTCAGGAAATCCTCCTCGGTGACGCTAACGGCGATGTCCTCCGGCGTGGCGTGGTGGTCGAAGAAATTGGCGGTCGTGATCGCGTTCGGCGTCTTCTTGCCTTCGTCTCCGGCAGTGGCGAGTGAGTCGTCGTTGAGGTGCTTGATCTTGGCGTCGACTTTGGCTGCTTGGCGAGTCACGGCTTTCAGCATGGCGTCGCTGCAGAGGGCGTAGAAGTCGGCACCGGTGTAGGTGAAGGGAAGCTTCTCGGCGACGCTGCGGAGGGAGACGGTGGGGTGGAGGGTGAACCTGAAGATAGGATGTTAGCTTCTGCCCTTGTGTACTGCGTGTGGACATGATGGAAGTGTACTCACTTTCGCGTCAAAGCCTCCAGAATCCGCAGCTGCTTGTCGTGTGTATCCGACACGCCCAAGTAGAGCATCTTGTCGAACCGACCAGGCCGCAACAGCGCTGAATCGAGCAAGTCAGGCCTATTCGTCGCACCGATCACGAACACTCCCCCGGCGTTGTCCTCACCGCCCGACATGCCGTCCAGCTCCGCCAGAAGCTGGCTCACAATGCGGTCCATCACACCACCGCTATCGCCTTGATTGCCACGCTTCGGTGCCACCGAGTCCAACTCATCAAAGAACACAACACACGGTCTCGCATCCCTCGCACGTTGGAACACCCGCCGCACATTGGCCTCGCTCTCGCCGATGTACATATTAAGCAGCTCGGGGCCCTTGACGGAGAAGAAATTGAGGCTGTATTCGGTCGCAATGGCCTTAGCAAGCAAAGTCTTGCCGGTACCCGGTGGTCCGTAGAAGAGGATGCCGCTGCGCTTCTTCATGCCCTTGGCGAACAGTTCGGGCCGCTCAAGAGGTAGCTGAATGGTCTCCGAGACGGTGTCCTTGACGTTATCGAGGCCGCCGACGTCATCCCAGGTGACATTCGGGATCTTGGGCGCGCCGATGGCGTCGGCGAAGTTCTTGCGTGCGGCGTCGACCGCTACGTCGAAGTCGGCTGGCGTGAGTCCGCGTGCAGCAGGGCCACCCGCGACTTGGACGTCGCGGACTGTGAGCTTGGTATCCGAGGCATCAGTAGATCGTGAGGTGAGCTTCTCTAGGCGCGATCGCTGGGCGACAAGGGCACGGTCAACAACGTCGACGAGATCGCCAGCCACCAGAGCCGCAGTCTTGAGCGCAACACTGCCCATGTCGACATCAGGATCTAGTGGTATGCCTTGGTCGTTGATTACGTTTTTCAGAATAGCTTCTCGCTCGCCCTCATCCGGCGCACTCATCTCAAGCTCGTGGGTGAAGAGTCCTCGGATTCCGTCTGGAACCTTGTCCACCTCCGTAGTAGTCGCGATGAGTACTCTTGCGTCAGTCAGGATCTCCTTCATCGATGAGACCATCCTATCAGCTGTGAGGGCCTCAATGTGCCTGATAAGCAGTGCACAGGACTCGGGTCCGCAACTCATGGCCCTTTCAGCTCGACTTTTGAGAAAGCCCTCAGTCTTCACATCACTGCCTCCCGAGCCAGCATCGTTCACGATGTCATAGGCATCCAAGACAAAAGTATGTAGACCAATGTCAAGACAAGCATCTGTAGTGACAGTGGCTTTCCCAATGTTTCTCTGTGTCGACACCAACAAGATGGCCAGGGGTGGCATTTTGAGGTGTATGGCCCTCTGACTTGTCGCTGCAGCAAGTAGCTCGCGAAGCCGTCGTCGAAGTGGCGCAATCTGCATGCGCTCCGGTTCCATAACAGCAACTGGTGGCGACGTGGAAGATCTGTCCGGTGGCTTCTTCAGCCCAAGGTAGTATCTCCACGTGCTGTATCTGATACCGGGTATCCGGCTTGTGACAGAACCCGTTTGTCGGAGAAGAGTCACGGCGATGTCAATGCAAGCCACGGAGCCCCAAAAGTTCTCATCGTAGTCCTCATCTTGGCCTTCTTTCCTTGTGGGCACGATGTGCGTGACTTTGAACCACACAACCTCGTCGAAATCCAAACTTTTCCCTTGACCAAACCTTTTCGCCGCCAAGGAAAGTATATCATCCACTACAAGACCGTCGGCTTCGTGCAACGTTCGTCCGAGCTGCGTGTCGATTGGAAAGGCAATCAGATCACCACTTTTCACTATCCTCAATTTTTTCTCAAAATAAAACTTGACGCCAGCCATGACAGCTGCCTGCACATCCCTTTCCACAGACTTTGGAGTTCGCACATGCCGTAAAGTGACCTCGCGAGCGTATGGCGGCTGCGATGATCCAGTCAATTTTGACAATGGGTTCTTTGCCAAAACAGGTGAGCCGCTCTTCAGAGGAGATATTCGTAGGTAGGAAGGGGCTTCAAGGTTCGCCAGTAATATAGGCGAAGCGTATGCCGTAGGACTCGATGGCTTCTGGATTAGCGACTCGAAGAACGAAGGCCGTCTTCCGTCACTTTTTGAGGACACGATCCTCGTCACAGGTCGATTCGAATAGCCCTCGGGCAGCCCAAAGACTCTCACTGGCCGCCAGTCGGGCTCTTCCTCAGCAATATCCCCAAAGCTACCAAGGCCAAATTGCCCGAATCCATTTGATGGTGGTTCCGATGCTGCTTCCAACCTGACCCAGTCGCCCGAGAAGCAGCCAATCCTGGTGAGATTGCTGATGTCCACGTAGACGCGCGCTTCTTCGTCATCTTCTGGGACAACTTTAGGATGTAGGAGCTCTGCCGGGATGGGCCTGACAAGGCCTTGCGCTCTGAACAGGCGCCCACGTGGTCGATCCTGCCTAGCGGTAGTAGCAGTGAAGCTCGAAAAGACCGACCCTGGGGTGCTGATACCGTTGGTCTTGCGACCTCGTCCAAGTGTCATTGGTGTTCCAGCAATAGTCGACACGCCACTGGCCGCTGTTGCAGGTAATGCAGGTGCTTGTAGAGATATCAAATCGTCCATACTATCATCAGAGAGCTCGTCCTGCTCATCCATTGACACTTCCGACTCTTCAGTCTCAGTGACTCCATCCGTGGTGTCAGCATGAGTCTCATTCTCAGTCCTGTACTTGTCCTCGGCAGCGGAGTAGAACTGATCATTCGCCGTGTCTTCGTCATCTTCTGCAACCCCGTTGAGCTTCGCCGTTGATGATATGGCTGACGTGGCGCGGCCGTTCTTCAAGTGTATACGCCCCCGTGATACGATAATCTTGGTCGACGGCGACAGGATGCCTTGCGCCACCGGCTCGCAAAGAGTGACCTTGCCCGGGTTCGGTGGCATATGGGTTACAGGATGAGGTGCCAAAGGCAGCGGAAATAAGTCGCCAGCATGTACCACCCGCAGCGTCCCAAGAGCAACTCGTAACGCCGTCTTTAAGAGGTCATCCGCAGACTCGGCAGCGGCACCCTTCCCTTTGAGCTGGGCAGAGGTCACATCGGGGTGGTCCCGGAAGAAGGTGCCCTCTCCATTTTCTAACCTCTTCGCAAGCTCGCCCTCCAAATTCACAAAGACAGTATCCAAAGACAGCGCAACGACATCGAGAACCAGTATTTCGATTCCGCTTCGGCTATGGCTTGACAGCTTCGACGGGGCAGTTTGTTGCAAGGTGGTCGCGAAGCTCTGGAGAGCCAAAGATGAGGGGGAAAATTGCACGGTCGAATGGGCAAGGGCGGCAGACTGAGTCACGGGTACTATAGTCCAGTTGGTCGTTTCGGGTGAGGACCTAGGAGACCATGGTGCGAGGGCAACATGGAGGACTTGAGGGACGTGTGGCGCATCCTCATCTTGCTCGGCGTCTGTCAACAGGTCCTATCAGCTCTCGTAGGGACACTAGAAGCACTATGGGATGTCTCTGACCATGTCTAAAGTGCGGGAAGAGTTCGGCGAACAAGTCTTGCGACAGAATCCCAACGTCTCCTTTCACATGGTCGTCCAGTACTAGTCTGGCGGCGATGGCGGGTTTGTCCTGTCTGCGCCTTCTCTTTCGCTTCCGGTGGGACAGGTCGGTAGACGCCAGCGATGCCATGGCTACTGTAGCTGTATGAAGAGGCCGAAAGGAATTCGAGGCGATGCTGTCGATAGCTATGGTAGTCCAAATGTTGAGAGCTCGGGTCGAGGTGAAGGAGGGGAGGCCTGACTCGGCTGGCCGTTTCTCCCAGGCTGCAGCTAGAAGTTGATTACTTGGGATCCATCGTTTGTCTCCAATACAAAGTTCGGACGAGATGGCTGACGGGCGCCACAGAATATTGACACCGTGTCTTGCTCTACCATTCGTAAGTTCTCTGCCAATTCGACTCGAAATGTGAGCAAGTGAAAGTGTCCGACATTGGTAACAAGATGCCTCGGCTCGAACTGAGAACAGGGTTAGGGGGCCGACATCAAGTCCCCCCCCCCCACCTCTTTCGGCGGCCCGGCCCAGCATTGCACTGACCTTGTCTGCTGTACTTCAGCCAGACCTACCACAGCACTGTAGTATACCACACTCCATCTTCAGATGGAACCTGTAGATAGCAACAATGCAGTACATTAAGTACGGATGGACAATGCTCAGCGAGGCTCAATCTTTCTACTGAATTCATATGGGAAAAGTAGGACCTGAACCTTCTTCGTGAATACGGGCATATATGATTGACATTCTTTGTTGTTGTGTATCCCATCCGTACTGTTTCTGCACTAATGTCGTCTGGTCCATAGGTATGCCTAGAACCAATTCAAGAAGTCTGGTGAAAACATATCACAGTTTCGTTGGCGACGGCCTCGATATTGGAAGGTTTACCAGCACCATGTTCCATTGCATTTTCGTGCCTCGAGAGCTTTCAAGTTGCTAGGTATTTTCACATGCCTTCTTGGCAACCTTGAACACAATGAGACCTTACACAATGACGCAGTGGCGGACAACTGCATATTACCATGTTTGACAGGTCTGGACCGTTCTTCGTCGCTTGTCTCTGTGTGAAACACCAGGACGCCAATGCTATGGTAGAGAGCGTCTCTTCCAGCTGTTATCACGTCGCTACCAAGTACCTAGGTACTTAATCTCTTCCAACAAGGGACCATCGGGTAGTCCCCTCGGGCGGCCCGTTGACAAGCCGCTCGAGTTGGACTCCATTTATTTTCTTATCCTATTTTGGCGCGATCGGCAGTGCATACCAGATGCATTCTGCTCTTCCGCTCTTCCTTTCTGTATACTCTTGCTTCTAGGCTTGATCTTCTGTGTTTTCTTCTGCGTTCTTGTTTCTGCATGCACCTGTTTAGTCGCGTGCTCTCTTTTCCATAAGCATGTCTCCCAACGACACCGATCCCCCGCTAGGCGCGACGCCACCAGACGGAGCATCGACAATCACACACGCCGTCGAGTTCGCTCAGCAAGCGCAGAAACTCTCTCACCAGCCTCCCAAGCAAGGCAGGTCCGACGTCGCAGCCGAAGCCAAGTTTGTCACACCCTACGACCCCGTCATAGTGACCAGCGAAGGCCACAGGCTTCCGGGCGTCCCTGTGGACGAGGCGCACAAGTTGAACGCGTTGAAGAGCGATTTAGAAGATGGCGCACCCATTGCGACGAACAGAGTGCTCTCCGTACACAGCAGTGAGCACAGTGGTCAGGAGGCCACCGAGGGTACACTCCGAAAAAGTATGCCGGCGTCGCACACCAACCCGCTGTTTCCTCCGTTACCCCTTTACGGGCCGTCCTCGATCGCTCGAGACATCCACTGTGCGACCTTCCGAGTGTCTTCCTTCTTCCTCAGCATGGGATTCCTGGGCGTGATCGTCCTTGGATCGCTGTTCACGAGCATACCGACTTTAGCCAACCGCACATGGTTGCGCCTGACCTTCCGCAATCCGGATCGAGACCGCCCGTTTCATGAGGAGGAGGTCAGAAGAGCGGCGGAGCGAAAGGCATCGGAGCGTAATTGGAAGAGGCGGAGTTCTGGACGGCGCGCGTCCGACGACGAGACGCCTCTGTTGGCCACTGCGGATGGGTTCGTGCCAACAGAAGGGGGGCCAGATCCGATACATTGTGATGTAGGATACTACGCGCGGCGAGTTGGTCTGGACGTGGAGGAATTCGAAGTACAGACAGAAGACGGCTTCATCATTGACTTATGGCACGTCTACGACCCGCGCGAATACGAACGACTCAATGAGAAGGACCGCGCATCCCGAGGTCCTGACCTGTTCACAGGCGAGAAGCGCTCGGGCAAAAAGCTCAAGGATCCTTCAGCGCCCCAGAAGTACCCCGTTCTCTTGATTCATGGTCTGCTTCAATCCGCAGGCGCATACTGCGTGAACGACGAACAATCCCTGGCTTTCTGGCTGTGCAAATCCGGTTACGATGTATGGTTGGGCAACAACAGGTGCGGATTCAAGCCGAAGCATGTCCTGCTGGATTACAACGACCCGCGAATGTGGTGCTGGAACATTCGACAGATGGGCGTCTTCGACTTGCCGGCCTTGACCTCCAGAGTCCTTTATGAGACGGGCTTTGCGAAGTGTGGTCTCATTGCGCACTCGCAGGGCACGACCGAGACCTTCGTGGCGCTGGCTAAGGAGCAGAGACCCGATTTGGGAGAGAAGCTCAGTGTATTCTGTGCGCTGGCACCTGCTGCGTACGCGGGCCCGCTCATTGGGAAGATGTATTTCAAGTTCATGCGGGTGATCACGCCGTCTATGTTTAGATTGATGTTTGGTATTCATGCTTTCATACCGATCATGATGACGATGCACGGCCTCCTTCCGGCGAGGGCATATGGCTGGCTGGGCTACAAAGTCTTTTCGTTCCTGTTCGACTGGTCAGACAGCCGATGGGATCGGGGGCTCAGGAACAGGATGTTCCAATTTGCGCCTGTATACGTCAGCGCCGAATCCATGCGCTGGTGGCTCGGGAGAGAGTGCTTCGCAAAGCATGCAAGTCACAACACTCTTGTCTCCGGTCTCACACAGATGCTAACGTGATCAGAAATGCATCCTCGCCACCAAAGAAGAATGGCGCGCGGAAGAGCGCGAAGACGCCGACGAGACGCACGCCCTCTTGCCCTCTTCTCCCACGTCCTCCAAAGTCTACGGTACCCGCGACCGCGGCTACTCCCACTCCAGCGCCGGTGGTCAGCAACAGCGTCGCCACCACAAGCACCCCAAGGGCTCACGCGCATGGTACAATGCGCAATCGCCGCCGTTCGCCCTTTGGGTCGCTGGCCACGATAACCTGGTCGACGGCGATAAGTTGCTGCGACGATTTGAGAAGGGCCGGGAGCCGAACGCGCGTTTGATTCATAAGAAGGTCATCCTCGACTACGAGCACTTGGATGTGATTTGGGCTATGGATGCCGAGACGCAAATCTTCAGGGAGATGCGCGAGGTGCTGTGGCGAACGGTGCCGGAGGAGGCGAGGGCCCGGTGTCGTACACCTATCGGCTGCGAGGATGTGCAGCCTTGGGTCGATGATCGGAAGCAAAGGAATGGGGACGGAGAGACGCCTGTGGAACAGGTCGATGGCGTGGATGAGAGTGTCAGTGGGAGCAGCAGCGAGGACGTGTCAAGTGCATCATGAGTTACGATGGTATGGGCATGGCGATCCTGAACTTCTGATTGTGGGCTTCTGTTTGAGTAAGAGGCCAAAAGGAAGGCATAGCGTGGTACATTGGGACTAGCCTGGCGTAATTTGGTTTTGCTTGGACACCTGACCATACTTCCTACAACACAGCATAATACGGACACACAGCGTACACTACTTGCATAGACAAGCGAGACAAATAATGCATACAATACAGTCACATGTTACACACGAGCATGAATCCGGTCTCTCGCCAAAAAAACATCAAAGACATACCTGACGACAGCCGTTCCACCATGGTGAAACGGCGAGGGCATCGTTTGCATACAGAGTTTCAATTATTCTGAAGCACTCAAACTCGCATCAACGACCGGTGTTGTGACTATCTTTATTCACCATCCGACAAATAAGAATTGCAAGTGCACTAGACATCTATCCAATAAGTAAGAGCACTCGCTTCTCGAACAATTGCTCAGTCTCTGGACTAGTTTGCGCATTAACGCAGGCCAGTCTAACAGTCGCAAGCAGCTCTTAGGGCCGTATCCATCTCGACCATCTACAGTTACAGTTACATAGCAGTCTGCCATCCGCGTCCACGACGTTTGATGGAAATGCACAACTGATAGCTGGCAGATCTCCGACGGGGCAGCCCACGAAATGCAGGAACGGAAACGTTTGAAAACATTTTACCACTTTTGGCATCGATCGCCCTATTTAGCCAGGCACATTATGCGAGCAGGGGTGTATGTACGGGGCAAACAAGTTTCAGGTTGTTCGGCGTCTCGCGTGAGGCAATAGTAGCCACCCATTCTGCCTTTGCTGGGAGCACTTGTTTGGCTGTCGTTTGTTCTAGGCCATTATGGAGAAGTGGGCAACGTTCGAATGGGTGGGTACGTGCCCCATACTTCCATGATGTGCTGGGTCCGTTGCAATGGTGATCTTCGGGGATCAGGGTCTGGTTCCGAGTTGCCGGGTGGGTATCTGCTTTTGTGTCAAGCTTGGAAGAGGCGAAGGAGGCCGACGAGGATAGTTCGTGTCTGCTTCACAGTCCCAGGCTGATGAGATGGCGAAATAACTCTTCCAAGCATATCTCAAGCACACAGCTTTGAGATTTCTCGTGGCGACATGAGCTGGGACGATACCAGCAGATCTGCAGACCAGACGGATGTTTCGAAACGCCATCTTTTGCTTCGTCACACGATTAGATGTTTCACAGGTACAGATTGAGTGCTAGATTACAACGGCAGAGCGGAATGTGACCCTCCATGAACCACGGTTGGAGATGCAGAGTCAGAAACGCTCACAAACGCAGCAACAGTGCAATGAGAGGTCGATGCAGGGTTGGTGAGATCTGCTGGTTCTAACAAAGTTCCTGGATCTTCAATGCGGTTAGACTTGCCCCTGCCACCACAGACCCGCTTTCGCCTTGGTGCTGTCAAAGTCCAGGGCCCAATGAGAGGTCGCGAGGCTTGAGCCGCCGACTTTCTTCAAACATCAACCTTTCCTTTTGTCCACCAGAGCCGCTGTGACCCAGTCAGTTATGTGGGGCCAGCGTTACCTCCACAAGCTGTACCGCTGTGGTGGTGCCGACTCCATTTATGCTCAAGCATGCCAGCTTGCACAAGCCCTTTTATGTCCAAGTTACCATGGTATGTTCTCATTGTTGCTTGTGAAGGCGGCACATTCTTGGGGGTGGCCGCGGACCTGACACACATCCACACCCAACTATCGCGTAGTGGCAATTTTCTTGACATATTCGAGAACCAAACCAACACTGTGATTCGCCATGGTCACGCCGGGGTGCAATTTAGTCCTCGGTCTCCTAGACGTGGACTATCAAATCGATGTCAACCAGCATCTCAAGTTGAGTATGCCTTTGAGCAGGGGATCCACGGATATCAGCCACATCTTATATCAAAGGACCCTCCGTTTGGTGGTTTGACTTGTCGATCATCCGAACATTCTGCCCCGAAGCTTGGCGTTTAGATGTTTCTCCTGCAAGCCAGCTCGCCCACTCAGGACACGGCCTCGGCCAGCCTTGCCAGCCTCACCCTGGCTCGCACAAGTGTTCTGGGTCCCGAGCCGCACGACCACCCGGATCTAACTGGTCCGCTCATCCTATACTCGGCCGTTGGTTTTGTTTGTGTTGGTAGCGGAACGTCCTTCAACAGCTCATCTCTCGGTCTCCGCGCGAGCGAAGTTCAGGAGCTCAGCAATCAGTGACGCCCGGCCGCGAAACCACTCATTCGACGAAACGGGACTGGCACTGGGACTCGGCCCTACGGTTTGACGCCCATCTCCTTCGCTGAACTTTGCCGCTCTCGAGGATCGCGTCCGAGTGGCTATCAACTGTGTTTCTCCCCACTTACATCTGATCTCAAGGTTTACCCACGGCCCCCAAGGACAAGGTCTTTGGACAGCCCTGCAGACCGACAAGTGTCAGTCTGCTTTATATTGCAGTGTCGCCTAGTTGGGCAAGTAGGAGGCCAGATGTTGAAGACAGGCAAGAGACACCCTTCTCGGGTAGATGTCAACCACTAGTTGCCCCCTCGTGAATGCTGGTGGGTCCCCATGTGCCTGGTGAGGGCTCACCAGCAGATCGGCCTCCCTTGTCACCTCTTGGGTAGCAACAAGGGACACATGCAAGTCTGGAACGACTTCCCTACCTGCCACACCTTGCATACCCTGTCCAGTCGCGCAGTGCGTCTGGTCTGGTTATGGAGAATATTTAACACAGCATTCCCACATGGGGCAGACGCTACTTCTCTTCCAGTTTTTGAGATATCATCACGGGTCGGCAACTGAATCCCCTCTTCGGTCCTTTTACCCTCTTCCTACTCATCTGCTTGGCTGGACCTTGGTTTTGACTACTCCTTCACTCTCTCTTGACAAGTAGCCTAACGACATTATCAACTCAGCCATCACTCTTTTTGTGGCTGTAAACTTGACTGGTTCAACATTCCCCTCCTTGATTCTATTGTTTCTCCAGCCTTCTTCTGAACGGAGCAACGACCTCATTGCTGTGTACTCCACCTGGCTTATTGGTAGGCGTAACAATACCTATCATTGTCTGGCTCAAACATCATCCTCACTGTTTGCCCTCAACTTTTGACTCAAACGTTCTGGTGATTCATACCTACCATCTACTTCTACCTCATAAGGCAACCAATACTACAGGCCTCTTGTTCTTTAAGTTTCAAATATCAAAGCCAGGTCTTGGATATTTCCACATCGAGTCATTCGGGTCTCAAGACACTCCTTCCAAGCCACATTCTTTGACAAGATGGCGTCTTTGACCACTTCTCTCACCATCTCCCTGCTAGCCGCTGGCCGGCTAGCGGCAGCCACCTCCTACGCGCTGGAGGACTCATACACTAGCGCCAACTTCTTCGACGAGTTCGCCTTCTACGACGGCGTCGACCCCACCGGCGGCTTCGTGGACTACCAAACCGCCGCTCAGGCCTCCGCCTCTGGACTGGCCGGCTACAGCGAGGGTGGCATCTATCTCGGCGCGGACTACCAAACCGCGAACCCCACGGGCGGCCGCGCTTCCACGCGCGTGTCCTCCAACAAAGCCTATACACACATGCTTCTCGTGGCCGACGTCGCCCATATGCCCGTTGGCTGTGGTTCTTGGCCCGCGCTGTGGTCCTTTGGCCCCGAATGGCCCAGTTCCGGTGAGATCGACATCATCGAGGGTGTCAACTCGCAGAAGTCCAACGAGATCACGCTGCACACCGACGAGGGTTGCAAGATGGCGGCGGGCAAGCAGGTGGCGAGCACCAAGATGACGGCGTCGACCGACTGTGGTGCTGGCAACGGCGGCACGGGATGCCCTCAGGAGACGGTCCAGACCAACAACTTCGGCAAGGGACTGAACACTGTTGGCGGTGGTGTTTATGCTATGGAGTGGACATCGGATGCCATTAGTGTGTGGTTCTTCGCGCGCAACAGCACCGTTGCGAACTCGCTCTCTTCGGCCACGACGGCGACTGTTGACTCGTCCAGCTTTGGAACACCTGTTGCGCAGTTTGCTGGCGGCTCTGGGTGCGACATTGACTCCAACTTCAAGAACCACAACATTGTCATTGTGAGCACCCCCAACCCCGCTATTTTCTTGTCAGACACATGATGACTAACTGAGACACTATAGGACACAACCTTCTGTGGTCAATGGGCTGGCAAGCAGGAGGTCTGGGACGCCGACAGCACGTGCAGCGCTCTGGCCGACACGTGCGAGGACTACGTCAAGAATAACCCAGCTGCGTTCGTCAACGCTTACTGGCTGTTCAACTACATCAACGTCTACACCACGTCCGGTGCCACGACAACAGGCAGCGGTGCCGCCGCACCTACTGCCACGTCGGCGCTCAAGAAGCGCTTTGAGAAGTACCGTCCTTCATGAGCTGTTCGTGCATAGGATGGCTTTGGTTACGAATCTTAAACGACAGAGAAGTTGCCGGCTTGGATCGGGCTTTATGATATGGCAGCATGTGGACATGGGATGAGGGATAGATGTCGCGGTATGCTTGTGGCGTTCTTGGTTCGATGTTTCAATTCTTCAAATACCCTGGGCTGAAACGGGAGTGGCTGGTTTTTTCTTCCTTTCGATGTGAGACTATAGGGGGGCCAGACCTGGAATAGGCTGTACATACATAGATTCCCGTTTGGGAAACTGATTTGACTTTGACCTCATCAACCAGTTCGCAGTCGAGCCCGTGTGACATGTATCTGATAATGCACAGTTTTGGAGCTGATCTGATCGCGCACACTGACCCGAACGAGTGGACGCAGTGTCTGACTGAGATACTGTACATCATTTCCTTTGTCTAAATCATATTCGCAGAAAATGAGATGTCGTACATTAACCAGAAACGCCGAACACCCTTGGCATGCAGCACGATATGAACGCCCGCCTCTTCCTTTGCCAGCCAAAAGACCCTATTAGTTTGGCTTTTGACCTTGAAATGTGCTGCGCCGCCAGCGCCGTCCCCATACTACCCAAAACCGTACCCACTTACAAGTGACAACCAACGATCACTGCCAAGACCTTCCCAACAGGCCCTGACCGCCACCCGCAACCATCACCTTCAAGTTCTTCTCCTCCCACTCTTCCATCCGCACAACCAACTCCCCCAAAAGTCCGTTCGCCCATCCAAACCAAGCACGCGTAAATGACGACCCAGCCCAGCTGTTCACGCTCTCGTGCACCACACCCCACCCACTTGTCGAGTTCAGCACCATCCCAAGCTGCTCGCCCACAGAATCCACCAGGGCCGTGCTCGCACCCTTACCAGCGCTCTTACCACGCCCATTCACAAGCCCGCTCTCAGTATCAAACGCCGTCATCGCTGCCACTAGCGCCGCCATGGGCCAACCCTTGCCAGGCCCCAGATGCGGCCCGCCGACAGCAGAGATCGCCGGGCCTTGTGCCCAGTACGGGTTCGCCATCGACATGGCGAAGTTGCGCGTGTTCTGGTAGATCTTGCTGTAGTTGCGCTTCTTGGCTCCGGGAGGCAGCGGGTAGCGTGACTCTCCATACTTGAAGAGTGGGATGCTGAGTAGGCTTGGCACGTTCGCGTCGTCCATTAGGTTCACGCCACCGTAGCCGTCGCATTCGTAGGCGAAGATCTCGCCGAAGTCGCGGTGCTTCACGATGGCGTCTGCGTCAATGCCTTCTCGGATCCCGAAGGCGAAGTCCTTCATCGTTTGCAGCAGCTCATTGGCCATGGCTTTCTTCGTCGGGTCGATGGGGTGGACGGCGCCTTCGCCGATCTCCTCCATCATTACCGAGGCTTCCTCTAGGTATTTGGCAAACATCATATTGGCCGGGACGAGCAGCTGAAAGATAGTCGCGTCGTCGCTCGGGCGAAACGCAGTGCGCACCATGCCATTCGTCCGCACCGGATTTCCCAGTCCGTCGTTCGTCAGTGTCTCGCTGCCACGATTCGTCCACCCAGTGAACGTCCACGCACTCGGCAGCACACGGCCCTCCTCGTCATACGTGCCAACACGCATAGCACTCGCAGCATCAACCGCCGCTTTCACAGCCTCAAGCCAGCCATACCGCGCAAAGAACGCCAGGTCGTGCGTGCGCGCCCAATACGCCACGCTGATCTGTAAGAACGACGCGAGGCTGTCGAGCTCCCACTTGCAGTCGAAGACCTGCTCCGGGTTGTACGCAGGCCGCGGGTTGTTCTGCGCGTACGCGCCATTGTGCGTGGGCGGGATTCCGGACTCCGCGGGCGGCTGGAACGAATGGCAGTATGGCGAGATGACGATGTAGCGCGCATGCGCGTTGATGAGCCCGCGCCAGAGGGAGTTGAGACTGCTGAGGTCGTTGTCATTGTCCTCGGACTGGTGCGGTGAGAGGAAGGACTGGTATGAGTAGAGCTGTGAGGCGCTGTCGCGCAGCCACATGGCGTCGATATCGCCTGTGATGATGTACGACAGCTCCTCGGCGGTTTCGTTGCCGTTTGCGTCCCGTGCGTGCCCGTGCCACTTGACCATTGTGTCGAGCGTATTGGGGAAGCTGTTTTGGAATAGCCGGTACAGGTCCGGGTCGGTGATGCGCTCCTCCATCTTCTCGATGTACTCGTCCACTGCGGGCACAGAAAATGTTCGACACTCTGGCGGTGGGCGCACGAGTGGGAACTCGCGGTAGCCTGTGGATAGTGGGCCTGGACGGGTACGCATGTACTTCTCGAAGGAAAGGCAGTCCTCAGCCTTGAGCACGGGATTGGACCCCGGCGCTACGGCTTTGTCGTCTGCGCCGGGCCCTGCTGGAGGTCCGGCCTCATCGGCGGTGGTGGGCCGCTCGAAGTCATAATCGCTGTCTTCACTTGACTTTAGCGGCGTTGAGTCCGCTGAGACCGATCCATGGCTTGCGTGGTGGTCAGTCTGGCTTTGCGGGACGCTCTCTAGCTTATCCTGTCCCGAGACTTTGGGGCTGCCGTTGAGACGATCCCACTCTAGTGACCTCGACCAGGTTAGGTAGAGGAATCCAACCGCAATAAGGAAGGCCGCTGCCAACAGGCGGGCATTGCGTATACTGAACATGTTTCCGAGGGTGGATGTCAAAACCGTCGCAGCGAATAAATAGGATTCGAGTGAGCGTTCAAGTTCAACAAGGGATAATCTGCAGCAGCATCAGACGTGCGCCGCCAAGCTGAACAGATCTCCGGCCCCTCGTGTTTCGGCAGAGTGGAGGTACTGTGGTAGAGAGGAGACCGTGTAATGTCCGAGCGAGGACGCCATCAGACATCAACAGAAGTATTCTTGACAAATCTCTTGGTTTCCGGCATATTCATGGTGGTTTGCGGCGCCAGTGAACCATCCCACAGGTATGTGCGGACAGAAACAGCCCTCGATGTCACAATACTGCAGTGGGGAATCCTGGGGAAAGTGGGTTTTCTGCCTCGCCAAGCCCTGGGGGATCTCCTGGCGCAGATGGCCCACATTCACTGGCATACAGAACTCCCGTGGTCTTGGCACAGTAACGACATGCCCCCAGAGGCATACAGTACCCTCTCGCCTGGAGGATGCACAACAAGTGAATCTGCGGAAGTGGCGTATGGTAATGTATATGCTGTGTACGGATTAGTCTCGGGACCTTGTCAGCGCTAGCGTCTCAAAGGCTACTACGGAGATCTCGGGAGTCTTTCATTAGATGAGACCTACTGCATGGAGCCTTCGCTTCCGACGCCACAGATGAGTGAATACTCATCAGCACCACATGACTGCGATACATATTTGACTTAGGCAGTGCGGACGCACACTAACTATCTAGTCTGCTGTACGATGGTCAGAATCAAGAAGAGTGGAATAACATAATGGCAACTAACTAAACAAACTGAAGCCTTAAAAAACGACTCTGAATTGGGTGCACACAAACCCCTGCCTGGCACATATTCCCACATTTCAGCAGAGCATACCGAAGTAAGGCCTGCGACTGTGCTGAACCGGTCTACATGATGCATTCGCTGTCGAATTCCACAAGGAACATTGTAGAAATGCTCAAGGCCTCACTGATAAGATAGATGCCTCTATTACAGCGGCGTAATGTAGAAGCTGGTAATTGGGCGTCATGTCTATATATTTTCATGTACCAAGTGATGACGTAAGCATCAAGAACGATGCTGTGCTTTCAGCTTCAATTCAAATTCCCATGCAGCCCTTGGTCTCTTCAGCTCTGCGTCCGTCAGGTCACGCTTCCTCTCATGGTTGGGAATGGTGAAACTCGACAGAGACGGACTCCACGACCGAATCACAGTTTCCATGTCCGCTATCAGCCGTCGAAAAGCGATTCCATGCGATGTCTGGCCGAGAATAGAGTCCGTCGAGTGGTTCACTGCGTCGCAGCTGTCGCAACCACACACGAAAGCACACAGAAATGCATGGGCCATCTCATGGACCAAGACTGCCACAACATCCTCAAGCTTGCGTTCCTCGTAGTTGCGATACGGGTCAGTTGCGTCAACTTTGATCGTACAGCGCCACTGCGAGGTAGTCTCCGCAAGTTCAGAGGTGCTTGTGGAATCGTAATCGTCCCAGTCGGCTTTGTGTTGCAGCTCCGTACCTCGAATATGTGATGCGATAAACCTGCTGAGCATGCCTGTGTCGATACTGTGCTCAAGAGTCTCTCCAGTGTTGTCTCTCTTTATACCTCTCACAAAGCTATCATTCATGGCAGCTGGCGCTTTGGCATCATCCATGACACCACTCCAACCTTGCAAGTGAGGGCGCATTCTTCCCAGTGGAACCCACGCATCACCTTGAGGCGTAAATAGCACTTCCAAGGACCGAGATTCGAACACGTCGTCTTTGTATTCCAATCGCATCAAGTGGTCATCTCCCTCAGTCAACAAGCCATAGAAAAAGAATCTGCCCATCGCCGCATGATTCACCGGAGGCTTGTCGGCCGTATAGCCCTTTGTTGGCGTCGGACCAGCGGGATGAACCAAGAGAGGAATGATACCCGCGCATCTGGCCTCTTTGCCGTGAGGTCTTCGTCTGCCATGAGAAAGAACGGCAAGATCGAGTTGAGGAGGGCGTGAGGCTCGTATGATTGCAGCTTCAATGAGCCATGCAGTTCTCCTTTGCTGTATAAGGGACGTACACTGGCCTGTCGATTTTGACATGCTGTGCTCGGGGCCATGTCCATGATTGTTGTAGTGTATGTCGACGTGTGAGAACTGTTAGCCATGAACAGTGTATCAAGGAAGATTACAGCGCATATCTATGTTCATTTTCAGTTGTCTACCTTCAGCATCTGCGTGGAAGTTGACAAAGAGAACGAGTTATTCACACCGGCCGCAGCCTCAGTTTCATGTCTTCACAAACCTTACTTGACTGCTTTGGCGAGAAATCTTCCAAGTTTCATAAGTCCTGGCCAAAGAGGCAGTGAAAGGCTCTGAGATGATAGTGGCTTATTGCTTGATCTGTGCTGTAGCAGATACTCTAGGCCTTACAAAGGACCGTCTTGCTTCCCCACCAGCGAGCCGTCACCAAGGCATGATTGTCTTCGATCGGCCGCTTGTAGATATCCGAGGTTGATGTCGTATACGACGACCGTGGGTGAGACACCTGTAATAATTTAGAGGTGCAATCGCTCAGAGTGAAAATGCCACGGGCCCAGTCCTGTTCACACGACTGGCCCGTGGAGGACTGAACGATGCTATCATACGCACAGAGGATATCCGGTGGAATCAAGCTTGCTCACGGACCTTTGACCGGTCATCCAGAGCATGTACGCAGAAACGTCGATGAGCTCGTTCATGGTCAAATCCGGAGGAAAGTAGAGATAGAGGAGATTGTCCGCAGAGGACGCCGCTGTTCTGAGAGCGACGTCGCGAATCCAGGCCTTACAAGTCGTACTCACATCTAGACAAGAGCAACTCGTGCGGGATAGATGGGTAGGTCCAAGATCGCGAGGTGGTTCGGGAGGCAAACCAGCGGACAATAGGAATGGTCAGCTACACGTTCTCGCGCCATCTCCCTCAGTTTGAAGCAGGTCTTTGGGCCTTGCGTTTTTTATGAAGCCCTTCATTCAGAAGCTCAGCGGATTAGGCTGAAGCATATGCGGCTTCATGGAGGTTGAACCATGGCCCGCTTGACGACGACGACGACGACGAGATGGTCAATTTCAGCGAGTTCGGAGACATGGCTCAAAAGGGGAGTCGCCGACGTTCTTTCCGGGAAAGTTCCGTTGGTTATGCGTGCCACACAACATTACAGAGCGAAAAGTATCGTTTGGTATTGGGAAAGGAGTGTGAAAATAACAGAAAGCTTACCTCTATGTGTAGTGCTGCAGTGCGTTGGTGGAGTCGCACATTGCTAATTACCAGGGTAAGGGTCTGACGTCACGACAAGATTTATTTACCACAGCAAATGTCAACCTCATCGCAAACTGCACAACCAGGAGCGTTGGGAAGGGGAGAAGAGACAATGGCCTTCGCACGGATCCCAGCGCTTCGCAACCTCCTAAGCAGCAACTTACACTCGCTACGCGCCTCCAACCAGCGCCGCTGGGCACAAGTCCACGATGTGCGCTTCCTCGCAACCACCCAAGCCTCGCGCACCGTTCTCGAGAAATACCGCGAGAAGCTCGACGCCAAGGCGCGGCAGGAGGGCCACAAGGACATCGAAGAGCTGAAGAAGGCCTACACGGACAAGATCCAAGAGGTGCGAACAAAGGATGCGACAGTCCCGGGCATACCACCGCTAGCTGGCACACAACCTGTCGCGCTGGCAGGAAATGCAGAATCAACACACAAGACCCCCGGGCCCCTCACCCCCGAGGCAGCAGCCGTCCACGCGAAGCAAACCGACTACCCCTCCAAGTCCGGCGTCAAGCCCCTCGACTCGATTCTCGACCTCCCCAAAGCGCGCCTCCTCCCCGTCCCGGAGCTGACAGCGATCTGGCGCCTCCGCCACGCCGACTCGCCACACAAACTATGCGCCGTGGTCCCGCAGCACACATACGCGCAGATGGAGGAGCTGGCGCGGCAGTACCCACAGTTCGTGCTGCCGGTGCCGCACCCGGAGCAGGGCGCCGAGATCCACTTCCTACAATGGACGTTCGACGCCGCGACGGCGACGAGCACGGTGCTGTTCACGCAGCTGGCGGAGTACAAGAATCGCGGCGAGTTTGCAACGCCGCATACAACAATTACGCATCATATGGATATGGCGATGGATAAGAAGGTCGTGTTGATGCAGGGCCAGTTGATGGAGGATCGGGGAGTGAAACCGGCCGATGCGCAGTGGCTGGTGCTGTGTTTGCAGAAGTTCTATGGAGGGTGGGGAGGCGAGGGACAGGATGCTATCAGTAAAGAGAGGGCGGAGGAGAGGAGGCAGCTCCTGGAGTGGTTTGGCAAGGGAGACTCGAGATTCAGCGTGGAGAAACTGCTGGAGGAGTCAGAACGCATGGCGTAGGCCATCGGAAACGCGGCTGTCACTGATAGATGGAGAAAAACACACCCACAGAATACGATGCGACTTTCGCTGTACTGCTGACATAGGACAGGTTCTGTACATATCCACAAAGATCGATCGAACTTATATCTACAACGACCACCCCATCTAGCCTGCGCTATAGCTTTGGCCCGGCTTTCCTCTCGTCTTGCCTAACCTTGTCCCTCATCACCCTACGAAGGATCTTTCCGCTCGGCGACTTTGGCACGACATCGATAAAGTAGACCCCACCGCGCAGCCTTTTGTGTGGCGAGACTTTCGTGGCCATCCACTCGACAATCTCTTTTGCCTTCTCGTCACTTTCTTGGACGCCGGTCTTGAGTGTCACATATGCTCGCGGCAGCTCCGTGGCTTGATTGTTGTCGTAAATGCCAATAACACAGACGTCTGAGACGTCTTGATGACCAAGGAGCAGGCCTTCGAGTTCGGCCGGTGGGACTTGGAAGCCCTCTGTAAATCACATAGTCAGTAAAACAATGGGAAACAGGAGAAAGGGCTGACGTACTGTACTTGATGAGTTCCTTCAGTCGGTCTACGCAGTAGTAGTTGCCATGCTTATCAATCTTGAAAATGTCCCCGGTTTTGAACCACCCATTCGCGGCGAAGGCGTCTTTCGTCTTTTCGGGTTGGTTGAAATAGCCACCAAACACATTGGGCCCTTTGACCCATAGCTCGCCCTCCTCGCCCAGCGGAACCTCGTTGCCCTCCAAGTCCACTATCATCGCCTCCATATTCGGGGCAAGCTTGCCAACGGAGCCCATGAATTTCGCCCACTCATCTGGCAATTGTGCATGGGTGACGGGTGAGGTCTCGGATAGTCCATAGCCTTGCTTGACTGGTAGCTTGAGTCGACTCCAGACCAATTCCAACAGTTCGTTTGTGAGAGGCGCCGCGCCGCTGTGTAGCATCTTGAGAGATGTGAGATCATACTTGTCCACCGCCGGGTGTTTTGCAAACGCTAACACAATTGGCGGAGGGACGTAGGCGAAGGTGATGATGTTGTCCTGGATTATCTGGCAAGCCTTCTCGGTGTCGAAGCGAGACATGACGAAGAGGTGCCAGCCAGCCCAAATGCTCATAAAAGCGTTGTTCACCAATCCCTGGAATCGCGCATGAGCTTTTGACGGATCGCATTTGGGACAAGGTCACTTACGTAGATGTGAAAGAAAGGCAGAACGCCGAGCATCCTATCACCCCTCCCTCCAGGTCCTCCAGACGCCCGCAGATGCGATCCATCTATCTGCTCGTTCTGCAGCAAATTGGCCACAACATTGAAGTGCGTGAGCCTCACGCCTTTCGGCAAGCCTGTCGTCCCAGACGAGTACACCAAAAACGCGAGGTCCTTCTTTGGCTGCACCTTGGTCTTTGCATACCGTCCCACATAGGAAGTGTGCCGGATACTACTCCAATGCCTGATCCTTCCCTCCGGATCGCCCCTATCACCAAGCAACACAATCCTCTCCTCAGAGATCCCCGCCCTCCTCGCCGCCTCGCGCGCCTTCGGCAGAAACTCGACTTGAGTCACCAACCCCTTAGCGCCCGAATTGGTCAGCTGGAACGTCAACTCGTCGACCGTGTACAGCGGATTCGCGGGTGACGCGACGCCGCCGGCCCAGAGCACGCCGCATGTCAGCGCAGGTGTGTCGACGTCATTGGGCGTGTAGAACGCGAGCACGTCGCCGCGGCGCCAGTTCCAGAGAGCCTTAATACCACGACCAAAGTCGACGGCTGCGACGCGGAGCTGGGCGTAGGTGTAAGACCTAGTGGGGTTCTCGCCGTCGGTGAGCAGCTCCTTTGTGTCCGGGAAGGGCTTGGAGGAGCGGACGAATAGGTGCGTGAAGATGTCGACTTCCGGGATGTCGATGGGAGAGTAGAGCGATTTGTGAGGCATTGTGATGATTATGCTACCTGAGGCGTGTGTCAGCAAGTTCTGAATAACTTGAGGATTCTCTGAAGGGGGGTGAGATGGAAGTCACGGCCAGTACTTACCCCAACATGCCGAAGTTGGAGATAGCGTCTCGCATATCGCCGGCATAGTACAAAGTACAAGTACATGTACAATACGATTCTGTAGTACTGATTGTTCTAAGTTGCAAGAATTACAGTTCCTCTGCTAGATCTCATCCACATTACAATGTTGCCTTTGCGATGCTTCGATCATAGTCGTAACTGACAGCATAGTATATAGGACTCCACGGAAATGTGGTGATATCGATTTTTCGGATCTTGCGGGGCATGATCATGCGGTTTCTGACATTGAACTCCATCGTTTGGCCTTTGCAAGATGCGTGACGTGTCTGCTGCTTTCTGACCGTATCTTTTGCAAAACGCTAGCATGTGCACGCGCCAGAGAAGTTAAGCTTGCTAAAGTGCGAGCTTTGAGGCACCAGTGTGGATAGAGGGGAAAGCGTGTAAGATGATTGGCTGGCTAGCGACTGCCGGCTCAAAAGCCGTCAGCAAATGTGCGCCGTGCCTCATTCAACAGCAACATGCAAGTGGTCGTATGTTGACATGAGGATATACAACTTTTGCGTAATGAGACAAGTACAGCGATGTCGAGAATATCCTAACACCATCGCGGTTTGCCTCAAGATGTTGTCAACACAACAAGATAGTGAGGTCGTAGGGTCACTGCCGGTGGTTCACTCGTCCGCGGAATTCATCATGCTTACGGCACGAGATTGTCGCTGCCCGTTTGAACAACGAACCATGGCGATTTGACAGACTAGACTGCATCGCCAGCTCAACATAGTGTATCATAGCAATCTTAGCCTGATCCTATGATAGATATCGTCAATGGCTGTCCGTTGCTTGATAGGTAGTAGGCTGATGTGAAGCGCTTGCAAGGCGCCGACGCCACCGGCGATGAGGGATTACGGCAGAGGACCTTATTTGCTCAACGTTGCCCAAGCTGTCGGTGTAGGCAAGCCATCGTCTCGTCGTCCCGGATCAGGATGAGGCTCAATGCAATGTGGATGTTCCCCACCACCTGCCAGGAACCTTACCGCCAAGCTTGGACCCAGCAAACAGGGGAGGTTTCGGCCATGGGTCCCGAGGACAACCCGTCGTGCCAGCTGCATGCTCGCTTCGTTGCAACTTTACCCGCTTGTCCAATTCGATGGTTTCCATCCGACCTTTGTCTGGAGTCTGGGACGGCCAGCAAACGAGGCTACCAACCATCAGAAGTCACGTCGACCATCAAGTGTCAACCGACTCTGGACTGTTTGACCTGTC
Organism: Plenodomus libanotidis; assembly: GCA_022609195.1. NCBI lineage: Eukaryota > Fungi > Ascomycota > Dothideomycetes > Pleosporales > Leptosphaeriaceae > Plenodomus > Plenodomus libanotidis. Next base: position 34,525 of record JAGKQA010000003.1, read on the forward strand.
CGTGGCAGCATGGAATGGACGGACACCGGACCGCGATATGGGCGCCACTTGCGCGCCTTCGCCTGCAAACCATAACGCAAGACCCATCAGCCAAACCCGATTCGCCAAGCCCCTGGAATAACTTCCGGGGCTCTGTCAATTGAGACAAGCGGAGGGATTCCAAGGTTACAGAGCCTTGGGCCAAACTGTAAGCTTCATCCCGAGGTCACTCAGCCTTATCCTTACTGCGACTTAGGGGCCGCAGGGTCGGGATCTGCTGGGACATGGTTGTCGTAGGCCGCCCCACATGCCTCGCCGCAGATCATTCGTGTAGTGTATCACCAATGTTGCGACGGTGAAGCCTCGAGAGGCAATACCATGATAAATTTCCTGTGGAACGCAGAATGATCTACGAAATATCACGAAACTGATGCGATGAACACCTTGCTTGGTCATGAGCTTGTCGAGACTTGACTTCTCTGGGCGATGCAGAGATCGACGGATCATCCAGAGACGTGGGAACTCAGGTAGATCTCGACACAATAACCATGGCGGCCAACCTGTTTGGGAAACATCTCTAACTCGTCGGCAAGCACGATTGCTCCGCTCTCACACAGGCCCTGGTCTTCTGTTTGGGACTTGGTGGTGGTGAATAATGATATGCCGGCGACTATTCTTGTCGACGAAGGGGGTATCGTCCCGGCCGACGGGCAGCCTGACCCCGTGCACTCCATTGTTGTGTAGGACGTTGCCTGTTCTGAAGGTCCAAGAGTCTCGAAAACTAGTATGCCAAGACTTCATGCTCACGATGGGGACACTCAGATGGCATATAAGCTCTTCAACTGTGCCGTCTTCATCAATTCCTCCTCTCCTCCATCATCAACAACTTCCACAAGTATCTTCGATCGTCTATCATTCTGTCATTTCCACAGCTGTGCTGCCAATTATAATTCACAACAATCACTCGTTTTCGATAAGCATAATCCCACCAACCTCCCCAACCGCAAACATGTTCTTCAAGGCCACCATCGTCCTCTCCCTCGCCCTCTCGGCCCTCGCTCTCCCCACAACCACCACCAAGCGCGCCGGCGTCCTCACCGCGCAGCCCTACGCCGACTTCCAGATCTCCGACGGCGTGGCCGGCGACGCTCTCGCTGAGGTCCAAGCCAAATTCCCCATCGACGAGTCTGACCTCGCCAACGTCGACGCCGCCGACGTCGCCATCCTCAAAGCGGCCCGCACCACCGCCGAGGACGCTGAGACTGACGCCTTCAACAGCGCCATCGACGCGGCGACGGGCGCTGATGCCGACGCTCTGTCCGCCGGAAAGATCAAGAACAAGGTCCTCAAGCTGAAGCTCGAGGTGCTGAACTTGCAGATCGACCAGGCGCAGAGCGGCAAGGACAATACGGCTAAGATCGCCGCTGAGCAGAAGAAGCTCGACACCAATATTGCCAACGACAAGAAGGTCGCCGGCAGCGCGAGCCAGAGTGTGGCGTTCACTGCTGATGACGCATAGAGAGAATGATACCCACAGGATGAAGAGAATGTGCAGGGGATTATCTGTATGATATAATGGGACATTCGGGACTTTATATCATATAATGACAGCGGAGTTTGATACTCTGTGTAAATAATGAGAAACTCATGACTTTCCGCCCTTCTTCTCGTCTCTGCCCCGGGCGATGTACAATGCCTGAGCTTTCTCACTCTGCCCGTTGATTTTCTGCCCCTCAATTCGTTCTAGTGAGTCCTCAATCAGTCCAATGTGTCCTCGTAGTGTTCCTTCAAGCTCGTCCATGCGGGCCTCGTGCTCTTCCAGGTTGTAGTCGTGGTGGGATTTGAAGTACAAAGTCATGCCACCCAGAGCGCTGAGGTTGGCCATGCCGAGGATGTTGGTGAATGTGCGTGAGCGGAGGAAAGACATGGTGACACGAGATGATCTTAGACGAACGACTATGGCCAGTGTAGGTGGCGGCAGGAGGAAGAGCTGTGATTCAAAAAGTCCACAAAATCTGACATGAAAGTGGCTTTGAGAGTTGGTGAGTCGGCCCAGCGCCAGGGTCCTACAAGCTAGGCGGAAAGGTTGGAGAACGTCATTGACACTAGCCCTCCCTGCCACCCGAATGCACTACCTAATCTTGGCTTCTTCAGAATGTGCGCCAAAGGCTTGTACACTGGCCATGGCCGCTACAGAACCGGGTATACGGCGCCCTGCCTCTCAAGTCACAAGTCTCAGTATGTGCAGATGGATACCTAGAACCCGCCATCGCCGTCAAACCGTCTTGCGGGCGCGGCGCTGTTCAGGTTCAGCTTGTCCTTCCGCTCATCCAGCTTCTTGACCACCGCACCAAGAACAACCTTGACCAGGTCATCAGTCGATAGCGAGCCCGGTTGGCCGCTCCAGGTCGTGGTGTCCACAATGTCGCGAGTGTGCGCCTCCCTGCACAGCTCATCATCAAGATACTCGAATTGCCTCTGGATCTCAGCATTGGGCTGGCCAATCTGGAAAAGCTGGATGCCAATCTGGTGTTCCGGAACCTTCATGTCGTCCAGCATTTTGGCTGCAGCGATGAGCGGTTTCTTCACATCATCGTCAAACGAGCCCCTGAAAGTTGTTAGAAGCCCGTAGCACAATTCCAATTGAGCGGCAAGACTCACGCTGTGATAACAATCAAATTCAACGCCGCGCCCTCCTCATCCTTCTTCAACATAGCCCCATACCAACTCAGCAACTTGCTCAACCGCGCGCCCAAATTACACTTCCCCGCCGGCTTGACCTTCTCAAACAAGCTGGCGACGCCGTCGGCGCCGGCCGCGCTGCCGCCCAGATGCCGGTAGCCGGACTTGCGGAAGCTCATGTTGGACAGCAGGCCCTTGGGCCTGTGGTTGAGGAAGAAGACGTCGATGCCGTCCGGGTCGAACTTGGCGCAGACGGGTGCGATGCGCTCAAGCAGCGCGCGCACGTCGGGCCAGAAGGGCGCGATGTGCTCGCTGTCGTCGACCAGGAACATGGTGTCGAAGCACCGCAGGAACGACAGCGTGTCGCCGTAGTCGTCAAGGTTCACGCTCGAGCCGGCCGATGTGTCGGGCGGCAGGGGGGCGGCCGAGGGCCATTCGTCGGCCATTGTGGAAGAGGGTTGGGTTGAAATGAATGTGCTGTGAGATGGGCGGGGATCAGTCACGGTGAGATTTTGCAGGCGCTGCAGGTAATGTTTTGCTGGCTGGCAATGTCCGGGAATTGAATGTTAGCCTCCCTAGCGGCTGTGGGATGTGGTGGTCTGGTGGTCCTGTGAGCGATGTGTCGTCTTTGGCGGCACGGCGGTGAGGCCACTCATATCCCGACCAATCTCATTGAGCAGCCCGCTGTGGATCATGAGTGGTGGCCTGAGCTGCATATCATTACCAATAAACCTTTGTTGTTGTTGTAGATCGCAGATGCCATGTCACATAGTCCGGCCCCTGAAGACGCTATTTGCCAGCGAATATACTCCAAACAACTCTCTTTCTGGAGTGATGATATTCGGGCTGGCTGGCGGCAGCCAATAAGGCCCAAAAAGGAAAACCTGAAGATGCAGGGTCTTCCAGGCCGCACATATGGCTGAGCGGCGTTGCACGTCTTTCTGTGTTATTCCACTGAGTCGCCACTGTCAATAAATCGGACTAAGTGCTATAACCGCAGCATGAATCGACCAAGCTTGACAGCAATGATGCATGCGCGTGAATGGAGTATTTGGAAGACGATTTGAGGGAGCCTCTGCTGCTGCGCGATCGGACGATGCGTGCTTGTGGCGGTGCAGCTCATGGTGTGGCGGGAGCGGCTTACCTGGCATGAGTACCCCTGTTACGGAAAGAACCGAAAACTGGTCGCGACTGCTACAGGGGCCTCACTGACGTCAATTCTGCTGAACGGCCTCCCACCACCAATGCGCTTCACCAATTAGCCAAGAAAGCAAGGAAATGCTCATGTGCCAGCATCCGACAAAGCCCATATAGGTCGGACTGCTCTGTCGGGTCTATTCAAGTTGTTTCGCTGAGACTCCCACTCCCGAACATCTGTCTCATTTTCCATCCCAGCGATCGCAATTCTATTCTTGGGCGAACTCTGGCGCACATTCTGAAACGACGTACGGACGAACGCCGGCCAATACCTTTTGCTAAGGAGACGACCCCTACCCGAGCAGCGACCATCAACGACGCGTCACCAGCCAACATCCAGCGGCTTCTTTGATCAACGAGTCAATAAAGTGATATCGACGACCGGCTGTATAGCTTGCATTGTCCAAGGTTTTCCTTCTTGGACTACACAAACAGCCAGTCCGGCATTACAGACCACACCACCGCCATCATGTCGCAAGCAGTTCTGAACATGGTCGCCAAGAAGGTGTTGAAGAACGCCGCTTCGCAAAATATCAACGCTTCTGTATGTTCTCAGCAGCTCGAAGCATGCACCACAGCTTCACTCGCTAATATCTCCTCCAGGACCCCTACTTTGAGGAGATACCAGTTGTCGATAAGAGAGGCAATCCTACAGGCGAGGTCAAGAAGCAGCGGAAAGGTATCCCGAAGGGCGTGTCTACCCACGATGCGAAGATTCTCAAATCCGTCCGGAAACGTGCATACCGCCTAGACTGCGCCGTCAGCCTTTGCGGTTTGAAGCTCGGTTGGAGCTCCATCATCGGCCTCATTCCTGGGTAAGTTTCACACCACCCACTGCCCGGAAGCAGCAAAGCTGGCAGCTAAATCGCTAACATCCAATCACAGAGTCGGCGACGTTATCGATTGTCTCATGGCCTACATCTTTGTCTTCCGCAAATGCCAGCAAATCGAGGGCGGCCTGCCCGCCTCGCTCAAGTCCCGCATGCTTCTTAACATGGTTATCGATTTCGCGGTCGGCCTTGTGCCCTTCATTGGAGACGTTGCCGATGCCATTTTCAAAGCGAACTCACGAAACTGCTGGCTACTAGAAGACTTTTTGACCAAGAAGGCGCTGACGGAGCAGGCTGGGGCCTTGCGAGATGAAGGTAAAGCAGAAGCTGTGCTCGGTCGGCCCAGCCCTGCGAAGACGAAGAATGGTCACAATGGGGATGTGGAGATGGGTATTGTGAATGATGCGCCGCGGAGATGAGCCCGGATTGGGCGTGCTTGCTTGGAACGAAGCTGTTTCCTCTTGTTGGCATATGACGCCGGCCGCGGCCCGCGTGGGAGTCTGGATCCCTGATTAGGCTACTGCATGACTAATGACTGGATACCCGTGACAAGTGCTTGGGTATTGTATCGTGTAGTAGCACATGGAAAGCAAATAGCCATTGTCTTCTTTATTTAAGGTGGTGCCTCGCGGAGAGTAATACGATAATTTCAAGTCCTCCCTACGTACCATCATAGCTTGCCCAACTACGGAACTCGAGCACCTGATCACGCATGTCATCACATATGCAGCTTCCCTAGGTAGTTAAGCATGTGAGATCATATCAAACGTTCACAGCAGAGAAGAAATTTGGCCTTGCAACAGTAGTCAACGTTGCTAATTATATCTTACGGAAAGACAAGCCTTCTGGAAATCACAACTAGCATCAGAGTGTGTGGTATCGAAACAACGAGCAAGTTTTTTGAGGATTGAAAAACTACCCCAGTTATTTTCGGATTCGTCTCTTGCGAGTTGAATGTTGCTCATTATATTCTACAGCAACCCAAGCCCCCCAATAAAAACACTCAGCAGCAGATACACACTCAGCGGCTCAAGTTGAACGCTAAATCCGGTAGGCTCGGATATCTGTGCAACAGTCTTGTTGTTGCACTGGAAAGTGCCAGTGATGAAGCTGCAGTTGTACAAATCGGCCAGAAAGGGGCAATCATAATCATCGAACCCCGTATCATAGTGCGGACTGTTGACCACAAGTCCTTCGTGAAAGTATGTGTCGTTGTTCCAGCCTCCCAGTGCAGAATTATTGTAGGTACGGCTGCGATATGAGATGCACTGGTCAGCTTTGTTGATGTCTGAGATCAGGATGCCCTCACTCGTGGTAAATGCCGTTTTGGTCGAGAGTGGAGAGGGATTATTTGGACTGTGTGGATGGGATGGTGACGAGAGGGCAGGGGCATATACAAAAAGCTCGTGTTCAGTTCTGCCTGATGAGTCGTGGTCTTTGTAAGCAGAGTAAACCCATCAATCTCCATGTACCTAATCGACTTGATACCCCAGGGCCACAGCTGCTCAGAATCCTGGTAGACAAGTTCCAAAGGCCAGGCGAAACGGTGATCTCACCATTCACGTCTAGAAAGAATGACTGTACCCAGGGAAGACGGCATCTCATTCGGCAAGATGATATTATTCAGATTCTCGTTTCCAGCAATATGAAGGGTGTCAATTATTACCACGGAAAATAAGTCCAAATCGGTGGGAAAGATATTATCGGTGAACTTAAAAGTAGAGCGGCCCAAGTCTCAGCGCTGTCATCCAACTTGTACATCTGCGACTTGGACATTGTGAAATTTGCATTCGGCCCGTACAGTTGTAAAATATTGAGCGAGATCGCATCTGAATAATTGCCACCGACGGCTGTGCAGTTGAATGATCCGACACCCGTTAAGCTATAAAAGGAAGCGTCGTGAAGTATCGGCAACGAATCCAGCAGCAATTCGTCTTTGACGTGATTCAAGTCTGGAAGATCTATGAGCTGTATTTGAGGACTGTTTTTGATCGAGAAAGTTCCGTTAATCGTTTAGATCGTAACACCGGCAATGTCCGTGAGGCTGCTGGAATTTGAGCCGTCGAGCAGCAAGCTGCCTTGCATGGTCTCGATCCCTGCCAGAGAGACAGTGCTGTTTGCGGCAGATGTTATGGTTAGATCCCCAGTGACCGTGGGACAGAAAGAGGCGATGCGTTCGGCGTCATCTTGGGATGCCAAAGTCGGCGATTCGCGTTGCGTGGCTGATTGGGCCGAGACTTCAAGCGACATTACTTCGCGGCCTGAATCAGTGTTGAAGAGTTCTTGGTTTGAATTTATAAGGGCTGTACTGGCGACTGATGAGTAGCAGTACCGTACTACCCAATTCCCCACCACGTAATGTATGCGTGATCTGAGGTACTTCTGCCGAGTAGTATGTTTTGAGCACTTTACAGCTTAGTGTGATCTACCGAGACTCGATGTAAGTCGAGAGATGATAATAATAGATGGTATGAATTCGGTGGACATGGGCTGTAAGATTTCATACGGGAGTGTACTTCAAATGTCAGAAACTGTTGGGTGCTGCGCCGTACACTACTGTTTTGTTCCTGGCAGTGAGGCAGTTAGCCTGGGGTCAGAAAGTCAAGTTTCAAGGTTGTAACATTACCATTAAGGATGATAAGCCCTGGGGCTGCTGCAAAGCTGCCGTACCAACTCGAAACCTTTTCATCCCATCATCACGAGGTGAGTGTAGCATTCTGCTCTTTCCCATGGGCATGTTGGTCAGCTCGTGGGGCTGGAGTCGAATACTACGCACAATTCAATCTTACTTGTCTATGATTTGATACACTTGCAGCATGTTGGGCTTATTCTGAAGCGCCAGTCGACCCTAGGACAGACACATCATTGCAGCACATAGCCGTGGAAGTGACCTCAAGAGCCCGCTTGGGGCCCTAAGCCCGCTCCACCGTCCGCAACACCTTCTCCTGATTCTGGACTTTGTGGAAAGTGCAATGATGACCCCGATATTGAGACTTCTCGGCTGAGAAGTCAATTCACAGTAGGAAGCATCAAATCATAGATGACTCGTCAAATACAGATACTGATCATAGCTCAGAAGTAGTTACTTTAGCCGTCCGTCGAATTTCAGTACACAAGTAGCGGACAACACATCCAGGCCCACACTTACAGCGACAGTCAACCTCGATCCACCGCGAGACCTGACAGTCTTTAGGTGCAGCCAGTGACTGGATTAAGGTCCCCATCTACCTAGGTACAGTTGTGACTTTCAAGAATGGTGCCTACCCCAGGCGTAAATACGGCGTGTGCGACCCAAGGTCGCATTACGATGACCCTGTGGTTGCCCATATCATCAAATACCTAATGAATGGCGTCCCTCGCCAAGCCCAAGACACAAAACCATTCTTGTTTGATAGGTATTATCTAAGATCATAGCAACTTCTTGTTCTCTGTTTCACTGGATATTCCGTCCCCATTTCTCGAACATCATCCCACAGGTACGAACTATTCACGACCTAAGGTTATTTCCCGCGGACCCAGATTCATAGACCTAGATCTTATGCATATTAGCTAAGATAATACCAACTTCGGTCGCTTTGGGCCTCTGGGACAATCTGTAGCGCCAACAATGCCTATGTGAAGCCATCTTGGCGTCATAAGATTACGACTTCCTCTTCCATGCATTATGCCATTGGTTGGACCTTGTACTCCTGATGGAAAGATGAACAACAAGACGACATTGGCTCCACGAATAGGCCTCATGAAGCTGAACAGAAGACCTACCCCAATGTATCATATTTTGCTGCAGAAAAGCAGACCTACGAGACGCATGCTGACATTGAACCGGAGTGACTCTCAGGTATTCTCATAGACCTAGAGTCCGAGGCCCAGTATAGTTCAATAACAGCACAATAGCTTCTGACCATCACATAAAAGCTGAAAGACCCTACTTAGGTATTCTTGCCAGAGTTGATCGACAGTACACAGTGGCAAGCAGGCCTTGAAAACTTGTTCCAAACTTCATCCTAAAACTTTCTTGTCTCGACGCTGGCGTCATTATGATCTCTCGCTCTTAAATCACGTCGGACTGGCTCTTTTCCTTACGTTTCTCAATACTGCACGCTGCCAGGACGGCTACCTACGACATACGACACCAGCCTCGTCTGTGTTGACTGAGAGGTTTGTAGCAACCGACTGCGCACCCCCTAGCATTGAATCCACAGGAAAGAACGAGACTGCCACAGTTTCCTATATAATGAATAACTTGGGCGTTCCATATTATCTCAACAATATTCTGGTAAATGTAATCAAACCTAAATATGGAAATCTGGGTAAGCAATTTTGAACTTCCACAACTCAGACGACAATGACGGTGCTCTTGTGCTTGGAGTAAAACCTCCTGGAATTGCACCTGTCTTCTTGCTGAGCCCTCGCAATCAATACAGATAAGTGGTACAGAAGATTCATGGACCAATTCAAAGACGTTGGCCCGTACAGCAACATGACAGACTGGGAAAAGGCGGATTGCTACAATATGGACACCGACAAATGCGATGGCCCACGCCCAGGTACTTGTGAGGACCAACCCGAGATTTATTACACCCTGAACATATTCGCCAATTTTCATAGATTTATGCAAAGCTACCACAACATCTTCAACGACATGATCAACAATCCTGCTGTGACAGCCTTGGTCAGGGACCTGACGGTAGATTCACCGATGAAAGTGTCTACCGGGCTCAATCCGTCTGACCTTCTCAATGTAATGAGCTCCGTAATCAGCATAGCCAGCGCCGGCGTCGCATTGGTACCCGGTGATGAGGCCGTCGGGGGCGCTGCGGGCTTCTTGGGGGCTATAATCAGCAGAGCGGGAGGCGCAACGAAGGCGTCGACCAGCGATGATGATACCGTCCATAAAGCTCTCGAAGATAGAGTCGTCATGATGTGGACAGCCACTGTTTGGGGTTCGCGTTATTTCCTCGACAGATTCTTCAATGCTCCAGACTTATCGGAGTTTTCAGGCTGGAAACCACCTGCGGTCAGTCCGGCGACGTATACACACTCGGGCTACGATATGGACCAGATGAAGTTCTTAGACAATAAGGCTTTCTTCCAGGCAGCGGACATCCATCAGTAAGCTTCTCTCTCCCCCTGATACGTTCATTTGCATTCTACTTCTACATGAGCTCGCATGCCTTAGAAAGGTCTCGATAGGATTCACATTAGCTAATTGACGTATAGAGACCAATGGGGGTCATCGATCCAATATGTGCTGAAGATCAGCTTGACCACTGTTGCTCTCACTGAGGCGAACTCGTTCATCTTCAAGGATGGCTATGTCCCTGACAAATGTCCCATCGGCGATGGAAAGAGTGGAGTCCTCATCGACAATAGCTGTCACACACTCTCGAGTGTTGAGCCAGACGACGGCATCTATTCCACGGACATGGGCTCTGACACTCTCAAGAAAGTCACAGACCGTGGTGTAGACTTGAAAGAGCTTTACAAGCAATCCGCTTCCTTCCAGACCAACAACAACGCCTACTTCAGCAGTGCGATGGACACCTCCTGGTCGGTCAATACAGATTACGACAAGGTAGGAAGCTTCTTGTACACCATGCCCATTCTGACAGCAGACTATAAGGGCAAAAGCAAACAGAGTCCCACGCCCTGTAACATTGTCAACTTGAACCTTGTAGAGAAAGTTGTGGTGGTTGGGAAGACGTATCTCCCGCCCAATCTGGAAAGTGTCTTCACTCGGGAATGGTGTTCGACTACACGTGTACTGCCGCACGCATGTCGTGGAGCGAAAGGCCGAAGATGCATCGAATAAGTTTGGGCGCTGCAGCTGAACCCTGCAATATTACACTAATAGACGTTACTACAAACTCAACCGGATGTAAGAAGCCCCTTAAGTTGACCTACGGATACCTAGACGAGTTCAAATAGCAATCAGGCAACCAGGAGATCGAGGCCTCTCTCTGCTCAGATATGTGTGTTACGTGGCAGGGCGACAATACTTAGGTAGGACCGTTCACTGTCGAAACATAGGAGTATTGGGTGAGAATTTGTGGGCTCCATTCTGTTGGCTTCCATTATGCTGCGAACCATGATCACCTGTGGACCTATTTGACGGGGGAAGCCTCAGACTTGTCGGGAGCTGTGAACGTGTCGCTGGACAGCAGCTCGACTGAACCACAAACACTGAAAGCCACTGGCATAAGCCCTGCCACGCCGGCCACAATCATTTCGATGACAACTAAGTCCCAAAGCGATGGAACGGAGGTGTTCGCTCCAGCGTTGTGCTCCTGATCCTTCGGTTCTAGCCTCTCCGCCTTCAATTTGCAGTGTCCCCAAAGTCCACATCTTGAACGATGTGCCCGACGATCATGCTGTCGGTACATACAGCATTCATATCCGGATATGTGATGGCGATCTCAGTATCACGGTGCTTGTGCGAAACGAGGATGACAATTGCGAGCTTGACATTTCTTTTGTGCCATAGAACTCAAGCCCAGGCCGTTCAGAATCTGTAGAAAAAGAGTCAATACATAGAGCTCGCAGCTTTAAACAAAGTGTAGCATACTAAAAATATCAGCCAGCTGCAGACCAATACTCTTGGCAGCCCTTCAGCACGTATTTGTGCCTGAGACTCATCTCTTGTCTCAAATTCGAGATAGCTTGAGCACTTGCAAGTATTTATATGGGTGGCTCCTGGCTGCCAGCTGCATGCAGGCTAATTCTGCTAGAGCAAGAATCTAGACGCTTGGCCATAAAGGAGGACTCGCAAGACGAGGCGTACGTTGAGCCCTCATGAGATCTTTGAAGTCACAGTCGATACTGGGCACGTCGTCGTGTGATGATTCCGTGCCTGGGATCAAAGTGCCAAACTTCATCTTGCGGGAGCAAGGGACCAGCACAGCACCTGGTTCACGATCTCTGCCAGTGATGAGAAACACATCGAGGAGATCCCATGGCAATACTCGACCTTGGTCAAAATTTGACGTCGCATACCAGCGCCTTCCTCGTCCTGCGCATAACGCATCATGCGCTGCACGAATGCTGGGCACAGAGGGCTCGGTCGGTGGAACAACCTTGGAGCAACTCTTTGATATTTTGCTTGTCTTTCTTGTTGCGGTCTCGATGGTACTGCTTGAATTTGTTCTGAAAATGCCATGAATACTGCGATCATGCACCACACAGCAAAGACCTGTACGGTACTTCCACCGGTATTGATACTCCCCTGCGAAATTGGGCCTGTACTCATGCTTGAGACACTCGAGCCAAGCGTGGTCAGTGGTGTTGCAGGTGAAACATACCTTGAGGCGCCTATCCTTGGTATTAGGATATGGACAGACGTGCACATCGTGTGCTCTAGCACAATCGCAGCATTTGTCCACGAAGCTCATGCATGACTGCTTGGTCAGCTGTGATACGGGATCGCTTGTACTCTGAGGCTCAAAGTTGTGGGACGTGTCGTCTCCGGACGTGTCACGGCTCGAACCTGCATTTTCAGGCGAGCTGACCGACCCTTGTGTCTCATTTTTGGTAATTTGATGACGGATTTCTTGGTCCGAGGTCTTCTGGATTGATCCATGGGATCAAGCATCTGGAATGCGGTAAGACGAGGCTTGGCCATCATCATAGGAAGAGAAACTTTGAAGCTTTGGTCCCCTTCCTCTTCCTGAAGGGGGTCCGGAACTGACCTTCCTAGGCTCCTGGAATGCAGGGAAACTGGATAGTGCTATTGGGTAGACTTGCTGCCAGCAAGAGATCGGACGCTTTGGATCTGGTCCTCGGCCATATGATCGTCCCGACGCGTCTGTTGTGTGGAATGTGCGCCGTGACCTTGAAGTGAACCAGGTACTGGATCGTAGCAATCGTCTTCAATGGCTTCATGCCTCTCTTGAGCGCGAGTAGCTCTTTTCTTCTTCGGCATCTTGATTCTGTATTGTTGTGATTCAGAATATCGATGCGTGTTCCAGTCCAGGAAAGTTGCGGTTCGCAAACTGCGATCGAAGGAGGTCAATCTACAGGATTTGGCTTACGTAAGGAATACAGAGGGGCTCCCTGCTTGAGCTACGGACGTCGCCCCCGAAGGTCTTGACCCCCTACTCTAGCAACGTTCAACATCGTAATATTTGCAACTACCTTTTTAGGATAATCGCTTCCGTAATAATCGCAGTTGGGACAATTATCTTTGGGATGATCAAATTTAGGATAATCACCTACGACAGGTAGTCTGTGATCGCGCTCCAGATCTCCAGATCCCTGTCTCTCTTCAATACTTTTGGCAGGGAACTCTGTATTCAGCAACCAACCATCAAAGTGCTCTGCAAGCACCACAAACAATTCCAGCAGTTCCTAGTATTGATTCCATAAAATTTTAGGACGGCAAGATAACGTCAAGATTCAATGGTCGGCTGGATGGTCATCTTAAGTGAGCTTGGTTCAATGTTGTGTGTCACTTCGTCACCTTTCGCAAGAGATGCTTTGGACGTCATAGCGCCTTGATACAGTGGCTCCCCTGTGCTTTCTACTAAGTGGAGATATAGTGACATTACTCGAAATGCCCGTTCCGAGTGTTCAGGTAGCGTAATAAGAATGTCGAATGGGTCCAGCGAGTTAAATCACGAGTGGGTTCTATTGAGCTCGTCGAGCTAAGCCACCAAATATTCGTCCATGGGCTGTGTTTCCATTCTTTTAATTGTGGGCTCGGGCTTCAGGTGAATCATGGACTGAAGTACAGGTTCGGGACATTATACTAGTTATACCATTCTAGACAGGATGTGTACTGGAAATGGTATCACTCATTTTCCATGTTAATGTCTCCCTCCTCGGGTGCAGCAGCTGAAGTGAACCGGCCATCTGAGCTTGGCCATCTGAAACTACGGCGTCGAAAGCATTCATGACTCTTTTGAGATCTGGCTCTAGGTTATGTAGCTGAATTTACACACAAGACTCGTGTCCAACATATGCCTCAGCTGTATAAACCAAAGCGTTGAGGGGGCAGCTCCAATCAGGCCGATGCTGTCATAGTTGCACCCTGGTACCTATCAACTTGGCAAACGGTATGAGCGCTTTCAGAGAGTCGACTATGATAGTCACAAGCGAATTACTGTCGTATCGCAGTATATTCTGAGGACTTTCGTTAAGAAGCCATCGTCTTGGTCGCAGCCGCTTAATGGTCAGTGTCGTGCGGCTCGTGCCAATCTATTTTGGTTCCTAGTATACCTACCGCAGTACTTAGCCTTTCCAACATGGACGCCTCACAAAGAGTTTAGGTAGGTGAAATAATGTTGGCCCACCTCAAGGTATCCAACAAAGTAAGACCATTGTTTGAAGCCACCGGGGTCTTGCCACCAACATCTTAACGCACCCGTGGACATAAAATCCAACAATGGTCTGGAAAACAAAGAATAATACTGAAAGTCTGAAAATACGTCCCTAGTAACATTCGTATAGTTCCCATCTAGTCCCAGGTACAGTTTCTCACGACGTGTATAGCATACTGTACTACTCACATCTGTCAAGACACGAGAAGGCAGGGGCCTCATCTAAGTCGGAAGATGGTTGTTATACGTGAGCAAAGAGAGCCTGTGAGAGGAGAGCTAGGCCGAGATGTAGCAGTGGGATGGCGGTCTATCCAGTAGAGTTCATTGTGGGTCCATGGGCCCTGGTACGGTGACAACATGCTCTGACTTGGTTCCAACCACCTATACCTATACCTAAGAAATAGCCTACTACCGTACTGTTGGAGATACTTGATAGTTTGTAAGGATGGCTGAATCACTAGTATAAAAACGAGACCGCTGTCTGCTGTTTTTAACCTTGTCCCGACATTCATGTACATCTCCACGCGTTCGAGTCACCCAGACCTTCAAAACAACAACAACTAAGCCCCACAGACCCTCAACCAGATTAGCTAAGATGTCTGGCTCTGGCGGATTCTACAAATACCGTTGCAAGTACTTCTATAGCCACAACTGCACGAACTGGGTGTATGTTAGTAATGCACCTTGCGCATCTTGTCTAGTAAGTCTATCCGCTGCTAGCGGTGTCTCCTGTATAATTGAATGAAACATCAATACTAAAAGTCTGCCAGGCTGAGGGAAGAGATAACACCGATGATCCCCAACCAAATTCGAGAATCTTGGAATCTGTAATGTGGAGAATGTGCCTCGACTCTGGCAGCGTTGAATTTGGGCTTGAACTGGCAGGACTTGGCTCAAACTTGGTATATGGTAATGGAAGTAGGGGTTTCGCTGTAGCTGATCCAAGTATCTTGGAATATTCATTGTCCGGTTTGGGTCGTTTCCAGGGCGTTCCAAAAGATGCTGTCTGGACGCAAGGTCAATACTGGTATAAAAGCTGAGTCTGAGAATATACTGATTGCATAGTACACCCAGGTACTAGAGCCATGCGCAACCGCAGTCATGTCATTTGTGAAGTAATGATTCAGCACATCATTCCATACCAGGTTTTCAAGCAGTGAATATAGGCGTATGGAGTTAGCACTGTGTTTAGTCTCTTCTCTTGCCCTGTATTATAGTGAATTTTGGAACAAGGTTGTGTAACAACAGGAGCTGCTACCTTCTTACTCGATGGCAGTTGTTTGCACTTGGTTCTTTGGATGAAAACATAGGATTTCTGTCAATCTTCATGTTCTGCAGTCCCGAGAAAGACACCTGGCTGTACCGCATGATGTATGCTTGAATATACTCTACACAACCAAGAAAAGCCTACAGCCTATAGCGAATACACCTAGTCCGAGTCGCTGGAGCTAGAACTCGAGCTGTGGCTCCCCCTACGCCGGTGGTGGTCATGGTGCTTGTGATGCTTCTTTTCTTTCTTGTCCTTCTTGTGTTTCTTGGTCCTGTGAAGTAAAACTCGTTAGTATACAGCATCACAAAGCCGGCCGTCATGGCTGCTCAGGAGTTTTATGCTTACTTGTCCTTCGCGAAATCCTGAAGCATACTACCACCAATTCCACCCGCGATCGCCGCCGCGCCAGACGCAAGCAGTCCGCCACCAGCCTGATGCGCAGCCCAGCCCGCGCCTATCGTACCAGCCGCACCGCCTAGAAAGCCACGGTCGCCCTCACCAGGCTGACCTGGAACGCCGCCGGGCTGCTGTTGTCCATAGGCAGGCTGACCGTAGGCGCCTGGCTGCTGCTGCTGTCCGTACTCAGCCGCGTGTCCCTGCTGTCCGTATTGCTGCTGTGGCGGCGCGCCGTAATGTTGTTGCTGAGGAGGATATTGGCCGTAGCCGTGCTGCTGCTCGTGTGGTGGAGGGCCGCCGCCGTGCTGGCCGTACTGCGGTTGTCCGTACTGTGGGGGTGGAGGGCCGCCGTAGCCACCTTGGCCGGGATGCGGCGAGGAGCCGTAGCTTTGCTGGGGAGGAGCCTGGTATCCGCCTTGTGGGTGCGGCGAGTGCGACGGAGGCGCGTTGTAGCCACCTTGTTGCGGTGGGTAGGGGGAGTGCCCGGGGTTCTGGTGGAGTGTCAGCGATTGGGAAGAGGTGCAATGTCCTTCGTCGTGCTCCTGAAGAGGACCTTGCGAGCTTGTGTAGAGGACGAACCTGTTGGCCGTAGCTCGGCTGACCTTGGTAGCCCTGTTGGTGCTGCCCATATCCACCCTGTTGTTGGTAACCGCCGCCGCCACCACCTCCAGAGGACTGCATGTAATCGTTCGCGGACATATTGTTGATGGGTTTGTCGATGCAAGTTGGTTTTGCTGCTCGTAGGAAGATCGATGTAAGAGGGCTGCTTAGGAGTTGAAGTATGACAGACGGAGAGCGTCTCCAAATGGGTGTAAGGCGGACGATCTATGCTGTCAGATTACAGAGGGATTGCGCCTCCTTCTACGCGCTACTCGATCCATGCGGCCCACCAGGGATTGGCTGACCGGGCAAGACCAACACCCCGTGAGGCGTGTGGTTCAGCTGCTCTGCGGTCATCATGGCCTTGTTTGACGCTGGGCTGCCTCCATTCCAACGTTGGTAGGAAGTATGTTGGTGTCAGCAATTGTGTCGCCGCGTTGTAGAACTAATCAAGCTCGTCTCACCGTGACGCTGCGCTGCAGCACATAAAATCGCGGGGTTCGCGGTACGACTCAGCCACCTTACCAACCGCCACGAACTTGCCGGTTGCTGATGAGCCACTGATTCTGCGCGTCGAATCTCAATGCAACTTCTTTAAGCATCAACAGAAGTTATTGACCATCGCGTTTAGTCGTTTTCGTTTTCGGAAAGAAAGGATGGCAGCCGCCTAGAGTGCCCGGACCCGGATCCGGATCCGGATCCGGATTTCGGCCCCACAGTCCCGGGAGTCAGAAGCTCAGGGACCGCAGAATCCGGCCCACCACAGACTATTCATAGACACATTACTGACATCGCTTGTGTAAGAATCCGAAGGCGAACCGCGCATGTGCGCATACGGAACGCGCGATCTGTACAAACGAGCATGGGTACCTAACGTTGCATCAACACAGTCACAGCTAAGTGCCGTGCCACTGTTGTCATCAAGGCTAACCTGCGCCCATGCTATCGAGCCACCAACTCGGTTCGTGGACCCTTGAGCAGCAGGTCGAGGATTCTGTGTCATGGTCGACACAACACGACATGAGGAACGTTGCCCGAATTTCAGCATACTCGGAAAGCCTTTCTTGGGAAGCCCGTTTTTCGATCAGGCAAAAGCAAGGCAAATTCGAGCCGTCGCTTCCGGACGGCCGCAAGGCTGGCAACTAGTATTCTGCTCCTTTAGAACCTGACTGCACGTCATTGCTTAGAGCTCCACCCACGTGTGCTGAGTCCGTCCCGGCATCACGGCGTGGATTTCTTAAGGCGGTGCGGCGTCCCAGCCGAGACATCTTCACATGTAATGGTCACAATGTGGCCTCAGAGAAGTATGCGTCCTCGCAACGCTTCCAATTATAGAAAAGCTCTTCACCATTGTGCGTCCACAATCAAGTCAAACGGAAGCCATGCAACTTGGTCGGAAGTCTGGTGGAAGGTGACCCGGAGCACAGCATGTAGCATGCGGACCACCTGGACAAAGAACGAGCCGAAGAAGACTTATTCTCCAGATACAGTATGTGGCAGAAAAGACCAGACTCAATCCAAGGGCCTTATCATTGTCTCAGCTTCGCGTCGGACGGTGAACATTTACGGCCGTTACACAAAGGCCACAAATTCATGCTTGACCGGCAAATCCGGGTGCGAAATTGCCTCATCCACATACTTCCGAAGTCTGAGGGATCAAAGCCTGTCAAATATCTCCCATATACCTTCCAGACTCCACTGCTGATGAGCGACTGTCGGTGGAAACGTGTGTTCTCGGCCGTGAGCCCGGAAGGAGGATATGTCCGGTTCGCGGACCACTAAGAGCTTGGTCAGACAGTCAGGGCAGCCAACATGACCCGGCAGCGTGGAGTGCATGAGGCGTGCAGGGGCGTGTGCGTTTGTGCAGGATGCGATGCTTGCTCGCACAAACTGATCATCAATCAGATGCTGGCGCATCACCCCACATTGACAGCTTTGCGATCCAACTGTGACTGCTTGTCCAATGCCAGCTCAGCAGGCAGCGTCGAGCATCTTGAGGCTTGGATTTTGACGTGTCGTGAACCCGTGGCAAGACAACGAGAATGTCTTGAGGAGCAGCAGCACGCAGGTACGAGGCAGAGAGGCACGAGGACGAGCAGACGAGGCTGTCGATGGGTCACAACCAACAGGATCACGAAATCCAACACCTGGTAGAGCACGGAGATTACCGTGTTACCTATCGAAGGATTGTGCCTTGTGCAGGTCAGCTGGTCCGGAATAACAGTGATAGCTGAAAGACGTTGTCACGTAACACAGTCGTGGCAAGGTTCTCGATGGTGAACTCTGCGCCGCAACGACTATGTAGTTTTCGAGCTCTGGAGGTGCTGCTGAACATAGAAATTGCCACAAAAAAAACAAGACAGGCCGACCGTGCACAGGAGCCCACGCTGCGAGAAGGTGACACATGTATCGAGAGTTTGTACCGGAATTACGTCGTTGTCGGTGGAGGCATCGACTTCGTGAATCCGTGGCTCGTTTGGAGTCGGAAACCTGTTGTCCTCGTGATCAGTCGCTGCACTGTTCATGTAGAGGCCACTGCCTCAAAAGTTGAAAGTACCCTCAATAACAGGGGTGAAAAGTCCCTGAAATAAAATATTGAGAACAACCACAAAGCATATAGACCATCCTCACGCCCAGATATGTTCATACTCGGCGGCTCGTACGGATCCTTAAGCCTCCTCCATTTCATGTTCGTCTTGAGCTCTGCAACCCTGTCTGCCACTGTGCTGATATTCCTCTGCCAATACCGCCTTCAGACCTAAGCACAACTGCTGTGTTGGAAGACCGCCTATACCACCTTGTACAAAAGTCGCCTGCAAATCGGCCGAAGTTCACAGCTTGCCACGCCCATTGCAATGATCTCCGAAAGTCGGAAGCTTGTGGACCAGATGAGCGTCGGCCTGTGTGCACACCACGTTCTAGGTTGCACAGCAAAAGCGATGCCAGGCTCCTCACTCTGCGAGCAGTGCGTCAAAGTGGGCTGCCATCATCACAATTAGCCCAACGACTACCTCGCGGCCCACGTCACGCGTCTTTTTCAAGCTCATACTGTCAACTTTGCGACAAGACTTAGAGCCTTGACAGGTCAAAGATTGATATTTCGGAGTTTCTGCTATGGGAAGAGACTAGGACAGATTACTGGTCGCCGTTCCGGAGGAATTCTGTGCACCAGCCGCGAAAGACAGGTCGAAGATGGATGCGAGAAAATGACAGCGAAGAGTCGACCACCCACTTCTCTCGCGTCGGTCCTAGTCTCTGTCCCTTTGGTATTGAGCGAGTTCGTGGGAGCGGAATATCAAGCAAGTGCGTACCCTCCCGAGGGCCATACAAATAAGGGTGACTTGCTACATGCGGAGTGTATTTTGGCGCTTTTTACTATTCGGAACGGCATGAGAGTTGAGAGACTGGTCAGCCGCGGAGTTGGAGGAAATCATTGGTAATAAATAGTGGCAAGACTTTGGATAAATACTGTAATACACAGGGCACGAAAATAGAATAGACGGAAGAGCAATCTCACCCTACACTGGAGACATATCACAATTCCCGAGGTCAAGAACCACACACGCGGGTCTAACCTACTGTTTGGAAAAGTTCTGAAGACTTGCTCTTCTCGTGAAGCAGAATGTCTTGACATCGTCCGAAAGGCTCCTTGAATCAGTCCTCGTCTGGACCTTACTCGATGTCGCCAACGTCGTGGTCAACGCCGGCATATTTGTATGTGAAATGAGAATCGGTTAGGGCAGAGGCAGCATGGATGGTATGAAGCCCGGAAGGCTGACATGACAGCACGGCGACGCGAAACCGTCGATACTACTCGGTAGCGTCGCTCGCTAGCTGTCATCCGAGTTTCTGACATCTCGCACAGACCATTGGATTGTTGACAACAGAATCGCAGGGGCGGATCACACTCTGCGACTGGGTAATACTGAGTCTTCTCGCAGTTGCATATCTCAAGGTAGTGAGAGCTCATGCTTCCCCGTGCATGGGAGGAGCCCAGGATGCCGGCGTGTATCTCCGGATAACCCGACAAACTTGCACCATGAAGTTTTAAGGCAAGCATGGGCAGCAACTCGGATCGGTGGTATCGCACTTTGCTGGTTGTTATGACATGAACTGCCGGATTGTTCACTTATGTGCAACGAGCGAGCGGCGTAAATTCACTGTACTTGAGATGTCGTCGTCTGGGATGATTCAAATAGACCATGTAGCAAGGACCATCCCTGTTCCTTGGCCATGTTCTGCTCAAGTGTGGTCGCACATTTGAAGACACAATATTCTGTACTTTTGTAGTACCTAGCAAGTGGTCAGCCCACTTAATTCTGGCTGGAAGCTGCCCATCCTCTGGAAGGGATATTTGATATCAGGTTATTGAAACTGTTGTGATTTCATAGGCAAGGGCGGAATGAATAGAAGGGGCTGCAGGAGTGGTTCAGCATCATCCGTTCATATTCACTTTGTTCAGCTGGTGCTCCGTATACTATGCTATGCAATACAAGTCTAGTATCGGTCCTTCGTGCACCTCCTCCATGCTCAACTCCCTCCCGACCATGCTTATGTTTTTGTCTTCCCCAGCGTATGACATGACTATGCTCCCCTTCCGCACATGTTGGTGAAAAAAGAATTGGGCCGCGCCGACCCATGATGGGCCAGTATGAGTCCAATGAGACTGAAGAAAGGAAAAATGCAAGAAAATATTGTAGTTGATGCAACGTGGTATCAAAAATGTGATGTGATCTCCTCTCGCCCACTTGAAAATACTCCAAGCAAGTCGTCCCCTTGAGAATCAAACACTGTGTCTCATTGGCCCATACTGAACGCGACTGGCAGTAGACATTAGGCCCGTATGGAAGCCAGTCCCACCGGTACGAGATATAAGGCTGGCAAAGCGACGAGGATGTTCTCTTAGAAGAGCATGGCAACGGCGCCTAGGACACCGACGAAAAGGCCACCCTGCACAGCGCTCAGGCTGGCGGCCGCGGCGGAGCTGGATGAGGTTCCGGAGGCAGAGCTGGTGCTGCTAGGCGAGCCATCGGTCGAGGTCGAAGTGGCAGTTACAGTGGACATGAGGCCGGTAACCTTCCCTGTGGAGTTGGAGCGGATGAGACCAGTGGCAGAGACTGTGGCGTTTCCGGCAGAGACAAAGGTGGCGGTGGTGTTGGGCGCGACCGACGAAGAAGAGGTGACGGCGAGAATGGCAGGCGCGCTGGCGGAATAGGTAGCGTGGGCAATCGAGGTAAGAGTCGCGGTCTTGGTGAGATTAATAGTCGAAGTTGAAGTACCGCTGGTGGTGTCATCGGCAACAGCCGAAGCGCCCACAGCCAGGACGGCAAGGAAGATGTTGGAGATCTGCATTTTGAAAGTGTGTGTTTGTTTGTGTCTTTCAGTGTTGCGTCCACAAATCGAGGGCTTTGTGGTTTGGTGAAGTTGGTAAAGAGTGAAACGCTGCGCGAGGCAAGCTGAGAAGAGACAGAAGTGCCGAGGTCGGGATTCTTGCGGGTCAAAGACAATATGCTCAGTGAAGTCGGAAGAGAAGAAAAGGCGGCAGCATGGCAGACGATTTGAGGGCCAATCTCCTTTTTCTAAACAGCCGTGAATGGAAGGAGAGGCAGTCAACGCAATCTCTGGGGCCACCATGCCTTGTGCAGGAGCATTGACCAATGGAACGTCGATGCAGCGGATGGGCCGAAAAGGGAAGTGCCTACCCGCCGAAAGTGGCTACCCAGGCAGCGGCCAGGCTACCCTGCTACCACAGCATGGAGCCTCTGCCAGCGCTGCAAGTGCAGGCTGCTGCATGGGGTAGGAGCGAAGACCTGTTGCGGGGCGATCACGGGTCGTAAGAGCTGTCAAGAACAACAGTATCTGCCAAACAACGTTCATGCTGAGAATAGCCACAGCCGTGGCATAATGCCTCAATCATTGGATTTTGCACTTGTGCAGCTAGCTCGCCTCTAGGCGTTCCATTTACAGTAGCTATTCCCAGGACAAGGCCATTGTCGTTGGCCCGACGCGGAACGAAAACTTGGGGGCCTCGGGATGCTGCAAGGTACGCGCACTTTCAGCAGGGATCCTGTTCCACAACATCTACTGTGTAGTGAGGTTACATCGTAGGCCAGCGACGCGCCAAGGGTGGACATGGTGAAGATTGTCACGTCAGCCTTCCGCATTCGCCCACCATCCCAATTGCGACCTACAACAAGTCGCTGATCGATATATCAGAGAGCTCTGCTTCCCAAGTTCCAACACGTCGATTCCGAGTCGTGAAGGTCGGCTTGACTCTGTGCGCAGAACACGCCAAACCGCGCGATTCATCCTTGACGCGAAAGCAAGCTCCTACCACTGACCCGACCATTGCAGAGATCGTATGCCACAACACTTTACTATGGGACGACAGATCGCCAGGTGGTAAGGTAGCACGACAGCCAACCATCTATTGTTGAAGCGCGGGAGGGCGAGGGTCCCTTCTTCTCCCCTTGCGTCGGAAAACCAACCACACCGCATGTCGTGTTGATCAGCAAACCGGTGACACTGCAGAATCCCTCCTCAACAAGGAGGCTTACAGCAGGGCGCGCAGGGCAGTCTCGACTGACACTGGCGGGACACAAGATGCTGGCCTACTGACGCAGAGTTTCAGACAAGCTTCATTGATGGCGAGTCTTATTTGGTACACTGAACAAGAGGCGGTCTTTGCGCCCGTACCACACCATGACAACCCCATTTTCATCTCCCTCCGATACCAGCCGGAGCCCCACCCCTATCTCGAAAAGCTCCGAGAGTGAGATTCAATTCTCATACCGAAATGCCCTTACAGCCTCGCGCTCCTTCGGGTTGAGGGGCCGTGACTGAAACTTCGGAGCTGACCCGATGAGGATGTGCTGCATGCCCCTTGCACGGTCCTTGCGTTTGTCTTTCAACGGCGAGATTGACATGGCTGTCCAAACATCGTTGCCAAATTTGTATGTCATGGGACGATTTATTAATGCACGACACAAGTCCGTGTGTCGAGAACAAAAACGGTCGCCCGCAGCCATTGATGCGAGCTCTGTTTGAGACACTACTGCGCGGTTCCCCTGTCTGCCAGGAGGTTCTTCAGTGGGAAACAGGCAAGCAAATGGACGCAAGACCGTTTTCTCTTCTCACCTCTGACGACGGTTGTGGTCAAGTTGAGAGGCCCGCTCCTGGTACATTAACGCAGGCTCCGGATTGATCCGCACACGCGGCCGCTCAGGACACCACCGTCTTGCTTCCACGGTGTCCAGATAGCTGAGTCTGGGGCTTTGGCACGACGGAGGCGGGAGGAGTTGAGCGTGAGCATGGCTGGTTTGTTGTTGGGTCGCACCGAAGCCGTGTCTGCAGCCCCCGCCGCCGTGGTACGGCGGATATGACTCAAAGTAGTCGTTCTCGCGCCACCGGTCGACTGCAAAGGGGTCGAGATATCGTTGAACCTCGGCGAGGATCCTTTGGCCGTCGCTATCGCGAGCATCGGGCCACGCGATCGTGCTCTCTGATCAGTGAAGGAGCCTCGCTAAGACGTCTGCAGCGTGGCCGGCGGATCGTCGGTGCAGAAGTAAAGACAGGATCTTGTCGATGGTGCCCTGAATGCCTTCGTCTTGGCTGGTGGACCTCGGCGAAACTCGTCGGCGACGGTCGTTTTTGTGGGAGTCGTGGCTATTCTCCCGGTCTCGTTGTCGATCGTGCTTGTCGAGAGCGTTCTCGATGAGTCGCTCGGTTTCCGGCAGACTTCGGTTTACGATGCTTTCTGGTCTGTTCACCTTATGCTTCAGAGCTTCAGCCTCAAAAGTCTTCAGGCACTCCGGTTCCCATCGGTCCTCGCAGTCGTCCAGGATTTTGCGCAGTGAATGTTCTTGTCTTTCACTTCGGTCCTGATAGATGCTGCTTTTCAACTTTCTGGTGTCCAGCTTCTGCAGTCGGCCAAACCCTCGATCGCGGTTGTCAAGTACCTCCACAAAATGCAGTACCTCAAACCACCCTCTGGCAGCATTCTTCTGCTGGGCTTGCATGCGCTGCATCTTTTTTGCATGCTCCCTCTTTTCGAGGACCTTCTGCAGCTGTGCTTCGCTGACGAAGCCGTCCCTCCTCTCCATTGCCCCAATTTCCATTCTGCGCAGCCTCTTCAACTTCAGCTGTGTCTCTCTCTCGGCCAAGAGTCTGAGCAAATCGGTCCCGTCCAGAGCTTGCTTTTCTCGCTCCTTTGTCCTCTCGCTCTTCTCCGCCAGCTCCTTTAATCTAGCAATCTCCCTTTCCGTCTCCCCTTCTTTCTTCGCTCGCTTAGCCTCCGTCTTCTCCAATCTCCTGTCCCGCTCGTCGTCACAAAAGTCCCACATACCAACCGCCGCCTCTCCAGTCTCCCTGAGAGATTCCTCGATCTTCCCCAGACGATCGCGGATGTCCTGCACGCCTTGGCCTATTGCTTCAGTCGCAGATGATTTTGATCCGCGTGAGTGTGGACAAGGTCATCGAGGCGGTGCAGGCCGAGCTGTGTTGTGTACTGATGTAGCTCGCTTTGGTCGTCGGGGAAATGCTGCTGCAAACAGTCGATGAAGTCGACTTTGCTGGAAAGCGGACGAGGCTGGCGTGTGGCAGGGGCGTGTAGGCACCCGGCTATAACGGGGCATTGGGGCCTCGTGGGCTGGCTTAGGAGAGTGTCTGGGTTTAGCGGCCTTCTTGGGTTTGGGGGGGATGGGAGGCACATTGTGAAATCAAGTCTCGTCACAGAGTGAGACTGGTCTTGCAAATGGGTCTGAGCCAGGCGAACTTCGGTATGTGGTAAAATACAGAGTATTTCGACAAGCTGGGCACTTCTTCACTTTTCATCATCAAGCGTATTTGCAGTCGCAGCTCTCGCCACCAATGACCGCAACCACAATATAGGAACACTTCATCACAGCTGTCGGCCTTGCCACTCAGCACGCACCCACTGTCTCGAGCCGGCGAACTCTCCGACAACGCCAGAACGGTCCTCGCTGAAGTGCTCACCGCGGGTGTCAATGGCTTCGAGGGATCGGCTGTTTGATCTATTCCCAGATCTCGGGTAGTCGCAGATTATGAAAGTTTCGGCGTGAGGCCGTCCGACTCAGGGAGATTTCAGCTGCTGGCTTGCAGGACAAAGGGAGTGTTTCGACCTGTGTGCCGACGCGGACCACCTTCCTGAAGAGACTCACTGCCTTGTGGACGTGGCGTAGCGGCGTTTTAGGGCTTGAGTTTGTAGTTTGGTGTCTCAGGGTTCGTTGTGGGATGATGGGAAGCTGTGTCCTCGTCTTTGCGAATCCAGACTCTGAGCCCCAAGTACAAGTGCATGCCGGGGAAGTACGCCTTTCATGGAAAGAGATCGAAGGTTTTTCAAGCGTGCGAAACGGTGAGCAAGGCAATTGATCACGCGCGCACATAATGTCGAAAGGCACAAAAATACACATTCGAGGGCTTATGGGAACATATCATACTCAACGCGACAACACCATTTCTCGAAGCTTTGCCCTACTTGCTCTTTCCGCATTGCTTGAAGGCGACACATCACACTAATTACTTACATTTAGACGGAGAATATAGCAGATGCCACTTGCTGACGAGTACTCGCTTGAGGCGAATCCTATAGCCCACTGTAAATCTGGGGTAGGTCAAAAGTTATGTGCGAGCAGCATAAATCAGCGAGCCATCCCATCGGAGAAATGATCATTCCGAGGATGCTCACACGAACCAGTGATTAATCTGCTTCTATACATACAGATCTAGTGAGAAAGCACTAAGAAATGGCTGCTAATAGTCGTCTTGCACAGCGCCAGAGATTCAGGGTCCACTTCAGAGACCCTGCAGCGCCCCTCACAGGCCCACCCCTGCCAACTGGACCCCTTCAACGACATGCGACATTGGATGCGGCATCATTCGACCCCAAGAACCTCAGCATTGACTGCCAGATCGTCATAGCTCCTGATGCCAATCAAGTGCCACGTTTTCATCTGGACCAACCTCTGAATCAAGTCACAGACCGCCTCCTACTACCGGTCATCCAGCGCCACCGAGACATCACCAACATCAAGAGCGCGCAACCACCCAAAGCCCACGATGGCTTCAGAGGACCCCGCCGCTAGCGCCAGCAAGGCCGCACCCAGCTCTGCCTTTACATCTACTGCAGGACCGATAGCCACGCCTGTGGCGGCAACACCAACCGAGGCTTCAGCTGCAGAGGCTTCCTCGTCCAAGGCGCCGGCACCGGCAGAAGGCGCGAAACCCAAGAAGATGGTCCGGCGCATCGTCGGCAAGAACTACGACCTCGACCCTGCGCTCTACATCTTCACCTCCTTGACCGCGGGCAACATGCACATCGTCACCGCCACCTCACGCCTCGAGACCATCTTACGTGCGAACCGCGTCCCCTTTAAAGCGACCGACCTATCCACAGATATCAAGGCGCGGCAACTGTGGGCGCGGCGCGCGGGCAAGACCGCCGAGGGAAAGCCACGGAAGATGCCTGCGTTGGTGCAGATGGGGGACGTTCTGGGCGTACGAATCTTTCCGTGTTGCCTTACTGTCAGGGGCGTCTGGCTAACTGTAAAATCAATGGCTACAGGACCTCACCGAGATCGAGGAGTGGAACGAGTACGGCGAGCTTAAGAAGCATGTTACAATCTACTTCGACGAGCACACCCAACCACCCAAGGGCTCCATAGCGCCCGTGCCCAAGTACCGACAGCCCGCGAATAAAGAGGCCCACCCGCCCGCCGTGCTGAACTTCCCGCCTGCGTCGCCGGTGCTGCCTAGCGAGGCCCAGGTGCATGCGAATAAGATTGCTAGTGCCATGTCCGCCAACCACCAGAAACAGGAGTCTGCTAAGAGCATGGCCGAAGAAGCTGCGGAGAAGGCGAATGCGAAGGCGGCCGCGGCGAGGAAGGCGAGGATTGAGGAGTTGCGGGCAAAGGTGAAAAGCGGTAAGGCTGAGGGTGAGGCTGCCTCGAAAGATGTGGCGAAGGAGAGCGAGGCGCCGGCCGCCACCGTTACGCCAGCTATAGAGACGGAGACGGAGCCACTAACGAAGGGGCTGTCGCAACTCTCCATTGCAACACAGCCAGTGACCTCTCCGGGCGCATCAGGCCTGCAGTCACCAACATCGGGAGCTTGGAAGGAGACCGGAGGCAGCATTGAGGATAATTTAAGGACGACGATACAAAGCCCGACCAGCTCCAGTTGGAAATCTCCTGCAGAGACAAGTCTGGCACAGCATACCTTCGCTGGCGCAAAGGTGGTCGACGTTAGTGCGGAGACGGCTAAGGGGGCTGAGGACCAGGAGATAAGAAAGGAGGAACCGGAGCCTGCATCGCCAGACCAAGTTAAGGACAATTAGCGAAGTCAAAGAGAACGACAAGAAGGAAGAAGCGTGAGCTTCTCCACGGCGTTTGACTTACAGCTAGATTTTGTGGCAACATGAACATTCCTGATATTCAATACACGCGTGCCTCGAGTCTGGAAGCCGAGCTGGCCTTTACAGTGTCCGGTCCAAGGGGCGTGCCACTATAATTTTGAAGAGGTTGTGGAGTCTTCGAGGCGCTCTGAGCTTCGAATAAGATTCCAATGGTGGGGAAGCCCACATTACCACTTGGGAAATGATTGAAGGTCGATGCACAATCTGCTCAGTGTACTATTTAATGTTCTCGACCCCCGAACTTATATTGGGGCCACACATTCAAGCCTCCGTTGTAATATTGCAGCGAGGCTCGTAAAGTCGTATCAGAGTGCCTTTACTCTCTGCTTCAAGCAACACGAGACGGTCAAATGATGTGGGTACTACTCCACGGCGAAAGACTATACCGCTACATCAAGCCTAGTTTGTGCTCGAAGGGCTCCCTTCCCCACGACAGCTTCCCCGCATTTGTTACTACATTGACAACCTAGAGCGCATGGCTTTTGCGCATGCAAAACTGGCAAACTGGGTTCACAGCTACCTGGGTAGTTGTGTTCATTATACGCTTTGAGGACGTCAACACTCGAAAAGGCAGTGACCGCCGCAGTTTGAGTCCTTTCGCACGAATACGCACTTCACAAGGCAAGAAAAACTCCCACTCACAATGACAGACCAAACCTATCTGGCCAAGCCTTCTGGCGCCTGCTGCCTCACAGGCCACCTCCACAAAGGCGAGCCCCGCGGCAAAATCGAGCAGGTCGCCGAGCTCGACACTTATATCACGAGGCCAGCGCCTGACAAGGCCAATGGCAATATCTTGTTGTACTTCCCAGATGTCTACGGCTTCTTCACGAACGGTCTACTGGTAATGGACTCCTTCGCGGACGCCGGCTATCTGACAATCGGTATCGACTACTTCCGCGGCGACCCGGTGACGCTGCACCGCAAAGACCGCCACGATACGGCGACGGAGCCCGGCTTTGACTTTGAGAAGTGGAAGGATGAGAAGATGGCGTTCGCGCTTGGCGCGGTGCCCGGATGGGTCGACGCCGTGAAGGAGAAGGTTGGGAAGCCGGGGACGAAATATACATGTGTTGGGTGAGGAACTGCCTCTCTTATTGGCCTTATGGGCTGATCAGCCCGACTTATTGCTCTTCACGCTGACGGTGGTGCTACAAGATATTGTTTTGGTGCTCCATTTGTATGCGATGAGCTGGCGAGAGGCACATGCGAAGCGGGAGCCTTTGCTCATCCGGCTTTCTTGAAGGACAGCCACATCCGCAATATCAAGAGTAAGCACCATTTGAGTTGTCGGCCACATCTCCCGTGAGCTTAACTGATTCCGTCACACAGAGCCTTTGTTCCTGTCTTGCTCTGAGATCGACCACACGTTCCCGGTCGAGTCACGGAGAAAGGCCATCGATATGCTCATTGAGGACAAGAAAGACTACTCCTTGCAGCTATTTGGGAAAGTGGAACATGGTTTCGCTCTTCGGGGTAATCAGGATAATCCTTATGAGCGTGAGTCTTGCTGCTCGTACAGCTGTGAGTCTGCGAGTACACTTCGACTAACACTTCCGCAGGCTGGGTCAAGGAGCAGAGCTTAAGAGGCATCGCAGACTGGTTTGACCTATGGATGAAAGATTGAATGCTCTGCAGTGTGACAGACTCCTTCTCAAAGTCGAGACCAATTATGGAGACAACAATGCTGTGAGCGCAGGCAGTACGGCTTCTTTTCGACACACAAGAGCACATGACAACATTTCTTTTTGGTAAATTTCATCAAGATGCGTTGCAAGGTGTCCAAAGGGAGAATTTCCTTATGCACATCAGCAAGTAAGTACTGCCTGTTAAGCTCTTCGCTGTGGATATTTCGGGGCATAAGTGATCACAGGGCCTCAAATCAGACAGTTGGTGAGCTATCCGTCTCGTCATGAGAGGGTCACTTGTCCAATAATTGCATGTTGAACCCGGATCCCGTATCATCGTCTGTTTTTGGTGATGACTGTTAACTAGTCAGTCGTCCGTGAGAAAATTGCAGTACCGCTCAAGTTTACACTGCCATCTTTACCATCCATCGCGGCATCAGATTCTCATGCGTGTCTTGAGCGTGACCCTGAAACCAAACGACCATAAAATGCTGATGCATTTCCCGCTCGTGGGTCACGGTGTGGGCTGTGACTTTCGTGGGATTGTGGAGCACGAGCACGCAGGATGGCGGCGCCGCTGTTCAGCCAACCCCCCTTCTTCAATTTGTGGAAGCAGGAAGATGGACATGTTTGGCTCGCCTGCGATAGGCCGAGAGCTTAGTAGTTCACTTCAATGCTGCGTAGTCAATCACTACCACAATGCCGACGGTCAACAACTGGTTTATGCGGTTCCTTGAGGACTATGTCTACGCACTGCCAGAGCCGCCCCCGCGGAAGCGGACCAAGCTCATGGAGGTCCTTTGCGTTGGCATGCCTCGCACAGGTACAGAGTCCCTCCAACACGCCTTCCTCACTCTAGGCTATGACCATACGTACCACGTGTCACGGATATATGGTGTCTGGCCAGTGCAACGCACTGGTAGCTACTTTTGCGACACCACGGCTGGGACATCATCTACGAGCGGCCCAATTACGCTCAACAGTGGGTTCGTCTCTGCCGGAAAAAGTAAAGCACTGCCCTTCATCTCTCAAGTCTCTCGCACAAGATACTGACCTTTTTAAACAGATGGTTCGGGCCTTTGGACGGCAACACGACCTTCACAGCAGATGACTTCAACCCCATCATCGGTCACTCGGTTACTGTCGCAGACGCAGCCGGCTCTGTCTTCGCCGCAGAGCTGAAAACGCTGATGCGTTCGAATGGGCACTGGCCATTGCTCATGCTGTCGTTCCTGGACGCCGAGTTCTTCTGAGCGTGGCACATGTCCGTGAGGTTCATGTGGCCAGGTCTATTCCGCGCCTTGGGTGGGAATATCGAGACAGGTATGGCGCGGAATGGGATGTGGGTTCACCGTGGTGAGTCTAGATGCCTATCAACTGCACATGGCAGAAAGTTGCCCTTGGCTGACCGTTGGCCTCGCGCGTTCCAGAGCACCTGAACATGGTTCGAGGGCTCGTTCCGAAAGCGCAGCTTTTGGGGTGAACTGTGGAGGATGGCTGGGAGCCATTGTGTGCTTTTCTGAGCAAGTCGGTACTTGATGAGCCCTTTCCACACGTCAACGCTGCTGCGGGGTGGGCGGGTCAGGAGATGAACTTCGGGAAGCGTTACATACCGGGCGCATTGAAGAATGCTGCCCTTCTTGGTGCCGTCGCAGTGGGAATCTGGGCGGCCTACAAGTATCGCGGGCGGCTTTATTAGACTCTCTTGTTGGACGCACGACTACTTCCTTAAGCACACACTATACTGTACCTCATGAAAAACTTGCTTCTTCTCTGCTTCGCACTGAAAAATCCACTGCTGCCGTCATTGCAAACAAGGTGGCCACTGCCTAGGTAGTAATTATAAGAAACGCTATGACTGCTTAACGGTTCTATCGTTGTGCTGTCCTCAGCCAATTCAATGCACATCTACTTCGTAGCCAAGAGGATGTAGGCCTCGAACCGAATGCCCCCGAACTGCTCGATCTCTTCCTTCACAGACTGGCTGACAGACTCAGCCCACTTACCAACCTCCTCTGCTGTGTAACCCTCCCGTGCCTTGGCTATCATGGGGCTCGACATGAAAGCGGTGAGACCCGCTATATTCTCCTGATCCTCAACAACTAGGACCCTCTCGTCCATCGTGATCTTCTCCTTCGAGAAGCCGGCCTCCTCGACCCTCTTCTGTAGCACGCCCTCCTTGTAGAACTCCGGGTTTGGCGAAGGCATGAGCGGCAGATCTGGGCGAATCTTCTTCTGGGCGCTGTGGATGATGAACATGGGTGCGAAGCGGCGCCAGCAGGTAATGATGGCGAGGCCGCCTGGACCCAGGGTGCGGTATGTCTCGCGGACCGCGTCGACGGGGCGGACAAAGGTGAAGATGCTGAAGTTATTAATGGAGTGGGTGAAGTAGTCATCAGGCACCGACGACAGGTCGTGTGAGTCGAGCTCCTTGCAGTCGACCTCGGAGAGCGGGGTGGAGGCGAGGGACTCCAACGCAGCCGCCACCATCATGGTGTTGTTGTCCGAGACCAGCATTTCCCTGGGTAGCTGCTGTTTGGGCAGAGTGGCGACAAGCGCTACGGCGCCTATTCCAGGCCCCGCCGCCGTGTCGTGGACGATCGAGTCCGGGCCAATGGGGTTGGCAGACTTCTGGACATTGTATGAGATGACGTCGGCCAGAATGTTGAGCGTTGCTTGGCCCGTCTGACGAACATAGATACCCGCGAACTTGGTGAAGTAATCGGGAAGGGGGAGACCGGGTGGCTGAGCAGACATCTTGGCTGATTGAATGGATGGTGGACTGAATAGTACTTGAAGAGGTCAGAGACTTGCGCTAAATGCTAACCTGAACAGTCAAAAACAAATGTGAGAGTGAACTAGAGGAACAGCCATTGAAATGGAATGGCGATGGTCACAATTAAGGAGCAGACCTGTGCTGGTCCTTGGAAGGATTGTGGGCTACGGGCCTGCGGCACCGAGGTTTTGATCTATTAGATCCTCTAAAAGTCCGCATCACCCTTGTCAACAGTTGGTAGGATGCTCCACAAGATAGTAAGCTGACGCATATGTAGCTTGCTGTGTGTAATACTGATATTACTTGGGTAGGCATGGTGCCATGCACTGGGTTAGCACTATCAAGGGCCGGGATTTGATGGTTATACTACCTACCTAGGTAGTACCTTGGCAATAATTCAGTAATAGGCATGGACTTCCTAAGCAAATACTGGCATACATGTGGCTAGTAGATAGTCTGCAATATAGAGAGAGCTTGCATTAAAAAAGTGCTCTTGCTGCTACAGTAAATACTTAAGGGCTACCTAGTTATAGTCTTTTGTTATTGGGCTCACATGAGGATCGTCAATTATCATTTCTCACAGGTTAGTCTTCTGGGTATATAAGTGGTCTCCATGCCCCTGAATAAACCTCAGCCAAATGGACTGATTACTAACAAGCTAGAGCTAATTTCCCTTGAAGATGTATAGTTGAGGTACTTACCTTCTAGTAGGCATGTACAAGCTCATCTATTGTGACGATCCTTCCTTTTAGCCAGGATCCACAAACAATGTATGTTAGAAGCATGGAAGTCTTTCATGCTCAATAGAAGTATCTCACAGTCAGGAGTTAGAGGTTGAAATGTCCATGTGCGGGACTTGAGTGTGCAGCTTTATAATGCTTCATCCACCCTTGACCAATGCTTGAAGAAGGCGAGTCCATATCTCAAACATGCCGGCATCCATGTTTTGAAAGGAATTCGCCCACCTGTAACAGACGTAGACTAGAGTTCGACGTGTATGGCCCGAGGACTCTTTCTCCACTTCAAAATGATGCCCACCAGACACATCTTCGCTAATTGGGACGACCTGCAAACCTTCCTTCCAGCCTCTACCATACTCTACACCCTTTTTAGGTCCGTCGAAGCGTTCTCCTTTACCAGCATCTCTAGGACCACCTTTTTTTGTATCGTCCGCGGCCCAGCAAAATGAAGCTCCTTTTCCGCATCCTCATCGGCCTCGTCGCCTTCGCGCCTGCCATCAACGCCATGCTGGATGGCTTCCAGATCGACGGCGCTCAGCCATTTTCTCGCGACCTAGATCAGCCAAATCCCTTCAATCAGACCTGCACTGTGGGTAGCTACCTCTTCGATTTCAACACCACGACTCTGGGCATGTACTGCAACAACGACGACGTCAAGAATTACGCTTACGACTGGACCTTCATCAATCTCAACCTTTGTCTTGCCAACCACAATGGCGCTCTGGTTCCTTCCCCTGGGTGAGTCAAGCGCAGGCCTGGACATCAGCGGTGATCGTGTGCTAACCGTCCATCTCTTTTCAGAGGCAACTTCTCTGACAGCTGCTCAAATTGCACTGTCAACTGGAGCCACATCTACTTGAGCCCCGTTACCACGACCATTACGACTACTCCTCACTATTGGATCACAGCAACTTATACCTACGTCAGCACTCCGCGCTGGGACGATCTTTACCTTGGATGTAGCGGCTGCTCGAATGCCAAAACGCAGATGCCCACCGCCACGATAGACTTGAGTGAGCACCTCCCCAAGCATTGATTGACTAACAGATACCTCGAGGTCTTCTTGCGTATGCATGGAATGAATGCTGACTTTGTGAAACCAGACAAGGTCATGACCAACAACAACGGCACGATCGGTTGCCACAACATCAAGGGGACCACCAGGTTCGCGAGGCCCGATCCCACAATGACCAAGAAGGCCGACATCACAAGGCCTGGAATCACACCACGTGCCACAATGCCTGACCTCCTTGAAACAGAGAGTGAATCGTCGAGTAAGGATAGTAATCGGGACTATGCGGGTGGTATGGCTGCTGCACGTACGGTCTCTACTCGCAGAAGAGGCAGAAGGTGCAAATGGCTCACGGTGGGAGAGACATGGTGTGACTCGAGGACTTGTCCTTAGGTCTTTGCTCGTACGCACCCAAGTCTAAGATCTGAAAAGCGGCTTCAATCTCGAGGACAAGGTCTCGAAATGTGCCAACGGTTGTGAAATGGGCGTCGGCCCAAGGGCCCTCGCGAGCAAAAGGATGGTGGGGCTTGATACTTTTAGAGACCTCTCAGGTATCTCGCACTTCACATCCGGTAAAATCAATACTGCAATATGAATTGACTACAACAACATTTTGATGACCAGTTGGGAAGTTAAAGGCGTGAAGCGGGACTGGCAATAGGCGCATACGAGTGCCGCCTCTTCGAACGCCTGCAACCTTGTAAAAGCGAGGTAATCAGCCATCATATGTAGATGGTGACGTTTATGGTAGAAAGACTTCTCCTGCAGAAGATTCACGCGAGGCTCAAGCTCTAGAACTCTTGTGACTTCAAGCCAGCGCGCTCCTGAAGTCACAGCCGACGACGTCGCGCCAACACATTCACTACACATACTTCGCTCAAGGATCAACACCTTCGCCAAGGTGAAACGGAACAAGAGTGAAGTTTGGAAAGGCAACGACGTGTCGGATCGGGTTGTGCGCAAATCGAGACATGCAATGGGCAGACAGTTCCAACCTCCTCGGAAATTTCTACTCGTTCCATGGATTTGTGCCAGCCGGCCATGCAGTCTCATGATGTGTCTTCCTAACTGCATAGTAATTAGAAAACCACAGAACACGGCACCTGGGCGGCATGAAGCTCGAAGAATTGCTCCAGCGTCCATGCTAGATCTCGACCAGAGTAGTCGGACCCCACCGCCCGCACACTTTCCACGGTCCCCAGTTTCCCCGCGGTGCAGCTTCCAAAGGAAAGCTCTCACAGACAGACTGACGGTAGGTTGAGAGCCCAAGGTCGCTTACGACATGTGTGCAAATATCGTGTGCAATGGTCGAGGTCGGTCATGGGCACTATCAGGTCGGCGCCCGGATGCTTCCGTCCCATGTCGCAACATTGGTGGGTGAGCGTGATCCTTCGTGAAAGCCACACTTTTGGACAACTTTTGGGAAAGGACATGGACCGGGCTGGAAGAAGTAAGTTCTCCTACAGGGCATGCGAACTTGATTGGTGAAGATGAAGTGCGAGTCTAGATTTTGTATGCAGCCACCCACACCAACACGTCACCGGGTCCCGACGTCATACGCACTAGGCCTGCTGAGCCACAATACATATGGAAAGCCACGGCCTCTTCATGCTGAGACCTGTGAGTTCCGATGATAACAGACAAGAAAATCATATCTAGTCCTACTAAATTGTGTCAATATGTTTTGGTCAAAGAAGAAAGAGGAGACGGAGCCCTCTCCAGAGTCGTCTGATGCCAACCCTAGTGGACTAGGCTCTGGCTCGCGCTCAACTACTGACACTTCCCCCGAAACTAAGGAAATACCGGCGCATGAAGTCGAAGCCCAGCAAGCTCCCGAAGCATCTAGCGCCACTTGGGGTTCTAGACTGAACACGGCTAAGCAACTATACTCAACCGCAAATCAGGTGTATACGGTCGCCTCAGCACTTCCCCAGGCTAAAGCAGCTTTGGACCCTTATCTGTCGAAGGCAGAGACCACTGAGAATGAGGCCAGCACCAAGACTACCACGGATCCCACAGGACCTAGCGAAGAGCCCGAAAACTTGACTCCAACCCCTGCGAAGGAATCCACCGGCGCTGAAAAGGAGAATGATGCCGACAATGTCGAGATTCCCCTCGACAAGGCACCAAATGCGACCAAAGACGAATCTGTGCAAGAGGACGCAACAACCGCATCGAATCCAGAATCAGTACTTGACAGCAAGGCCGGCGATAAAGACACAACTGTCGATGACTCACCAGCAGACCAAGACACAAAGCCTACGGAGGCAGCATCAGGACCTGAGCTTGGGAATGAAGACGAGGACACGGGTGAAGCGCTCACGCCTGCCGAGGCCGTGAACGATGAGGCGAAGACCGCGGAAGTTGGCGAGGAATCAGGTTTCGAGCCAGAACCCCCCGCGCAGCCATCGGCTGAGGAGGATTCACAGTCAAAGATATCCCAAATCGATGACAAAGCAGCTTCCAAGGGCGCAAAGTCTGCGACATCTGGATCGGCGACCGAGGAGGGAACGCAGGATGCATCTGAAGGGGAACAAGACCTAGAGCAAGACGAACAGTCAAAGGCAACAGAGCCGGGACCAAGGGATGTCCCGTCCGCAGACGACTCCGAGGATGTTGCAGGCTCCAACGACACTCCAGCTTCTCAGTGTGATCCAGTGGCCGAAGAGAAGTTACCGACGTCGAACGACAAGCGTCTCAGCCCGGAATCGTCAACCGAGCAAGAGCCAGCTCCCAAAGACGGGCCGCATGTGCACTTTGCAGGCGAGATCAAAGGCGACGCTCCGAATGAAACCAAGGAGGGGGAAGTTCCGGATACGGATGTTCCGTCCGAACCTCTAAGACTTGTGGATAACGACCCGATTGCTGAGCCCGAAGAAGCGCCGGCTGGCTCTGTACCTGAAGACGGCAAAGATGACGTTGAGAGTGCCGAAATCCCGAAAGAAGAGCCGAAAGACCAGGCCAAGGAGCAGTCGAGCGAAGATTCAAAGCTCAAGCCAATCGAGCAGGAGACCAAGTCAGACGTGCCCGCTAAGCTCGAGCCTGAGTCCCGTTCAGACCCAGCGACCGAGTCCAAATCGGAGTCTCAACCAGAAGCCGAAGATAAGTCAGTACCCGGGGACCAATCGTCTGAAGCTGCAGGAGACGATGCCATGCCTGTTACCAAAGGCAGCAAGCCAGCTTCGTCCTCTAGACACGTCCCAGCCGCCGAACCCACTGAAGACGACTCCAAACCAGACGAGACCCTTCGCGAGGCTAAAGAAGCAGCCACAAATGACAAAGACACTGCTTCAGCTACCTCTCCCGACGCTGAAACTGAAGCCGCCACGGCCGATGCCACGCAAGCTGATGGTCAAGCCCCAGCCCCCGAAGCAGAGGCGCCCAGCGCCGAAGAGATCGAGAGAGCCGCGGACGCCGCAAAAGCCGCAGCGCGTCTGCAAAGCACTGCGGACGCGCTCTGGGACCAAGCGCGCGCGGTGCGCGATCCCGCTGAGCGCGAGCGGCTGTGGCGCGCAGCCTACAACAAAGAGGTTGAAGCGCACGGCCAGTCGAAGAAAGCACGCGCCATGGCCAGTGGATGGGGCCAAGGAGCGCTGTCAGGTGTCGGCGTAAGTGCGGCGCTCGGTATTGGTCTGGGCAACGTTGTCGGCGCGTTGCTGGGCAGTGTGGTGTCTCTTCCTGGGTCGCTGGTTGGCGCGGGCGTCGGTGCTGCCATGGGTCCGTTGGTGAAGCTGGGGGTCATGAATGATCCTAAGAAGGGGGCCAAGGGGAAGGAGGAGAGGCCGAAGGAGTTTGATTGGGAAGAGGACATGTCGGATGATGAGGAGCATCAGCGTATCGTGGACGCCATCCGGATGGATGAGGAGGCTGCTGAAGGCAAATAGACTACCTAGGCCACTAGGTCATGAGTCTTTCGGGAGTTTGGCGTTAGTCATTTGAGGCCTGAACAACCGACAAATGTGAGATACACGGATTGAAGAGACATGTTGAATATAAGTAGTTGTCGTATGACAACCTTCCGACCTTAGAAGACAAGGCTCAAGTTCAGCGTCATGACAATGCCCGAGCCATGTCTGGGAATCCACATTCCAACAATCTACATGTTCATATTTACTCATCCTCTTGCGACGAGAATAGAAGTGTACCTAGACCCTCCGAATTTCTTGCTGTGAAGGGTATGCCTCACCCTCCTTAATCACCTGGCCATGACAAGTGGCGTATTGGAGCCATGCTCTTCGTCGAATGCTGCTCTTCGGAAGTGCGACCGCACAAATACCCACTCATCCTTTACATTGGTATACGAAGACACGAGCAGACCCGTACGACCTCCCAGCTACTGAACACGACGCAGCTCCTGTACTTCCCGACGGCCTTTGATCAGTTGCTGTGCGAGGAAGGTCTTTCTCGCCTGCTCTTTGCTCAACCCAGAGGCAACTCTGGCAGCGATTGCGGCTGTGCCTACCTTCGTCTTGCCTGGATCAGCCGCGACCCGAGTGCTAGCCAACAATGCGGCCACGTGGGAAGGCTGGCTCGCTGCTCTCGCAACTAGATGCCACTTCAGGGCGTTGAAGGCGTTTGCTTCTGTGATGTAATTCTGAATCAGTTGTTTCTTTTGCTTCCGCTTCTGGTAATCGAGCACAAACGCCTTCTCCGGGTCGTCTATGCTGTGCTTACGAATCATGTGATCTTGAATATTGGGCATGAAATCAAATTCTTGGTTGCAAATATTGCAACGCATGTTCGCGGGCGGATCTACGCCACAGTGCTGGCGAAATTTGCTCCTGTGTCGGCGCAACATGTGCCTGCGCATGTGGTGGAGCTTGTATTCTTTGGCGCATTCTGGGCAAACTGCGTTGGGTTTTGGGCGGGCACCAGGGTTGCTGGTCACCTTCTGAAATGCAGCAGTGGTTTGGATGGCATAAGTAGTATCGTCCTGGTCCGCATCGTCCTGTGTCACATAGTCGTCGTCCTGATCTTCGGAGACGGCATCCCCGGTGGACACACTTTGGACCTCATGGTCGAGGTTAGAGTTTACGGACGACTCGGCGCCGTCTCCACTATAACGAAGAGTCTTCTGGTCAGCCTATATTTTTTGGACAGAGAAAATTGCAAGCAGAAAAGCCCTTTACCACCTGAAACCTGAGAATGGTTTATGAAGCAGCTGCCCATTACTTGAGTATCAGCAAATAGCTGAAATTTTCGGCGCGAGGCTAGGCTTTGAACCTATGCAACTTTGCGATAAAAGCCTCGAGTCAATGACAGCGAGTTACGAATGTACATACCACTCAATAGAATCCTCACCATCTCCGGTATCGCGCTGCACAAATGCTCGGAACTCAGTAATGAACATTTGGCAGATCGTCTCAGCATCTAGCTCGACCTGGTTCTAGCTAATGATGACACTGTACCAATGGCGCACAATCAATCCATTGCGCACAGGCGGCCCAATATTTTGGCTGAGAAATCGAAGGAGAGCTTACTCTTGGGCGAAGCACGCGTCGAAGACCTCCAAAACAACATCTGTGGCCTTTGTCTCGTCGTCGGATGTGATTTGCTCCGGAACGCGATCGCGGAACATTTTCACAATGATACCCATCTTCTCATATGCAATTATTTCTGGTGGATTTCTGTCGTTAACTAGTTAGTAGGTAGTCTGCAAATTGAGATGTCTGATGGGACTTACAACTTGGCACGAAACCCGTATATGAGCGTCAGGATGAACGCATGTCCGTACCTTCCCTGTGCGGTATACATCACTGTAGTGGTACAGTATGAGCGACACTTGGTAATTATTTGATGATTCGGCAATCCGAAATTTGGTCCAGGTTGTCCAGGCGATGCGTAGTTGGTTCTGATAATGAACAGGCGCGCAGGAGTTGCCTCGATCCGTATTGCAAACAGCAGCACTGCAACTTAAGCTTGAGACCTCGCTGTAATTTTATGATAAACAAATTTATCATAGTTATGCTTGAAATTTCAGCTGGCGAGGTCCTCTTGCGCTGAACGTGCTTCCCGCAGCTGCGTGCAAACCTTGAAGTAGCTACGCTTCGCTCTTCCTCAGTACGAATGTCCTCCCGACTACGTTGCCAGTGCTACACCCGCAACCTCACCTGGGCCATTATTGCGAGCAGCAAAGCATACTTGGATCCGAAGAGATGGGTTGTATTTGATGGTTGTATAATTTGTTCCTAAGGCAAGTCAAGTAACAGCAAGTCGCGGAGATGATCTTTTAGGACAATGTTGTTACACATATGCCCTTGACCATATGCACAGTACGGTAGTCCACTTACGGACTGATTAACTTGTAGAAAGCTCATCAATAACTTGACGAGGATCGAGAGCAACTTTGACACTCACCTTGAGGCACGTCCCGTCTCCACCAATCCCGCCAGAGAAGTCTCGGTTGCTTACGACACCAAGACCTGCTGCCATGGCAGGCTCCTGAAACCTCGCCCATCTGCTCGCCACGGCCAGCGGGAACGGACAAATTGTGTTCTTTTCTGTCAAGCCCTCGAGAATTTCGTGGGTGGATTGTCAGGCCGTCATGTGCACTAGCATCTCCAGGTGTGCATTAACGGCCAGAGCCGCAAGCGTCAGCCTTCAAGCCGTCGGCAAAGGGCACTGCAACCAAGATCTTTACAATACCGGCGGTCTGAGGAGACGAGCTTAGTAACACAAAGCATGAAGGCCTCAGCTTGCGTTCGAGCTTCGAGAAGTAAGATATGGTGATATCGTCATGCCTAGATACTCTACGTTGCTTGAGGCCGCGTTGAGGGCCTCGATGGCTCTGGATACCAATGACATTGCGAGGCGAGTGGTTCGTCATGGCTTGTAAGATGTCAGTATGGCAAAGAAGACTCGTGCAGGAAGGTTTCAGCAGCGCGATCTAACGCGCGTGAGCTAAATATATACTGTGCCACCTCTTATGTGTCTGGAGCAAACTCTTGATCGGTCGAGTGGCTCGCTTTGACTGCCTCGAGAACATTCATCGAGGCCTGGCAGAGAACACCCCGAGATTGCAATCGGCGACACCATCGTAGCGTGCGGTCTAGCACGCCAGGCCCACAGATCGAGTGAGCCAACAGAGCTTGGCTACAACTCATGAGACACTCGCGTACTTGGCGCTAACAACAGCAGCGGGAAACTCGATGTGGTAAAAGTATTACTGGGCGAGAATAGCTAGGCATCAAAGACCTTTCGTGCCCTTTCAACCATCCACCGTGATATAGATCGATCCTACAGTGAACACACTGAAAGCCTGCAAAACCCAAAGCCGAAGTCCTCCCTCCACAATATCCCACACGTGCTGGACGATGCTCGGCAAGAGTGACCCTCCCCTGTGCAACCGCTTTTTCCCTTTTTTATTGTTTCATTGAAACCTGTACAGTATTTTGACAACAAGGACTGAGTCAGAATGGCAACGCAAATTGTTTTGCCATGGACTCCGTAGACCAAAGATGCTGAGAGCGCTCTGCACCGGTTGACTAGAACTTTTCCGGACCTTTTGTCATGACCTTGCTCTCCATTCCCACGCCACCTGACGCCGACGCGCGACGTGTTCTCACGAGGAAACTCGTACAAAAAAATGATATCAGAACTAGAAAGCTCGCAAATCCAGAATGAATCGCTCGAAAGACCCCTCGTTTTTGTGTGCTTTGCCCTGTCGTTGCCAGTCGTTTCTTCCA
Organism: Plenodomus libanotidis; assembly: GCA_022609195.1. Classification (NCBI taxonomy): domain Eukaryota; kingdom Fungi; phylum Ascomycota; class Dothideomycetes; order Pleosporales; family Leptosphaeriaceae; genus Plenodomus; species Plenodomus libanotidis. The sequence goes on from JAGKQA010000003.1 coordinate 76,065, forward strand.
TCATTTGTCCATCACATGTCCATCACCTGCCCAGTCAAATCTTGAAACAAGTCTGCCGTTCAATCAAGCCACGGCGGAGCACATTACTCGTTGTAATGCGTCCCGTCATACAAGGCGTTCTTAAAGCTCTCATCAGCACTGGGAGCCCCATCACCTGTCATGTTGAGGGAGCCAAAATCAAAAGCGGCAAGGCCGGCTGAGTCAATACCATCGACTGGAGGAGCCGCGAACACGCTCTGGTTCTCAATGTCGTAGAGAGTAGGGTTTTCGACAGCGGGACTCGCGAAGGAAACCGCACTTTGGCCCAAAAGCAGGCCATTGGGCGACATCTGATCGCCCATGGCGATTCTATTCGCAGTAGAAGAGGGAGATATGGCGAAAGCCATGTGCCCAGGTCGAGTGGACGCGCGTTTCGAAAGCGGCTCTTGTAGATCCTCTTCATCGTCTTCCGTCTCTTCTCGCTCCCGCTTCTTGGATGGCTCAGCACATTCGGCGGAACCGGTAAAAGCCCCCGACGTGAATGACGACAGGCTATTCACCATTCCCAACGCAGCTTGATGAGTGAACGCCGCCGCCTGATGGGGCTGTTGATACTTGTCATTGGAAGCCGGCTGAAGAAAAGCTGTTCCACCATCAAAGAATCGCTCGTGCTGCAAAGGCTCTGCGCTTTCAGGTGTTTGTGGAGGGAACAATGGCGGGACCAAGGTTTGATTCAGCAACCGCGAACCATTGTATGCAGCGGCGTCTGGCATGTTCATGCCCATGTTTCCAAGTCGCATGGGATCTTGAAGGCCAACATGCATCGAAAACCCCAACGTCGTTGTGTCCAGATCGCCCGGTATTTGGGTGTCCAAAAAGGATTGATCCACTTGCGGATGATAATTCGTCGAGTACATCGAATTCGGCTGGTTGATCTGCAGTATGGACGGTGGTAGACATCTTGTTGCACTGGGATCGTACTGTAGTGCTTTGTGGTCGAAATGTTGGACTTGCTGGGGCGGAGGGTCCGTAACTTCAGGCATACGTATCGATGCGTGCTGAGGAAGACCTGGCTGTTGGAGGGGGCTGTTTTCCAGTGGGCTCCTGGATTTTGAGGGTTCCATAGTTGGGGCCTGGGACTCCTTCGCACCTGAGATCCGGTGCACCTCTTGAGTATTGGTTCCATTGGGTACCGTGCTCTCGTCGCGCATAATTTCGCAGATTGCATCTATGGTTTCTTTGGTGGATACAACACTCTCCTTCGTAGCAAGGTGGGGATACTTGGCTTTGATCTTGATGACCATTGGGTTCCAAACATCCTTTCCTTTGAAATGGGCGCGTCGCATGTGCTCGACCATGGAGCGGGGTGCATGGTCTCCAATGGTGTGTTTGAGGCACTGTTTCCGACTGTCGTCTGGCACCATGGCGGGACAGCGTATCGGTTGGTCTCCACGTACCACTGATGAAGTGTCAGCATTTTATGGCGAGGACTGGCTCAGGCAGTGGGTCAGGAAACAGAGGCGAAAGCCTTCGACAAAAACTTACCGGCTCTAAAACACTTGTCACTCACATCAAGACCTACGACGAATTTCTCAGGATGACATTCCTTGATGTGATCGAAGCCCGCCTTCCACGGTTTTTCCGACGCAGAAGTCCAATCACACGGCTGGCCGTCCGCCAGAATGGTGCATCTCGCGATCTGTACATTGAACATGTCATTAAGACTTTTCCGATTCGATGGGAGGTTGGCAATGTAATGATCAGGGTGGACGCGGTGAACATGCTCGATGAGGAATTTGCAAGCATTGCCCTCAGCATTTTTCGCGTCATCGGAAGAGCATGACTTGGAGCATGGCTTTCCGTCTTTTCTTTTGAGCTTGCAGAGAACCACAACTTGTAGGCTTACCTGCGTGTTTTCGTTCTCTGGAGGTGCGTTCTTGGGTGGACCCGGTGAGACGTGGGCGGTGGCTGCATGGCCTCTGTTCTTCCGGGATTTCTTGGGCGGTGATGGCCGGGGAACCGGTGAGGTCGCGACAGTGCTGCCCTGCTGCGGCAGAAATTGGCCAGCATTGAACGGAGACGCCGAATTGTTGTCCGACGGTGAGTGACTGGGCGATGCCAGACTTGGGCGGCGCTGTCCGAAGGTTGGAGAGATGGAATCATTCTGCATGTACGCGCTATGTTGTTGACCCAAAAGATCCAGAGGCGGGACATAGGACGGGACATGAGCCACGTGGATGTTGACATCGTAAGGGCCATGTTGACGAGACGGCGACTGCTGGAAGTCTTGAAAGAATTGATCTTGGGACCCTGTTGGCGAATTTGCATGGAAGGAAGGCGTGTGCTGCTGATAGGTCGGGCTGGGGTGAAAGTAGTCGAGAGAGGTTATGATCGGGGCTTCGAGGCCTACAGCCTCCATATCCAGTGCGTGGAACGCCCGCTGAGTGCCATGGCCGGGGAGACTGCTCATGTTGAAGAGACCTTGGACGTTGGCCTTTTGTTGGTGCGTAGTCAAACCCGATGCCGGGGCCAGTAGCCATAGCAAAAAGGTTCTCAGGTCCACGTAATCATCCTGTGGCTGCTGAAGTTGATCCAGGACATAATGCTGAGCCAGTGAGGGGTGATGATCCGCGTCTGGTGTTTGGGGCTGGGTTGGAGGATGCTGAGAAGACCGCGACGACGAAGTAGACATGCCCAGGGACTCTGTGGGGGAGGCATATGAGGGTGGGGCGGCATTGTTGCCGTTGTCATGGGGGAGCCAAGAGCCTTTCTCCGTGCAACAAAAGCTGAACAGCATTGCAGCTGTTTTCTTCTTTGTGTGGCCAGACAGGACAAATAGGCGAAGCAACTCGCGAGTCTCACGCCTTGAGGTGCGACAGTCGGCGGGACGCTGGAGGGGAGTGCCCTGAATGGAGCCCCCGGCCACGTTGCCGACCACGCCAGGCGCGTCTCCGAACTCCATAGTGGAAGTCCGGAGCCGACGGCTTGTCTGTCGCGTCTCAACAAAAACCCACTACGAGTCCATAATTGTGCAGCGAAAAAGAAAAGGATCGGGAGGGGTACTGATTGTGAACGGCGGACGAAGAAGTCGTCAAGAGCCAACGGTCGACGTTGCCAGTGACGGATGGAGCGGTGGTTGTGGCAGTGGGCGCAAGTTTGCAATTGAATAAACACGTTGTGATGAGATGGCGGCTGGGCTGGGCTTGGCCTGTGCCTGTGTGTGTGTCGTTGCAGCAGCCTGGGATGCCAGCCGCCTCCCCACCCATCTTCTCCGCCCGACGATACGTCGACCCTTAACACCCCGCAAACCGGGACAAAACCAAATTAACAGCTCATCAGCGTGATCATGATCAAATGACGTGAAGAATCTGTCATGATGAGCGCTTCAATACCTCCGCGTTTTATAATTCTCGATTTGTCTTTCTTAGGACCTCGCATCGAGAGAGCACCGTGATGAAAATCTCGGTGAGTGTTAGTCTGACATGTTCTCGCGGCTGTTGGCGCTTAAATCCTTGTACGTGCCGAGACAAGACCAACGTGCTCCGTATTTTGTACATAAGGAAGGAATGCATCCAAATTTCCAGACACACGTGTCCAAGAAGGGAATTCGCAGCCGCTTGAGAGACTACTTGCATACCAATGCCCGTACGCCTGCTGTTTGACTGACAACCGCGAGAGGTCCTACCAGCTTGGGTTACTCAGCATGGACGTGGCAAGTTCGAGCGCGGTTCACAATTCGTGGCTCTTCGGAATGAAACAGTCAAGAAAATTGAACCCGGGTGTAACCGTGATTCCAACAGCTCCACATCCGAACAATCATTCCGAAAGCACACGCCACAGCCAGAGCAAAGACACTGTTTACCGTACATTACATACATTACAGCAGGGCTTCTGCTCTCCTTGACTCTATTTGATATAGCTGGCGCTGCCAGACAGACACACTGGCAACTCCCGACCATGCGGCTGGGCTGGTCTCCCAATACACAACGCGATGGGGGCAACTAGGCGTAGGCTAGTGCACATAGCACGTCCCAGAAAGGCCTTGTATTCCTCGATGCCCCAGATGAATAGTGATTAAAGATCCAAAGAGAAAAGTTTGCATTTAAGACCTGAAAGCTTGATATACACTCTACCAACCCCTCTAGAACCGCTCCCTCTCCACTGCCCGCTCCGTGTTTTCGTCTATGTGTCGTCAATGCGATCAATGCAGGAGCCGGAGGCGGTGTCCCAACTTCAGTAGTTCCTTGTACAAAGCATAGCCGTCCCTCGCTCTCTCCGTGCCGCACATGTGCAAACACGCGCGCGAAAGAATTGCCCGCTACGCTTTAGTGACGAGTGTTGGTGCCCGAAGGAGGGTCGTACGTGATCTTGCGGGTCTTGAGCCAGGCCCACTTGTACTTCTTGATCCAGACACTGCCGGCAAACAGGACTGCTGACACAATCAGCGTCTGCATGCCGTACTTCTTCCGCTGGTCCATCTCCGGCTCGGCTGCCCAGTTCAGGAACTCAACCACATCCTTAGCCATCTGTGACGTTGTCGCGGGGGTCTCGTCCTCGTACTCGACCAAGCCGTCGTAGAGCACGCGAGCCATGGCAATGCCGGTGCCAGGGAAGTACGGGTTGAAGTTCAGGCCGGCACCGACGACGGCGCCTGCTGGGGGCTCCTCGGGGTAGCCGGTGAGCAGCGAGAAGATGTAGTCGCAGCCACCGTGGCGGGCCTTGACGATCAACGATAGATCCGGGGGCAATGCACCGTTGTTTCCTGCGCGGGCGGCCTCGTCGTTCTTGTAGGGAGCGGGGAGATAGTCGGAGAGCTTGCCGGGGCGCTTCTCGATGTCACCCTGGTCGTTGGGCTCGCTGTCGTACTCGTTCTCCTCGGCCAACGCCTTGGCCTCGTCAACGGTCAGGATGGTACCGACCAGAGATCGGTAGGGCACTCTGCTCAACGAGTGGCAGGATGCGCAAACTTCTTGGTAGACCTGGAAACCTCGGCGGAGTCTGTGTGTAGATGTGTGAGTGGGCATGATCGGCTCGATGGGGTTTCGGACTGTACGTACGCCTGGTGGTCGAAGGTCTTGAACCACTGCGCGTGCACCCATGGGTACGGAGTAGCGTGAAGACTGTGTATGCGGTCAGCTCACTCATTCTCTACTCATCTGGCAACCTCGTGGCGGAGAGTCGTATATGCCTCAGCGCGAGGGCTCCGGACTCAACGGTACTCGCTGTCCAGACTGATGCTACCGAGTGTCACTTACCCCTCCTCTGCAGGTGTCATGGCATGAGCCTCGGATCCGTAGAGGTGGTAGTACCACGCGATGGAGCTAGCGGCCACAGCGGTCGAGGCCGCGGCGGCAATGTTGAGTCGTCGGCCTTGGGCGGCATGTGCCTCGCTGGATGTGGATGCGGCGCGCTACAAACAGGGATTTATAGTTAGCATTGACTTGCTCAGCTCAGGTCAATTAAGTGAAATCAATTGGCCGTCGTGAGGGGCGAGGTGTGAAGGTCGCGATGTCTTGCTGCCCCTTCCCCATCGAGCCGAGGGAATTGATCGGTCCGTACCTTCGCGAAGTTGATGGCACCATTTCTTGCCCCAGCGACGGCGCGCGTCGAGCGCAAGCTGGTCCGGGCAAACATCTTTGCAAGCTACTTCTTAGCTTTCGGTGGATGTCGCGAGGAGGTGTATATGGGTAGTCGTGGCTCCCAATGCCTGCAGTCAGTGGTAGTCAGAGTGTTAGAGTCGGGATTGTTTGCAAGCTTAAGGCAATTTGTCGGACTGGCTCAGCCTATCAAAAGCCGATTATTGCTGTTCATTTATCTCAGCTTCCTGACTACCTAGGTACCCTCCACTCCTTGGCTCCCACGCTCCCAGCTACCAAACGCCGCGGCTTATTTCACCGAGGTGCAATTAATCTGAGTTTCTGAGATAATACTGGCCATACTAGGGTCAATGACGATCACGATTGTTCATGCACACAGAAGCAATCTATCCTCCTGTCTTTCTTGCAATGCATATGTTTGGATCTGTACGTTCATAAAATTGTTGAGTTGTCATCGGGTCTACCTCTCGTTGCTGCCGACGAAAGGCTCTCAATTTCTTACGGTACGCCCAAAAGTGCCCGTGTGGAGATTAGATGGAGTGACATCGTCTAGGCTGATCGGCTACGAGCACTTGCACACATATGGAATCGATTGTGAGATGAAAACACTCAGGCGGTGAGTCCACTGCACCTCGACTCGCAGTAGGTCAACTTTCGTACGGGTACAATACCATCTGCCTGCTGCTTGTGCTATCATTGTAGAGCAGTCTCCGTTCTGCGTAGGCCTGATCCGTTTTCATGGTTCGAGGTGACTGCCAGTTCTCGAGAACGAAGTGATGGAGGTCTGCGAGATCAAGACCCAAAATGAGCCGCTTTTATTTTTGTCGTCAAGTCTACGCTTGCCGCTCAGCTATTGTACTTTCCAGGCTCACCAACTCCAAATGCAGATCTTGCACCACTCGGATAAGAAATCAAGCAGGCTTTTCATGGGGTTTTCCTACCTTTTAGCTGTGTGTCATCATGTCTTCCATTCAGTTTGGCAGAGTGCTGAGCGGGAGGCGGACAATCTATGCGCTACTCTCCTTCGCTCCGTTTTGACCGACAACTGTCCGTCTCTTCTTGACAGACTGGGCCAAAACATCCAGGACGGACACCGTATCTTCCCAGCCGATACAAGCATCTGTAATACTCACACCGTACTGCAGACCCGCTTTGCCCTCCTTGGGTACCTTCTGAGCACCTGTTTGTCGCTGTTAGCACGAGCATGACATAGACACAGGAGATCACCTACCTTCGCCAATGTTGCTCTCGATCATGACGCCCATAATGCTGCTCTCGCCCTTCTCAATCTGCTCCGCCAATGTCGCCGCGACCTTGGGCTGGTTCTTGTGGTTCTTGAGCGAGTTGCCGTGACTGCAGTCAACCATCAAGCGATCACGCACACCTGCCTTCTGCAGCGCCGCCTTGGCTTCCCCTATGCTCTTCGCATCGTAGTTGGTGCCCTTGGTGCCTCCCCGCAGGATAACAAAGCAGTCCTCGTTGCCAACTGTGCCCACAATAGCCACGATACCAGGCTTGGTGACAGAGAGGAAGTGGTGAGGGTGCTTCACAGCGCCTATCGCATCAATCGCAACGCCCAATGTGCCGTCTGTGCCGTTCTTGAAGCCCACGGGGAAACTCAGACCGCTCGCCAGCTCCCGGTGCAGCTGGCTCTCCGTAGTCCGCGCACCCACCGCACCACACGAAAGCACATCGGCCAGGAACTGCGGAGAGATCGTATCCAACATCTCGCTGGCGATGGGCATACCCTTGTGGGTCAAGTCGACGAAGAGCTGGCGCGATATCCGCAGGCCCTTGTTCATCTGGAAGCTGTTGTCGATATCCGGGTCGTTGATCAGGCCCTTCCATCCCACAGTCGTGCGCGGCTTTTCCAGGTACGAGCGCATCACGATGAGCAGCTCATCCTTGTGCTTCTCTTTCTCTTTCAGCAGCATGTCGCAGTACTCGAGGGCGGCCTTGGGATCGTGTATCGAGCAGGGACCAATGACGACCAGCAGGCGTTGGTTCGCGTCGTTGCCTTGCACTACGGCGGCGACTTCCTCTCGGCTCTCGACGACGGTGCGCTTCGATTCGGGGGTCTGGGGAATTTCATGTTGGAGCAGGTCGGGAGGAGTCAGAGGGTTGTAGCCACGGACTGCAGATTTACGATGCGATTAGCCATTGCATCAGGGACTCCAATTGCCTTTCGAAGAACTCACTCCTCCAATCTTCCGTATCGCTCTTGTTGCCGACATTTTTGTTCTCAATGAAGAAGGACTGCACAGAATCACATGTGAGTCATCGTGAGTGCCAGCTCTGGTGGGGCAGTCGACTTACAGCCATGAGGACTGTACAGAATGCTTGGTGCTGAGGCCTCTTCAGTTCAGGCTTAGATGGCGGCTCTGGATCGGTAGCAGAGTAGAAGGTGAGGTGACTTTTTCAAAATAGAAGAGGTGAGGAAAATGGGTGCACTACGAGCCTTTTTGGTATTCAATGTTCTCGAAAGTTGGAGCGAACTTTTGAGCTGTGCGCCAATGCGGAAGTGGCATGAGAGCTGACAGGGATCAAGGTTTCTTCCACTCCTTGCACGGAATACGTCAAGCTGCATCCTTCCACATCAGCCTGGGATTCTGAAAATACATCAAGCGCACAAAAGTAAGAAAGTTTAATCATGGTGGCGTGTTGTTCTCAAGTCTTTCAGCGATCTATTTATGTAGCTTCTTACACATGAAGGGAGGGTTAAAAGTTACAAATTGAATTGTCGACCCGTGACGCACAGAGAGCGCAGCCATGTGTAGCCCATGTCAGGGGAAATCAACAGCTTTGCTAATTAGCATACGCAATTGCTCGAAGTTACATGAGACTGCTCAACACATAGAATAAGCACTGTAGGTATCTTTATAAGTTCATTATTGCATGCTGTTCGCCTTTTGTGTAATATCCACGTGACGAGGATCTGAGGGTCTTTCTAATAAACAGATGAGTCGTTCGCAGAGTAACTTGTAAGCGTTATGGTAAACATTGTAAATAATGCGCAACGTTACGCTATAAGATTTTCCCGCGGAGCGTAGTAGAAGCCGGAATAACGATTTCTCTACTTTACGCTACACATGGCATTTTCTTAGTTTATACAGACCTCGCATCTGCTGTAATTAGGTTCCGGCATCAACGTCGCAAAGCACTCGTTATCATCCACCTTCTCAAGAGTAATTGATGCTGTCCAATTTCTGTAGCAGACTCGGAAGAGCCATGTTGAAGATTCGCGAGGTATAGCAATTGACAGGAAAGACTAGTGAAATGTAGTTGGCACAAGCCCCAGAAAGACATGCCTAGATCATTCGATCGGTGGCGTAATTCCAAGCACTCGTCAGCGAAGATATCAAAGCCTCTAAGAGTCTCGCTAATACCTACTTTCGACCCATTGCGGATAGTTACTGATCCGTGGATGTGTCTCGAATAACAGAACGAATTTGACACGACACATACCGATTAACGATCGCTTCACCTTGTGCACATCCCTTGTTTTGATGTTGTGAGTCTCATTAGCCGTTATTTATTGCCGTTTTGGATACTTGGTTGACCACATTCTAGAGGTGTCACGTTGAAAGGGTAGATACTCAATCGCGTACTTCTTCGCGTCTAGACATCCACTGATGTGATTGCGTTCGGCCTCTTACTGGACCCTCACAGCAGCGCGGCTCATGACATTGCTGTGGCTGCGCCGCTTTCTGGCATCTGCACCTTGAATTCCATGTACGATGTTGGACGACTATCAACCAGTGAAAATGTGGAAGTCTTGTTGTTGTCCAGTAGCGATGCAGTATTTCGAATCATTTGCAGCTTGGCGTCACGGAAGTTGATCCATTCTCAGTGCACAACCTGGCACCTGCATATCTGAAAGCTCCCCTCTACGTCGCGACTCTTCTCCTTGTATACCCGGAAATGGCTGTACGTCCGAGGATTGATATCAGCCAGAGTAGACCCACTTGATTGGACTCTTTGCATTCTATATTAGCCTAGTCAATAGCTTCTGCTTTTTTGAGTTCCAGGGAAACTTAAGAGTTAGTCTCTTGCTCCGAACCTCTGGCACTTTGGGATTGCTCTCACACTAGAATATCTGGTCAACATCGCCTTCGAGTGTTGTTATCAGTGCATAATAAAATGACTGGCTTTTGATGTCATTTTCATTCATTTAGTGTTCTCAATATGAATGCAGTGTACTGTGTCGCGGCTGCCTGCGTGTTGTCACAAATGGGCTCGGGCAGCGGATTGTCAAATTCTGTTGCACTCTGTGTGCTTTTCTGATGCTCATGTGCAGCAGTAAAGCTGTACCACATATTCTTGTATCATATGTACTCGTCCCCAGTGCGTCAGATTTTAGGGCCCAAGGCAAGTTCTACGATATCCCTGGTGCTTCCATTCTACTAAACTCTGTGGCTGACAACTGGTGGTATCTGCTTCCATCAGAACAACCACTACTTCTTTGGCCAGTTTTTGAACATGTTCAAATTTGAGTCCCCAAACGCACCGTTTGTAGCTTGGATGAAAGAACTTCCAGAGGCCCCATTCATCCGATGCAGAACAGTACCTAGCGAACCATGAGACTCTGTTCGCCAACAGCCTGAATGCGTACAAGGCGGTGCTGCAGACGCATTGCTACCCCTTAGAGCATCCGAAACCGTGAGTCATTTCCAATTATTCGAACTTAGAGCCTGCTCAAGACTTTGCACTGTCCGTGTGGCTTATAGTTCTCAGATGGAAACGTATGGTCGAGCCTTTCGCCGGCAAAGGCATCATGACGCTCGAGGGCGACGAACATCGAGCCCATCGCAAAATGTTGAACACCGCCTTCGCTCCGGCAAATTTACAGAGGCTCGATATTGTGTTCCTTGAGAAAGCCAGCGAGGTGGGCGACAGGCTCGGGAATATCCTAGCTTCTGAGGGGAAAAACCAAGTCGGAACGATCGATGCCACCGAGACCTTTTCTTCCGCGTCAGTGCAATGCGTTTCATAACTCCTGATCCTGTAGTTTCCAGCTGACGCTCTCAATATTGCATTTAGTATGATGAACATCATGGGCATCACCTCACTTGGTGTGGACCCATCTCACTACAGAACAGTCGATGCCAAGGGCAAAGAGAACACGTTCCTTGACTGTTTCGACCGGATTCTGTCGCCGCCTAGTAGCTTTGGAAGAGCGCTGATGCTCGCACATGGGTATGTACAGACGCGTTGGATTCCATGTGAGGCCAATCGAGACTTCAACAGTGCTTGCGAGTGGATGCGTGTGGAGCTCGGGAAGATGGTTGCAGAGCGGCGCAGCGCCATTGTAGCCGGCATCACTTCTGGGCAGTGCGATAAGCGTGAGATTGCTGCTTTGGGTCAAGGATATCTTGTGGGGCATACTGATCATCCTGTAGGAAGCTCTCGAGACCTTCTCTCGTTCATGCTTGAGGACAGTCTCTCTGAAGGCTCTGCGAAAGGCATGACCGATCACTACATTGTAGGCCATGTGAGTATGCTCATCCAATTTGCCATCGTCCTGGAAGTTGACCACTTGAAGCTCCTGGTGTTGTCGTCACGCGATCACGATACTAGCTCCAACCTTCTGTGCTGGAGTCAATACGTCCTGGCCACGAAGCACGATGTCCAGAACAAGGTCCGAGAAGAGATGCACAAATTCGAGGCGTCAAATCCTGACCCCGACTGCTTCAACCTTGACAGCCTCCCGTACCTAGACAACTTCGTGAAAGAGGTCCTCCGTGTCTCCCCACCTGTGAGTATCATCCGCCAGCCTTCGAGGATATGTTCTCCTGATCTCAGAACACTAACCCACCCGTCAGCCGTGTTTGCGCCTCGCCATATATTCACCGACATCACCATCGAGGGAGTTTTTATTCCAAAAGGAACACAAGTCGACATCCTGCCTGCGCCCATCTGTGTCAACCCTTCCATCTTGGGGCGATGATGCTGACATTGTCGACCCTACGCGCTGGGACCGACTTACGAAGGAGCAAGCATCTCCGCTCGCCTACGAAGTGTTCAGCAACGGGCCCCGGATTTTCATTGGAAAGCAGTTCTCTATGCACGAGTCGAAGGCTGTACTTTATGAGCTTGTGCGACGGTACCAATTTGTAGGGATCGATGGGGAGTTCAAGGTGGAGAACCCAGGGTTGACGCTGGGGCCCGCGGGGATGAAGATTGAGTTTGAGAGGATCTGAAAGCTAGAGCTAGCCATTCCATATTTTGGCCGCCAAAATTGAGCGCAACTTTCTCGCGCGACATGAGCGCGCTGTATAGTAATTGAGAAAGGGTCCGACATTGACTTTGTCTGATGTTGTATCTGCATGCCCCAACCCCATAGGTCGACAGGTCTAGTCCAGTTTGACCGGGTTGGTGGCGTGCTGCTTCATCTCCTCGATGCCGTTGATTTTTCCATACAGCCACTTCAGGCCCATTGTGCTCAACGCACAAATGATGCCAGAGCCCGTAAAGAGAGCCACGCGTTGCAGCGTGGTGAGGACAGTGAAGATGGGATAGGGATAGCTGTGTCTCTCTTAGTCTGGAAAGCCTTGTCTCACATCGGCACAATACTGCTGGGGAACTCACGAGTGATTAAATGAGAAACAGTACTCAATCCAAGCCCAGTATGCAAAAGCTATCAGCGTGCTCAGCATCACAGCCCCTTGGAACTTGATCGTCCATGGCGGGCTGAGGAGCAGTAGGTCTAGCGTTAACATGATCGCCGGCATGGCGTGAAAGCCAAAGTCCGGCAGGAATGGCAGCTGTAGCTCTGGGGGGAAAATCAGACGCTTGTCGATGAGAGTAATGCCCCAGTACAGGACGCTGATAACGACCTCAAGCGGCGTCGAGCACACCGAGATGATGTTCTTGGCTTTGAACAGCGCGCGGCTTTGCGTGAAGTCGGCGAGTAGCCCGAGTACCATGCTCGCAAGGGCCAGAGTCAGGCCGATAATGGTCAAGAACTGGAATACACTGAATAGAAAGGTAAGCCTCACAGAACGTGTCAGAGGTGCGGTGCGACTTCTTACCCGCCAAACTTGTCGTTCTCGGGGTTGGGGTTCGCGAAGAGCCATTGAAAACTGAGTGAGAAGCAGATTATCCCGAAAGTGTGCACAAGCGCAGATAGTGACGGCGACGGCGAGTTTAGCCTTTGCAAAGGATGCTTCAGGTTTGCCATTGATGCTGTGGGAGGAGCTGAAGAATGGTTGGAATGGGACAGCAGGATGGCGGCAAAGCACAGAAAAGGACACAGACACGGTTGCGTAAGGAAATTGCAGAGATGCAAAGAAGCTAGTCTACGCCAACAGTCTATATTTGTTGGGACAGGTTCTCACATGAGTCTTCAAAAAGAAATCATGCCACCCAGAGAAGCACATATGGATTGGGGATTAGGTCAGTTTGCTGACCTAAGCGTGACGTCTTCAACGGGCTCGCATATTTCGAGCTCCCCGAGGCTCCATCAAGAGAAACTTGCTGGCGTTTGTTCGACACGACTTGTCTTCTAGATGGAGCATCGACAGTTTCTGGACTGCAGTATCTCTACGACAGCTGAGGTCGGGCTCTGCATCGTCGCTGCTTGATCATGCTGATCGTTCACCTCATTGAGCTTGTCGCCTTCAGGTGGTAATGCTAAGGAAAAAGGCATTTTACTACTCAGTATCTTTGAAACCTGAGGCAGCGATCTCGTTTGTTGTCTCATCCCTCAAGCCAGTCTCCACAGATTTATGCTCGATCAAAGACACGAATGCCCACTTATACATTGCTGTAGCCTCTCCGGCTCAGACGCACCAGTCCCATCTCCTGTGAACAGAACCATAAATTCTTCGTTCTCCACGTTCTGTCCTTCTCCACCATCTCCACATCAAAGAACCTCAGCACTTCGGGCACCAGCTTATGCATCTCCGCCAGAGATATGTTCTTCCCAATGCAAACCCTCGTGCCGGCGCCGAAGGCCAGCATGTGCTTGTCCATGATGGCGGCGTTGGATTCCAGCCATCTCGCTGGCCGGAATTGATCTGCATCTTCCCCAAAGATCGACGGGTCCTGTTGAATAATAGCCGGGTTCATGCCAACCCAGTATCCCCCAGGGACGTGCATGCCGCACAATTGCATGCCCTCAGCCGGGACTATGCGGCCCATGGACAGTTGGACACCGGGGTGCACGCGAAGGGCCTCCTTGAGAGTTGCGCAGAGTAAGGGCAGCTTGATGGCCTCCGAGTACTTGACAGGCGAGCTGAGTTGTCCTGCCGCGGCAGCGATGTCTATCTCTCGCTGGACATCCTGGAATACCTTGGGATGTCTCATGAGGTGGTAAAAGACGGACTTGAAGCCTATCGTGGTGGTATCAGCCCCAGCGAAGATAGCAACATAAGCCTCCTGCTCAATGTCACCCAAGTTGAAGTCAACCTTGGAGCCCTTTTCCAAGTGGATATCATACAGCTGCTGCACAATGTCGGTGCGCTTTTCTTGGGCCTCGAGCTGGGATTCAGACTGATCGAAGCGCTGGGATACACAAGCCCTGGCGGATGTGGCTATATTTTCTATAGCCTTCAGAGCCCTGAGAGCTCCGGGCACAGCCAGCGATGAAGCGAGGATGAGCGGCCGGACGAACGATGGGGCTACGGCGCACATGCACAGGAAGGGCATGAGCAGCTCCAGTGAATGCATCCAACCGCCGTGATCGTGGCTTTGCTCTAGGAAGCCAAATGCCTTTCCAAAGTACAACTCGCCAATGACATCGTTTGCGTACATTTGTAACCACGTTCCGAGGTCAATGATTCCTTCATCCTTATCGGCATGCTCCTGGAGACGGCGAAGGAGTAGCCCGGAGCACTTGTCTATGTACTTTTCTGACTTGAGCACGTTCGAAAGAGAGTACACAGGGCTGATGATGCGCCGCCGCTCGCCGTGCGTCTTGTCGCTGAGGACAGTGAACATGCTGCGACAACATCACTCGTTAGTGGGACTGATTTTGCAATAATACTAGATACACTCACTCCTTGTGCTTGGTGAAATTCTATTCACGAGTATCAGTTAGATCCAGCCATGGCATTAGAGACGAGCAACCTACTCCACTATTCCAGACAGAATAGAAATCGGTTTTGTTCAAGCCACCTTGATTTCTGTATACCAGCTTGATGGCGCTGGGATCTGCAACTGCCACCTCGTTGGGAGCGATCCTCAGAAGCGGGCCATATCGCGTATGTAGCTGCCTTCATTGACACTGTCAGTCGTCAATCATGCTCGACGCCCCGACAGCAAATACATACATCTGGGTCTTCTCCACATCCCCCTTGTATATCTGGATCATATACCATATTCGGCTAACCTTCGCGAGCCATGGTCCAGGGGCTTTGGCAAGAGGGTGGAAGAATTGGGTGTAAATAATCCATCCCGTCCAGTACGCACCAAGAGCAAAGAAGGGCAACAGGAAGGGCGAACCCAGACTGGCGGTCGACAAGAGACCCATTGTGATCTTGGGGCAAAAGTTAACTGTGATAGACCGCGGAGTAGTTTTTATAACACATTGCATTCCTATCTCCGAGCGCTGGCCATATGCGCAATCGGCTGGCAATGTAACACATCAATTCCCCCTCACTCCCCTCCCCACTCGGCAGAAAGTGATGCCAGGGGCCTCAATCGAGGCACTATTGTGGGTTTTGCTGCGACGAGAGATCTATCCTGCCGGTCGCCTTCTAAGTTCATCTCAACATGTAGTCCAACGAAAGGGGCTCGTTCTCTACTTACTCTTCGGCATAGTTAAGACCTGTTCCACATTGAGGCTCCCACGACCAATGGGCCAGAGCTACGTCTTTCTGAAGGAGCAAACTTGCTGCGGGTGTACACCTGATCTTTGCTCTCCAATATAGGCTTTGGCAGAAATAATGCTCGCCGGTGTCAGCCGTCGCCATCTTCATCTCGTGCGACGGCGTCTGCGGTGTCAAGCTGTGCCGCTACATTGCGAGCTATTGTCTCGATCCGTCTATTGACGCGCTCCTGGAGTCCTGAGGCATTTGCAGGGGCTATCCACATACATTAGTCGAACTCAGCGGCTGACTGCGTAGGGTAGTTTTGGTTCAGCAGGAACGCGGATTTACACACTAGGCAGCGCCTTCGAGATTGATCACCAGTTGCTTCGGCAGCACCGCAAGAGCGCCGTCCGTACCGATCCCCCACTCATGGGACAGCAGGATCAAGAGGAGTAAGACGTTGCCGTCGGTATTGTCGGGCGGGTTCCAGAATACGCTGACGTCCACGGTGACGTTCGCGTCGCGTAGAGATTCGTATCCGCATGTGCCGTTGCAAGAGCGGGGTTCTGATGGCAGGTGGTTCAAGATCTCGGGGTGAAGGGGTCAAGCATAGCTTTTGCGTGTATATGGACTGCCTTGGCTGTGTCCAGAATGTTGTGGATCGCCTGATGGAGGTAGGGGACGGACCCGGACTTGGTCGAATCTTGCCAGCAAGATCGTGTGCCCACAGTGTTCCTGTATCCAGCATCAGCCTGGCTTTCGCGCAGGTGTGCCCCTTGTGGTGGGATTGCTTTCACACACACATGCTACCACAAACGACCGTGACGTTCTGCTAGTGGCCAGGACCATCCCAGCTTTGATGACTGGCTTATACCGAAACAGCCATCGCCAGCAGCAGTGGCTCGTTCTGGCTTGTTCTGCACAGAACTGTAGGCCGAGGAGATCATAATTGCGCGCTCTTCAAAACGTGCTGTCGTCCACCATCTTTCCATCTGGGCCCAAGACCTTGTAGTAGCACATCTCGCCGCCGACCATGAAATCCTACTCGCCGAGGCCGAGCGACTCGGCATCCACAAGCACTTGCCGGAGAGACTTTTTTTTGCGGAACTGAGGATCTCAGTCCTGCCCAGGCCCAGGTGAGTAGTCGCTAATCTCCTGATTGTCTGCACAACACTTGTCAGCTGCCGTGCTCATTTGTAGCCAGGGCGCTTGAAAGCCGCGGAGAGGAGTAAGCATGCATTGTAGCTCAGTGAAAAGCAGAAACATCAGTGACGGTCGCTCCTGTACCAGCGTGTCCCAATGGAGAGTCTGGTCATGTTTGGCATACCGCACAGCCGGCGTTGGTCTTGATAGACACCACTTCCTTTGAACAGACCACACAAAGTCCGCCAGCGAACTGGTCTCGCTATAGTCCTGACCCGACGAACACGTACGGCCTTGCTTGACATTAATCCACATCTGCCCACGGCTCCGGTAGCCCTTCTTATGCCAGCCCTTGCCTTTGCACTCCCTACCGCAGAGTCGACATCTACCAGTGTACCCAAACAACGGCCCAAGGAACGCGGCTCTGATTTCCGCCTTCGAGCGCCTGTGTCTAGGGTCTGACTCTGGAGCTGAAGCTGGAGCTGGAGACTCTTGTTGTCGTGGATGTCGCGCCGCTGGCTGAACTTGCCGCGGACTATAATGCTGCTGCGGTGGAGGACGGGCGTAAGGCACTGGTAGTACACCTGCCCTAAAACTGGCCGTCCCCGAAACAGCTCGAACTGGCGCCATGACAGGACCAACTACCCTCATCCCCCGCCGGCGAGCGGCCAGCGCCCGCTCGAGCGCCGCGTGCTCCTTTGGAGTGCGGCCCTGGCCACGGGCACGGTACGGATGGGGGTCGACATCAGGAGGCATCTTGAACCTCGGTGTCCCAGAGGCCATCGTAATCCAGGTCACAATCCTGAGATATACAAGGCAGAAAGTCTGAGGTCCTTATAAAGAGGGTGCTGCTACGCTAGCAAAAATTTCGGACCAATGTGTCAAATACCAAACCTAGATACCGAGATGATTTGCAGGAAGCGTTACTGCCACAGAAATACGGAAAAATGAGATCGGTAGTAACTTGAGTGGGCCAATGGCAAGGACAGGGATTGTAGGATTGTGTCACCAAGATCATAACGAAACAATATTCAACCTTTCCTTGGGACACAGAACATTGTGGCTCAGAAACACCGTTGGACATTCAACACTGGCTCGGATGCAAGACTCTTCCGCAAAGTTGCCAGCCGGTACGCTCAGCTTCGTCAGCAAGCCCACGGAGCGCGACCAGGACAGCCAAGATTTGAAGATGAATCTACAAAAGCCTTCAAGAATGCTCTGCAGCACAAGCACAAACTTGGGATGATAAGACGTTTATCGCTCCTGAGCAGCTCAGCCAATAGCGTCCAGCCAACAAACTCAGACTCAGCCTTGCAGCCCAGCCTTGTCTTGCTCGGCAAGGCTGAAAAGATCGACAAATTGAAACCAACAAAAAGTAGGAAGTGGACCGCCAAGTGGACACAAAGGCAGGGATCGGAGAACTGGCGAGGCCGAGGCCCCCCGGCTGGTGCTTTGCAAGTTGGTTCGATGATCATCATAAACCGCACCACCAAACACCGAAAGCCACCAGCGCTACGGCAGGTACGACGAGAAGCAACCCTTCACCAACGTTCCCCACGCGCGAAGAAACATGCACAGACTCGCGTGGTCAGTTCGACGGACTAATTAGGGGCCCGGGATACCGGAAAAAGGCTAGGCCTAGCCTTCGGCGGGTTTTGCCTTGTTAGCACATCGTCCAACAACCAACGCTACTCGAGCGGGACACCGATCTTCGACGAGAAAAGAAATGAGGCGGCGTTGCGTGAGCGGAATCTAATGGGCTGCTGGCAGCGGCTCGGGTGCGCTTGTCGTTGAAATGAGTATGGCAAGTCGAGTGAGACATGCAGGGGCAAAGCGGCGTGTGTAACGGACGTGTCGCCGCACACGAGACACTGTCGAAGGGGACACCCATCCGGGCGCGTGAAGTCGTTGATGATTTTTATTAGATGCCTTTGGATATATCACAGGTAATTTACGCAATGTTCCCGTTGTGCGGTTGGCTCATCAGCATGCCACCTTACCTGCTTCTCGGCCCTGCAATTCGCGATGCGATCCTAGCAAAGGAGTGCTTTTCTAAGATTAGATTATGTGATTGATGGGTGAGCTAGCGTGGAGCGATGTGACTCCGAGTGGCAGCTCCAACGTCCCACCACGTTGGGCCGACGTTGGTTCTAACATAGGCACAGTTCGAGAATGTGCAGGATTCGAAACAATAGCGCTATCGTTGGGATTGCAGTATTTTTAACCCGCGAGGGCCCGTCCAACAAGGAGAAGTCGTTGTCGCGCCAAATTTCAGTCAGAGGCGGCGCCTAATTCCTCAGCCAGCTAACGTTTTGGCAGGGCCCTTGCGTGGTGAAACCGGGTCGTACGCAACACAGCGGTCAGCTGCATGTCACTCGTCCCATCGACCAGCATCATTTTTACCGCAGTACGGAGCTATCGTCAAGAATCTCACTGCCGGGCGGGCCACTCGACACCGCCAGGCGCGGCCAGCAACATATCAAAAAATGCTGGCAGCCGGTCCCGCCTTTATCAATTCAAGCCAACGAGATCGGGGGGATCGTGACCCCTCCTCTCAAGTTCCTGCTGCGGTCTGACTCGGATACTCCAGCGTTTCGGCATGCCGTGAGAAAAACGCCATCGAACGCGTTCCCACCTTGATCGATCTCATCAGCCTTGCAGTAGCAGGCCAAGACAGCCGCCCCGCCGGTGCGCGAGGTCGTGTATTTGTCGTCCGCGGATCGCTGGCAGCGGGAACGATCAACGTGTAGCAGACAGGCCACCTGTAGGCGCTCTGGCGGTGCTGTATCCACACCCAGCCAGCCCAGGCAAGGCCCAGGATGGTAGCCTGGCAAACCCCGGCGAGCGGGATTATTGCAGGTAAAACTGCGCAACGACAGAGCACTAGCCCGATGAAGGTAAGCTGTGGTCGAGAGGGATCTGCGCCTTGGCGCTGTGCGGAAACCCTCTTCTAATCTCAGACTCCCTGGTCACAGTGTAGATTTCATTTCTGTTATTTCCAACATTGTGCAGACCGCAGCGAGCATCTACCAGGCACATTTTGACATGGTGGCTGGCAGGAAACTGCTGTTGATCTGCAAACTTGGAGGTGGTGAAACCCGAGAGCCTTCATCGAGAGGCGGTGGTGGAGCCCGAGGTGGAAAAGAGTCCGCTTGCTGACACGTGAACAACTCCATCACTGGGAGGCTGAGGTTGCTGATGGTGATGCTGCTGATGCTAACGCGTCAGGCTGGAGCGGAAAGGATGAGGATGCCTGGTTGTGAAAGGACGGTTCGAGTACCAGCAAGTCATACATAACTCAATAGGGGGTCCGCGGGCTTGTCCGTAGGTTCGTTTATGCCGCTTTAGATCCTGGCAGAAGCGGATTGTGATTTGCATCAGATAAATTCGATGCCGGAAGTCTTGCGCCACAGTTGGGAGAGGTGGAGCCTTCCTACGAGGAAGTCGGAGGATCGTCTTGAAGATTGGACCACAAACGAACCGCTGGCAGGATGCAATTTGATGAGTGTGTTGATCTGAAATGAAAAGACAGCCACGTCTTCGGGCCAATTCTTCCCACTCCGGGTTGCAGTTGATGTATACCTATGCCTATGTAGCCAAGGACGCTTTGGTAAGCAATGGCGTTCGTTTTTCTTGTGCGCCACACAAGATTCATAGCCGCGGGGTTTGAGGAACGCAAGCTGGCAGATGACAGCCGCGTCGCTGGCACAAGCGGCTTGTCATGGTTGTTCGGGCCATGCTGAATGTTTCGTGGGCCGAGATTTGATGCACTTTCCGTCAGACGTTGGGTGGACAAAGCCCCGTTCTTGGTGTTTCTTCAAACACAAAGTCAAAATCAAGGAGGGGGAGCTTGCTTGTGCGATGGGATGGCCCAAGCTTCCAAAATACGCCGTATGCGTACTTCGTATAGTCTGAGACGCCGTCTGACGTGAGGTCAAGATCAGCGGTACTACCTTGTGCAGTGGTGAATAGACGACAGGTGATGGAGCCTCAAGTCCCAACTCTGACACCATACTATTCCGGAGAGTGTGCGGGTATGAAACAACTCCAGGCGAGGCTGCAGCCTCAGATTTCGATGTCGTAGGAAGAGAGCTGCGAATTGGTGCTGTCTTGGCAGTGGACAAGGCTGACCGGAGTCATGACAGCCAGAACAAGTGATGAGGATCGAGTCTCCAGGATCGGTGATACAGGCAAGCCCTGGAATGCTCTCCCAGTCGTATCTGTGATGGCTGAACATTATTATTGCCCTGGCAGCGGCGGGTGGCACTTGTCGAGAGCTTTATCTCGTTCGTTATCTCTTCAGTTGTGGTCGCGTGCCTGACCGTGCATATGCAAGTCAACGAAGCGAAGGCATTGTGCGCTGCACATTGGCTTGACGGCCCTGACGGCTCTGTACGAAAGGTATGTTGGACTTGATGATGAGTACTTCGTACGTACTAGGCAGCGGCAGAGGCTTGAAACGGCTGACACTCTGACATGCTGACCAGCAGCAGTGAATCGATGGCGAATCGATGTGGAACACGGAACAGGACTTGTGAGTCTTCTTCTCCTCCTCCACTATCGCAACACCGCCCCCATTGCTGACTGTATCGAGGTAGATTGCAACCTCATGGTTCAGAGTTGATGCCTTGTAAGTTGAGACGAACGCACTGTAGCGGCGCACAATCTTAGCGAGAACGAGCTACTATGGTAGCTCAAGTAGCTGCATGTGTATCCTGTGTCCGGTGCTGCCAATGGATTGAGGCAGCCCACTATGCCCGGCGTAAGCAACATAGGTAAGCAGCTACAGTCAGTCTGACAGTGTCGCGACATGTCACCTCTTGCAACGGTTTCTGCAGTGCGATGATGCAAGCGTACAGTAGCCTACGACATACCAGGCAGCTTAGTCCCAATCAGCTGCTTCTTTTGTGCCAAATTCGCGTGCATCTGCCATGAGGCTAAGAAAGGTCTTGATTCGACTTCCAAGACTCAGAGGCTGTCATCAGTGATCACTGCTCGGGGCCCGGGCTGACGGGCTGACAATGTGGGGGCGCTGGGGAGTCTTCCCGACGTCTTGGGCTTGGTCTTGGTCTGCCCAGGTGGTCAACGTGCTAAAATACGCCATACAACTACGCCGTAGTCCGCGCCAGATTACATGGATCCAAGGCCTAATACCACGATGCAATTTCAAGATACAAACTAAACCTTCGGCTGTTCTGATAATTGACAAACAAATCGTACTTTTGGCGCCTCGGGTCTCGTGCTGACTGCCTCCAGATAAACAATTGAGATGACTTTTTATGTGTAATTCTCAATCTTCGTGTGTGTGATGACGGGAGACTTTCACCAGTGTCAGCTCAGAGGCACAGACTTCAGCGGCACAAAGTCAAAAGTCAGAGCCGACAAGCCCCGTCATATCGTGTTCCGCCTGGGGCTTTCGTTTCAATTTCTCGTTGCACAAATTCCTCTCTGGCTGTTTCCGACTTGGAACCTTATTCCTTCCTTATTACTGGGTACACACTATCACGATAGCAGTTGGTCTTGACTTGTTTTGTTCTGTTCTGTTCTGGACGGGACTAAGCCGGAAGAAGTATCAGAACCCAAGTTCGCTCCTTCTGCACAGGCCCCTATCCTAGTCCGCGTAAGGATAGCAGCCCTTTCCCGGAGCGACCCGGCTAGGTACATCCTTCCGTCTTTTCTTCTTCTGCTGCAGGCTTGGAGGCTTGAGGGCTTGTACCACAGTACAGACGTACGCTTGTAGGCAGGCTTACAGGACAAGTGCACACTGTCCATGGCTGTCAACCCTCTCCAGGCTCCTTTCCCAACCCGCCCCAAGGTCAAGCCATCATTGTTTCCGCTTTCGACGACTGTTGTTTCTGTCCAAGCTCCCTTTCTCCTTCTCCTTCTCCTTCTCCTGTCAAGCGCCAGTCTCTCCTTAGTCCATTCGCCCAGGAATCAGGGCAGGAAACGGATTTCAAGAGTCAGGATCGAGGGAAGATATTTAAGCACTCGCGAGTCACAAGCCACAGCCTTCCTCCTCCTTCTCCTCCAGGCGTCCTCAAGCTTGTATTGTCGTCTCCA
Organism: Plenodomus libanotidis; assembly: GCA_022609195.1. Taxonomy (NCBI): domain Eukaryota; kingdom Fungi; phylum Ascomycota; class Dothideomycetes; order Pleosporales; family Leptosphaeriaceae; genus Plenodomus; species Plenodomus libanotidis. The sequence continues at coordinate 98,596 of JAGKQA010000003.1, forward strand.
GCAGTTCACCAGACCCGCCACCAAGCAGGTCCGAGTCCTGCGAACGAGTCCCGCGGAGCCACCGTCAGCATCCAGTCCCGTTGCAACCAGACATCCTCGCCAGCCAGTCCTTTGTCGTGAAGCCCTGTCAATTGTTCTGTGCAGACCATCCAGATCCACCTCAGGCCCCACCCAGCCTGTTTGTCAGCCCAGTCCACGGCCAAGTTGCGAGAAAAGCACGCTATCAAATCGACCGCAGCAGAAGCGCAGCACCAAGCAGACCAGAGCTGTTGGCCAATCCCGTGCGCCCGTCGCTTAGACTGTGTGGCACTCGCTTCTTGTCTTCATTTCTCATTCCCAGCTCCGAGTCCCATCCTGACCAGACCCGTCCGTTCGCCATCTCGTCTCCACCCGTGCACACTACAAACCCCATCAAGGGTCGGGCGAGCGTCTTTCCTCTTTTCTACAGTTTTTTTCCAGCTCAGCTCGGCTCAGCGACGGATCGGACACCTTTGGGAATTTCGCACTCATACCTAATAAACCTGTGCTGTCGGCTGCTTTCTCTGCCTTCTCGCCCGCGACGCGATCCTCACCCTACCTCACCCTACCTCACCCTACCTCACCACCACCCTACCACGCCCTATCTCGCCCCCGCCAGTCAGCTTCCTCGATCACGACAGGACCGACCCAAACGAGACACGCGCCCCCCTTTCTCCGGTCTCGTTCTCTCTGTCGCCTGTCCATCTCGTCTCCACGGCTCTATTGACCTCACCACATTGCCAACATGTCGCTGTTCGCATGGGCAAGCCGCCGCTGCGGCGGTCTGGCTATGATTGCCGCCATCGCCCTCTCTTACTGGGTCGTCACGAAGGAAGCGGCCGTCTCGCCTCATGACCTTTTCAAGCATCACCAAAGAGACGCCTTCAGCCCCCTGCCTATCAGTCCCACCGAGCAGGCTCAAGGCGCTGGCTTCTGGACCGTCATGTTCGCCTACTACTGCCTTTTCATCCACGTCTTGGTCGCCGTGTTCCCAATGCGATCAATCTACGCCGTCTGGGACATGACATCGGCTTTGAGGAAGACGGCCCACAGCAAGGCTCTGGAGAGCCTCAAGTTCTCCCACCGCCGCCGCGGATCTTCGACTTCTCTCTCCAGCTCCGAGACCTTGACCTCTTCTCACGCCTCGTCCACGAGCAGCGATGCTGGCGATTTCGATGCTGAGCTGTACACCGACGCTGAAGCAGAGCCCGACCGCGTCGTCCATGTCATTGTAATCCCGAACTACAAAGAGGAGTTGGACACGTTGAGGGAGACCCTGGAAGTCCTGGGCAGCCATCCTCAGGCCCGTAACAGCTACGATGTAAGTCACGACTCCACCCGCAAAGACCGCGAAAGGCACAGGTGATTCAAAATGTCACTCGAAACCCAAAACTTCGGTATACTGTCGTTCGTCGTCTTGCACTGCACCACCTTCATTATCTGGCATCAAGTACTTCACGAATCTAGAGGCTGACATTAAATGCCGCAGGTCTACCTGGCTATGGAAATCCGCGAGAACAATGTCGAGCTCAAGGCCATGGGTCTTGTCCAGGAGTTTATCAAGAAGTTCAGGTCCATGGATTTTACGATCCACCCGGCCAACATTCCTGGCGAGAGCGCTGGCAAGGGCAGCAACATGGCCTGGGCTGTCCGCAAGCTGAGTGAAAGATACACGATGGAGACTCGCAAAGATGTTATCATCACTGGCATCGATGGTACGTTTCCCATGCTATCGCGGCTCAATACAGACTCAAATCCTAGTCTGCATGCTTCTGACTTGCACTAACATTTGGTGCCTGCAGCTGACAGCCACCTGTCGTCCAACTACTTCGCCCACCTTACCTCCATGCACCTGGCCTTCCCCGACACCGCCAACACCACATTGTACTCTGCGCCAATCATTTTCGACCGCAATGCGCACAGCGTTCCCGCTCTGGTCCGCGTTGCCGACATCCTCTGGGCTTCTGCCGGTTTGTCCGGCCTCTACCGTGGCTCAACGATTGCGCCCCCGACCTCCGTCTACTCCGTGCCCTTCGAATTGGTCGATCGTGTCGGTGGTTGGGACTGCGATCCCGAGGCCATTGGCGAGGATCTGCACATGTACCTGAAGTGTTTCTTCGCTCTCAACGGTAATCTGACCGTACGAACTATTATCAGCCCGGTCAGCCAGAGCAACGTCACAGGTGGTGCAGGCGATGGCTACAAGGGAATGGTTGCCGATGTTAAGGCTCGATACAAGCAAGCGATCCGCCACATGTGGGGTGCCCTTGACTCCGGCTATGCTATGCGTAAGGTCGTTGAGCTTTGGCAAGACAGGAAGCACACCTCGAGGTCCTTCCGCCCCGTTCACAACAGCGCCTTGAACGACACCAACGACGTCTATGTTCCGGAAAGCCAGGTCGACCTTGAGGCGCCACCAGCTGAGACTGGCGTGTTTTCCGATGTGACTCACGACACTCTCGAGAAGCCTAACTGGGAGCGCATCGTGTACCTGTTTCACCGTCTGTTTGAAGCTCACTTTCTGCCTCTGCAAATGACCATCATGGTTGTCGCGTCGACCTTGTATGTCTGGGTGACCGACGGCAACCCTGATGTGCATGGACTGAACTGGATCTTCGATGTCTGCAACGTACTGCGAACCGCTGGTTTCATGGAAGTCGCGTTCCTCCTCTTCATGTACGAGAGCTACCACCGCGTTGCTGTGCAGACTCGCGAGAAAGAGATGAGCGACGCGGGCTTGTCCAAGGGCATGAATTTCTCCCATCGCAACATCTTTACGAACTGGAAGGACTACTGCATGGTGCCCATGGTTGCGCCGCTGTTCGGCGCTATCCCCTGTGCACAGGCGCAGATCTGCCACTTCTGGACCATCGACCTGGTATACACGGTCAGCAAGAAGGTGACTCGGCAGAGATCACGATCTGTGACAGCAGCAGCAGCGCTGGCATGATGACCGACTACGACTACTTTACCCTTCATTTCTACTTTATGATCATAAAACGACACATTTACTTTCGCCCTCCGGTCGGACGTGGTGGCGTTTCCCGTTTCCCGAACCTGATCAGGGAAGCGCGCCTGCTCTCTACGCCTTCGATTCTATGAACACCTTTGGAGACTACGCGAACACTTTTGGAGCGAATGATTCGTTCAAAGCACGTGCGTGTAAATAGAAGGCATGATGTTGATTTACATGGCATCGGCATTGGCATCTAGAAATCGGGACAACTACTTTTGGGGGCTTTTAGGAGTTCTAGGAGCAACCGCGGCAACGGTACGGAAAAGGGATATCCTACTTCGCCGCTTACATTCGCTACAAGGCAGGGACAGAATGGGAACGGTCGGGTCGACTGAATTCCTAAATCATGGAGGCTCCATACTAACGACCCTCGCTGCACGACCGGGAACGCACCACGACACAGCTGCCTGGGCCCGAGGGGAGGGCTAGCTCGGCCGGGTAGCTGCACACCTGGCCGTCATCTCGCAGAGAGATGACGGGCAAGAGACCAGGGATAATCGAAATCTAGCCCGGTAATATCTAATTTTTTTTCATGTACCATCCGATGGGGGTAGGAAAGTGCTTGGACTTCATCAACCTGCCTCCGACTGCAGAAGCGCCATCAGACAATTAGGAAGGCCAGCTCCTTCAACATGAGGCAGAGATATGGGTATTGTAAGGAATACTTTGTGTATCAATCATGAACAGGCAGGCAGATTCAGTCAGGTCCAAGACAGTCGCAAGCAGCTTCGCAGCAACAGGTGCCCGCAATCGAAAGCGGATGCTCGAAGACCAGGACTGTACCTGAAAGATGGGATGGAGACGATTGAACGAAATGAAGAAACTTCAAATCACTTCCTGCGCCTTGTGCATGTGACTTTCACTATCAAGGTCTAGCCATTTTCGTGACAGAGCGTAGGATGATGTCAGCAGCCAGAGACGCTACCAAGCTCACGCACTCCCTCCAGCATTTGCAGCCCAAATGACGTACTAGTCATTTAACACAAAGACAGCCGACTGTCTATCTGCAACAAAGATAACGGGGCTCCATTCAGTCCGGAGAATATAAACTTGGCAGCCAAGGCTGTGCGGAAATAGGCCCTCGACTCACCTGCAGTTTGTTCGAACGCGTCAGCAGGCCACACACACTGGCGTGGAGAGGCCCACAATCTTCCTACTGCACAATGGCCCGCCACAGACTCACATGCATTCCATTGTGGCTGGCGTGGTCTGTGTCTCGGAAAGCCTGCTAAGCTCTCCCACGTGCGACAGGTGTGTGGGGTGTGGAGGAGCAATGGCTGGCATTCGTGCATGGCGCTCGTGGGTTCGGGGACTTTGGCCTTTTTGTTCGCCGCTTTGCGGAGGCCCACTCGAATTTTGGTTCCGGGCGTTTACTTCCGGCTGGAGGCAACCAAGAACTCGACTTTTGCAATTGCATATTCACCAACGACAATAATAGCAGGTGCTATTATTTCTGGCGGTAGCATCATCCTTGGAAGCTGGCGGCTGTGAGACTTGGTTTTTTCTACTCCCTGTGAGCCTGGTCAAGACAGTGAGACCACCAAATCACTGCACATAGCTGCGCACAAATTGTCCGGTTTGTAGAAACCCATCCCTCCAAAGCCTCACAAATGATGAACTACCAACACGTGGCCACATCGTCCAATTGTGCCTTTTAGCATCCTACCAAGCGTCCTGGGCGAAGTGCTCTTGAGAACATCTGGGAAGCCAAAGAGTTGTTCAAGTCGTCGACCGTGAATCAAGGCTCGTCCGGCTTCATCGCCCTACCATTCTCTGGACTACTCCTGCTCAGTGCTCCGACATGAACACAGGTCTCTGGAAACAAGTCGCTGAAAAATTAATCTCTGACGCGCCAGTCGATTTCAGCACAGATGTAGAGCGAATCGTCTGCTGGGGATGGGCAATATTCAATGAAAAGAAGCATGGCATGAATCAGCATCCCAGACCTTCGTGAGTTGTGGACCACCTGTTAAGCAGGTAGACTTGTGCTTAGACGGTGCGCTTGATATGAGTGGTGCTGCCTTTATGCTCGGTACAACTCACAGGCTGACGGGCCTTAGTATCAGGACATCAATTATAATCTGATTTGTTCACTCCTTCGTTTGTGGTACGTTCATACCTCAAGCCTTCACCACGAAGACTGTTGATGTCCAAACCCTGTCTTTCTTCTCACGTCTCGCGTGCACTCGAAGGTGCTAAATCGGAGGCGTCACCTCAAGACGTTCGTGTATAGTAAGTTTGCTCACGTGTGGCGCCCATCATGTCAGTGATGTTGGTGCGGCGTATTGCCGCTTTTCCGCTTGCGCGGAATTAGTCGCCAGGTGCGTTGCCTGCCTAGGCTGGATGATCCACAAAGCCGGCGGCACAGATGAGATCGAAATAGCGAGGACCACGAAGCTGTTATCGGTCGCGATCCCGCCAAGCTCTTCGACGTGATGCTGTGGCGGTATGAGATCTCTGGGCCCCCTTCCCTTTCCCAATAGCCTTGTTCTTGCTTTGCTCTTGCTGTTCGGCCAAATGAGAAAATGCAAGACAAGTTCGATTAGTTTTTGCGCGCTCGCTCTCCAAGTCGTAATTCAGCTGGTAGACTATCCACCTCCCTGACCCCCCTCCTTTACCCAATGAACTCAGTCGTCAACAGCTCATCAGAGCTCCGCCCCGTCCTCCACACCTCCTCAATCAGGCCCCTTGCCTTATCGACCTGTAAGAACCCGTTCCGCGCAATGCTATCAATCCTCTCACGCACCACCACCCGCGTCTCCTCCTCAACAGTCTCGCACGCCGCCGTGAACAGCGGAAACAGCACGCTCGCCTCGGCCTCGCTGCCCAGCGGCACCTGTGCCAGACATGCGTGGATCTTGAATACCGCTGCCTGCACATCCTCGTGGCTCGACGCTTTCGCTAGCACGCGCCGGTGCAGGTGCACCAGTCCCGCCCAATGGAATGCTTCGTTCAGTGCCGTGATCTCGCGCTGGTCCCATCGCGCGAGGTTGCCCGAGGCGTGGAGGTGCTTGCATGGTTGTGGTGGTCGCGCCATGGACGTCGTGGCTTCGTTCTCGAGTGCCCATGCGCGGCGGATGATATCCTCGGGCGGCTTCCAAGCTGTTTTGCCAAACTCAATAGACAACTCGCGGGCACGAAGTGCATCGCACTCCTTGGCCAGCTCGGCCGTCTTAGCTAGCACGTAAACCGCCTGTGTTGTAATGCCCATGATACAATCGATCTCGTCCCACTCTTCCTCGTACTCATCCTGCTGATACTCTAGAATCCACGCTGTCGAGCTCTCGCGCCGCCCACCCGATAGCGTGCCGAGCACGTCGAGATACGCGAGCCAGCTCCACAGGAACGCGCGCACCTGATCCTCCTGCGTCCAATCGCGCGTCCAGCGGATGCCGTCGGGCCGCGCGGCGATGAGGTCGCGTGCGAGGCCAAGATGGCGCTGCCAGGGGATCTCGTAGCCGAAGGCGGTTGGAGAAACGATGGCCAGTGAGGCGAGCATGATGCCCGTCGCGATGTTGGCGTTGGAAATGGACTGGTTGGGGTCGTTGAGTGCGCGACGGAGGGCAGGGAAGATGTCTTGAACCCAGTGGGCGATGCGGGTTGCGGGCTCGGGGTGGCCGAGGAGATGGGCGCGATGGGCGGCTGTGTCGGTGTTAGCTGAGTTGCATTCCTTGGAAAGTAGGTAGTATGACCGCTAACCTGAGTACGCGAGCATGAGGCTGAGCAAGTTGTCGTTCTTGACAGCCATTTCAGGCAGCACATGCCTATATGGATTCGACTGCTGATCATCATGCGGAACCAACGCTTTGGCTGTGTGACTTATGAAATGGTGGAAGTAGAGCAAGTTCATCGGATTGTCGCGGAGCTTTGCCGGTAAAGGTTCCAAATCGCAAGGTATGCGAACCGGCACAGACCGCTCGTAGTAGGTTCCCGGGCCTGTCATGCCTCCTCCCTTACCTCGAGGACTTTCACCCACACTGGAAGCATCGTCAGCCGCAGGAGTTTCGGGCGCGTCGCGCACGCGCCTGATGGCATTGGCATCATCGTTAACGCCAAGGTCTAGGTCTGGAAAGCCATGATCGAGTCCATAGTAAGTCGTCACTTCGGACAAGCACAGGGTCCTCCTCGCGTTCAGTGTCCGCTGCGACGGCGGAGCGTACTGCACCGGCCCCGCTGGCCCAGGTGGCCCAGACAGCAGCGAGTTGACCGACATTTTCCTGATATCAGGCGACGCTATTGCAGCTTGTTGCAATGCTGGTAGTCTTAGCAGGCCATCCTCCTCGCTATAGGGCGATGATGCCGCAGGCGTGAGGGGCGAGCCCATTGGGCCAACTGGCGCGATCGCGGAGGAGAGGAGCTTTGGCGTGGCCGCTGCGGAGGCATTCTCGTTCAGAGACACGGGAGTTGCGATCTGATGAGTGGTTGGGTCCATCTCGACGCTGTAACGCAACCGTTTGGATGGCGGAGGCCGGGCACCTCGCGCTTGCCCGGCTTCCGACACGTGGGCATACCCGCCAGGAGAAGCACTTGTGGCGTTGTGAGGTCTCGGAAATGAGAACATCGGACTCGCCAAGTCGGGTGACTGCAGTGGCGGCACCTCGCCATCGTCGCTTTGTGAGAATGTCGCAGACTGAGCTGTGAAGACGTGAGCGCCTGGAAATGGAAATTTGGAGTTGGCCTTTGTAGTCGAAGTAGCGCTGGGAGGTTCGGATCTGGGTCCGGGGTTTGTCTCTGCGAAGCGAGGGCTGACGTCCTCTGGTGGTGCGTGGTGGCCGCTTGTCCCTTGTGGAGTTGCCGCCTTGGATGAGATGCTGGTGTCCTCGGACAAGCGGCGAGGAGGTAGATGAGAGCTTGAGGACGACTCGGACGGGTCCTGGAAAAGAATCGTCTCGTAGCCCGGATTCTTCTTCTTCCTTCCATCCCAGTTGAGGCGGATGGAATAGTCGCATTCCTCGCTCGTCCTCTGACAGCTGCTGCAGTGTCAGGACAGAATCGTGACATGATACATCCCTATACAAGCGTCGGAGAAGACGTTGCGTTGCCTTCGCTTGAGGGCTGCGGGACTTGAGGAATTCTGAAGGGAAAGGGTCCTGTTTACTTCACGCAAGACGGATGCTCTTCCCCACACTTCACCTTCCTGGCTTTACAGTTCCTATGAGCGGAGTCAGCGGTATACCATGACGGAACTATCCGACTCTTGATATGGCTCACCAGCACCCATTGCGACTCCTCTTCTTTGGCTCCGGTGCACCGGGCTTCTTCGGTCGTGGCATTTCACACTGTTACAGACTTTATAAAGCTGTCCTTCTTGTTGAAGTCACGGCGATCTTGTCTCGGTTAGTAAATCTGATAAGGGCCAAGAAGAGCATCATCCGGTAGACGAAGCCAACGACGTCGCGTCAGGGCCGGTGGAGTAGAGGCATGTGTTTCGATATCGGTGATCCTAGGCGCAGCTCATGCGCTTGCTGCGGCTTCACAAAGTACATGCAGACGCGGGGCCGACCAAAGCAATAGTCTCGGCACTTGCAGAATGCAGCCAGGGTGTTCTAGAGGAAAATCTGGAATTATTCGACGTTGTCAGATGTGGAATAGTGATAGAAACGCCGGCTCGACAGACCTGTCAGCGCTGTGTCGTGGGTGTCGTGGAACAAGATAAAGCTAGCCGTGGCCCCGTGGAGGCCAAAAACCCCACATTTACCGATCACGGGCCCTTGTTCATGCTCTGACAAGGCGCCTCTCCGGAATACCACCTGAGGGCCATCCACCCTTACGGAGTACGGAATAACAAGGCTGCAACGTCGATCAAGATCTGGGTGTTGCGTCTGCGCCGAGCTGGGTCTTGAGATTCTTGACTCCACCAGTCGAGGCGATGCCAAGGACATCACGATGGGCACTGTTCAAATGTCAGGTCCATTGCCGAAGTGGCATGAAGACCACCACGGTCTGCTGATCCGCTTCGCATACGAGCACTGCGGCCATGTCTTTTAATATTGATTCTACATTATGTCGATATTGAGAATCTTGATGTCCTCTTCCGGCCTCTCTTTTTGAGTCCTGGCATTTTCAATTTTGTGGATCACGTCCAAGCCTTGAACAGCACGTCCGAAAATGGTGTGTTTACCGTCGAGCCACGACTTCAGCGCTGTTAGTTAAAAGTCTGCGCAGATCAGATTGCCGAAGGTTGACTTACTGTCTTCTCAGTCGTGATAAAGAACTGACTGGCATTGGTGTTCGGTCCAGCATTGGCCATGCTCACCGTGTAAGGCTTGTCGTGCTTGAGACTGCTGAATTCGTCTTCGAACTCCCTGCCCCAGATACTCTCACCGCCCGTGCCGTCTCCAAGTGGATCACCACACTGTATCATGAACTTCCGAATCACACGATGAAATATCGTGTTATTGTAATACCCGCGCTTCGAGTGCGTGACAAAATTTTCGACGGCTTTTGGTGCCGCATCGGGAAACAAACGTATGTGGATGTCGCCGTAGGTGGTGTGTATCACGGCTGCAGTACCTGTCTCGACCTTCTTCTCTTGAGTTGCTTTGGCCTTCTTGCCATCCACGGTCGGCCGCTCATTCACCACGTCTCGCGATGACTTTGATATTGCCTCATCATTCGTGAACATGTAGAATCTAACCTTGCCCACGCCCGTGGCGAATATTATCGGGTCCCTCGCTTCTGCCTCTTCAAGAAGTGGGTTGTTGGATGCAGCCATCGCGACCGTAGTGACACCTTTCTTCTGAGGCGCGCCCTGATAGATGGCTAGGTTTAGGGCACGGACTTGCTCGTCCTTGCCGAAGATCTTGACCACTTGGTTCGTGTATGTGTTGAGGACTTTGATCCCCGAAACTGACCCGTAGATGATGAAGTGACCAGACTCGTCAAAAATCACATCGGCCTTGTTTCGATAGAGGTCCGTCTCTATCTCTCGCTCAATCGCAAGTCGTCGTCCAAACTCGACCGGGTCCAGCTTCTGCAGCGCCGTGCCAGCTTGTTGCATTTCTTCGATAACCTGTAAAGATTCGTCGTATGTCCTGTAGAGCTTCGCCGTAGGGAAGTCGAACATCCTGACCTTTCGGTCCGGCATCGAGTACGTGACGAATTGGTGTCCTGATGGTGATATTGCGAGAGACGTCGGCACTGATTTGGCTTTCTTGAATTCGAACAGGTTTGTGGAGCTCTTGTATTCAAAGACACCATTCGGCTTCTCGTAATTATTGCCCGGGCTCCAATACTCGATCATGCCGCCCTCGTCCGTCGATATCACGCAGTCGTACGCGTCGTTGAACGCCATCAGGTTCACAGGACTCCTGTGCAGCCCCTGAATCGTACGTATAGGCTCTTGCTTCTCGCCCCTGCCATCGTATATGTGCACCACGGGCGTGCTGTCATCCGATACCGCAAGCAACGGGAGACTGGCACCTTTCTTATGTATCCAGCACACACTTCGGGGTGTATAGTCCAGCGGTAGCATAGCCAGCAGGTCGAAGGTGATGACATCAAAGATCTTGACGCTCTTGTCCGTGCCCGCCGTGGCAAAACTTCGCCCGTCCGCGCTGACCGACACGGCGCGGATCTCACCCTGGTGTGCGCGGAACTCCTTGACGAACTCGATGCCCTCGGCTACCTTCTTCCAGAACTTGGCGACGCCGTCGACAGAGGTTGTGATCAGAAAATCGGTCCCAGGCGTCATGGTCACGAAGGAGAGCTGCTCCTTGTGCATCAGCGACTTGGAGTAGCGGATCGATTTCGGCAGGGCAGACACGTATAATTTCTCGTAGGGAAGCACGCGGCGCTTCTTCTTGGGCGCGGCTGCGGAGGGAAGCTGCGGGCCCATGTCGTCGTCATCCGAGGAGGAGCCATCTGACAGAGCGAACGGTCAGTCCTGGCGAGCTGTAGAGGGAAAGGCAGCCAAAGACTTACCGTCTTCTTCGAGCGCGGAGCGGTCTCGCTTTCGCGCAGTCTCAGCCAGCTCTGAGCCTGGGGGCGCGTGTTCTTGGAGAGACGTAGACATGATGCTGTTGGTCGAAGTCTCAAGAAAGTATGGGTTGCGCTGCCGAAATTTCGTCGAGGCTATTGGGAATTGTAATGCGTGCGATATTTCGAAGCAGAGGTAAACAGACGCAACTTTATCGTACCTCCTTCGGTAGGCTGTACCTAGCCGCCTAGACAGGGTTGTTGAGCTACGGCAAGGATATTCCCTGTAGACTGCTTTCCCTTTTGGGATGTAAGTCAACTACATGCCCTCTTTTACGCTCATTGATCTTGGCTTGACTTACACTCACCTTGCACCTTTCCTGGCCAAAGTGCACAGAAACCATCCTCCTACTATTATATCACATCAAAATGTTTTTACTGCAGCCAGTATCAGGTCCCGCAATAAAGATGAGCAGCAAGCCTACCCATCCCAGGACTGCTTGCAAAGCCGCAGTTCCTAAACCGATGCTATGTAAGCAACACTAAGTACTTGCTGTACTAACTTCGAAGTTCATATTCATTTGGGCTCGTTGAATCACATCGAAGCAGCAAGCAGCTCTATCCAAGCAGCTGGTTAGCATGACATTGAGCTGCTGCTGCTCAGACTTCGTTCATCATCTCTTCAGTATCATTAAGCATGTTATATCAGATGTCAAGGAGATGTTTGTCACAAGAAGAGGAATCGCCATGGATGTAAGTTTATTCACTGTAGCGTTTAGATCCTCCCACTACCATAGCTCTCAGCCACCTCGTGAGACGTTAAATATCCTCAACAACTGTCAGTGTTTCCTCCCCAGTATGTTGCAAGCCACATCATGGGGATTTGCAGTTTCATTCATGCTAAATCTCGCCAGCCTTCTTTAAGCACGGAAAACTTACAGAAGGTGATGGTGAGTGTTCCATCGGTCCAAGCTTGGCAGCCACCAGTAGCATACCAACGTCAAAACTGGGTTGTCCGGGCACGGTACAGTAGCGTTGTTGCATCCTGAGCCGCCTACGTTGACACCCTTGTATGTACCACACGTCCAGCAACTTGATCCTACGCAAAGGAAAATTAGTTCACGAGTATTCCCATTGCTTGTTCAAGGTGACTCATCGGTGTCGCACTCGAAAATGCAGGTGGTCATGTCCGTTGTGCAACCATTACTGGTGATGATGGCTAAGTTGTTCCTAAGTGCGATAGCTAATTCCACAGAGAGCACTATGTTTATATAATGCAAAGTCTTCCTAATAGCAAGCGTGGATGCCAACTAGAAACAGCAATCTATCAAATAAATACAGCCTTCCCACACATTTCGTCTGAAGTATTCAGTCATCATTGGCTCAGCCTCCCCTTTGAAGGCATATATTGGGAAGACCAGAGTTAACATAAGATGGCTCTTTCATTGGCGGGCATGGCTTATGTCAGAAGGCCGCCTGGTGCTATTCTATATATGGGCGGGCTATCTGCAGCTAGTATAGAGGCCATTGCCAGCATTCCAGCAAAAATACACAACCTTAGCTTAGAAGATCATATCTAGAAGCTTCATCTTCAAGTCTATATTTGCTGTTTCATTGCAATTTACCACTTGAAACAAATTTCTTGTCATAAAATGGAATAGTTTCAAAGGTTTCTATGCTTACTAAAGGCCTCTTTGTTCGGAACTGGTTACCATCTCAAAGTAGGACCATTCAAGACCCAAGGGTGCCGGCGGCCTATTTTTGTGAACATTCTAGAGTACATTTGCCTTCATTACCAGTTCAGGGCGAGTTCCTGGGGAGACGAACTTGCTGCATGATTCCTTATAAGGATAGCAAATGTTTTTGAACTAAAGTTGCAGCTATTTCTGAATAACATCGAATTGTCGCTCTCTTTGCCAATCTAATGTGTTAGCACGCATACATCCATATAACCTACAGGGTCCAGGACTGTCTAACAAGCACAATCTTTGTTTCCAACCCCCATGCGTGATCATTGCTCAGGAAACTATGTTTCCATCAGCATATACCGTAGTGTCGGCAGCTACCATTCCTGAGACTTCCATAGAGCCAGCATTTCCTTCGCCTCTCAAACCCGGACCCATGCGGCTAACAATGACTTTTGGTGTCACTCCTAGTTGGGACTTGATCGCCGCCTCTATTGCAGGCCGTATTTCTGCTCCTAGAGTGGCATCTGTCTTGGACCAATTGTCCCAGGCACCATCAGCCTTCCTTGGCAGATCTTCTTTTAGGTCAGGAACCCGCAAGTACACCTTCATATCCTTCAATTCACTGCTTTTGACTTCCTTGATGAATTCAGCCCACGCAGTGTAAAGGAGATCGTTTTCATGTGCGGGCAAATGGACCATATGCCGGGTGCTGCCAGCTGTGGAGGTTCCAACAGCCACGATCCCGAAACAGGTCATCAGTCCTGTGGTGAAGATAACCTCCTAAGGCGCTGTCACCGGCGCTTTACTTGTATGCTGGTTCATCTCGATAGCATCGAGCAGTCCTTCTCCCTGGTGCCGGGGGGCTCGGGCTGCCACACTTCGCTTTGTGTTGTAAGGGCTAAACTTAGCGTACCGAGCTCATTCCGCAGTAGTGGCCATGGAACTAAAACATACTTTTGGCTCGTGTCTCGATAATAGCGTTGCTTTCATCATGAGTTCTGGGATGATTGACGTGGCTGTCGACAGGAGAGGCAAATGCCGTGAGCACCTGGCTCATAATGGCGAAAAGAACGGCTTTCCCAAAAAGCATTGTGTAGATAGTGTGATAATTTTGATTTTTCTTAGGTAGAAAGTTTGCAATGAAGATAGATAAAATATAGTGGAAAGTCTGAGACTTTATGACTTGACTGATGAACAAATCTCGATGCACATCTGATGGCTAGCGCTCGTCGTCTCTTGTACCTGATGCTGGACATCTCCAGACCCCAGAGCATGACTATTTGGCCCAACGAGGCCATGAAGCCATCGTGGTCGAGCTCCATTCCGACACCTTGAAACTCCTCAGAATATGTCGTTGGGTTGGGTAAGATGCCCTCGATCCTAGGCTATGCTGTCATCTTCGCCATGTTTTCAGCCACAAGTGGACGATCCGCGCGCGATTGGATAGTATTCCACTTATTTTGGGCTTATAAGCCCGCGGAATGATACCAAATATTTGCTGACACAAGCAAAGACGATACGCAGCAGGAGGCGATTACCAACACCATGCGGCTGACCAACAGACCTGCTTCCTTGTAGATACCATAATACCTCTTTCGACTCTGGTCAGTGTCTCCAAATAAATCATAAGAGAAGCGTCCGGCGGGCGGTCGGTCCCAAACTTCAGACTTGAGATCAAACAATTGCAATGTCGCTTGTATAGGACGAGGTGAGCAAAGATCTGTACGGCTCTATGGACTCTTGCATGATACCGAAACAGATCTTTGCATGAATATGAGTTCCTAAAGTCAACAGTAGTCAGCGACTGTGCCGTTCGAGCAAGGCTACCTACGTGACCTGCTCACAGGCATTTACTTAGCTGCAGCTAATGCAGCCGGATCCACATACCTAGACTCAGCCACCTGCAACGTCGCCTCCCAACAGCCCTAACATGAATGCTGCTTACAAGACCGTCAAGGACTCTCGAAAGACGCGGAAATAATTAAATTGCACCATGTCAACCCGAAAGGTATTCCATGACCAGCGCAGGTAAACGCAGTTCACCCCACCTAGACTTCCGAAGATGTCTTCCGAACCACACCTTCAAATTCTCAATCAAAGCATGCAAGCCTCGCACGGAGCTGACGCTATATTCACACTCCTTTCCGACCTCCCCATTGAATTGCGAATCAGAATATGGCGAATATCGATGATGCGCGGGCGAATCATCGAAATCTCTATCCGGTCTCCTCCAAAAGTGGCAGCAGCTTTCAAGCACCGTGTTTTGACAACATTTGGTACGCAACAAAATCGTCAGGCGGAAGAACAGAGATATATTTCGGAACTAGTGAGCGCAGGTACTGTTGAAAATTGGGGCCAGGGCTCAAATCCGGAGTCTGTAGAGCAAAGTGTCCGCAAGGCCGCGCTGTTCGGCGCTGTTGTTCAAGGACAAAAGGTCTTGAGCAAGCTCCTCCATGCCAACACTGAGGCTAGAAAAGTAGGTCAAACCTTCTACCGGGTCCACATACCTTGCAAATTCGTCAAAGGGGGCCTTGATCATCGAGGGGAGGAAACTATTGCCCTTGATGATGTCCTCCTATTCAATCCCGAGCACGACTTTTTGTACATCAGACCCGAAAAGTGTCCATACAAGATGACGTTGTCGGCGTTCTTGATATACATCAAGGCTTCTCTCGACCCGTGTCACGTCGGCATCCTCAATTTGGCATTGAACCACCAAGACCTGTCTCAGGCCGTGCCCGGTCAAATACCTGAACCGTGGGAATTCTGGACTCCAAATGCCCGAAAGGATATCGTCGAAGTCTTCGAGAGTATCCAAGAGGTGTTTCTAATGTCATGCCACAGGTCCGGGCGGCATGTTTTCCCTTTTTTTTCTCCGGACTTGACACCGCTGAAGTGGTGTTCAACCGCTTGACACCAGTCAACTCTTGTATACCGGCGTTTTCTCGGATGTCTCAAGATCCTCGACCAATTGACCGCAATCTCTGCAAAATTTACACATCCGATGTCCATCCGAGGACCGCGCTCAGACCTTGCTTTGGGTTGCTGAAAGGTATAGGTGCGACAGGATGTCGAGCCCATTGTAGCTGGCTTTTGTCGTATACGGCGGGAAAATACGAGGGAACAATATTGACTCGGAAAGATGCTGAGGCTTATATAAGATACGAGGACGACTCTTGGAATCGGCGACTTGAAGGGACAGGTTGGAGTCTGTCTGATGATATTGATCACAACATCACTTGCGGACGAGCAAGTCCGGGTATCAGGACCAGGGATCTTGATGTAGCGGCTGGGCCAGTGTTTGGATACTGATTGTTTTCGCTAGGACTTGTGAGTAAACAGGACGGCATAGAGGATGAGCAGAGAGGATATCCGCGGCCACACAGCAGCTTGCGAGATCTTTCAGCGTACCGACCGAGTCTGACACTAGCAGAATTTCCTTAGGTAGCTGACAGTGCGGATCAATCTGTGATGCGGTGGTGTTCTGGCCTAGTACCCATTCAGCTTTTCCACTCTTAACTTCGGGAAATTTGAACACTACATGATATTAACTCTCAGGCGGTCGTGGCCAGACTTATGCTTGCCAATAGTCAACAAAATCGGGTTCCTTCTCTCATCGTCCCGAAGGCCTCCTACCATTGCTGCATTCACAATAGTAGTTTGTAATACCCTGTCGCCCGCCACACAAGCTATAATCGCTGCCCATGTTGTACGCGCCAAGTTCCACACACCACCAGCCACAACAGTCCGCTCAAAATTTCTTTGTAAATCATCGAACCTCATGTGTTCGATACCGTAGCCCTCATGCACATGACCACAGACATGGAGTGGCGGTTGGACTCGCCACACCTCGGCCAGGAGTCCATCGCAGCCAAGATTTAGAAGGTCGAGGTGAGCCCTTGGTGGACCATGAGTAATCAATATATCAGTGTCTTCCGGCACTTTCCCGGCCCAGATATCGTGGCCCTGTGAGCGCGGATACTGAAACGCCCAGTTTCCATGGCGACACGATACTGGGCTGCCATATATACGCAATTTCTTGCTGCCGCACACAATCTCCGTGGGAGAGTCTTGGAGGTAGACTATGTCTCCCCAGGACAGCTTCAGTCGCTCTTGGGAAGCGGCCCTGCCTCCCGACCTATCGTCGCAGGTTTCATCTAACAAAAGGTCGCGATTCCCAGCCACTACAATTTTATGGGCGTGAGGCTGCTTCTGGATCCAATCGAGTGTTTGCTGGAGCTCTATAAGCGACCCTGACTGCGTAAGGTCGCCAGCATGGATGAGGATGTCGGCATATGGGAGTTCACGCTGGCTGTTGTGAGTATCAGACACGCAGACGACCGACACAGCGGATTCGGTTTGGTCTGAAGGATGTGTTTGTTGTCGATCGTAGAGGAGACGTGCAATGTACAAAACAGGAGATTGCCAGAAAATGGCCCAGGGACTGGGGCGAGGTCTGTTGATGAGCCCCTCCAATGCATTTGCCCGAGGAGATGAGAACATGGTTGGCAGTTTCAATGTTCTTCTTCGTTGCGAGTAAAAGTTGCGAGAAGCCCGCGGGCGTACCAGGAATTGGCTGACTACTAGTACTTGACTGAGTACTGATGGAAGCACTAAGATACCCCGGTAGCTGGACACTTCAGGGCACCCTAGCGGTCCGACCTGCTGTAAGTTCCACGGAGCGCTTAATGCTATCTCGCGGCATAGAAATTGGACAGTTACTCCTGGATCGCATTGTCCAGTGTCATTGTCTTAAACCAAGACAAATGACTGCTCAAGGGCAGCCGCCCCTGTCCAACGGGTCATAGGCTCGACTGTTGGTGCTATTTTTTCCTGCGCAGTCGCCTGACGCTAATCAGCTTCACATGCCGTGCTTTATATTCCCAACGCTTCCACGCGCTCATGATTCCACATCGAACTACGCATTACCTCCATGTTCTTATATATTCCGCCATTAATCATAGACGTCATCAAGTCTGGATTGCTCAAGCTTTTGCATGCCACGCGCTGTCTTTCGAAGAACAAGAAGCCGACTTCACACCCTCCCTCTGCCTCGTGGATCCTAGCACACCGAACGGAGCTGGCAGGGCGGCCTGCGTCTACAAGGAGAGAGAATCCTCTCGCATCTCTTTACAGGATGTATGAGTATCTAGTCGCTGGGTACGCCACCAGACTTCGCTCAGAGATCGAATTTTTCTTCAATCAACCATCCTGTTCGGTGTCTGACATACCCGACCCGAAAGATCCAGACCCAGAACGATATGCCGTCCTTTCTGTGCTCCCCTTCTACATCGTCTCGGCATTCAATCGTCTCATCAGTCTTGTTTTGCCAAGAGACAGTCCTGCCATCATATCCACTGCTATGGAGGACGAGTTGAAGACCCGTCCAATCGTGCTGGAAGAAGAGCCGAGCTGGGTTAGGGGAGTGAAGAAGCTGGAGAAGACGCTCATCATTCCAAGTAATTCTGGAGAAGTTCCAGGGGAAGGGTTTAGAAGCGCCCGTATCCATGAGATGAACATTATAGCAGAGGATCCGTATGTTTTTTTTTGTTTGAGCGTTTCATGAACATGGCGCTGGTCTCTGCAGATGGGTGGTTGAGCATAAGAGCACTTGGTATGTATCGAATATTGACCACAGTGGGATGTTCGACGACCAGAGCGTATCAAGAAGTTGTTGAGATTCAACTAAGCTTGGTTAATATGACGAAATACAAAGCTCACCTGAACCTTGTGTAAGACTGGTCCCTCGCCTAGGCATTCTGACGGCCGCCAAATAGCTACACACTCTCCAATCGCCGGTAGACACTATTCGACACACTTGAGCAACGAAGATTTCTGTTCGATGCTCTGTTTTTAGCCTCCACAGGGTTGCTGTCTAGCATGTACTCGAGCACCTAAACTTCATCTTCTCTGCACTACTTTCGCAGTCTTGTCTAGTGACCTTTTCGACTAGCCCAAAATTGGCTGCGAGACCAGCCTTCCAGTACCCATGCAGTCACACGCGGTCAATGGCATCCAGGTCCTGCACTCGCCACCAGTGGCACAGCACGATTTCCACATGCAATGTAACTAGTTAAGCGCCATTGTTACCTAGACAACTTGGTCTCGCGCCAAAGGCCGTTTTAGCAAACGCTGGGAGGCCCTTTACTCGGTCGCTTGAAGGGTTGGCAGGGCCTGTAAGATCGAGAGCCGAGCCGAGAGAAAAGGTGTCGACCGTAAGGCAGGATAGGCCGCATTGATGGAAAGCGCGTCGCAACAGAGCTGCAGTATTCTGAATCGTATCCGCAGCCCTAGCCTGTCAAAAGCTAGAATCAGACAAGGATCAGATTTGCATCATATCAAGAGAAAAGCCGCTACAACTTAACCTTTGGTCCCCTCCCGAGGTCTGCAAGTCTGGTCGCGGCCAACCTTGGAAGCGTGTTGGTTACAATACATATAGCTTAGTGAAGACAGAAGAGCCAATAGATTTACTGAGCCCATACTCGGCACATCTCCCCACCGATGGGCTGATAATATGCAAAGTATGTAACAGCCCTTACAGTCTGAACATTCCACGGGCTGATGCTGATCAAGAACACACCAAACCATCCTTTCACAGACACTCTATTCTGATTCATGCTTATCTGTGGGGCTTCTATGACCTGATATATAATTTCGTGCACATTGTATCACTCACGCTCAGCTACTTGACCATTGGTGCTACTTGGTCTAGAGTTCAAGCCAAGCGTGATGCCAAAGCCTTGCTTGAGTGAGCCCCCAAAAAGACTCCAGGACAGGACGTACCATTGCCCGACCTGCAGCGAGGCACACTGCTCACGGCGCTGGCCAATGTCGCGAAATACATCTCCAAAAAGAATGGTGATGTGACGGTCATCGCAGTGGGCGGTGCTGTGAATACCATATCTCTACAGACCCGAGTCGCTACGCACGACTTGGATTTCTTCAATGGGTGACTGACACCCAACGACCTAGAACTTCTTATGAAGGGCGCTGCGGAGGCAGCCAAAAGAGACATGATTCTCGAGGAACAGTGGTTCAACAATAGGATGGTGTTCTCCATTGCCCGCGACCGGCGCAACGACCTTATGAATGAGGCCTTCCGGCAGGGCGACGTTATCTTTAGCCAGCCAGGTCTAACAATGTTAGCGGCCCCTTGGTACTACGCTTTCAGTTGCAAAGTGGACAGACTTGCTGGTGGAGGCGTGCAGTCTGCTCGGCCATATGATCTTGACGACGCTGTCACATTTCTCACAGAGCATCTCAAGAAATGTGGTCAGTCTACCGTCCCGAAAGCTACAGTGCAATCTTGTTAGTCACTCCGTTTTCCTCCTTATTTCGCAATAGATTTTCCCATTTCCTGGGTTGTTTTATTTCGAACGGAGCAGTGCTGATAGGCTCGTCCAAAATCACAGGGTTTGCTCAATTATCTTCACGGTGGACACCCAGCGTTGATCAAATCCTGGAAAGGGTCAATGAGGGATTTTCTTCGAGACATAATGTGAATTTCGCTATCATTCAGTAGGTGTGTTTGGGACGCAGGTGATTATCCTGATGAGATATATCTTTCGACTCAATTTCATGTTGGCTACGTCACAAATTCTATTATTACGATAGACGGGCAAGGTGTTATTGAATTGTAGTACTAGCCAGGTAATCGTCTATTGTTCGTATATCTATATGTGGATTACCTTCCACCATCATCAATGTGGCAAATTTCCTGCGTTATCTGTGGTCTTTGACTTGCTGTTGGTGTTGATATGATGGCCGTAATTTTTGTGCTTTTCCGAGGCAGGCGCCCATTTTATGCGAAAATGTAGAGTCCTTTCATGGAAACATGATTGCGAGGACACAGGATTTGGTTCATCAATACTACTGCTACCTTCGTACCCTTTAGAAGAGGTGCGGGTCATGACTGCGAGCCTTTGGACGAGGTTAGGTATCGCCGCTTCGTGGCCCCGGGCCTCTACTGGAAGCGCGGATTAACGACATAATTCATCAGACTTGAGCTGAGCAAGACCTCCGACAGCAATTCCGATTCTTTTTTGGCTATGCTTTTGCTCAAATTTATTTACTTTGTGGGTGTAAATTGATCGAGGTTTATTAATAGGACGTATGCACGATTTTGTTCCGCACGATTATGGGCCCATCCGCCTCTCGAGGCCGTTGATCGAGCTGTGGCCCTACAAACTAGAACGGTCCGTATTAGACAATGGTCAATGTGGAACAAGACGGGATTCATCTTTGTGGTGATTATCATTTGTAGTGCTCGTAGAGTGCCGCCCGGGTCGTGAATCAAGTATCTCGACTTTCGGCCGTCTCCACCAGGCATTGACCGGCCCGATGACCGGAGCGACCATGGCTGGGGCATATCGCAGCGAAGCCAATACGGCAGTATTCTGCATGGGCTTGATTCATCAGTAAGAGTTGAATGTTGACCTGAGGCTACTAGCTACCTAGTTACCAAATACAGCAGCCATGTCATCACCAGTCAAGACGGTCGTGCGGACCGACAAGGCACCGCCTCCCAGAGCAGGAATCCACAACCAAGCTATCATCGCCAACGGCTTTGTCTTCTGCAGCGGGCAACTGGCGACCAATCCGGCGACAGGGAAGATGGTAGAGGGAGACGTGCAGGCAAGAACAGTATGTGAAGCTGAGCTGGGTGTCGTTCTCCGGTGTTTTTTGTGCGTACTGACTGACAAGACGAACAGCACCAAGTCATCAAGAATCTTGCTGCAGTGCTAGAAGCCGCAGGAAGCCATATTGACAACGTGGTCAAGGTCAACGTCTTCCTGGCCAACATGGAGGACTTTGCCAAGATGAATGAGGTGTACACGCAATATTGGGGAGCTGTCAAGCCTTGCAGAACGTGAGTCGAGTAGTCTGAGCCGTTGGTTGAGTTAGCCGTCATCACTAACATGCTCTGCCACCAGCTGTGTGGCTGCCAAAACATTGCCGGGGAATACAGACGTCGAGATTGAGTGTGTGGCGGTCTTGAGCAGAAGTAAGTCGAAGCTTTGATGCCCGTGGCTGGTTCCCGGGGGAAAAAAAAAAGGGAAAAAAAAAACCTTCAGGTGCATTCATTGCGCCACGATTTGAAATTTTGCGGACCAGGTCTATCAGTGCTCATCAAAGACAATTATCCTCCGATCTGACCACGTCTCCTCATAAGGACTTTTCCAGCTCCATCAACTCCCTGAAACCCTCTATGATATCCCTTCTCTCATCGCCTTCCGGCCGTGGCAGTGGTTTGCGTGCCCAACCTCCGTATCCCTCATACTCCTGAAGACATGTCTTCACGCCGATGATTCCCGACTGTATGGCAGCCCAATCACCTTGAGCAATGACCTGCTGCAGTTTCTCTGCCTCGTCCCGTCGTCCGTCCCTGAAAGCCTCGTACAAACGCACAACAGCTTTCGGTGCCACGTTGGCGATGCCACCTATCACACCCGCGGCTCCGGTCGACAATGCAGGAATCAAGAAATCTCCTGAGCCGGCAAAGCACAAGAAGTCCGGTGCAGAGTTCGAAGCATGACGAAAACCATTCCCTTCCTTGCTCGGCTTCTTCTTCCCACTCTGGAACGCAGAAGCCACCCTGCCCAACTTCCCTGTGTTCCCACAAGTGAATTTCGCGCCCACAATATTCGGGCACTCCCGACCCAGCTCAATGAGCACATCACTACTCAGATCCAGCCCCGCGACCGCGCCCGGATAATTATACACCACGACCGGCAGCGGACTCGCCTCAGCAACGTCCCTGAAAAACTGCAACACCGTGTCTCTCACAAACAATCCCTGGTAATACCCCGGCGGCAGTACAAGTACAGCATCACCCCCACACTCGGCCGCCTGGCGACATAGGGCGATCGTCTGCTGTGTCGACTGCGCGCCGGCGCCAACAATCAATGGCATAGCTGTGAAGCCATTCTCGTTGAGCGCCGTGCGCGTGGTGGTGATGACGGCGGCGCGCTCCGCGTCCGCGAGGTGAACGGCCTCGCCGTTGGAGCCTTGCACTGCCAGTCCTGTGACGCCAGCTTGTGCGAGGCGGATGGCGTGCGCGCCAAGCGTGGGTAGGTCGAGGGATTCGGAGCTATCGTTGTTGAAAAAGACCGATGTGGGCACATAGACGCCCGAGGTAAGACGCCGTGGGTGGCGGACGCCGCTGAAGCCCTCTGAGGAACCCATCATGAAGGATTTATGTGTTTTGAGAGGCAGTAGTCAACAGGCGCGAATGCTGGTGATGCTTATCTGCTGGTGGGCGATCGTGATGATTTGCACGTTTCGAAGACCACAATGCCTCCTTCAAGACGAATGGTAAACTTGAGAGAGTAGTATGGGAATTTGATTTCGATAATCAAGATGGAGAAAACCACCTTTCGTTCCTACCTCGCCTTTTATCAAGGCGCCACCCAGTAGTTACCCGTGTGGCGGACGCACGACATTATAAAAGGACCAGAGCGAGGCAGCCGTGGACCAACGGCTCGCTAGTCCCATTGCCATGACGCTGAAACAGGATCAGGATAGCTCGCCACAAGTGGATGAATCTTTAGACTGTCCAAGCCCTCACGACTCAGATCAAGTGTAGGATCCTCAGTGTCTCTCCACCGTGACCTACCCGCTCGGACCGTAAGTTCTCAAAGGAAGATATCCGACTGGCAGCGAGGCACCATGGAAGCAAGTTTGCGAATCCGGCCACAAGGGCATTGCCTCGTTCGATTTGACGTAACTTTAATCATAGGAACTCGTTGGCTCAGAGGAGGCATGGATATCCCAAAGAGACGACTTGCTACTACTAGACGCAGAGAGACTTAGTTGGAGCTTGGGTGACACTAGTGACGTCCTTTGTGGAGGAGCGTGTTGGCCGAACACCCCCGTCGGACACTCCTCCTGATACTAGGCTGCGTGGGGGTCCTTGTCGTGTGCTGGAGGACAACAATGTCGTGGTCTCTGTTTCGCATTGTAGGCCGCGGAGAAACAAACCTGCAAATAGATGTGTCGATGTCGAGAACCATGGTCGACGATCCGTCAAAGCCGCATTAGTTGCCCCCCCCCCCCCAAGCCGCCACCCGCTGCAGTGGTGGGTAGCACCCGAAACGTGTTCGCACGCTGCAATGCAAACTTGCTTCTTCTATCCCAAACAAACGGGACAAACACCTGACAGAGCACATGATCATCCTGCCCATGCAAAACCAGCTGAAGCGCAGCACTATTATAGTTCAGAGGAGCACAGCAGAAGCGGGAGCGAACGCCAGTCCGTTACTGGGCCGCCACCAAGCAAACCCCCACGCCAATGTCTGAAGATCCGGGGATGTCATAGCGCCCATTCAGGCCATTGCGACTACCTAGGCTGCCGCCTACTATGTTAGCTGGGAGCTCCTGGGATGTTCAGTCAGTGGAGACCTAGGTGTTGTTTGCAGTTGTCTGTTTGAGCGTGGGGGTTTGAGGAGGACACAACATTCCAAAGTACTTACCAGAGTATCAGAATACCTCGAACTGTCTAGAGCCACGCATCCACAACCTCGTGCTCCCGACCATGTGTTACACTCGACACCTCTAGGTACAATCAGACACGCCACTCGACGCCGCCGGAACATGTCGCCGAAGAATGGTGGTATCGTAGAGCTGGTTTCCAAAGGGTGGTTGTCCAACAGGTGTAGTGCCAGACGCGATTTCTCCCATGGCAATTGTCCCAAAAGTGATTTTCCAAAAGATGCTGTCCGGTTTCTTCAAATCCGCAGACTCATTCAGCAACCGGACCGGGGCCGGCGCCCGTATCGGAGCGGGCCCGCCGCCCGCCGCCCGCCAAAAGCATCTTCCCGGCCCGACCTCGACCTCGACCTCGTCCGTTCCAAGAGACAATGTCAACAAAACTCGACACATATTTCCTTGGCCAAATCCTCATGAACTTCACAGCCCCCTGTTAGCCCGGCAAAGATCTATAAAAGCCTGAAGCCATCCAAATCGTGCAATCCCCAGACCTCCGACACCATGGCCAACGACAGCGACATCGGCCCTCAGCCTCCTTATCCTCTTCACCCTTCCGTCGTACCACGGATCGCTTCAGACTATGCTGCGTTCTACGACGAGCACTTGAAAGACCAGCAACAAGTCCATCTGCGCTCGGTGGAGGCATCGCGCAGCAGCGGCATCTTGATACCTGGCGCCGGGCCGCTGTACTCTGTAGCCAAGACAGAAGACTTCGCTGTACCACGTACTCAAAGCAGTGGTCCTGAGATCAAAGTCCGGTGCTTCACACCTGCGGGAAAGAAGCCCCAGAATGGGTTTCCGTTGCTGGTGTACTATCACGGTGGAGGTTGGGTCCTCGGTAACATCGACACCGAGAACGTCATATCCACCAACTTAGCTGGCCGCGCCAAGTGCGTCGTAGTCAGCGTTGACTACAGGTAAGCTGCTCCATCATCTTCGTCACAAAGACGACGCTCAGGCTGACCCAACCCAAAGACTCGCCCCTGAAGATCCTTTCCCTGCCGCCGTCGAGGACGCTTGGGAGGCCATGCTATGGGCCGTCACGGGCCCAGGCAAAGACATCCTCTCCGTCGACACCACAAAGCTCGCCACCGGCGGCTCCTCAGCCGGCGCAAACCTAGCGGCCGTGGTATGCCAACGCGCCGCCAGCCAGCCGGAACTCGGCATCTCGTTCGTCGCGCAGCTCCTCTCAGTTCCCGTGGCCGACAACACCGCCTCCGCCGCGACCAAGGCATCGTGGAAGGAGAACGAGCACGTGCCCGCGCTGCCGGCCGCCAAGATGATGTGGTACCGCCGCCACTACCTACCCAACGAGAAGGACTGGGCGCACCCCGAGGCGAGCCCGCTGTTGTGGACTGGTGACTGGACGAAGTTGCCGGCGGCGGAGGTCGTGCTTGGAGAGTTGGATGTGCTACGCACCGAGGGCGAGGAGATTGCCGCCAAGCTGGTCGAGGCCGGCCAGACGAGCACGAGAGTGACGACCATGAAAGGGCAGCCTCACCCGTTTATCGCCATGGACGGCGTTTTGGACTGCGGCAAACTAGCCATCTCGTTGTTTGCTGAGAGGCTTTTGAGGGCGTTCTACGTCGACAACTGACATGTTGTAGGTGTGTTTGTCCTTCATTTCTTAGGCAGATTCATATGGATGCATCAGTAGGCGCTACAGAATTCAAAGCTTGATCGTGTTCCAGGACTCCTACCCCAGAACCTTCGCCCTTATTGCTTCGCTCGCTGTTGCGGTTACTCCCCGCAAACAGGGTCGGGTCCATTGGACCTGCAATGAACGGCAGCTTGAATCGAAGGCATGCAAGTCCACGTCTTTCGAGCCTTTTCAGCGAGCTTTTTACACGGCCAACAAGCTATTTCCAGAGGTACATTTGCCGGATGAGTCCATTCCTCAGTCATTCGCCCTTGTCGCCAACAATGTTCAAATGTGCCAGAAGTTCACTGAAAAGTTCAGAAGGACCGCTCGACTGCCGAGCCTACTCGATGACATTTGTGGGATCACTGCCCGTACCGCCGGCTTGTAAGAATAGAATCTTCGAGCTTTGTGGCCAACGCTAAGCTACTTTCGATCTTGATTACAGCCTCAATCGCGAGCCGCTTCCATACAATCAACGCTGTTCAAGCCAGCATTCAGCTTCATGTCAGGATAAAGGACCATTCGATATAGTTCTTTCGATGCACAAGTTATGTTTGCTCCCGTCGCTTCGGGACTTGCGACGACGCCCCTTGGCGCTGTGTCGTTGAGGCTGGTACGGCAGAGAAGGCGCGGGTTTCCCACAACCGAACAACTCTGATAACGCTCGAAATACGTCTCATTGGACATTGCGAGGACCTTTGTGCGAATCATCCTTCCCGAATATGCAACGTCTTTGCTGCTTGGATCACTATTGAAGCCCCCAAATGGACTACCTCCTCCGTCCCCGCTGTCACGGGGCGGCATTGGCTCAATGGGACCTCAACGTCCTCGACAAAAGAGATGTATTCTAGTCAGGATGGGGATCGCCGAATGGAACGTGGGAGCCCAGACTTGCGCAGGGTTGGCTGGCACCACGGATTGTGGCAGATGGTTCCATGCGACGGCCATTGACCTTATAGGCTGCTGGAAGCGCGAGGCAGAGGCCACCCCCGAAGCCGACGCTCTCTGCCTCTTCCACGGTCAAGGCTGCTGGAAGGAGAACCGTAAGGCTGCCCCTATCACCGCACCCGCTGCCGACGCCGAGGCCGACCCTCTCTGCCTCCTCCATGGTCAAGGCTGCTGGAAGGCGAAGCGCGAGGCCGCTCCTGAGGCCGCGCCTGAGCCATCCCCCGAGGCACTCTGCTTGTTCCACGGCCAGGGCTGCTGGAAAGTCAAGCGTTCAGTGTACGCCTTCGCCAACGCCGTGCGCAGCATGGCCGGCGCCCCCGAGACCCGCGCCGCTGAGATCTCTAACCAGATTGGTGGCGCTGCCTTCAACGCCAAGCGCGCCGTCAACGAGATCGCCCAGCTGCTCGCTGGCCGCACTGCTGACCCCGTCAAGTATCTCGAGAACCTGTCCTTTCTCGCACGTTTCGGCACCGACTCCGCCACCACTCACGCCGTCGAGAAGCGCGACGTCATCTCCGAGGTTGACAAGCGTCTCTGTCTCTTTCATGGCCAAGGCTGCTGGAAGCGTGAGGCCGAAGCCTCCGTGCCAGCCGGATCCGTTGCCGACAAGCGCGCCTGCAACGCTCCCGGTGCCGCCTGCGATATTGCTCGTCGCGCCGCTGAGGCTCTCGTCGCCGAGATCGAGAGTTTCCGCGCACCCGAGAAGCGCGCTGAGGTGCTCGAGGAGCGCCTGTGCCTCTTCCACGGCCAGGGCTGCTGGAAGCGCGACACCGTCGAGGACCTCGTCACTCGCTGCAACGCCCACGGTGGTGCTTGCGACAACGCGGCACGCGACCTCAAGGTCATGCACACCGCGGCCAGGGCTCTGCTTGACTATGTCAACGACGTTTAAGGCTCCAATCAAACCAAGCAGACCATCTTCACTTCTTTTCAACAGTGCGCCGACGTGGACCCACACCATCGAGAAAGACTATGTATTCCAGCTCGAAGCCTCACAAAAATCCTTCCTTTCGATTTTCAGGGCGCGCACGCTGGCTCCTCCTTTTGGACGGAAACCAAGAGTGTGGGAAAGCATTACTCACATGTGGGCGCTGCTTCGAGGAGCCCTGTTTTTCAAACAATTAGTTAGTACGTGGACATAACACACAAGATAATGGGCGATGGAAGAGCATGTCGATGGATATAACTTATCACGAATTTACGCTGGACGGCGTCACGGGCAGGTGTTCAAAAGGGCCCACGTCTTTCATACTTATCATAGCCGCGACATCTAGCAGGCAGCAGCAAAGCAATGACACCACATATTAGCTGCAAATTCGTTTCGCTTGTGATGTGGTAGCCACGTCAAGATGTCCTCGCTTGTGATGTCTTGAACGCTTCCACTGTCCTATCCTCCATCAACTGGAGAAACCATCTTATTGGCATGCATATTTACCCAAACTGCTGTGAGGCCTTGGGATCAACAGACGAAGCAGTGCCCATCACCACCGACTACCTCCCACTTGCTCCCAAAAACAAATATCACTTCAAGGCGTTGGCGCAAGAATGTTGCGCAGCAAATTGGATGATGATCACTGAGTCGAAAACAGTACTCAGAAGTAGAAATGGAAGGGGACGACACTCACATGTAACAGTCACCAAGACGTACGCAACTGTTCTAAAGAGGGCTCAAATTTGCTATGATACAGACAATTACGTTGACGAGGCTTTTCCTTCCTTTTGATGATCTGCCAATTCCACGCTTCAAAATGGATGCCTCCCAGTCGTTAAGTCAGCCGAACCTCCACTCGAGACGATATGAACGAAAATCTGCTATGCAGCATCATCTTAACATGCCACATTACCAATCTAATTAGGAGCTAAATACGATTGCCATGATATTTTGCACCTCTGCCCCTAAAAAGCCAGAGGTGATTCCATGACCAGGCTAGCCTGAGGCGAAAAGACCGCAGCCTCGACGTCGAGACCTGTTTCGGCACTTCGAGTCAACCCGAGAGGCTGCAAATTAGCCACCGAAGCATTGAGCTTGGAAGGTCTGGGCGTTTTTGGTAAGGCGGAGGGCACGAAAGGCGCAGCCTTAGCAGCACGGATCGGAAGGAGGAACGTCGAGGCCCATTGAGGCTGGGACCAGCAGGTACGAATGGGGACGCCATGGCGCTCATCGAGTAGGAAGGACTCGTGGGGAGAATCGGTTTCTTCGGGTGGCACGATGGTTGCGGCTGAGGGTGTGGGTTGATCGCTTCAGGTTGCGCCTAGAAGCCTGAGTAGCCGGTCGGCTGGGGAGCAAACCCATTTGGTGCGCCAAAGGCCGCTGGCGATGCGCGCCCGCCTACTGGACCTCCAGTGATCATGAGACGGTTACCCAATATAGGCGTGTTGTCTTCAACCTTCTCCTGCTCCTTCTCCTTGAGCTTCCGTGCCTCGTTGTCGGCCTTGAGCGTGGCGAGTTCCTTGGTCTGTTGGCACAGCATGTTGATCATGTACGGCATGCTGAAGTCGGTCAAGCCATTACGCCAGGACAGCTCAAGCACGAGATCGGGGCGAAGCAGATCGTAACAGGCGTACAACATGCCAACGTAGCACTCACGATTGCCAACATCGACGAACTAGTAAACGGATTAGCATGGTCGTGTAAGAAGGTTGGGTGGAAACTCACGTATCGAACCAGATCCTCCACGACCTCACCCTTAGTAGACAAGGCAGCGGTCTCGATGGCGTCCTTCCACAACTTGTCCTGCTTCGACAAGGCGATCGATTTCTCCCAGCGCTTGTTCTTGCGGTAGATGTTAGCTGCAATCTGACGGAAGAAGACCAACTCGTGCTTCTCAAGGCGAGACGCAAGATCCACGGCGTCATAGTTGTCGTAGTTCTCGACAGAGTCGCGGAGAGTCTTGTAGTCCTCCTCCTCAATGAGCAAGTCATTGATGGCATCGTTGACTGTGCGCTTGTTCTGTGTCTGCACGTTCAACAAGAAAGGCTTGATGAGTGGAAGGTTGTCGGACTTCTGGAAGAGGCGGACGACACGGTTGACGTCGATCCGAGCAGCGAGAGCCTGCAACAAATCGGTCAAAAGCGACGGGTGCTGCTCCAAGTAGAAGTTGATGGCCTTGTAGTAGATCTCCAGGTTGGCGACTTTGACAGCCATCTCCTTGAACTGCTGGTGCTCCCAAGAGTTCTCAGGGCGCTCCATGACGGCAAGCGCAGCATTGTCAAACTCGTCATAGTGGTAGTAGCAGAAGACAAGCTCGGGCCACAAGTTTGCCTCCTCACACGCACGAATCATCTTCGGCATGTTCATGCGGCTCCAGAAGAGCTTGAGGTGCTCCATGAGACGCTCAGGGTGGTACTTGGACAGCGCAATGCCAAGCTCAGTGAACATACCCATATGAGCACGCTCCAGACCAAGACCCTGCTCCAAGAGGTTGATCAGCTCGTCAAAGTAGCCGTTGTACTCATATTGCTTGACCAGAGCCTGCAGCTCCTCGGCGTCGACAACCAGATTCAGACCACAAATTTGAGCCAAACGGAACTCTTTCTTTTCCACGCAGGCACCGTGAACTTGCTTCCACACTCGGATGTTGTTGGCCTTTCGGGCGCACTCCACAGCCGCTTGGTAATCCTCGAGGTGAACGAGAGTAGTGGCAAGCTTGGCCCAGTTCGAGATGCTGGAGTAGAAGATCTTGGCAGCCTGGTAGAGACCTTCCTCGTAGGTCTTGTCTCCAGACTCCTCGATGTTAGCAACATTAGTACCGCGCAAGAAATCTTCCAATTCACCAAGTTGATCCAGCCGGGCGTAACAGAACGCGAGTGCAGTGTCGATCTCCGGCTCACGGAGGGTTTTGCGGGACATACGAAGGAACTTGACAAGTTCCTCGTTCTTGCCCGCGCGCACGCCAATCTCAATGACTTCAGAGTAGTTCTTGGGGTCATCAGCCTTAATATAGGAGTCGATCGCGTCACTAACACGGAGTCCGTCAAGCTGAGCCTTGGCGACCTTGGACCAGACCTCTGGAAGATCAACGTCTTCGGCATATGCCTGGGCGCGGTCGATGCTCACGACGTGCTCGACCAGAACATTGACAGCGTTGGCCTTGTCGCCGATCTTCTTGAAGATCTCGAAGGCCTCCTCGTACAAGCCAACATTGATGCATGCAGATGATATCTCTTCGGCATCGAAGGCATCAAGTCGGTGGACGTAATCCATAACACGTGCCTTGTCTGCCTTAGCCGCAGTGAACATCAGCAAATTCTGGAGGTTCTGATTGTCGCTGAAAGGGCTCGGCTCGAGCACAATCTTCTCGAGAAGCTCAATAAGCTCTCCAGGGAGATCAGCCTTGAGGAAGCAAGCAACTGCTTGGGAGACCTTTGCCGGGTCGGTCGACTCAGGGACAGCTGTCGAGATGACCTGGTCGATCACGGATCGACGATGAAGGTTGTTCTCGCTGAGAACAAAAGTCCACAGCTCATCATCTGCACGCTCGAGCAGGTACCGCGCTTGAGCCCGGTACATTGAGTTCTCATTGGTGATGTTGACCAGCTCCAGATCGTTCTGACCTTTGCTGTATGAAATGTACGCGAGGTTGGGATCCCGCTTCTCGCAG
Source organism: Plenodomus libanotidis (assembly GCA_022609195.1). Lineage (NCBI taxonomy): Eukaryota > Fungi > Ascomycota > Dothideomycetes > Pleosporales > Leptosphaeriaceae > Plenodomus > Plenodomus libanotidis. The sequence goes on from JAGKQA010000003.1 coordinate 129,913, forward strand.
TATTTGCCGACAACCAACGTGTCGTACTGGTCGTTCTCCTTGAGGAACTTCTCCGGGTTGTTGTTTGAATCAATGTAGATCTTGGCCAACGCGTTGTAGACGGCCTGCTGCTGATTTCCAGAAGCCAATGTGGCCTCAAGGAAAGGAAGCAGAAGCTTGAGACGATTTCGGGACTCGACTTCAGAAACGAGCTCATCGATGGGTACGGAAGCAGCATTGACACTCGACAGAAGTGATTTAATAATCGTCTCATCGCAGTCGACGTCAAGCAGCCCACCGATAACTGCGGGAGTCCGGGCCGAGTTGACGCGCTGAACGTATGTCTCGATGGAACCGAATTGTTGGTTCTGGTACAAATACAAGACAAGGTCATGAACGAAGTTGTGACGGTCGCACACAATGATGAGCGGCATCAGCTCCTGGAGGCGAGCTTCTTTGAGGAAGTTCTTGACCTTCTCCGGATTGTAGTAGTTGCTATCGCGGCAGATGCGCTCGACCTCGTTGAACTGGCCGATCTTGGTAGCAGCCTCAATGTACTTGAAGTGCACGTCGGGGTTCTCCGAGAGGTTGACGATGCTACCAAGGTAGTAGAAAAGACCCTCAGCAGTCTTGTACTTCTCGAAGAGATCAATCAGACGCTCGGGACCCAACAGATCAGAGTACTTGGTAGCAATCTGAATGACAGACTGCAAGTTGTTTCGGATGTTGGTCTTCAACATAGCATCGAGGCAGTCTATGGATTGCTCTACGGAAAGCTTTCCAAAGTAGTTGACCAACCAGTCCGCATTGAAGTTAGGCGACGTTGTGATGTTGACCACAACTCGCTTGACGGCTTCGGGGTCCTCGTAGAGTTCCAAAGCCTTCTGCACCAAGCCAGCCTGTTCACACAGTGTCGCGATGCGCGTCTTGTCAAAGTGCGAGAACATGTCGTTGCCAAGAATGGCATCGGCAACCTGGGGAGCCTGCATCAGGTTCATCTCCAAGAGGCGCGTCTGAAGAGGACCCTGCTCTGGGTTGTTGTCCTTGAGAGCGTCCAGCAGGAAGGCCGTCGCTTGTTGCACCATACCCTGCGACTGGAACACGTCCACGACCTTCGAGATATCGACCAAGGAGCCCTGAGGCTGGTTGACAAGGGCAGTAGCGAACTCCGCGCCCTTCTCGGGGTTGCTCCGGACAATATGCTGCAACAGACCAACCCAGTCTGGCTGATAGCCAGTCCTCTGGACATATGGCAAAATTTTGTCAAATTGACCAGTCTCAGCAAGCCCCGCAACGACCTTGTGAGACACATTGGCTTTGAGGTAGACACTAAGTGCCATGTTTAGATCGTGAGGCCGAATCATGTCGCCAAGCTGTTCGGAGCAGTCAAGCTTGCCCTCGGACAGCCACTTCTCCAGCAAATTCTTCCTGTTCTGCGCAAGAACGGGCTGTGCGAGCTCCAGAGTCTCGTGCTGGTTGAGTGTTCCCTTGTCAAGCAGCATTCCAAAGTATTGCAGAATAAATGACATCTGACCAGGTTGGGCGGAGAGGCGCTTGAATTTCTCAATGGTGGCGGGAGTTCGAAGGAAGCCTCGTGGCGATCCTGCAGCGACCTTAGCAGCATTTTGGTAGTCTCCCGAGTTGAAGAGCTGCTCAAACTGCTGGGCGTACAGGTTGTCCGCGCCAGGCAAACCAGCCCGAGACGCCATCTTTATCGCCATATCAGTGTTCGCCGGGTTCTGGAGCAAGTAGTTGATGATGGTATCATCGTCGACAGAGACAAAGAGAACCTGACCCTTGCGGTTGATACCCACGATGCCGGAGGATTCGTTGTCGGCGCATGATGTGAAAATAGTCTCGCTCGAAATCCGATTCATGAAGATGCACTGGCCAGTCTCTAGGTCGTACAGGTGGATGAAGCCGTACTTCGTGACGAGGTAGATAACGCCGTACTTTTGGGAGACCTGCATGGCGACAGGGAAATCGTTGACAGCCTCTGGAGGGAAGAAGACGTCCACAGCCTTCTTTTGGAAGACAGGGTTACCGTCGGCGTGGTCGACCTCAACGATGTGGAGCTTAGCCCCATTGGCTGACCGTACGGAGAAGGTGAAGAGCTTTGTGTCTGCCGCCGCACCCTCCAGACGCAGAGTGCCGAACGACGCAGCGTGGCCCTCGATTGCCTGGCTGATACCCCGGTCTCTCGAGTAAAGCTGCATCTGGCCAACAACGCGACCTTGGTCCTGCTTGATTCCTACAACGACCATCCATTTGCCATCGCTGTTAACGCGGTAATTGATGATTTGGCAAGCCTGACAGTATGTTAGTATTTTGCCCATCATAACGAGTTGCACAAAGCTACACTCACGGTCAGATTGGCGTGCCGGTCGGTGATCTTGACAGGGGTCAATTGGTTCTCGTCGAAGACATTCCAGTGGTAAACCGCAGAGTCTGTGACGAGGCCCAGAGAGTCCTCGCTGATCCACTTCCAGAAGACCACATCCTCGTTCATGGTTGCCGACTTCAGCTTCTTCTTGTTGTCCAAGTCGAAAATCTGAACCGTCCTCTGTTGGGCCTTGAGGGCGATGATGTTGAGGTGCCAGTGCATGATTGCACTGTCAGCCTTGATGGGCCGGCGGGTGACATTGTTGTTGTTCTTCAGGTCGATGATGACGACCTCGGGAGATGCGGCCTCGTTCTTCTTCTCGCGTATGCAGATGTAGTGATCCGACTCTAGAGTCTGTTTGGCCGAAAACGGTGGGTCAGCACATGCTATTTCGCGTCACCATGGGCAGGAGGGACAGAGCAAGACGTACGCATGAGTTGAACCCGATCGCAGAGGTGTCGACGCCAGTGCTCGTGAGCTGAAGCACCTCTGTGAACTTGATGGGTAGAGGTGCCATCTTGACATGCGCCAGCTCGCGCGGAGCGAAACTGTGTCCAGGCTTAGATCAGGGGAAGTGCTTCGTGTCGCAGGCTGCGAGAGAGGGTCAGGCCTGATGTCGGTTCGGGCGGAGAGGACGGTAATCGACCACGAGGAATCGATGCCGTTTGGGCGATGCAGCGCAGAGGCTTGAGAGTGCGCGTGTGGCGAAGAGGAAGCTGTTTGCCTGCTGAGTGCCCAGCTCGATTGCTGGCCGGGTGCGAGTAAGAAGGCGGAAGTCAAGAGAGGTAGGATGGCTGCGGTGGAATGAAGAGAAGGAACAGTAGTGATCAGATCCTTTTGCGTGATTGCCCCTGGTCCTTTGATACACTATCAATGGAAGCTCAGTAGGTGAAGGTTAGGAGAGGTGGTGATGGAGTCTCGAGAGCAGGTGGAACCGCTACCTGTTGTCCAGTTCCAAGCGACCTGCCTACCCCTGCTTCTGGAAACGGCTACTGTGTAGACTAGCATGCTAGTCTCACTTACCAGACCAAATCCTCTTGGAGCTACTGAGATAGGTAGGTACTACCTAGTAGCCTTCGACGTGCAGAGCCTCCTAATGTACCTATTTTCGACATGCTTGCTCAGGCTGACTATGGTGTGTATCTGATCTCAGAACTCCTGCCGCTCGTTTGATTGAACGGCATCAAGACCTGATGGATTTTGATCAGGCTTATGATCGTCTCATCGTTGGCCGTCAGGACCACGTGTTTGAAACAGGACACTTTCACAACAAAGCAGACCGACTACACATTCCTCCGCCAACCTTTCAAATCAGGCTGCAATATCTCCAAATTTGTCGACCCAGAAGTCATTGGTTCAGTGGTAGTCATACTTCAGGTGATCATCCGAAAGTGGTTGTCCCAAAGGAAGCAGCAGTCCTGGACGTGGCACTAGAGGAGGGCAGCTTTCTCAGTGCGAGGGTCTTGCACGGACCACCTGCGTAATGAAGTCCGAACTATTCATCGAATATCTTAGAATAACAGACTTGTTTCCTCTGGCTGTGATGCCATGATCTTCATGGTACGCTGGTGTGGTTTTTCTCAGCAATTTTGTTGTATATTTGAATGACTGTTTGCAAGCGGCCCTCACAACGATCGACGTGATCCGTGCAAATGCAATTGCGCCGAGAAGATCCACGGGGGCACAGCAAGCGGAGCAATAGCGCACCCATCTAACATCTCCTAGCTAAAGTTTGGTGAGTGCTTGTTAGCGGGTGCGCCAACTTGCAGGTGGCAGTTGAAATACCCATTCCATAGTATGATATTGCATTGCATTCTTTCACCGGCTCCACAAATTCGTAGGGACGAGTCGAACAATCTACTTAGTAAATACCGGTAATAAATGGGTGCTTCACCCTCTCTTCGGCTTTGTCGACAATTACAGAGGCCATGGACTTCGTGCATTCGGGCTCGACACAAAACGAAACAGTGTTCACGACTACTACGCCTATTTCGTGATCAGTCCGCCAGCAACGTGTCAGGCCATGCGCTATGACATCGGTGCGCAGTCCCTCTCCGATCAATACCCATCCTCACGTAGCTGAGGCCAGTGCAACCTTGACGCTGAACTTTGGAAGGGCGAAGCGGCAAGATGCACGATCAAGACAAGACTTGGTTCAGTACAGGGCGGCTATCAAGCACTTCTTCCTAGATGAGAATCGGTCGCTGGACAAGGTGATTGAGACAATGAAGACGCATCACGACGTGGCAGCCTCGTAAGAACTACACTTCACATTAAAAGCTGAGATGTCTCGCGCAGGCTTACTTTCAAAAAGCAAGAAAGTCTTCAAGGCGCGGCTCAAGAAATGGAATCTTGTGAAGAACGTTCGCTTGTCCAAGAACGACCGGAATCTAGACGACCAAGCCCTACTGAGGCAAATCCAGGAGGATATTGGTCGAGGCCACGAACAATATCGGCTGGTGGACGGCCGCTTCGTCGAGACTGAGCGGCTGAGACGATATTTGCTGCGTCGGACGCAACCTTCATACGGAGGTAGCAAGCGCCGCACCATACCAAACCCTCGCGCCATCAAGCCGCCAAATACGTTGCACGCCTCACAAGTAGTGGTACTCCTGGTCCGCATCTATATCAGAGGCCGCTACGAGGACACTGTCCACACCGCCCGCGACTTGGACCGGCTGTGGGAGATGCAGCCATCCAGTAGCGTTACCAAAGGCTTCCAATACTTAATCTGTGAGGTTGATCTAGCCATCGACCAGGGAAATCTCGACCAGGCGGTCAAGGGGATGCGCAAAAGACCCGAAGAAATCACCAAGCTGCTATGCTCCCAGCCAGCGGCCATTGTCAGCACGTTCTGCTGGTTCATCATGACCGCCATGCGCAAGGAGCTGCAGCGTTTCGGTCCCGCCGAGGCACGTCAGTTCAGAACCACCGCGCGAGCTCTTGTGCGCTATGCCGCCATGTATGCGACCAGCCCAGACGGCCTTCATCTACCCTTGACGCATCCTCTTGTTACCGTATTATGGGGGTTTCTGACCGTGGAGGAGGAGCTCATGCGACCTCTCGCGCAGCAGGCGTGGAAGACGTCATGTGCGACATATGATGGACTACTGGACAAACCCGGCTCTGTGTCCCTATTTGGTGATTGGGCGAATCTGTTTGCTGGATCCGGTACCGTTGATGACCTGCCGCCTGGGTGGGGCGATGTGATGGAGAGAGCGATCCAGAGATATGAAGACACAGAGGGGCCCAAGGCTGAACGGACAACCAGGGCAATGTGGTTCTATGCATCCTGTTTGTCGATGACTGATGATGGACGAGGTGCAGGGCGATACCGCAACGAGAAGAGCTTCCAGATCCGTCTCGAAATGATATGTCGCGGTGTCGTCGCAATACGAGGAAAGGCGTCTGCCTATGCCGATGTTGCGTGCTGTTATCTGTTGCGTGGATCGAAACAGCTGGCGCAAGAGTATATGTCGGTCGCTATAGACGCTATAAAAGATGTGACGGGCACGCTGCACCATCTCTATGTCTCCTGGTTCGAGGGATGGATGACCGAGTGGAAGGAAATAGAGGAACTCAGAGGAATTAATAACACGGCTTGCAGGCGACGTGACAGGATAAGAGAAGGCATCTATCTCGATCAATTCCGAAGATAATTTGACGCTGAAGCATGAGACAGCGTCGCGGTGTATGCCTTAGGCACCTAGGTAGTGTGCATCGGAAGCCAATCTAAAATTGGTTCAAATGTTCTTGGTGCCGCCCGACGGCCAGTGTCCCAGACATAGTGACACCAGAGATATTATCCTAGAAGTAATTATCCTGGAGGTGGCTGTCCTCTAAAAGCGCTCCTCCGTGGTCCAGTATGTCTACGCATTCAGTAAACGAGCTGTTTACACGCCTTCCATCGTATGAGAAGCCTCTGGGTTGACTGAATCCACTTCACGCTCTCCCAGTCGGCGGTATTGCGTTCCCATAAACAGGCTTGGGATGTTTGCGAGTTTGCCGCGGTAGAAATAGGCTATAGCGGAGCCGATAATCATGAAAACGCCTGTAATCAGTATCATTCGCTCATTGGAGACGACGGTGCTGTTTGACGTCAGCAAACTTGGATAGCAGTATCGTCAGGATTCGAGATTGGAGGCGCAGGTTGATATCAGGATGACATATCCGAGAGACCAATTGCACCGAGCACAGAAGAAACAGGAGCACTCACAGCCTTTTCTGATTCCAAAGCACAAAACTCGGCTCCTTGTCCACATGTACCCAGGCCTTGAACTTGGTGAGCCAGCCCATCCTCACGTTCCGCTCAATGATCACGACGCGCTGGTCCCGCGACAGTACGACGGCGACCATGGACCCGTCGTTGCTGTACGAGAAGTGCCGAGGCACCATGCCGCCGGCGGGGAACTCCTGGATCTTGGTCAGCGCGCCGGTGTCGTGGTCGATCTCGAAGTTGATGAAGGGGTCTGAGTCCATGTAGGTGCTGTTGGCGGGGTCGAGGTTCGGGATGCTGGAGGAGATATTCATCTTGTCTGGGAAGATGATGCCAGTGCGTGTGGTGGCGAGGAGGAAATTGCCGTCAGGCTGTTGAATTCTTATCAGTGGGGTCCTACTCAGAAGGGTTGGGCATGTTCGAAGAGTTGCAGAGAAGATGCCTCACCAAGAGTCCAATCTCTCCGCCCAGGACGTCCTTGCCATCAGGCATCCAGCCTCCGACTTCGTGGATGTTGGTGTGGTATACCTCAATCAGCTCTATGCTGCTGTACCCCGGGTATTCCACCAAATATCCAGTTATAGAGTTTCCCATATCGTTCAACAGATAGAAATATGTCGGCGCATCATCAGTCTTTACAAATACCCCATGACGAGGCCCACTGCCTGCTGGGACAACAAGAGGAGCAAGATGCGTCAACCCTCCTCGTCCATCCGTGTTGACCAAATAGCGATGGATGAGATCCATTCCTAGATCTGGCACGAGGACGAATCTCCCATCAGGATCCAAAATGGCATCATGCGGGTGTGGATGCTCCTGACGCAAATCATTGGGACCTTCTACCGCCATGGTGTAAACCTCGGAGTCGATCTTCGCAATCGGGGCTGGACTGGACTTGTCTACGTCGAAGGTGGCAAAGCCGGCACTGATGCTGCGAGTCCATGGTCAACTTGTCAACTCTATGTGCACAGCCACTTTGAATCTCAGAAGGGACGATGTCACGTACAAGTGCGCAACAGCAAGTCCCTTCCCATCATTGTAGAGAGTGCTGGCCACTGGCCCAGCTATCGTCTCGATGCTGGCAAGTTGTGAGAGCGTGCCGTTCTCCTTCACATCGAAGGACACAATCGTGCCTTTCCTCGGATTCTCGTCCAGGCAAAATAGCCGATCATTTTCAAAATCTGGTGTGAGATACTTGGACTCGTCTCCACAGCCAGGTATGGTGGCCTTTGCAGCCAGGTCGTCACCAATGAGCTCAAGAGTTACGATGTTCTCGTAGTAGTTAGTGACATAGAGGAGCGTGGCCGACGACGACGCGCATAGGGCCAACGAAAGACCCCAGAATTTTCGGAAACACAGCATGCTTTCTGGCCGTCAGTGTGTGAAAGCAACCTAGACCTGCACTGACAACAAAGATCGCGAGCGAGGATGTGACTTGACCACGGGTGTCATGGCAGACGTGATGGAACGCAGTCACAATGCAAATTTCGGTGTTTAACAGATCCAGGTAGAGTTCCTCATGAGATACAGACAAGTAATTTGGGAGAGACGGCCTCGCCGCTGGGCGATTCCCGCAACTGCCTCACACCGAACGAAACGGGTGTTGAATGGGTTTGTGCGTGAGCAACCCCAGTCGCAACAAAGGTACCGGGTTCATGATACCCGGTGCGGCGCAATATTTACTTGTCATCGTCCTCCCTCGACACGGCAAAATGGCGTTGATTTTACTTAGTGGCGTGTTCGCCTCGATGCTCCGAGATATTCATCCACAACCTCGCGCTGCACGTCTTCCCCATCGCGTTTCTCGGGCACATGGCAGACGCATCATTGTGTCTTGTCTTCGCATCGCTGCACACGTTGAGAGACTCTCGTAGGGTACGCAGGTGCTCGAGGCCGTGTCTCGTCCTCGCCATACACACTCAAAGCGTGGGAGACACGATCGCTGACAAAGAGACCCAGCGCGGGTCGGACCATCTGGCCCTTGTTGTTGTTGTTGTTGTTGTTGTTGTTGTTGTTGTTGTTGTTGTTGTTGTTGTTGTTGTTGTTGTTGTTGTTGTTGTTGTTGTTGTGAAGGTCCCACAACGAATCTCGAGCACGACCTCTCTCATCTGGCGACGGCGATACGCAAGTCGTGCGGACATCAAATTGTGCACTCAGCCGTCGGAGGTAAGCTAATCGATAGCTTCAGCAATGAGACGTGTCAGCGGATGCAGCAGAGCGCGCGTGGGTCGGCATCGATGAAGATGCGAAAGCAGACAACGATTTCACCATTTCCCCACCTCAAGTCGTGTATCTCCCAAGCATTGGGACACCATCAAGATTCGGCGACGACATGATGACCACAAGCGTGAGCTCCGTCCGTGTTATACGATGCAAGCAAACTGGGACAGCTCGTGCGCAGTGGAAGCGGTTTGCGCGTGTTGACACTGTTCCACCAAGATCGCGTACTAAATCCTCTCTAGTTTTGGTCGGATTTGCAGTCGCTTTCACCTTGCGATGCAAAGATTATGTATACATTTGTATGATATGTACGTTCAATCATTGCGACCCATCTCATACCACAGAGGCGAGAGAAGCACCGCACCCAAGATTGTCCGCTGGGCTCTGATCTCCATTCTGTCCGAAAACTTCAACAGTCCTGGGTACGTCCGACACCGCGAGGGCGAAGGAGTACCTCGGGTCAAAAGGTTGTTTCGAGAATGTGGTTTTTTGCGTTGTTCAATTGATTTGAATGAAGAAGAGAAAAAAGAAAACCAGCAAATTTTCGCAAAGAGCCGCGGAGTTTTATGGTTACAGGGTGGGGGCGCGCCTGGCCAACCTACGTTAGTCATCCAGGTGACAGGGAGTCGGGATGTTTGATGAAGCATGTGGGAGCATGAGCACGTCTCGTCATCTGGACATTGCCCAATTTGCAGAGAACACATCGCGAATCCAGCAGCATCTCTTGCACCCACAGCTCTTTCAAGTATGGCAAATACGATCCAGGCAGTACCAAAGTTCCTGTTGCCCCGGCTCAGCTGGTCTACGCCGGTCGGACAGCCATTTGCGAGGGCGTCAGTCGCGACACAAGCCAGCTCTCAGCGGCCATGGCAGCCGCAGGCGAGGACAGCACCTAACAGCGCACTGTCGCCGAGGGCATTCACTACGGGCGTCACTCGAAACTTCAGCTCCCCGCTACAACAGCCTGCGCTGCGAAGAGCATTCCACGCCTCAGCGCCCCGGCGGCGGGATCACCACTTCGACACGCTCAAGTTCGTGCAGCGGCTACAAGGCGAGGGGTTTACAGAGGATCAGTCCGTGGCTATCATGAAAGTCCTGAACGACGTGATCCAGGAAAGGTCAGCGCAACATCCCTCTGAGAGTCTATGACTTCCCCTCTGTCCAGCGCATGAGTCCGAGACTAAGACCCTCTCCGCCCAAACAGCATTCAAAACCTCACACGAACTATGGTTCTCCGCGAAGACGCTGCACGTGCGACTTATACTCAGAAAGTTGACTTCGCCAAGCTGAGGTCCGAGCTACTTTCCGCCGACAGCACCGAATCGAACGCGACGCGCGCCGCGCACGAGCGCCTGACAAACGACATTGCGAAGCTGAACAATCGCCTCAAGGACGAGATCGGCCGGACACAGGCGAGCGTGCGCCTGGACTTAAACCTGGAGAAGGGGCGTATCCGTGAGGAGGCTGTGTCGCAGGAGCTGCGCATCAAGGAGACCGAGACCAAGATTGAACAGGAGGCCGGTGGCTTGCGGCAGCAGCTCGAGCAGGTCAAGTTCCAGACGTTGCAGTGGCTTATGGGAGTCTGCACGGGTTTTGCGGCGCTAATGCTTGGTGCCTGGCGGTTGCTGATGTGAGGAGCGGGCTTGGACACCCCAGCTGTCCACCAGGTTGTCACAGAAAGGTGGGTAGAACACATTGGGGCTTGAACTAGAACCTTCTTTTTGGCCATTACAGCTGATTGCGAAGCAGACACGGAGTCGATGTTCGGCATAGCGATGCTTTATAGACTTATAGGCAGTGCAGAAGGCATCAGCCCAATGCCCCAATGCAGAGCCTGGCCATTCTCAACACACCAGCAAGAGACCACATGATACCTGTTTTTCAGCGCTCATCAGTGATAACGACAGGCCATACAGATTTAGCGAGAGGTATTCACAGAATCAAGATGGCAATCAGGCTGGCAGGCTGGCAGACAGGGTACGGATGCGTTCGTGGGCCGTGCCGTGGCTGAGACGCACCCCTCGCCTGTGACACCACATCTTGTGCACGCATGTTGCATCGGGATGGATACGGGGAGGTACCACAAAACATGTCAAATGGACAGCTACCGCATTTGTGGGAGCCTGGTAATTCTGGAGAAAGAGCCGATTTAGTGCTGACTATGACGTTGCCTATTGCTGGGGGCCTCGCGACTTATGGGCTTGAGGAGCGATTGTCACAGCGGCGATGGTTGCGACTACAATTCTGTGGGCGATCATATCCCATCTTGCCGGCCGGATTCTCACTTCAGTTGTTCTAGCGCTGCTGTCAAATTGGAGTCAGCAAACATTATGTGGCTGCCTCGGTTCCACTTCCGCTGTCAAACGCTGCGTTGTCATCCGTCAGCAGTCAGCGGCCAAGGCAAGTCCTGCGTACCGCCCGACGTATTCGCGAGCGCTATCCAGTTGCAGACTTCCTTTATCCAGCTGCCTGTCACCCCCTCGCTTCGGGAGCATGGCCACAGGTCCCGCCTTCGTCGCGAGCTTGAGCGCTCGAGCGGCAGGGCCGTGGATGAATGATGCACAAGTGCGAGATGCTTGGCTGCTGTCCTGCATCGCGGGGATACCCCGGAAGTTCCTCAGCCCGCCAGGGAGGCTGACGGCTCACACCTCATCACCAGCACATCCTTCAAAATGATGTGAGCAGCTTCTTCCTTCTTGGCCTCTGGGTCCTGCTGTTTCTCAGCGTACAGCATCTTTAAGGATGCGACCTGGAATTCCCGTGATACCCAACCCACAATGTCCTTCACCTTCGACAACCGCCAATACGCGATTGCATTACCGGCTGAGGCACCACAAGACCCCTTCTTACCGGTCGAAATACCCAGTGGACCCGCGTTTTTGGACACAGCAGCATGTCTCTGTGCATATCGGGAGACACCTGTATCGACTAGCCATGATGCGACGTGGGAGTGCATCGGCGACCAGACGGACAGGATCACCAGCACAAAACAGGGGAAGTGGTTCAGACCAATTCACAACGACGCAATCATCAACCCGGATCTGCCAATATGGGACGCCTCAAATGGGCCGGATGTGGAACAACCGCTGATGTACGATGACACCGTCAATGCGTTGGTACCATTCGACTCGAGTAGGCTGACCGTGTACAACGGCGCCTGCACTGGGCGGAACCAGACGACATTCAGCACAGCCTTCTACAGAGCAGTGGACGAGATTACAGCCGGCGAAACACCCATAGATGCAATGCCTTGCTGGCGAGGCCCGACCGCAATTCCGATGCAGATCATGGGGCTGGACCAGTGGCAGACAAGGGGCTGCAACGCAGGGTTTCTGTGCGAGAACAACACCGTCAACTCGCTTCCTCAGTACTGCCCGCCCGTGGAGCAATGCTTGGACGGCAGGAACCATGGATTTGTATGCCAAATTCAGCGCATCAACGTCGGCATGGGCCCATTCGAACCCGTCGTGTGTCAATCGGGGTGGTATTGCCCGCCAGGAGGCACACAGAAGGTCGTGTGTCCCAAAGGTCATTTCTGTCAAGCAGGCGCGGTGCAACCGACGCCGTGCAGCTTGGGTAGCTCATGTCCGGCAGGCTCAAAATCGCAGGCGTCTTTAATACCGCTTGCCGTACTCTGTGCGCTCGATCTGTGCTTGGTGCTTGCTATGCTACTTTTCCCATTGCGCAGACGAGTGAAGAAGAGCACGACAGTCGCGGGTGTTCTCAAGGGCCTGGACAAGTTTTCACAGCGGGGTTCGTCTGCCACTGTAGTCGGTGGCTCGCCGGCATCGTCCGCTAGTACCGTTGACGTAGAGAACGCACTGTATGGGGACGCCAGACAAGATGACGGTCTGTCGCCACACCTGGGCGCATTCGTCGAATCTATGAAGAGAGCAACAGAAGCTGCTCATTTCGGCCTCTCCTTCAAATACACAAACCTCGGTTATCAACCTTCGGGCGCATCTACGCCTCTTCTACGCGATGTCTCAGGCTCGATCGAGCGTGGACATCTCACGGCGATTATGGGCGGCTCAGGTGCCGGGAAGAGCACATTTATCAACGTGCTCATGGGCAAGTTGACCAATACGTCTGGCACTGTTATCGTCAACAATGTGCCGGACAAAATGGAGCGATACAGAAAGCTGGTCGGCTACGTACCTCAGGACGATATTGTAATGCCTGAGCTGACCATCCGAGAGAACATACTCCATTCCGCGCGTGTTCGCCTCCCAAGGAGTTGGAGTGACAATGAAGTTCAGGCGCACGTCGACACTGTCATCGACAGTCTTGAGCTCTCACACGTACAGCACCACCAAATTGGTACGGTTGGCAGGCCATTCATTTCCGGCGGTCAACGCAAGCGCGTGAGTATAGGTATGGAGCTTGCCGCAGCCCCCATGGCAATATTTCTGGATGAACCGACGTCTGGCCTTGATGCCACTGCCGCTTCGTCCATCATGCGCGCCCTGAGGTCGACTGCTCGGTTGGGTATATCCGTCATTGTGACTATTCACCAGCCGCGCGTGGAGATTATGGCCATGGTGGACGAGCTCATACTGCTTGCAGACGGGCAGGTTGTTTGCCACGGGCCTGAGAGCTTCGTCCAGGAACATCTTTACAAACTTGGCTTCGAGATTCCCGAGCATGCGAACTCCGGCGATGCAATTACGGACATCATTACTGGCAACGGTCGCCGGTACAAGGCTGAGGGTGACGTCTCGACGCACTGGCTTGTGGCCAACTCGACACGCCTAGGCAGCGATACGGAAAGTCGTGAGAGTAGCACCCTACAGACGAGCCCAGCACCCATCACAGAGAGATTACGTTTTCTACCTGCATCATTCCTAGCTCTCATTCCCAGAGCCAACCCGCAACACGCCCTCACCGATCCAGCCATAATCACCGCCCTCCAGACCCGCGGCGCGTCCCGCCTCACCCAAACCAAGCTATGCCTTCAACGCGCCATGCTCCAACAAGCACGCTACAAAGTCTCTTTCTGGTCCGAGATGTTCCTCGCCTGCATTCCCGCTCTCCTCCTCGGCCTCTCCGTCCAATCTCGGAACGGCATGCTCTTCCGTGGTCTCTACAAAGGTCCCTTCGCCATCCTCTCGCCCGCCATCGACATCGGCTCCGCGCCGCAGCTTTCGATGCTCACGGGCGTCGCCATGGGTCTCATAGCGTCAGCACCCGGCGTGCGCGTCTTTAGCGAGGAGATCCTGCTGCAGCGCCGCGAGGCCGCCGCAGGTCACTCTCAGGGCGCCTACTTCGCCGCCAAGGTGCTGTCGACGCTGCCACGGATCCTGTGTGCGTGTCTGCACTTCTCGGTCGTGCTACTATTGTTGGCGCGCTTGGTCGTGCCGTGGGGCGTCGCGTTTGTGGCAAATTTGGCGTACTTTTGGTGTATCCATGGCGTTGCTGCGGTGGTGGCTATGTTGGCGCGGCGCGAGGATGCGCCGCTGCTGGCGACGATGGTGAGCTTGATTCTAGGGATTGTGTGTGGTGCGGCGCCGAATTTGGCTCAGGTCGCCAAGTGGAAGCTGGTTTGGCTTTGGCGTATGAGTCCAGGCGTTTGGCTCACTGAGCTGTACTTTGGTGAGATGGTCAGGCCGTATGATTACTTATATCAAACGGACCTTGCGGCAGAAGCTATGGGACTGGAACGTAATGCTACTGCCAGGAACATAGTTGTGCTGTTGGCTCTTGGGGTGGCGTACCGTGTCATAGCGTATGCAGGTCTATTGTATGCGCGGAGTATGAGAGTCTGATGGCAATACCTTGCTGTATATGGCATCACAACGCCGATAGCATTTAGCTTGCATCTACTGCAATACCAGATAAACTCACCAAATTCTTACTTCCACCTGACGTCGAGTAGCCGGGCTATATCGCCTATCCCCGGCAGGTCTTTGATCGTGGGTCATGCCAAGGGAACATGTCATGAGACTAATTACGCGAAGCATTGTCCCAAGGACTACTATCTCACAGCCGACAAATCTTCGCTCCAACCCCAAAAGTGACTTCACAGCCCAATACGCATGGTGAGAGCATGAAGATGACGGACTGCTACTATGAGACGAAATTAGACTGCCAGACAAGTAAGAGGATGCGAACCCCGGGTAGGATGTATAGACACATCTATAATATTGAACAGACCAGTCTGGAATATTTTTATACAGGGATTGTCAAAGCCTTCCCAACCTTCATTCCCCCCCCCCCCCCAAAAAAAAACCATGCAGGCGCTATATGCATACACACAAGCTAATGACCGTCTAGAGCGAGATGCAGCCGCTCGCGCTGTCCTCGACAAAGATGCCGCCGTAGATGAGGCCCTCGTTCAAAGGAGCCTCCTGGAAGCCGGCGTTGACGACGTCCGAAGTTCCAGTGGGCTTCTTGAGGATTCCGATCTGGAATTGACCCGCGCCAGAGATGTCAGCAGCGATGACCTCGGTGACAGCCTTGAGCGCATCGGTGCCAGTGGAGTAGTAGATTTGAACGGTGCTAAAGTCACAAAGTCAGTATAACTGCGGAGCTTGAACATGTTGACTTTCGGACAAGGTACTCACTTCGCATCAATGTCCAAAGTCACAGCAAAGTTCTGCCACAACTCGGTCTCCCGGGTCACACTGTACAGCAGCGTCATGTCGCGATCAAAGAACTTCCACGCGTTCTCCTCCAGCTCCGGGAAGTCGATCATCTTGCCCGTCTGGAACATGAATTGGTTCGCCGAGTAGTCGGCCTGCTCATGCCACACATTCAGGTACTCGTGGCTCGTGTTCAGCGCGCGCGTCGCATCCACCTTGATGCTCCAGTGCAGCGTCTTCTGGCCCACATAGCCGACGCTCGCCTCGTTGGCGTCGTTGGCGAACTGGAGTCCGGCGCGGCGGAAGCCGTACTGCGTCTGGAAGATGGACGCGTTGTTGATGGTGACCTCGACCGGCTGGAAGGCGCCGCCGGCCGAGTCGAAGCGGCTGGCGCTGACGCCCTCGGGGAAGAGGAGCGCCTCGCTCCACAACACGTTGTTGCCCTTGACGTAGTCCGGGTTGAAGATGCCGTTGGCGGTGTCGAAGTCGGTGAGGACTGCGGTGGAGGGCACACGTCCGTCGAGAGCGACGGGGCAGCCGACGCTGGCGGCGGAGACGTTGCGTGGCACGCAGGCGGCGGAGGCAGCGGAGGCGCCACCGAGGGCGAGAAGGAGGGTAGTGAACATTTTGGTGGGTTTTGTGTGGGGTGAGTGAAGGTGATGTGCAATAAGGTATCTGGCTCTGCCAAGTAGTGAAGAGGGCAGGATGGGCTTTTCAAAGAGTGACTGTGGTCTACTAGTTAGAGCCTGGAGAAAAGAACGATAGCATCAACACATCAAAGCACAAACGTCGGTGCCATCGTGAGGGTTCCATTCTACTATATACTCTGCATTATCCAGCGCACAACTTCTAGAAGCCGTGCCGAGCTCCCTACGGAGATTGCGGCTAGGTGAAGTCTGGCAAAAATGGCCCGGACAGGAACCATACGTTGGCATATTATTTCTTTGCAGGGTGTGATTGAAGAGGAGGGGTCTGCTCCGAAGGCACAAAAGGGGCATAGAATCGATTTCTCCAGGTGTTCGGCTGATGGTTTGTGTTTCGAAACGAACCTATACTTTGGCTAAAGAGTCAGTCGCTCATGCGTCTTTGTGCAATCTGAAGGCATTTTGAGCCCGTGCCGAAAGTATAGATCTTGGTAAAATGAGTTCGAAGCCCCTTGAATGAATGGCCTAAAAGTCTACCTAGATGAGGCTAGCGGCAAGACGGGACGACGAACATATTCAGAGTTCAGGGCAAGGTTTATGGACTTGACTGCGTCCCGCCGTTGCGGGAAAAGGCGATCTGAACATGTGGCTACCAGGTTATTGTCTCGGCCAGCACTCTAGGGTATCATGGCATGGTCTATACTCCAGCAAGCGCGCGCGCTTACTATAGTACTTCTTTTGTGTCTACTCATGGTAACTATTGGGAGAAGTTGCTCAAACAACTATGCAAGCATAAAGTAAAATTTTGGTATGAGCCGGCCACCCCGACCGTCGTTGCTATTCTCATGAGTCGTGACACCAGGCCCACCTTCAGTCACGGGCCTCATGGCGGCGAGATGCTGTCGTCCAGACTCACCAAATGAGAGTCTCAAACCACCGGCTCAGTTCAAAACAACTTTTGGATAAGGAAGCCCGGTGTTTCAAAAGTCCAGGCAAGTCCCAAGTAACACAATCTCTAGGTAAGGACCTAAGATCTTCATTATCAGATGCAAACCCAACAAAACGGAAGGCCTCAAATGAAAGGAGCTCCGTCCGAACGCCGTCCCTCTGCCACACCCAATTGTCTAACGCCGGTATCGCTTCCAAGCAGCCCTCCCACGAGCTCTATACCACCGGGATATTCGGGATGTTCATTGCCCTCTTGTCGATAGGCACCGGGTTATTGACCTTGAGCCACTCGCCGTTGAAGGCGTTGATGATCCAGTTCTGGAGTTCTGTGGATCTCTGTCAGCTCTTGCCTTCCTTGGTAAGCGCGCAATACGACTTACTCTCATACACGATCTTGTTCGCGTTGTGGAAGTAGATACTATGATCACTGTCCGGGAACACATGCACATCGTAATTCTCCACCCCAGCCAGATCAAGCTTATCCAGTAACGTCAGCGTATTCTGCACATGCACATTATCGTCTGCCGTGCCATGCATGACCAAAAAGCGCTTGTTCGCCCCCAGCGCCGTCGCATTCGAAATCGCCGTGCCGTCGTACCCCTCCGCATTCTCCTGCGGCGTCTTCATGTACCGCTCCGTGTAAATCGAGTCGTAGTACCGCCAGTCCGTGACAGGCGCCACCGCCATGCCGTACGAAAACGTCTCGCCAGCGTCCTGCTCCAGCGTCTTGAGGGTGTTGTATCCGCCGTACGACCAGCCCCAGATGGCGAGCCGCGCTGCGTCGACGTAGCCCAGCGACGCCCAGTGCTTGGCCGCGGCGATCTGGTCGTGCGACTCCCAGCGCCCGAGGTGCTCGTGCACGATGACGCGGTTCTTGCGCCCGATGAAGCCGGTACCGCGGCCGTCGACGGTCACGCAGAGGTAGCCGAGGCTGGCGATATTCATCTGGAAGTCGACGGCGAATTTCTTGGTGACGGACTGCGAGCCGGGCCCGCTGTACTGGAAGAAAAGGACAGGGTATTTTTTCTTGGGATTAAAGTGTGGGGGCCGGCGCTCGAGGTAGTTGAGCTCTACGCCGTCGACGTCGATGGTGCCGTAGACTTTGAGAGGCAGCTCGTACTTCTTAGCACGATCTGCAAGTGCCTTATTTTCCTCAATGACGTGCTCGTAGTTCACGGGGTTGCTGGGAGTGCTGATGACCTTCTGCCATGGGACCTTGGGGCCTTGGTAGTTGACCAGTGTGTACCCAGCGCCCGAGGAGAATTCCCAGCCGTAGTAGCCTTCTTGGCTGGTATCCGTCACAGCTTTCAAGTCGGTACCATCGAGCTTCACGCTGTAGCCGTGTCGTTGAATGGAAGACTCCTTCGTTGCGATGAAGTAAACCAAGTTGCTCTTGAGGTCCACAGCTGAGGGAGCATCCTCCACCTCCCAGGTGCCTTTGGTCAGCATGACGGGGTCGGAAGTGTCAAGCGGCGTGAAATAAGCAAGGTGGTCGCCATCATCGTAAATCACCGAGTCGATATATCCATCATACGGCCGTGAGTTGGCAGGGTCGGCTGGGATGTACTGGGTCTTTTGGGAGATCTCGAACCAGCCACCGTCAAGCTTGCCCACGTCTACGGTCCGAACAGTCTTGCCAGTGCGGGGTTTCACGTCCACCAGGACAACACGCATCACATCCGAGACACGGTTTGTTTCCTTGATGATGACGCTCTCGCCAGCCCACACAACCTCTGTGATCAGGCGATCGTCGTCGGCAAAACCTCCGTCGATGTTGACCTCGAATTGGTCTTTACCGTCGACATCATAGAAAAGCAGATCAACAACAGGGTTGGGCGCGCCGGCTTTCGGGTACTTCTCAGCAAGTTGCGTCGGATAGTTCTCTCCCCCGTCGGACTGTCCGCCCTTCGGAGTCTTGACGAAATATTGGAGAGGATACTCGGGGACCGCAGTGTCGTTTGTTCGGAAGAAAGCTAGGTATTTCCCATCCTGGGACCACCACGTGGCGGTGTCACTAGCAAGGACCTCTTCTTCATAGACCCAGTCAGGGCGTCCATAGAAGTAGTTGGCTCCACCGTCACTTGTGACCTGACGCAAGTCTTTGGATCCGAGGAAATGGATATAGAGATTGTTGTCCCTTACGAAAGCAACTGCGTCGCTCGTAGGGCTCCATTTGGCAAGCTGGACTATCGCATCTGGCTCGCCAGGAACCAATGGCTCCACGCTTTGGTCGGCCACATTCAATATCCAGTATTTGGCCGTAGAGGAATGCCGAAAGACTTTATCGTCGTCGGTGCTAACCAGGACGTGGAGCATGTCGCCCGAAGGCGTTGCGGTCTGGGCTTGGCGCTGCTTTCCCTCGTACAAGAACCATCCATTCTTCATGAGCACCTTGGTGTCGGCGGTAGTCGCGCCCGACTCGAGATCTGGGTTCTTGTTCCTGACGTCCTCCACCACCAGGAAGCCCTCTTCAGATCCATTCTGCTCCAACAGCAGCCCATCTTCGCCGTTCGGTCCAGCAATCCAGCTCAGAGTATGTGTTGTGGCCCGCCAATCGCCGCTCATTATAGTGTCGAGGGTAAGCTTCTTACCACCTCCCCTCGAGACAGTAGCTTCCGGGTCGTGCTCGAAGTCGGAGCTGTGCTTGTAGGATTTGTTGGAGACGTAGACAACGAGGGCCAGGACCCAAGCACCAACGAAGATACCGCCCAGGAGCAGCACCATGCGCTTCAACGTCTTGTCAATACGCTTGGTCCCTGCGACGGTGGCGCCGCTGGCAAGAAATGGCCCGGTCTCCAGGTCGTTAGTCGTCTCTTGCTTGAGCGGATCCTCCTCGCCAAAGTCGGACAGGTCGTCATGGTCGGCGTAACGGGCATTGCTGCCCTGTCGCGGGGCGGGGGAGGTGCGCCGCTTGGAGGGATTGTGGTTCTGGTTGGAGAGGCGCTCGCTTATGCGGTCGAAGACAAGACTGGTGGTGGAGACGGAGGTATCGGACTCGTAGGACATTCTCGCGACGGCGGGCGCATCGAGGGCATCGTCAGCATCGATGAGCGGCCGTTTGTCAGAAGACGCCATGGTCGCTTCGTGGGGGTGGGCGGGCAGTAGTGAATAGTTATATTTGCCGTGCTGTGTGGGAATTGCTAGGTGTCTGTGCCAAAGATATCTCAAGACTGGTGAAACTGCATCCTGTCGCAATGATCCCCCTCAACTAACGCTTGGCCAACTTGGCAATAGCAGAGCGACAATTGCAGTTGGAATAACGGGTCAGGAGCAAGCCACAGAGTTCAGACGTAGCTCGGACGGCAGGTGCAAAAGAATGTGGGTGGGCGAGTCAATTGTGAGCAGATGGTAGATAGGTGACGGCTCCATTGAAGTCCAGAATCGGGCAGGATGCCAATGTCTCTGTGGTATTGCTCCAGCCTCGAGCTGCACCTCCATGTCCGGGAGTCTTGGCGCCCGAGGCCGCCGTCACCTGTTGTAGCCTTGCGCGCGCCTTGCCATCTTTTTCTGTCCCTGACTTGTTTTGAAAGCCTCGGATTCAGCTGAATCCCCCGGACTATACGATATGAACAGTCACTTATCGAACGGCTATATCGCCGATTATTTGCATGCGGAAGCGACTATGCGGACGTGTACCTGCACCACTCAAATCCCCGCACAGAGGCATCCCTGTCACATATGAGTCAGCACAAGACCTTGTTGTCGACGACATTTGATATCCTCGAAGCGAAACATCTGACTTGTACGTCATGCGCGGAACTTGCATGACAGTGCTTTGCGGGAGGGAAGAAAGCAAAGGCTGATGAATGCATCGATCGAGCTGTGCTGGGAGAATCGACTCGCCGTCTATCTTGTCCACCATCATTGCCGGCTGAGGTGGGAACCCCGGACTTCATCTATACCAGGGCACCTAACCGGCCTTCCTTTGAGCAGCTGGCGGGCATTGTTGGGGTGCTTCAGGACAATGCTGCATGGCCTAGGGGCTGTTAGTTACTGACCATCCACCTTCCTTATTCTCGGTGCCTAGGGTCGGCGTCGGTGGTTCAACACAAGGTGCAACCTTTTTGGTGAGTCTTTTGACGATCTACATCGAAGGCGCGCATCGCGTGCGTGGCATATTTTATCATTTGAAAGAGGAAAAACACTCTCACTTCTTAAAAAGGCATGGGTCATCCACGCACATCCTCAATCACCCAGCGACTTTGTCAGCAGTTTCTCGGCTTGCAGCAATGCTTGGAACTTGGTTCTCGGTACTCTTTCATACACGCTGTGCGCGGTGGTTGGGAATGCATGTTTTTTTTCTCTGGTCATGCAAGCCTCCGTCGTGTGAAAAAGCATAAAGCAGGCCTTCCTGCCTCTGCTCCATTTCCATTAGTAGCCATCTTCCACTAACATCGTCAAACACCTCTCATATCACACAATATATGTCATACTGAGCATTAATGGTAAACAAAATTTCCAGCGTCAGCTTCACAATGCCTCTATGCCTGGGTCGACTTTCGAGCACTAAACCAGGACAAGGCTGCAAATTTCCCGTCGGACCCATGAGTCTGTGTACATACATGCACAAAGGTTTCCAGGCCCACTGCCGCACTTCTCGGCCCGGCTTGGGCCCTTCAAGCAGTTGTTGACATTTGCGCAGCGAAATGATGTGATTGCAAAAATATAGACAACGACAGGACCCTGTTCGACACACTCAGAAGTGAGAGTTGGACAAGGGCACTCACATCGACAACGAAAGGATCTTTGTGCTTGACCTGGGAGTATAAACCATGAGGATACTGTCAAAGTTGCCTTACTTTCTAGTTTGGCCCAATACCTACCGTACCGTGCGTTCCATTTGCCAACTATTGATGGTAAGCAACACTCTGCTATCTTGGCAAGCTTTAGAAATCCAATGCCTTCTAGAGTTCGAGCACGCTGTGTTGAGGCCGACCTTCCGAGCGCAAACCCAGTACTCGTGTAATTGTCCAAGACTCTATGTTCATAAACAGAAGCTCCGAAATATCACTACAAAAGAGGGCACGCAACGCGAAGATGCGAGATATTTGCTTAATTCAACGATATCTAGCCGAACGACTCCGAGCCTATGTTTTCATTCCTCATATCGTAGCAAGAAAAAAAGAAAGAAAAAATGCCGAGCGCAGAAGATAGCACGATCGAGCTATGCACCGGGCGTGGATGGAGCATGGTCCAGCGTGCTGGCCTCGCAGTGATTTCATGCCTCATGAAATGCTTCCTCCGATGTATACCATCCGCCTGATCAAAATTGTGTCAACCGCCAATGAAAACTGTGGTTAGTTGCTGAAAACCATCCGCCGTCATAGTTTTTGGTGCGCCTGCCTTTCATGGCGCCTTCAATGTGTCAAAATCATCATACAACCCTCCTCGGGGCACTCTCGCATCATTCCGCAACGCAAGCCGTAATGTGCTTCGCCTGACTGCCCTCACAGAGGGCTTGAGGCCAAATGACCCTACAGAGACGTCACCACCGAGCTCTCACTCGCTCTCCTCCCCTCCTGCACCATCTCCCATCGCCTTCTCTCCCGATGAAAGTCCAGTATCAACTCAACCAAAGTCTCCGCCTCCTTCTCCAACGCATCCAGCTCTGCCGGACTACTGTTCACCGCGCCGTTGGGCCCCCTAGGGCGTCGATACGCAACAAACACAATCCCACGGTTGACGGTCGTCTTCTTTTTGTTCGATCCCGCCCTCCGCGTCGTCGTTACGTCAGGCTCTGACAACCTGCGGAACATCGTGGGCGTCGCGGCCCCCGCGCCACCACTACCGCCTGTGTGGAATGATCGCGCGTACCCACGCGCGAACTCGTTGGCCGCCGCCGCGCTGTTACGGTGCTCGATCCAGCCATCGGTGCGCAGGATTTTCTTGTGCATGGTGCTGCTGAGGCGGAACGGCGCTTGGATTGTTTCGAGGCCGTAGGCAGCGAGCAGGGCGCCGCTAAGGCCGCGGGACGCGTTGGTGGGGGTGCCTGAGTCGGGGCAGCAGTCGCGGACTATAGCAGCGGCGGAGGTAGGTGCAGGCGGGCTTGTGGGGCTGATACTGGCGAAGATGTCGGTGGGCGGGAAGGGGATGGAGCTGGCGGTGTTGTGGCTTTGGGTAGAGTTGCGGGGCGTGGAGTTGCGTGTGGTGGGTGTATGATGATCCGATGTCGGTGAGGAGAGCATGGAGACTGGGAGAGATTGGGTAAAGGAGCTGGGTGCGGATGAGATAGCTGAGATAGGTGTCAAGGCTGGGTATGTGGTGTGCTTCCGAAGGTTGTGTAAGTGATTGATGCGACTAGGTCCGAAGTTGGCTACGTAGACAACATCGAAGTCGTACTTCTTGGCGATACGTGCTGCCTCCCACGCCGCGACCTGGCTGGACGCCAGGGCGGGTGAGGCGAGCGCAGGGCTGCTTATGTTGAAAGCGAAAGAGCCAGAGCGCGAGGTCGGTGATAAGATGGGTGGCGGCGGTGCGCGTTTCGATGGCGGCTTTGAAGGATGCACAGCCTTAGCCTCGGCGAGGTCTTCGTCGGTCATGTTAAGAAAGTCCTCGACGGCACATTCGTGAAAGACTGTTCTCGATTTGGGGCTGACAGTCTCCTCGGTTTCTTGAACATATGAATCTCTCCAGTCGTCATCTAACAGTGGAACGCTAGATGTTGTTGCACGTCTGGATGAAGGTACAGATGCTGTCGCCTTTTTGATGTCGGCGCTCGACTTTGGCTCGCTCAATGTTGAGTCCCGCTGCGGGACCATATCAGGAGAAGGTTCCGGAGTGAGCTGAAGCTGGAGCGGGGGTAGCTTTGTCGGTTGTTTGCGTCCACGTTCGGGTGGTGATGGGAAGGTGAACTCATCCTGATCCGAAGGTGGTGGCGTTTCGACTCGCGGCGTGGGATAAATGGGTAGAGCATCTAGGAGCCCTTTTTGGGCTTCTTCCAGCGGTTCTTCTTTCAAAGAAAAAGATCTAGCATCCGGAAGGAAAGAAGAGTGCATGGAATCATCAGCAAAAGCTGTTTCACGAGGAAGATGCAGTTGGATCAGTCCACCCGGGATCCTGTCGTGTCTCCTGGACAGTAACGATGAGGTTCGGCTAGGTATGTGGAAAGAGGCATTCGCCGAGTAAGTGCTCTGTCGTCGATCGTTCATTTCGTCGGATTTGGCGCCGACGGAAGGTGCCTGGCTAAGTCTGTGTGATCGGGTTGAGTTTGTGCGGGACGAGTTGGTGCGAGCAAGGGACGCGGGAGAGGAGATCTTGAGCTCATTGCGTGGTTGCATCATATTGGGCTTCGGTCTTATGAAAGGCGTTTGTGGAAAGCACAGTGGGGTTTCCGGCGCCTCTAGCTGCGTCTGCGTGTGCTCCTGGGGGCCGGGCCATGGCGTACTGGGGACACTGCCGTATATGTTGGACTCGGCGGTGTGACGGCTGGGTGCATGTTTTTTCTTGGTGGAGAACAGGCGCTCGAGCTTGTCCAACCCGTTGGCCATGGTCGGGGGTCCGAGGCGCTGGCTCCTAGCTGCGTGCGTAATCTAGATTGTCAGCTGCATCCAATACATCTTTGCATGTGCTTCCAATGAAAATCTGCTGAAGAAGGCGCGCTCGCTGTACGTACGAAGTGAAGATGTGGCTGATGAGAAAAGTGTTAGTGGAAATCGGGTCGTATAAAGACTCGATATCCTTGCACGATCGACGACGTTGATCAGGCTGAGGTTGCAGAGAATTGGTGGAATCGCCTGCCCTGATTTGACGGTGAGCTGAGGCGAGTACTCGCTCTCGAAATTGTGTCTGGTGCTCGAGGCCCAGGGTCAGCAATATCGAGTGTCTCACTGGACAATCGTATTGATCTCTCAGTCGAAGTCTGTCTCGGAGAGATGGTCCGATGGTGAGTTGAGGGTGCACAGAGATGTGTCAGGATGGGAAAGTGAACATATTAAAGACTGATGTGGTTGAGGGGAACTGTATAAAGGAAGGAAGCCCAGTTCGGACGAAAGCCCAATCAGCCTCAGACAAAAGGCGTGTCGTGACGAAAGGCCTGTTGAGGCAAGTGCTCGTGTGTCCTTGCCCTCCACACAATCCGATCTTCTCACGATGAAGATATCAGGTTGTTGCAGTCCTTACTCAGGATACTTGGGTCCTTCTCAGGGAATGATCCTAGTCACAGGTACCAACACCGACTTGTGATACGCAAGGGCAGTGATGCACTGTACAAGATGTCAAGCGGACTCTTGTGTTCCCCGAGCACTGCCTGTGGTCCGTCCAGACGTGACGAATTCTTCCAATTACGAAAGCTCTACTGTGTGATTGGATGTCAGCTTCTTGGTCAGATCTAACTGCAGCAAACAATGGGCAGACTCACGAATATGGTTCGAACTTCCAGATGTATGTATCTGATGGACCTCCTCATTTTATTCCTAAGCGAGTTCATCTGCTGCTCTTGTTCACTTGGTCTGGCAAAGAAGATGGTTTTCTTCATGAGAGCAAGCATGAGACCTGATAAAGAACAGCCACGCTTCCAGAAAGGCAGATGAAGCAGCCACTACGGGGATATACTCGAGCATCAGCGTAGAAATCAGGAGGAGCCTGACAGACAGTTCTGGCCGTTCATCATAGTACGTAAAATGAATCGTGGAGGTGCGGGCAATCTTTCTTTTCTTGCCTTCCTAATCCAAGTTTGGACACGGCACAGGATGATGAGTAGTTGGGCCCATGAGGCTCAAGTCTGTCACAGTGGCCCTGCGAGCCTACAAAGAGTGTGGAGGAAAGTGCCTGGTCATCCTGCTCCAGCGTATGAAAGAGGGGCAACAGATGCAGTCCCAAGACAAGAACTGCCCTGACGGACATCCCAATAGCCCGCTCGGCGACGGGACGACTGGCTGCTACCGTTGACAGCTACTAATGCTGTTTGAGTCCATTTTGAGGGTTCGAGACAGCGACCTGCAGGCCATGAGCTGCGCTCTATGGTAATCAGGTCTGTCACGGCGTCGCTTGTCCGATGTGACGGTAGGTCGTGCAACCATCAAGAACCGAGCTTCCCAGGATTCCGTCACCAAGGAGCCAGTGAGGGCCACGAGGTTTACGAGGGGACTCTCCAAGGAAGCCGTCCTCTTCACTGACATGGAACTTCTCCTCCGAATACCCATTAGTCAAGGGATATCGATGGGACGGCAGCTGGACAGCTGAAGGAGGAGGAAATGATGCTGGAAAAGCGGATCTGTCCGCCCGCCGTACTAGGATCATGGATTGAGTCGAATGCCTCCTGCGAACTCAAAAGCAACATTAGCCTTATCACTCAGTCCTCCGTCTCCCACAAATATCGCGCATGAACTAGGCACCGAGGAGAGTTATGTGGCATCCATCTCGAAGCTGGCCGGCCAGCCAGTCCGACGTCCTTGTTCTGGTCCGAGCATGATCAGTTCACAGCCCTCGACTCGATCTTAGCTTGCGCCACGGACGCTCCGGATACCAAAAGCCGCTGCAGCCATGCAAGGAGAACGCCGATCTGCCAGACCTACATGAGCTACGGCTTGTGCATGCATATTTTGAGGGCTCGAGATGACGCCGGCCTCGTCGGCCCGAAGAACTCTCCAGTGGGAGCCCTCTGGCATCGACATTTTTCTCTTTGTGCCGGAGGGATTTACCGAGCGCTCGGTAGCCAGAAAGGTGTTTGTGCTGCTCTCTTCGAGGCATGTCCTGCTCATCAATAAAGACGGTATCAGCTGGAAGAACTATGTACCCTCCATTAATGTCTCAGCCATAGGAGCAGATCATCTTCCCACTGAGACATTGAGTCTTCCAGATTCGGCAAGCTGCTGTTGGTGTCCGGCCAGCCAATGAATGCGCTTCACGAAGCGAGGAGTTGCCAGGGCGAGGGTGATACCGTATCTGCTGTAGTCGAGGTCTGCCTTCTCCTCGTCCAACACCTATGTAGTGTCAGGTATCAAACTCAATTTGTCGGGCAACTCACGAACTTCCCTTGCAGTGCGGATTCCTTCTGCTAATCACTCGGCAATCAACGGTAAGGGAGAACACTTCAGCCTATTCCACTCCCAGGACAATTTTCTACATGCATGACGCCATGAACGCAACACCTGGGCATCCTCGGCTGACGAGGCTTGTTGGTGCAACGACGAGCTCATATAAATCAAACCACGCTCGCTTGCACATCTGCCAGATCCCGCAGCTTTATTTTCCTATTCGCCTCCCGATCGGAGCGGCATCATCTTGCCCCGATGCAGGGCTTGCTGCAAGATCTTGCGGCTCCAAGGGCGACCGTGCAGCTGTGGCAACGCTCCTGCATGTAAGAGCCACTGTCAACAGCATAGAGGCCATGTGCAAATGTTGAGGCACGCTTGTTTATTCCCCTGTTCAGAGACGCATCTTGAGTGTCTCAGAAGGTGTATGTCTTTTCCGGATTGCTCGGCTTTCCTGATCCAGAATCATGCATAGATGCTATCTGCCGGTGCTTTTCAGTCGAGTCATCCCATGGAGAGGTGGGGCAGACTGTGCGTAGACACCTCTCCTAAAGCTTAGCACCACCAGCGTCCGGGTCATCCTCTCCGAATAGATGAAGAAAGGACGGGTGAACTTCTTCTGTTAAATCGCTGGCTTGGAGGCTCCGGCCCTTTGCGTTGAAAGCGCGGCGCGAGCACTCCTGTTGATTTGGAACTTCGTCAGCTCATGTCCAAGGATGGTATAAGAAAAGACTCACTCTTGTGACGGCAGCTCCTCCAAAACACGCCAGCTGCATGAGTTCTTTCTCCTCTAGTTTGTTTCCATGATCCCATAGGCCTTCCAAGTATGCATTCCGCCACCCTAAGAAAGTCGCAATGCTTCCGGTCAAGGTATCGCCCTGGCCACCACTCCTCTTCTTGCCTCCAGTGAGATCCACTGTCAGTGTCGTCTTGCCGTCACTGATGAAATCGTTGAAACCTTTCTGCACAATTGTCGGGCCGTCGAGAGCGCGGGCAAGTGCCTCCACCTTCGCAGTCTCCTTCGTGCTCTCGTCCTCAGTATTAGACTCCTTAACCTGCTCAACCTCCCCCTCGATGCCCAACGCCTTACACAACCGGCCGAACTCCACCACATTTGGCGTCAGCACTGCCAACTTGTACCCTTTCACGATCTCCGGGCTGTTCTGCACGACCATCAGGGCGTCCGCGTCCAATACAAGGGGTATGTCGCTTTTGCGTGCCGCCTCGATGACCTTGGCTACCGTGTCCTGCATTAGCGGATCCCGTCCGAGCCCTGGACCGATGACGAGGCAGTGCAGACGCGGAAGCATGTCGATAATTCGCCCAGCGATTTTATCTGCGGACTCGTCCGTGGAGGAACTCCCAGATGCTGTTGAAGACGGCGTCTGCCGCATGAGAGGGTGGACCATCAAATTGGGTGAGTAGGTTTTGATCACGGAAGCTGCGCCAGGTGTGCATATAACGTGGGACTGCGTGAAAACATCGTGTCAGGACTCTTTGTGCGCATCGAGGTGTGTCTCTCACGATTCCACTCAGGGGAGCATACCATGTCACAGCCTAGCCTTGCGCTGGCCATGGCCGAGAAGTATGGCGCACCCGTGTAGTCCTCACTCCCACCTAGAACTCCAATTCGTCCTTGCTGGCCTGTCTCACGTATTCCATGTCAGCCTCAAGCTGTTCACTGGCAATCGTGTCAGAATCAATGGACCGACCTTTGTGGAACTTATCCAGCATGGGCGGGACCAGCTGCCTCACACGCCCTAGAAGCTCTTTTGTGGTTACAGACATATCGGATGCCATTTGGATATCGAGACTGGATCTCGACACACTCTCTCGGTATCTGTGGTCTCTGTACGTTGCGATATGGGAACTGGAGATTTGATGCAGCCCGTCAACTTGGAAACCAATTGGTAATCAATGATAATCAATGATATCTTGGTGCACAGAGTTCTGAAATAAATTCACGATGTCAAGAGTGAGAGGAAACCATAATGATGAGCCGCGATATGATGTCACAGTTACCAAATTGCCTTACATAAGCCGCGAGAACGTCGAGCACAACAGCAGCGGCTACGAAAGCAAAATTAAATTGTTGGACTTCAGTGCAGGACCATAGCTCAGTCAAATAGTCTGTAGAGGAGTAGAAAGAGCCTGTAATGATGTTGATATTGTACATCGTCGCTGCGAGGACCAGCGCACTGACGAACACCCCAAGAGGAACGGAGATGACTAGCGAACCCACAAATTACTATCAGTCCAGATTTATTGAGCATAGTGGACACACGTGTCGGTGAGTCCTTGTCAAGAGCCTCGACCATTGCGAAGCAGTCCAGATCTCTGGTGAGGAAGTCTGCACGACGGCGCCTTCAGTCAAAGCCCTCGCGCCGCGCCCACAAAAGTGTTCAAGTCAATATTGTACAAATGCTGCCGAACAGAAGGAATTCCCAAATGGCATTCCAAATGAGACTTCCTCTCCAATGACCGCCTCACGGAGCAGAGAAGCTCACGATGGGTAACGCAAAAAGATGTGTGGTGCGCAGTCCCCGAGGTAATGTAATACTGGGCCTGCGTCTTACCCTCGTCCAAGGCGATATCTGTGATTAGGTGCAGCCCAATAAAGTTTCAAAGACAATTTAGAAGGAAATTATTACACTAACACCCACCTCATACCGCAGGTTCGTGATCCTCGGGACTTTTGGCGGTCCCAGCGGCATTGACGACGGAGTCTATGGTGTCGATATCCCTCGGTAGGTATAGGAATTGCAACACGGCAGGGAATTGAACCCAGGACGTCCAGCGTTGGTGGTTAAACGTCCTACAATTGAATCATAGGATGTTACCACTCGACTAGAAAGCACGCGTTGCCTAATCATTCAAAAGATGGTTGATATGGCAGGGTTTTGCGACCAAGTGACGACTCTCGGACCCTCGGTGATTACCACACATAGCGTTCCATCCTACTCGCGCATCCAGACAGCGCCCGCAGTAGCAATACGCAGCCTCTTTCCGTATAGCCAGAGAGGAATAGTCAGCAAGCCAAACAATGCCATGAGCATCCCAAAGATCCCAAATGGTTCCGCAGCTCCCCTTGACGTCACCCACTCCGAGACGAAGAACGTCCACGCGAACGCAACGACAGACCGGAGGATGGTGATCATCACGAAACAGTCTCCAGCGAGGTGGCCGTAGGAGTCGATGAGCTAGAAGAGAAGTGTGTCAGTCACAGCACGAGCCTCACAATACCTAGCCGCTTTCTATGGCGAACACCAGAGAAAGCTCACTCACATAGTTAAATCCAACTGACGGAATCTGCATCAACCCCGACGCCAACATTCCATATCCAACCTCCAGCCCAACCCACACCATCGGCCCAGGATTCTGCGCACAGAACCCAAACACAAAGAACCCCGACGTCGCCACCACCAACATAGGAAACATCGTGGGAAGCCTACTCTCAGGCTCCACCAACCACGCCCTCCCCTTCCCCTTCAGCATCCGCGCATCCGCCGTGAAGTACGTATACACCGCGCCGACAAGCGTGCCCACCAGCGCGCCGACGTTGATCAACCCCGCGTTCGCCCCCCACAGGTACGGCGGCATTGAGACGATCTGCGCGCCGACCGTCGAGATCGTCACGATGCCCCCGACCAAGCCAGCGTAATGCAGCATGACTACCCAGGTTGCGGGGAACGCGAGTGTGCGCCACGGCCGAGCGAAGTGCGAGATGACGCCGCTAGTATTCAGGCGGCCGAAGCCGAGCGAGCGGGTGAACGTGTAGGGCCGGTAGGTCTCAGGGGCCGAGGAGGCGGCAGGACGCGCGCTCTCCACCATGTCGACGCTGCCGTTCTTTCCGCTGCTCTGGTGAAGCGTGGGAGCAATAACAGACTCCCTCCGCCGCTCGTACATGGTCTCTGGGGCGAAGAGCACCAAAGCCAAGAACAAGCCACCTGACAGCGCGGCGGACACCCAAAAGATGTACGCCCAGCCCAACCTTCCTGCAATGAAGCCACCGGCGATGCCGCTCACCAAGCTTCCACAAGCCAAGAACGCAGTGTAAATGGCCATCGCACGACCCCTCTCCGCAACGAAAAATACCTCGCCAATCAGCATCGGCGCCACCGTCTCGGACGGACCAGCACCAAGCCCCATAAACACGCGCGCCGCCAGTGTACTATTATAATCCTTTGCAAGGGCGGCCCACACAGAGCACAACGTCATAATCAGCGCCGCGACGAGCAGCACAGGCCGTCGGCCAAGGATGTTCGCAAGCGGGACCCACCAGATGTTGGACGCGCCCAACAACAGCACATTGACGGCGATGAAGCGGACAAGATCCGGATAGGGCCGCGCGAAGTCGGCCGGGTGAGCCGGGTACCAAAACGAGAGCGCAGGCGCCACGACGGCCGATTGCCAGTTGCCAATGAAGGCATAGAGGGAGGCTACGAGCAGGATGGCGGTCTTGCGAGTGGGAGTCCAGTTGAGCGGGTCGGCTGGATCTGATGAGGGCGGGGGGAAGCGCACGGCTGGGGCTGTAGAGGCTCCTGTTGTGGAGGAGTGGTGGTCGCCTGCTTCTAGAGCCTTCTCATTGAGACGGCGGTCTGTGTGGTGTTAGTTCATGGACAGTTCTGCTCGTGAGTGTGAAGACTGGCAGGCTCGTGGAAGGAGAGATGTCTCTCGGTGGCAAGGATGAACAGTCTTCATAATGTTCACTATGCATCTATCTACTTACTATCAAGTTGGACAGTCCCAGGCGGCGTAGCCTCTTGAACTTCCTCCCTGGACAAGGCGAAAGCATTCCTCCAGCCAGGCATCTTCAAGATATTGTCTCACTCGCACCGAAGCTGTGGGTTGTGTTTTGCAAATGCGACACAAACAAGATATTGAAAAGATAATGTTTCGATTTGTCAAAACGGTCCAAAAGAGATCTGCGATGACCATCTTGAAGATCCAGCCAACGGATCCCCATGATTATATGGTCGCTTTACCCCAGATTCTGTCGAAATGTGTAAAGAATCCGGGGAAGTGGGGCCGGTGCGCCTAGTCTTGGGCAGGTGGTATTGTGGTCGTCCGGGGGTGGGGGAGCGCGTCGATACGGGCATTAGCGGCATCAAAAGGCGCCAATCATGAAATGAAACGACCTGGATTTGAGCTGCAGGGCTGCGAACTTCGATCGGGGACACTATCCGATCATGGTGTTCGTTAGCCCCTCTGTGTAGAGCAATGGCAAACAATACCACACGCAAATCCGTCGAAAGTTTGTTAGCAGTGCTAACCATGTCGGAGTATCAGCCACGTGTCGACCGCCTGGGTAGCCTCATGCCCGGGCGGCTTTCCGAGAAGAGGGTTGGCGGTCCCCTTTTTGATTTGCGCCAATCTTTTCATCTGCGGACTTTGGACGTCATTCCTAGACGATATTGGCTTGGTCCCACACCGAGTCCGGCCCCATTCCCCCAGCCGGCCTTTTACAAGTACAAGCGGGGAAGAGGAAGCTGGGTTAGTGCTGTGGGTCAATAATCTGCTGACCATCGTGGGTTGTTGGAAGAAAGAAAAGCACGGTCGGATTATTGCCCAGACCGCGTTAGCAAGAGGGTTTGGAAGCAAATGAATGTGCTTACCTTGTCAGGACTAGTGATTCCTCTGAGCCTGGTTAGAGTGCAACCAGGCCTTCGGATCATTGACTGCATACCTATGTAGTAACCAGCTGTGGAGTATTCGCTTCTTGAATAACTCGCCTGTGGAACACTCACCTCTGGGATAGTCGCCTCTGGGATAGGCGCCCGTGGGATAGTCAGTCGCCCGTGGGATGAATAGTCGACTGTGGAATTGCCGTCCGTAGGAAGTCTTCCCTAAGATAGTCGGGTCTGTGATCATCCTTAGAATCACCTCTGGGATGTTCCTTCTTGAAACCAGTCATCGTCTTCAGAGACGTCTGGTCTACGACTCCAGACTGTGATCCTTGGGTTAGTATCGCTCCAAGTAGATATGTCTGAAGTGGACAGGCGGCTTTACGGTCGAAGTGTTGCAAACAAAAGAAAATCGAGTGCTAGATTGGTTGACGGCTCTATTTGTACAATGGTGCAACTGACATCACCCTATCATGTCTCAGTCACCTTGAATCCGATCATGTAAGCCTTCCCTCTCTATTTTGAGTGAGTTGAAAAACGAGCTACACACGGTGAAGACGTCTGCTCTTCATGCCACTCCCACATGCTCCTGATATCGCTGTTGCAAGATGCTTCCTCCTTCATCCAAGGCTGACAATACTTAGGACGTGAAGCTCTTTGTGAAGCTAACGATCACGTCCTTGAGGCGGGCCTCGAGCTCCTTGCTGAGCGCACCCTCCTTGTCGATAGTGGCGAGCAGATCGGACTCGTTGGTCTTGAGGTGGGCCAGGAAATCGGCCTCCCATGCCAGGATCTTGTCGACGGGGACGGGGTCGAGGAAACCGTTAACACCAGCGTAGATGAGCGGCACCATCTCGTTGACGGCCATAGGCGAGTACTGCTTCTGCTTGAGGAGCTCGGTCAACTGTAAATGGTAATTGATTAGCCAAGTGCTTGAAGCAAAAAAACTGAGTCATTTCCGGTACTACTTACACGCTCACCACGGCTCAGGGTCTGCTTGGTAGAAGCATCAAGGTCAGAACCGAACTGGGCGAAGGCGGCAACCTCACGGTACTGGGCCAAGAAGAGCTTCAGGGAGCCGGCGACCTGCTTCATGGCCTTGAGCTGGGCAGCGGAACCGACACGCGACACGGACAGACCGACGTTGATGGCAGGTCGGATACCCTTGTAGAAGAGCTCAGCCTCCAAGAAGATCTGGCCGTCGGTGATGGAAATGACGTTGGTGGGAATGTAGGCAGACACGTCACCGCCCTGGGTCTCGATGATGGGCAGGGCAGTCATGGAACCACCGCCGAGCTTGTCGTTCATCTTGGCGGCACGCTCGAGCAGACGAGAGTGCAGGTAGAAGACGTCACCGGGGTAAGCCTCACGTCCCGGAGGACGACGGAGCAGCAGAGACATTTGACGGTAGGCAACGGCCTGCTTGGACAGATCGTCGAAGATGATCAGGGAGTGCATGCCATTGTCGCGGAAATACTCACCCACGCAACTATTACCATGTGAAAAGCGACGTTAGTATATGTTGGACAATCTTGAAAGCGAGACATCGAGCGAGTTGAAACAGCTGATAAGATCCGATATGGAACCAAAATTGGCGGGTCAGGTGCCGCTAGGCCTTGCCCTTGGCTTTGACTTTGGCCTGAGCCGCAGTCTTGTTGATATGACGCTTGGAAAGGTTGTGCTTGTCGAGATGGGTTTGGATGCCGAAGAACTTCCCGCAAACACGGCAGGGCAGCGTCTCGTTGGCCATCTTCTCCTTGTACCAGGACTTATGGCGAAGCTCATCGCGTGACATCGGCTTCGATTTCACAGCTCCACCAGCGGCGATTCGGACTTTATCCAAGTGTGCAGTGGACTTGAGATGCTTGTCAAGGGCGTCTTGAGACTGTAGGACAGTGTCGCAAGGGTCCTCGCACATCCACTTTTTGGATGCTAGGGCCCGAGCACGAGTACCAGCAGCTTGCTCAAGGACCTTGTCCTTGTTCTTCCCAGTCCAGGCCATCTTCATTTCAAGCTTCCTCGCCAGCCAGGCCTTGTGATCATCGGGATTGGCACGAATCTTGGCCTCCCAACGCTTGGGATTCTCGGCGAGACGCTGCTTGCGGAGGAGGTGGGCAGCGTATAGTTCATCCACGGTCATCTCGACACCACGCTTCCGCTCGATGAGTGCCGAATGGGCGCACGACGGGTCCCATCCCACGTCGTCGCGCTCCCAGGGCGTGCAGGTGGTCCACAGAGAATCCTTGATCATCTTGTGTGCGCCGTGGAACATGAAGGGGAAAACAGCTTCCAGCCTAAGGAATCGAGTGCCGGCAGCAGGGACCAGAATTAGATCAGGCAAGTCTCCCCAGCAGACCATGCCACGATGGGTAATCTTGAAGCCCTTCTCAAGAGCCACGATGACTAGGCGAGGCAGGTTGAGGAGATCATCGTAGTGTTTCATTCTTGCCTCGATGCCAGACTTGGCATTGGTACCGGAGCCGAGATAAACCTTGCGACGGTGGTCCTATCTTCTACATTGTCACGGCGTAAATACCCCAGGCTTTTGTACCCTTCGCCAGCTTGGGCAGCGTCCGAAAGAAATCGATCGAGGGTGGAACGGGCGACTTCATGGCGTCCAGGAGATTTCTAGGAGATTGGGTACAAAGCTGAGTGGGGACAGCTGGGAAATCTCGTCGAAGCGCTCCTCACTGTGGAACACGTTCTTGTATGCCGGCGACATGCACCAGATTGGTGCGTCCACGCTCACGGTGAACCACAGGTAACCGACAACAAGCTGACGAAGCTCTTCGAGGACGTTCATACCGCGAGTCGCCCGTGGGATCGAGGGGATTCGGCGGGTGGAAAGGCTGGAGTGAGGTATATGCGTGGGGTTTCGACAAGGAAAAGATGAGCTGCTAAGGGTGTTCACGGGTACTCCGTGGGCATTGGACAGCCTGGAATGTTTGTGGGTATTGGAAGACGCGGCCAAACAAGTGGATTGAGTATACGCAGAGGTGGCCAAGGGGGCATTTGACAGAAGGAAAACATGATGAGAAACTCGGGTGGGTATGATGATGGGAGCATGGCTGCCTGGCGTGCCTTCCGTGTTTCTCGCACTCGGCGTGGAAAGAGGGTAAGGGGCGGTACAAGGATGCCACCAGATAGGGAGAGAAAAAACAAGAAAAAACAATTGACATACCTTCCAGTGAAGGGCGCAAGGTACTGCAGAGGGGCGGCCTCGGAGGCAGTGGCGGCAACGACGACGGAGTACTTCATGGCGTCGTTCTCCTCCAGAGTCTGGACAAGCTGGGCGACAGTGGATCGCTTCTGACCAACAGCGACGTAGACGCAGTAGAGCTTCTTCTTCTCATCGCTGGAGTTGTTCCAGCGCTTCTGGTTCAAAATGGCATCCAGAGCGACGGCGGTCTTTCCGGTTTGACGGTCACCGATAATCAACTCACGCTGTCCACGGCCAATGGGCACCATGGCGTCGATGGACTTGAGACCGGTCTGGACGGGCTCGCGGACGGATTGACGGGGCAGAATGCCAGGAGCCTTGAGCTGAGCACGGCGCTTCTCGGTAGCATTGATGGGGCCCTTGCCGTCGATAGGGTTGCCGAGGGCGTCAACGACACGACCCAGCATCTCGCGGCCGACAGGGACGTCGACCTAAGTAGCGTCAGTAAGTAGCACCAGATCCGTCTCGTGTAGCGGCACTCACAATTTCACCGGTACGCTTGACGGTCTCGCCCTCCTTGACCAGACGATCGGAACCGAAGAGCACAACACCAACCTGGCCGGCCTCGAGGTTCATGCACATGCCCTTGACGCCAGAGGCGAATCTGCATGGTGTTAATATCGAAGGCAGCGTCGTGTACAACTTGACGATTACTTACTCGACCAGCTCCTCAGCCTGGACATTGGCCATACCGTGCACACGGGCGATACCATCACTGCAAGGCTAGATGTCAGCCAGGTTATCGATTGAATGGGTGGAGCGCGACTGCGAAGTTCTGGTCTTCGGCAGCCAATGTTCGCGATCTCCCTGAATGGTCTTCCCGTATGCCCCAATTGGTCCTAGGTGGTTGTATAGACGTACCCGACAGACAGAACGCGACCAGTCTCGGCAAGGTTGGACTCCTCCTGGACACCACGGATGCGCTGCTCGAGGATGGAGGAGACCTCGGTAGGTGTGGCCTTCTCGGCATAGGTGCGAGCTTGGATAGAGGCGACGGGGACAGCGGCGCGGACCTATGGTGGGCGGTAAGGCATATGTTAGTTTCGAGTATCGCTATGCGGTAACGTGATGCTGTGATGTTGTGTGTTTGCGCTGTGCTGCATGTTGAGAATCTGCAGGAGCGGCAACCCATGACGACCCTCGACCCCGACCCGGCCGAAACGAGCTCCAGCTCGGCGAACCGGAAAACCTCGCAGGCTCAGCAAGCTCAAGCAGGGCCTCGCGCGAGGCCCCCGCGGGCTCATTGAAATCAATTGAGCTTGCCAGGTCCTTCATGCTCGAGGTCGATTAGGTCGGAGGTGGGTGTCGATGGGCCTGGGGTCGAGTCGGTTGGGGGGGGAGGAGAAAGTGTGGGCGACGATGATGTCGTCGTGGTAGACTGTACTTACGGCAGCCACTCTGCTGGTGGCAGAGATGGCACCGACGGCACGCGTGCTCTGTCGGAGGGCGTTCCGGAACATATTAATGGTGGACTCTATGTGCCTAGAGATTGAAGGAAAACAATTGCAATTGACTTGCAATTGTGTGGAGAGGAGATTCGATGGCGGGAGGGTGCGTTGTTTTGGATTTGAGAGGCAGAAATGAGAGCAAAAAACTGCGCTGGCTGCTAGCAAGCAGGGCAAGCCGGCGACGTACCGGGGCTAGGTACAAAAGTGGAGACTCTGCCCTGCCCGCCAAGCCAATCACAAACACCAGACGCGCCCTCTCCGTTCCTGCCCGGCCTGGCTCGTGCGGGAGATGACGGACTTAGCGTCAAGCTTCGACGACGACCTCAACACTTTTATAAGTCTGCTCTTCCATAGATAACATTGCAGGATTCTACCCGTTGCGGCAAGGACCCGCCTGCTCCAAAGATGTCCTCAAGAAACCAAGTGTATCCGGAGTTTCGCAAGAGGGTATTGCAGTCATCGCCGCCCACGTCTCGCCACGAATCCCTAGGTTGGATGGTACCTAGATAGGCGACTTGACTTTTTGACTTCACAGTCAATATGTGCTGGAGCTGCAACTCAGAGCTATCTATGTGCCAAAATTTCATGTTAAAGGACCACAACCAGGCAACATGCCAATTCAAACTTGACAGCCCAACAGTTGCAAGCTTCAGGCGCTGTCTCGGTCTGGTTCAGTAGGGGTGTGACGGTGGCTGTGCTTCGAGACCTGTAGACGTTCATGAAAGCTCTTATATTATGAAGAGCCTCCATCTGGAAGTGCATGGACACGACCTGTTCTCCATGGCCACGAATCAGAGCACTGTGGGATTCGCAGAGTGACGCGAGTCTGGTAAGGAGACGCTGGGTCACAGAGAGACCCTCAGTCTCGAGTCCCGTCCGCAATTGCAATGGGCTCCGCTCACCAGTGTCTGCATGTCGGTGAAAGGCCTCCCGGAAGAGGCCATCTTTCACCGGTCAGGAAGGATGGTATGCTGCCAATATAGTGGCTTACTCAAGGCTGCTCAGAATCACCACTACAAGGTTGACCACACAAGTCGAGTGAGCAACATGCCGCGCACAGATGCCTTTACATGGAGTCGTAGATGATGTAAAATCAGAAGGCCCTGCCTCACTGACCTTCGAGCCACAAGTATAAAGACTTCTCGTCCCGGAGGCTTCAAACATGTCTCCTTCTTCCAACATATCCAATTACCACCAACTTAGCAGCCACAAACAGGTCTTCATCAACTGAAATTCCTTAACCAGATCCACTCCCACGACCTGAATCAACATCTCTCAGAATGCCCTTCACCGTGCAAGTCGGCGACAGCATCGTCGTCAGCAAACCATACACAGGTGGGTCCTACTACCAAGTGCCAGTCGCCGGCACCAACCCACCCCAACAGATCAAGCTTCCTGTTGATTGCGCTAGCTGGGCACCTGTGATCACTCCTCAGTCATGTATAGCAATGGCGAGCCTCGTACCCGTCGTAACTCCAGCTCCTCTCTACGCTGTGTCGATTGTGTCCCAGGTCGTCCCTCTGCTCCAGGTTTATCATCAACCTGATACCTGGTACCAAGCTGTGAGTGAACTCCTCATGCTTATCACTTCCTAATCTAGCATATGCTTACTGATTAGTGAAAAACAATCTGATAGTACATTCTTTGACGGATGCTCCCTCTAGTCAATCTGAGAACGACGAAGGGTTGGCACAGCCTTGATTTGCGTGACACTATAGAGCCCAAAGAACAGTTGGCTTGCCGCGTTACTTCCAGGTTCAATTCCAGTATGTACATGGATTTCATGTAATCTGTAATTGGAACTGTATCCCTTCTTTCTCCGGAAAGTGTGTAAGTACGCCCAGTGCTTACTCGTTGGACACCCACGGAAGACTGCCACCACCTTTCACTGCTATGGGTCGATCCTGGGCCCAGTCCTTAGTTATGGCATTGGGGTCTTTTCCCTGTTATACAGATGTAGGAGAAGAATGGTGATCATGATCCAGACTCTAATATCCCGCAACGGTGCCGGTCTCACAAACCAGCCCTCATTGGGCCCTCGGAGTGCAGCCGCTGTGCCCAGATAGTCCAGGGCTAAAAAGAAAATCGATGTTATGAACCAGGGTGTCTGGTGAGTCAAAACTTGCATGGCGTGAAATATTATCTCCAGGCAACTTTTGCTGGAGGCCTGGAGCAGTAGCATGCCGCTAAGCTGCTGAGGGGTGAGATCGAGACTTCATATCAACCTGTGGACCTATGAACGCCAGCTGAGCAGCTACATTTGGTGATTTCCGGCCCATTCCCAGGTATGCTCTCCCAGCTCACCTATGACTTCGATACACTGCCCGATATAAGGGACCGAGCAAAGGGAACATGAGTTTGAGAGTATGTGTGTAAGTAGAGGTCAGTATGGAGGTCTGCGTCATGGATATGACAGCGCAAAGATGGATCTGGTAAACACAGGCTGACACAGGGAGACTGAAAATTACCAGTACAGTTTGAAAATGTTTTCACCTAGGTAAATAGAACTACGCAGCGCTCCACAGTATTTGTTGAAGCACTCCAACTAAAACATCTGTTTGGCGACTTCAATAGAATCTTCAGACGTGCTTCCTTGACTATGAATGGCTCGCAAACAGATATGATGCATCCATGGCCAAAGTTTACTTGCATGGGCGGTGGCACTGACTGTCTGACGTGTTCTACAACCTTGACAGACTGTAAGTCGTCATGCCGCTAGTTCGCACCAGCCGCTACTATACCCACCAAATTGGGTTGGATCGCAAAGGATACGGGTGGAAGCCGAGTCGAGCCTGTGCACTGGCAGTCGGCGGATATACGAGCTGCGAAAAGACTGGCTGGCTTCGAGTGGCATCTGGAAGGCGACGTCCGTGAAATAAAGACTCCTGCCAGCTGAAAGCTGAGGACACATAGCTAGTCGAGCTTCTACGGGGCACAGTAGTAGGCCGTGCAGCAATGTCAACACGGCCTGATCGGCTGATTAAGGGTGGGAGGGGCTTGACATCTGCTAGTCGAGCATGGGACAGGCAGGGGGACTCAGTCTGACCAGAGGGGGGCTCTTCAACCACGATCGTCAGAACTTGGGTGGCTCTGTGGGATGTGACAGAGGAGTGCTGCATGCGGCGAGTCTGCGCGACAGAACCGGCGTGCAGGGTCATAGGCAAGCTTTCGTCGCTGGGCAGGTTCAAGGAGAACAGGGCGAATGAGGGAAGACTCGCATGAACCAGTTGGTTTGCCATTGCTACGACTGTCTGGTGCTGATGGCGAGGGCAGTGCGTGACAGCTGGTCTTGAGCTTGAGGCGGTGAGCGTCCGAGAGAGGTTTTATTGCAGCGAGAGGTTCAGGTATCTTTGACAGAAGGATTCTGCTCGAGTCGAAGTTCTGGTAGCAAGCTGAAAACACTCAATCAAGCTCAAAGTGGCTTGTTTGAGTGTTGATGATGCCCTCAGAAACAGTTTCGGCCATCGCGGTAATGGGAGCCGAGCTTTTATTTTAACACCGAATAGCTTCGTCCCCCGTAATATTGATTGTCAAGTCATAAGGTGGTTGTCCTCCAAGGACACAATCCCATGGTCTTACCAGACAAAGATAACCTTGGTGCTTATGCACAAAGATCCATGATCTCAATGAGCTTTGTGCAAAAACCATGACTCGGCCCGTTCTTCGCTCGACGCTTACGGAATTGTGTCAAAATTCAGGTTGAATTCAACTTATTGGCGGTAAGCGGAAACTAATTTTTGATCTGAAATACTCATCGTGTACGTAGAGTTGAGCGCCTGTGGCATGCCTTCCGGGCAAGTAGCCGGCGTGCAATGAACAGGCACTGTGCGAGAAGCGGGTGCGTTATAGAATTCAAATGATCGAGAACTGTTGAGTTGAAAGGAGGGTTATGAAGCAGGACCTGTGATCACTTGGATGCGCGCAAACGCGCTCCAGGAGACAGAAGAGTTGAGGCCACGTGAAGCTGGCTCGCAAGGTCACGACTACAAGGTTCCCACATGCCGCACGATGGAGATTGGGCCGCCACCTTGAAAGTTTCTGCGATCTCTGAAGATACTGATTGCCATCGGATGCATGTGCAGTGAGACGTAACAAAGCTCCCTCCAATCTTGAGAGCAATCCGCCTGTGAGATTGCTTTCTCAAAGCACCGAGTCTAGTTCACACCATCGACTCGCCATCCGGCAAAATAAACGCCAGACTGATTCCAGAATCCCGAAAAACGCAGTCGATAAGCTTTTCAGAGGGGCACTATGTCTCCCAAGTTGTCAATCTCTAATCATAACTCCATCCGCCCAAGCCATGCACCATGCCGCGCGAAACCCTCCAAGACCTTACCTGACGCCTCGCCTTATTTGATTCAACTGAAAGTATTTGGAAGCCTGACGCGAAATTTTGTACAGAGAATCTCCACCTTCGCTACTCGCAAGAAGCGAGAGCGACAAAATCGGTTGGGCACAAGGCGTTCAAGCCAAGTACATGTAAGAAACTGGACTGGTGCCCTCGACGCGTTGGAGGTACTCACGACTGATGAGATCATCGATGCGCTTCTTGACCAGGCCGACATCTGGCTTGAAGCGGTGAGCGAGAACAGTGATGATCTCGGTGATGAGAGTAGTGTGTGTAAGTGTCTTGCGGGCCCTGTAGACGGTTAGCATGATTCTGGTAATTCTGGACAGTGCTTGCTGCTTACTTCATAATGCGAACAATCGCCGCGTCCACTATGTGACGGCGCGCTTCGTCGTTCTTCTCAACGGTGCTCTTGCGCTCCTCTACGTCCTCCACCTTCGCGTGAGCGCTGATGATGGGAGCCCGGATCTTGATCGTCTTGCTGACAAAAGCACTGTTGAAGCTGAACTTATCTGTTGGCTTGACCGACTTGTTCAGTGGCTCCTTCAACAAGACCCTCGCTTTCGAGGACAACGTTAGAGATGCCAACGCACGGTTCAGATCGTTTGTAGTTATGTTGGTGGCAGCCTGGATATCCTCATAGCCGAGCCACTCGCCATCAGCCGGATCGTTGAACAGCGTCAGGATGATCATTCCATGGGTCGAAACGGTAAGCTCGTAACGGCGTTCTTTGCTGAGAGGCCCAGTCTCCTTGCCAGGAATCTTGGGGAAAGTGCATTTGATATCAGCGGTGCCCAAGGAGGGCAGCCAGGTGAGGACACGGCCATTGCGCTCAGACAAGTAGTATTGCAAAAAGCTCTTTTGGAGACGAACGATGTCCTCAGGCCATGTGCACTCGTTCCGGGCGCCTTTGCCGTTCCTGGGAGCCATACCCTCCTGGGGCCAATAATTGCTCGTAAGAACATTGATATCGAGATGTAACGTCTTACTTTCAGCATCTCCAAGATCACGCACGTAATCCCGATATTTTGTAGTGAGTTCCTGGGACGCGTCCATGTCCTTGAACATGCCCTCGAACTTCTGGGTGAAGTGGCTACCGACCTCCTGTTTCATACGCATGATGAGCATCTTTTCTGCGTCTTGCGACTCTGACTTGCCGTGCAGAAGACGGCGTGCCAGATGCTTCTGATAGTAGCGCTGGAACATGTCCTTGTCTTGCAGGTACCGGATGAGGATGATGGCCTTGTCAAGAGTCAAGTCGACCTCTTGTTCAGTTTTGCCCTTGATACCATTTTTGAGGTTGTCGTCGATGAACAGAGACACGAATTCGGAGCAGCGGTTGAACATGTTGATGAAGTCAGAGAAGCTCTTGGTCAGGGCCGACTCCAGAACCTTGTCGCTGCTGAAACACTGACGCAGGATTGTGTCGAATTTGTCCTTGAGCGCCAACACATCGTCAACCCACTTGATCGTTGCGGCTGTCTGACGGGCTGCACCAGTGACTGGTTTGGCCTTTTCAGCACCATCGTTCGTCACGTCCTCTCCATCTTGGGCTGCTTGCGGGCCGGACAGGTTAACCTCGTTGAGCCCTCGCTCAATCTCGATGCCCAACTCGACGATACGAGTGGACAAGACTTTCTTCAGCTTGTCGATGCCTCCGTCGACTCCAGGGCGTGCGACCAATCGGTAGAGAATGGTAAGCTCCTCGAGGCGGTTGTGGTCGACCATGGTCCGAAGGCCAGTCACATCATGCATCAAGAATCTGTCTAGCTGCTTCGAAATCAGCTCGTCTTCCACGACAGCGATCAGCGCGCCCCGGCTCTGCTTGGCCACGGTGGTCTCGCAACGGTCGATCTCGTCTACGATACGCTGGTCGGTATGCCGCAGCCAGTCAGTGATATCGCCGTCGGCCAGGATCTGCTGAGCATCACGAGCGAAGAATTGACGGCTGCTGCTGATAAAAGCAGGCTCGAACGTGGTTGAATACAGGCGGAAATCGTCCATAAGGTCGTCGCTATGAGGCAGCGTCTCGTACATTTGAAGCACCCTCTTGACCAGGTTGCGATCAATAACATCGCCATTTCGCTCCATATTGATCAAGTCGAAGATGGCGGCGTTGATAATGTTGGTCAGAGGGCCGTCGATGCCTG
Source organism: Plenodomus libanotidis (assembly GCA_022609195.1). Lineage (NCBI taxonomy): Eukaryota > Fungi > Ascomycota > Dothideomycetes > Pleosporales > Leptosphaeriaceae > Plenodomus > Plenodomus libanotidis. The sequence goes on from JAGKQA010000003.1 coordinate 173,645, forward strand.
GGAATTGTCGGCGCAGGATGTGGTCTCTGTATAGGCCGAGGACTGTGACATAGATGGGAGGGCGATCCTCACTAGGACCGCCTCGGTCGAGATACATCAAGACATCGGTCGCCATGCTCATAGCAGAGGTGTGGCCTTCCCACGAGTCCCGCAGGCCCTTTAGAAACTTTTCGCTGGCATCGCGCCGCTCGTTGGTGCTGGTGTCGGGTAGCTCGCCCAGGACAAGGTTGACCAGGTTGCTCCCAGACGCCAATTCGAAGATGGGCGGCAGGACCTTCTGGTCAAACCATTCGCGCTCAAACCCGTCGACCTTCTCGTACAGATCGACGCCTCTCTTCCTGACGACGATCTTGTATGATGCGCGGTATAGTTGCTCGAATGACAGGCTGCCGCAGTCGCGGTTGTGGATGTCGGTCAGGGCCGAGCTCAGCATCTTCCAGCAAGCTTCAAACTCGGCATCTTGGTTGTTCCTGCCAATGTAGCTTCGACCGATGGGCTGTTCGTAGGCCATATTAGTCAGTGTACCGTTAGGGCAAAGCAGATGCGTTTTGATTGTCACTGAAGTAAGGACAACTTCTTTTTGGGGTGGGAAAGTGGGGGTTGACCAAGCAACTTCGACTTCACATCAGGAGCAAGTATCATCAAAGGGAAGACAAAAGTGGACGGTACCTTTTTGGGGGGCCTGATCTTCCCAGCTGGTCTCTGCATATTGATTCGATGTGTTGCCCTAGGGCACTGTGTTGGCGAATGAAGGTTGGGAGGAAAACGGATCAGTGAAGAGAAGACTCGGACGCCATGTGACAAAGCACACAAAGGCTGGCGAAGATGTCACAAACTGAGTGGGCAATCTGCTCTAAGAGAACCGCAGGCTGTCAGTGACAGTTAAGGAGGTTGGTGAGGGTAGACTGGCTGCTTCAGCAAGTAGAGATGAGTCAGATGTCAAAAGGTTGTCAGACAATGAAGAAAAGGTTTTGGTTCCAGGCAAAAGAAAACAAAAGGGTAAGTTAGTGGGGAAGGCTGTTGGAACGAGACGACGCTTTGGTGATGCATGCTTTCGTCGTCGATGCCCTCATCCACAGCTGTCGTGTAGTTAAAGTGCACCTAGCATGGGACCCCCCATTTCTATCTAGGTACTGTGGTAGCGTCATGAGAGCCCCGCCAACTCGCGTAGGCGCGTCTGGGTGCATGTAAATTCTTCTGGGGCCCGATGAACGGGAGCCCCTTCAATGGGGCCACCACCTGTCTGCGTGAACCACTTTTGCCTGCCGGACAGCCCGCGTCATAGGTCCTTATCCTGGCAGAATTTAACATCTGAAGCTTCGCATTGCAAATGGCATCCTAATTCACCCGTTTACGTCAACCGAACTCGGCACACACCATGGCCTCGAAAAGTATCTCGTTCGGTCTTCGGACGGCGGCTAACCACAGACAGACGCTCTTTCCACATACACGCTCCATCGCAACAGCGACAAGACAGATCACACGCGCGAGAACGACTGGGACCACAGCCTTACTCCAGCCGCCAAAACGTTGGACGCCAGCGACCCAACCGCCCTCCTTACGCAGCCTCGCTCGGCGCGCATACTCAGCACCCTCCACAACAAGCCCCCCAGCGCCCAACACGCCCAAACAACCCTCCTACGAACTCACATTCACCTGTGTGCCGTGCGGTTCGCGCTCCGCGCACACCATCTCCAAGCAGGGCTACCACCACGGCTCGATCCTTATCACCTGCCCGTCGTGCCGCAACCGCCACATCATCTCCGACCACCTGCAGATCTTCGGGCCGGACAAGATCACCGTCGAAGAGTTGGTAAAGAAGCGTGGGCAGCTCGTGAAGCGTGGCACATTGGGCGAGGATGGCGACATCGAGTTCTGGGAGGACGGGAGCACCACCGTGCGGAACGAGAGGCAGGGCGAGTGCGAGGGGCAGGATCCTAAGGCGCCGGTGAGAAAAGAAAGAGGAGAGGTACAGGAGGACGACGGAGAGATCGCGGGTGCCTCGTTTGGGAAAACATAAGCATACGCTGTGTACATGGCATTTGCATTTACTGGCGTTTTGGACATGGGATACCCTCAAAAACTTAGACGTGTCTGTCTGAACGTAGAGAAGAAAGTCCTCAACTCTAGAGACAATGTGCGGTGCAATATATTGGTTTTGACCGTTACTTGCTGTATTGTGCGACCTCCCCCTGAGACCCAGTCGCATCAGGGAATTTGACTTCGGTTCTTCCAGATGAAACTACACTTATGGGCAGAAAGGTGATTACACGATCAGCTACACGAATACTGTACGGTTGGGTCAGGATCAAATAGTAAAACCAGCTTGAGACAAATACCGTAAAGACGGGTACACTTGGGCAATTTGACAGGCAGATTCTCGAATTTAGCAAGCGGACGGCGTCTTTGAAGTAATCACATCCGAGACGATCTCCTAGGACACTGGCCTTCTGCTCAAATGTTTGTAGCATCAGTGGTGGGCCTAATTTGACCTCAATGCATCCAGCTTTCCAACCGTGGGTCCTGTCATGAGAGACATCAAGACTACATCTGTTCTTGTAGCCTTGCTCAAATTTTTGTACTTGCTTCTACTATAGCGCTTTGAAATGCTCATCAATAACCCCTCCGATGATTCCGATGCTCACCCACCCTCTCCTTCCTGCGATCCTTCTTGCGATCCAGCTTCCTCCGCTTATCCTTCTCATACCTCTCAGGCGCTGTGACTGCCTCGACCTTGCGCTTGCTATTCCTAGCCATGCGGCGCTCGCGCATCTCCTCGCCCACCGCCAGCAGCTGCCGCGTGTATGCCTCTGTGCCGAGCTTCTTCTGCATCTGGTCCATGATCTCCTGTGCCTTTGTTTTCAGCGTCTCGTAGCGTGTCTTGAAGAGCTCGTCGACCGAGAACGGTGCCGGGATCGATACATCCGTGAGATTGCGTACGGGACGCAGGATTCGGCGCGCCGAGAGGGCGAGGATCTCGGGGGACGAGGACTGTGTGAGGTGCTCGAGTGCGGAGACGGCGGCGAGCTTGGAAATGAGCGCCGGCGCGCGGGGTGGCACTTCGCGCTGGATGATGGCTGCGAGGCGGGCAAAGATGTAGCGCATTGTCATGGTGCGGGGCTTCTTTTCTTCGGTGTCCTCGTCGTCCTGCTCCTTGTCTACCTCATTCTCTTCTTCTTCGTCGTCGTCATCAGACTCGTCGTCTTCTGCGACCGTGGTATTCAAGAAGCGGGAGACAAAGACCAGAATCTGCATGCTCTCTTGTGCGAGTGCCTCCTCAACTTCAAGATCTCGCAGAGTGCCAAGTAGTAGCCGGATGATCTGCGCAATCTGATCCTGCTCAAGCTTCTGACCATGAAACCCAGCGACTGTCTGTCCCTTACCAGCCGCAGCAGTGTTGCTGGCAAAGTCCCTCAGGTACCGTGCTAGAAGTTTCACCGCGTTGAGCTTGACCACTGGGCGCTCATTTGACATGCAGCTAAAGCAGCCAGTCCACAAGTCGGTGGTGTCCTTAGCCAATAGTCTTGCAGGGTGTTTGTCCACCAAGACATGTACTGCATTGAGCGCTGTATTGACAAGCTCCCAACCCGCTGTCTCCTCGTCCTTCAATACGCTCGTAATTTTGCCCGTGAGTAGCTTGACATCCTTCTTGTCCTTTTCAACGGATTCTCTGGCCTCAAAGTAGAAGCCAAAGATTTGCAGCCCTAGCTTCAACACGGCCACGTTGCCGTCTTGGTTGACGACCCACGACCTCATCTTCGAGAGGAACTCATGCAGCCTATCCGGGTCTGTTTCTGCCTCGCGGAAGATTTGCTTGATCAGCTCTCCCGCAGCAAGGCGACACCTCTCACTCTCATCATTGCCAACCAGCAAGACAAGTGGAAAGAAGCATGCCGCGCCGACATCCTTGACAAAGTCATCCGCAGACTTGGTCAGCAACAGATGCACTATCTCCATGACCGATAGCCGACCACCCTCGCGTGGGTACCTGAGGTTGGCGATGATGAACTCCATCTGTTTCCACCATCGACTCTTCTTCTGGGGGTACTCGCGCAGGAATTGGAAAAAGGCGCCACGAGCCAGATCACGCGTGTCCTTATCGTCGTTGGTGATCATGACAGTACCGACGTAGTCGAGGGTGTCGTAGATAACGGCCGTCTCGATCTTGCGGACGAGGACTGAGCGCAAGAAGTTGAATGTAACATGGCGGTATAAAGGCTCTGTGAGGTCGTCCTTGAGTTTGCCGAGGAGCGTATCGATGGCCATTTCCTTGATCAGAATCTCGCGGCGATCGCGAAGAACGACGGCCAGAAGCTTGAGAGCAGTCTGAGCCAGGTTGGTGGTCGTGGAGAGTGACTGAACGACACATTTGGTAGCGTCCTTCGCGGCAACCTTGTACAAGTCATTCAGCTCTTTAGTTTTTGATGGCACGCGGACTAAGACCGTGAGAAGCTTGAACGCCGCAATCTTGACCTCTTCCTCGCCGGCGACAATGGCGTCACCGAGAATGGGCAGGAACCCCTTGAGGTTCGCTGCAGTCCGGAGACTCTCATGTTTTCTCAGCACGGATCGAAGAATATCAATGGCAAATCGCATAAGCTTGTAGGTGTGCTTGCTTGCTGCGCCGCGGTCTTCACGCTTGGCGCCCTTTTGCACCAAGTATCTCCTGAGCTTGGGGTCGATTCTGGCCTCAGCCTCGGGCTTTCTGCTCTTGTAAACCTCCTGCACGACCTCGTAGCAGAAAACCAGACTGTCTCTGCTTTCAGCCGCAGGGTTCTTTTGCAAGCCAGACGCGATTCTGTTGAGCAACTCGTCGATCTTGCTGACCATGCGCAAGGTCAATTTGACAACTAGCAGGGCTTGTAAAGGCCTCACAAGCTCCACAAGCTGGGTGATCGAGGCGGTCGAAGCAATGAGCTCCATACTGTCCTGACTCTTGCTGCTTTTGACCTCCTTCATCTTGCTGATGTAGCCCTCCTCGTCCTTTTCTTGGCCGCTCACGCCGAAGACGTCGTCCATGATGACTATCACCATGGACTCTAAGCAGTAATCGAGGTCACCTTGCTCGAACTCCGGTATCACAGCCAGCAACAAAGTGTGCAAGGTGTACGACAGCACATGAAGTTGCGTGCCGGACGGCAAAGCGCCGCGGAGTTCCTTGAGGATGAAACCGAATGAGGGTGGGCCCAAGATACATGCGATCTTAGCCAGCGTGCCCCGGGCCATTTCTCGAGACTCCCAGGACTTACTCCTAAGGATGTGACAAATGTCCGTCAGAACACTGGGAAGTTGTTGGCTGAGAAGATTGTCAGGCAATAGGCGCAAAAGCTTGACAAGAATCACAGCCACCGGCACACGAGCACTGACAGTCTCCTCGTTCTTGTGATGGAGGTGGGCCAACAGAGGCGGAGTCAATGTGGCGCCAAATTCCTCTGCCATCTTGTCCTGACCGGGTATCGTCCGAGCGAGGCGGCGTTTGAACCCAGTGATGGAGTCAGCAGGCTCGTCTACTACCATGGCGGTATCGTCCTTGCCATCGGCAGTTGTCTCGTTCGCTTCCGAAGCGGTGCCATTCTTGCTCTCAACAGCCGCGACAAGGGACTCGACAGTCTTGTCCATCAGACGAATCACCTGCTTGTGTATCTCCGGCCGTGACTGAAGGTAAGTGATGTATCGGCGCAGCACTGCCCTGTAAGACAACCATTCTAGCGAGCCAGCAAGACTGGCGATTGATGCGGCGGCTTGCGCACCTAAACCTTGGTCGTCACCCTCCCGGCCCAAGACGAAGTGCTCCAGCAATGGGAGGAGTATATGGGCAACATTCTTGCTGCTGAATTCATTCTCTTCATTGGCAGCGGTCAGCACCTGGAGTGCCTGAAGTTGCTTCGAAACAGACGGTGTCAGGATGTTGCTGAAGAATGCCTTGCTGGAGTCCTCCTCATCGGCAGGCACAAGGACAGCCAGGTCGCTCACCGGCGCCCAGCGACTCAGTTTGGCGACCAGATGACCAAGCAGGCGAATAGTCTCTCTTCGAATGGTTTCTGATGGCTCTCGGACTCCAGACTGAATAGCTGGCAGGATGACCTCGCCCACAATGTCCACGTATGAGCTCTGGGCATCGGTGCCCCAAGCCTCAGCGGCAGCGTCGATGAACTTGCACAAACCATCCGTGGAGTTGGAACACAAAATGCCAAACTCCTCGTCTTGGCTCAAGTAAAAGACAAAGCTGTGCAATAATGGCAGCCACTGGTTGATTGTCAGAGGGTCCTTTCTTCGCCTCACAGCATTGAATGCGAGCAGACGGCGATCATAATCGGGCTCGTCCAGTCTCTCTGCGACATAAGCATTAAGGTTTGCGCATAACTGAGCAACTTCTTGCACAGCCGGATCACGGGTGGCGAAGGCCAGCAACACCTTTGACAGTGACTCCCTGTTGCGCTTGTCCTTGAAGTAGCTGAAAAGAGAGGCCAAGGTCTTGTAGACACCTTGCTTCAAAACCGCATCATTATGTATGTCATCAGCAGTGATGTAGTGCTCCAAAACCAGAAGCAGCGCTCCCTTGACCTTGGGACTCACGCGGCGAGCGGGCTGATCGAGAAGGTGCGTCGAGATTTCGACCAAGTTGCGTGCATTGCGCGAGCCATCCACGACAGAAGAAAGCTCGACGACTGTGTCAACGCAAGCTTCCAGTGTGCGGACCTCGATGTCGTTGCGTGATTGCAAGAAACCGCTGATTTCGCTGAGAATTTTATCGGCGTTTGGATCAAGCAACTCGGCCTTGATCGGACCGGCAAATTCTGACTCGCTCTTGGGGACTTGAGCGAGCTTGACGAGGTTCTGTATGATACCCAAGGCAAAAATTCTGACCTCTGTCTTGCTCTTGTCAAACCCTACACAGTCCGCAATCTTGGGCAATACGTCTGCATTGATGGCAAGGGTAGTAGCGGTGCGTGGAAGGAGGGACCAAGTGTCGAGGAGTCTCCAAGTCCATGAAATGCCCTGTGCCATCTCCTCTGGGGGCAAATCAATGACCGGAGTGACAATTTCGGCAACAATCGATTGCTGGTAGTGTGTCCAGTCAAAAGTTTGGCTGTTCTTGAGCAGACCACAGATACACTTGAGCGATGTCGTCCTCGCCATCTTGTAGAGCGAGGCGCTGCTGGTCTTGTCATCATCAATACTTGCATCGTCGTCGTCGTCGTCGTCCTTTTGTTCGGCTTGGCGCAAATTGCGAGAAGCAGAGAATAGGCAGTACAGAACAGCATTGACCAGTGGGTCCATATATCTCTCAACACTCGTACCAATCTCGTTGATAATTGACTGGACCATGTTGAGGAAACCGACCTGCTGGCGGGGAGTGATCTTCTCTTCGCGGAACACGCTTTCCTTCAGACCCGATGCATCGGCGACACGAACGCCTCTAAGGTGACCAAGTGCGATATCAAGGAAGCCACCAATGTCTTCGATGGACAAATTCCTGACGATTGCAAGTCTGGTCGCGTGAAGTCCGTTTCGGCCGCTGGCCGCGCCCTTCTTGGATGTGGCTCTGCCGTACAAGACGCGCAGCAAGACTGGCATCAGCTCTGCACGGTGTTGCGCCTGTATGAGGTTTTCGCCTTGCAGGAACACTGTCAGCTCATTCTTGAATCGAGACTCATCAAGCAGATATTCCAAGTTCTCCCTGTAAGGCTTGACACCCTCTTGTTTCCACGCAAGGATCGCCTTCAGAGCGAGCTTCTGAATCTCGAGATCGCGGTTTGCCAAGAGGCTAAGAAGCGTGCTGTAGACCTGTTGACTCTTGTAGAGCACCTTCGGATTGCCAACTTGTGCGAAGACTCCAATCAGCGCTTTCTTGTCTGGTAGAGACCAAAAGTCATCCTCGGCAAGGACTGACTCCTCTTCTTCGTTGTCCGAAGCACTACTTTGAGCCTCGTCGAGCGACAACAGAAACGGCACAACCTTCCTTGAGTGCTTCTCTGCCAGGGCTGGGGTTGCCGAGAAAACCTTCAAGGCTTTGTCACGAGCGTTGGGGACGAATTCAGGTACCACATCTTGCTGTTGCTGCTCAAACTCTTTCAACAGAACATTTGTTGGCTCATCAAGGGCCTCGCCTATTGGACGACTCTGTTCCTGCAGCTGTGAGAAGTTGATGCATGCGAAGGTGGAGCCAGCGTAGCCTTTGCCGCCATAAGCAGGCGACTGGGGAGGCGTCCAGCGAGGCGAAGATATTTGAAGCCATGAAAATGCTCGATTGAAGATGAGCTCGCCGGCGGTCTTGACCTCCGCGACTTGTTTCAGAGCCTCCACAGCCTCATCCCAGACGGGCGCCAGCGGAATAGTGAGCATACCGAAAAGATACGCTGGAACTGCTTGACGCAACCAAGAAGTCTCCTCTAGCCGCGGGTAGGATACGGCAAGGCGACGCAAGTGAACTGCGATGGCGCGAGGGCTTTGGTGATCCAGTGGAAGTTGCTCCACCATGATCATCGTAGATAAACACGAATCCTGATCAGGCGTAAATGGCAGAATCTCGAACATACGCAGCGATGCCAGTCGAAGCGGTCTAGATGAGCTGGCGAGATTGTTGACAAGCGACAAGATGAATGGATCATCTTCAGACATTGGGCTTTCGCTTCCCCTGTCTTTCTTGTGCTTCACCATTTCTTCCTCGTATGCCAGCAAAGCTTCAAGAAAAGTTGCACTGCGGGAAAACCTTGGCGCGGCTGCCTTGAGTAAAGGGCTCAACGAGTTATCCACAGTGCCAGATGCTTTGCCCATCTTCAGGTATGCCAGGAATCCATGAGTGACAATGAAGCGAGTCTCTTCGGTGTCGAGCGAGGAAGAGGGTCTTAACGCGAGCTTCAGCTTCTTAAGCAGCAACTCGGCTATTCTGACGCTTGTGGACGGATGAAGGCTGGTCGACTCTAGTACTCGTAGAAGTGCAGCATATTTCGGCAAGCACTTGTCCCTCCAAACGTCCGGATTCTTGCCATGCGAGCCTTGCTCGGGAAACGAGGTATTGCCCAACTCTTCGAATTTGTTGACAATCTGGTCTTGCCATGATTGAGGCAGTGGACAGCCTCCCTTGTCGTCCGCTGAGGGTAGTGCGTCAGACGCTACCAGTCTCGGAAGTAACACGCATAAGAGGTCTTCGTTAGAGTCTGCCGACCAGTGTGCCGTGATGAATTTCTGAAATGGATTTTGGAACAGGCTGCGGAACCGCGTCCCATTGAATTCGGCGAGACAGGCACAGAACGGAATGTACCACCTCATCAACGGCTCGCCAGTCATGACCTTGTTGAAGCTGTTGAGCGACGGAATTAGGGCGTCCATCGGCGCTTGACTCCAGCAAATGGCAGTATGAACCATGACGTCCTCCCATATGATCGGGCCGGCAATCCTGGAAATCTTTTGACCTCCCTTCGAAATTGCTTCTAGGGTCTTGACCAGCATCTTGATGAAGGCTGTCCAGTCTGTGATCCTGGAGCCGTCACGGACGCCCGCGATAATTCCAAACAGTCGCGGATACAAGGCCAAGCGATAAGGATTCTCATCGGTCGCCGGGTCTTCGATTGCTTTGGATGCCGAGTCGTTTATGGAAGTGATAAGAGCTGCGAATGGCTCGGGAGTCGAGTGATGGATAACATTTGTGAGAACACCACAGCAGACGTCGGTCCAGAATAGCGAATTACCTGGTTCCAGTTCCTGCGCTGGAACCGCTGAAAGGAGTACGTCGAAAACGTGATTCGCAGTCGAATGTAGCGTATTGCCCGAGCTCTTCATTGACTCGGAAAACATGGTCATAACTCCCTGCCTGTACATCTCAAATTGCCTGGATTGAAGCACCGCGTCCAGTTCGTGATCAGCAACATCAGCGTCGCCTCCCTCCTTGTTCTTCCTCACCAATGTCTTGGCCAAGTCCTTCATATCATCCCTCACATGTTGTACAATCCTGGGGAGCGCAGTCAAGCGGTGGGAGGGCGAAGCAGCTTTCTTGATCAAGAAGCTCATGGACTCGGCGGCGAATCTGTTGATGTGAATGGGATGCCTCGTCTTGCCCAGAAGCCCCGACAGCATGTCGTAAGTCGGGCGCAAGTCCGGAACGATCAGTTTTGACAGGTATTTGAACAGCCATGCGAGCGCTCCGAACGTCCACTCTATCACATCAGCGCCTTGTGATTTGCCGGCAATGGCGACCAGTAGTTGCAGGCTTCGCTGGTAGTATTTCTCGAATTTGGCGCCGAGATCGTGGGCAAAGGCCGTCAAGAGGTCTAGCAACGGCTCAAGAGCCTCTTTCTCCTGCGCGCCGATATATGTGGCCAAGATGTCGAAGATTGTGCTCTGGTGATGGACGATCTGCGGGAGGGTTTCGCAAAGAGGGTAGACTTCGCGCTTGAAATTCGTGAAGGGTTTGGATATGTTGAGATCGGCCCATTTTGAGATGCCGTTTCGGAAGTAAGAGGTGGTGACGGAGAGGTCTTCATTGTCAAGGTCGTGTCGGCGCACTTTGCGCAGAGGGTCGAGGGAATTGAGCTTTGAGATCTTTGTGGAAAAGGACTCCCAGCGGTGGTTTTTCTGATGTGGCGTTGTATTCTTGTGTTTGCGCACCTTTGCGATCCTCCCGCCGGCTGTTACGGAGGTCGACATGTTGGTGGCGTTGATGTTTCGGTGGAGAGTGCACTTTGAGGGTGCTTGGATGGGCTCGTCGCGCTGCAGTCGAAAAAGGATTATGCGAATCGAGCCCGCTGGACTTTTTTTTACTGCAGGGATGGGGAATGACAGGGGTATACCTAGAGACCACGCTAAGATAACTTTGATAAGAACAACTGCAGATACGAAAGACCACCCGTCACCACAACATCCTTCCTGAGATCCCTTTGGTGGTATATGTGCTATAGTATATTGAATTTGGATATGCTTTCTGGAGGACAATTTTGCGTAAGTTCGTTACTATGGAACGCCTTCCAGTTCAGGACAAGGGGATCGACTCTTATTCCAATACAGGTGTCTGAAGACTAGGCCTTGCTGCGGGCTGACAGCATCCTTGTCCGTGCCTTGAATTTCTGGGGAGCCACTGAGGCGTACCTGTGATGGACCTTGACTTGACTTCACTTTACCTCCCAAGGCCACTAACATCTCTCAAACAACAACTCACTCAAAATATTAATCATTTCTTTTCCATTCGACCCATTCCCTCTCACTTACCTCAATTTGTGGTGACACATCTTCAGTTCTCGATGGACTAGGTCAATCTCAACATCCTTAGTCCTATCCCCACCTACCTTGTTCAACAGCATACCACCCTATTCCCTAGTCAGGCATATCTAGCTCGTGGGACAGTTGCCTCTCGACTTCGGACACTGACTTCACCATCCCTCAACTGATCACTGCTCTTCTGAAGAACTCCTGTTCCCTTTCTCAATCAAGTTCTTCGCCTTCGGTCCTTCCATCTGGCTTGTCAGGTCCCTTCCTCTCAGAGTCATGGCCACTCCTCAGGGCCCTGCAAGGGCGACTCCGAAAATGTTAGTACATTCCTTTTTCATCTGCTCCTGGCTTGATAAGTCTGACCTGTGTCATCCTGAAACAGCATCGTTGTTGGTGGTGTCGACGGCAAACTGCAGGCCTTCTTCAGCAAGCTGTCAAATTTGAACACTAAGCATAATTTCTCTTTTGCAATCGTTGTTGGCAACCTGTTTTCAGTCGAGGATGGCGATTCCGTCACCGATCTCCTGGCAGGAAAGATCCAAGTACCAGTCACCACCTACTTCACTGTCGGCACTCACGCACTGCCGGCCCGCATCGCCGAGAAGATCATCAACGACGAGTCCGAGATCTGCCCAAATCTCCACTATTTGAACAAGAGCAGCATCACCAAGACCTCTGAGGGCGTGCGCATCGTGACCCTTGGTGGCGTTCTGGACCCGGAGATCCTGGGTGGCGGTCCGTCTAAGGAGCAGCACCTCCCCTATCACACCTCTGCCGATGCGAAAGCTTTGCGCGGTGCCAACTCGGCCGATATCCTCCTCACAGCCGTCTGGCCCTCCTTGATCTGGAAGGGATCTCAACAGGCACTTTCCTTCGATATCAACACGGTGCCCACTAGTGATGACGTCGCAGACCTATGCGCCCACCTCAAACCGCGCTACCATTTCTGTCCCTCACCAGACGTCTTCACTTTCGAGCGAGAGCCTTTCTTCCACGCTCCACCCGATCCTTCCACGGACCCTCCTATGACTCGATTCGTCTCTCTTGCTCCTTTCGGCAACAAGGCGAAGGCCAAAACCATCCACGCGTTCGAAGTCAAAGCCCCAGGCCCCATTCCTACAGGCAGCACCGTCTCACCCTTCCTAGCTCGACCCGACGCGTCCAGGAAGCGCCCCGCTCTCTCTGATGATATTGGCTTCTCCCGTTTCGGCAACGGCCACTACGATGGAGGCCGTAATAGCCGGCGCAAGGGCAACGGCGGGCAGCGCATGCCACCCCCTGGTCCGGACACGTGCTTCTTCTGTCTGAGCAGGGACAACGCGGAGAGCCACATGGTGTGCTCGGTCGGTGAAGATGCGTACCTTGCTACGGCCAAGGGCCCTCTGACCACTTCCACCACCTTTGCTGAGTATGGAGTCGACGCCAATATGGACTACCCGGCCCACTTGATCATCACTCCACAAGAGCACGTCTCCACTGTTAGTCAGTCCGTGATGGGTCAGGAGACCGCGGAGAAGACCTTCAAGGAGATGACTCATTTCCGAGAGGCTATGCAGGCTACAGTGTCGCAGCTTTCGAAGCAAAAACTGGGCGCTGTCACTTGGGAGATCAACCGCGGTGCTGCCGGTCACGTCCACTGGCAATTCATGCCCGTGCCTGCCGATCTGATCGCGAAGGGTCTGGTCGAGGCTGCATTCAGAGTCGAGGCGGAGAACTTGAAGCTTCCAGGCCTAGAGGTGAAAGACTTTAGCCTTGCTGATGAGGTCCCTGGTGACTACGTCAGGGTGTGGATCTGGCACGAGGAGGATGGAGAAGACGTAGGCAAGATCATGAGCAAGTGTCTGCTGATGCGATTTGACGAGAACGTTCAGTGGTTTGACCTGCAATACCCCCGCAAGGTCATGGCCAAGTTGCTAGATTTGGAGGAGCGTATCGTCTGGCGCAGGTGCACGCAGACGGTGGACGAGGAGACCAGGGACACGGTCAAGTTTCGTGAGGCTTTCAAGCCATGGGATTTTACGCTGGAGGGCTAGGAGCCTTCACGCGCCACCGCTCGAGAGACCGCTCGAGCTGAGACCTGTCAAGCTAACGAGCACGGCGCCACGGGCCGCACATCGATGCCTTCCAGACAGCAGATCAGTGAACTCTGCATGGGTTTCGATACTCGTCGAGCTCGAGAGGAGTCAGCCTTCACCGCTGCGACTCAGCCAGGCCTTGTCACTTTTTCGGTCGACAACGAGCACCCCATGAGCGACCTGCTTGCTCACGTCCACAGCCCCAATGAGCGCCCGGGCGCTCCTGTCGACAGTACCGGAGATACCATGCACTCTGTGTACGGCCACCAGCGCCGCCTTCGTCGCTATTCCAACTCAGACTAGGACTGCGTGGGAGGATGTGCATCATGCATTGCGCCATGCGAAGGTCTCCAAACGATGTCTTGGTCGCGAGTCCCTGCCCTGTATGAAGAGTGAATGGTTGCATTCAGGCGAGGAGGGCAGTTTCGGGTTGGCATGCATCATTTTGGCGTCGGAATGGAAGATACCCTGGCGTTCTAAAGGACTAGAGACATAGCCATAGCTTTCAATTATCGCAAAAGCCAGAGTCAAGCATTTACTCTCGTTAGTGTGAGGACAGTATGTGCAGAGCGTGATTGCTTGCAGTGTCTGCAGTAACCATCTGTCGAGCGATGATATCCGCCTTCTTGAGCCCAGCCTTGGACTTCAAGCCACCAGCATACCTTGCCGGCAGAAGGTCTTCTCCTCTCTATGCGCAATCCCATCTTCCAAAGGGGGCAGGAGGATGTTGGGCCTAGCATGAGCAAACAATTTCGCACAAGGTGCAGGAGGCATTCTCTTCCTCCGTCCTGTACTACTCGCAAAAACCTCGCCAGAGCGCCCTCCCACTACGAGATCTCGAAGTCCTTAACCCTCCACGCAACTGGCATGCACCCGCTGGGTCCTGGCCCCGAGCCTCAGAAAAAGCGGCACACATCCCAGACCTAGCCCGTCCTCATTCCCCAGAACCGCCTCTCTCTGGCGTCTCCGACAGGGTCCACAGACATCGCAGAGCGTCCCGCCGTACACGAGCTTCTTTGCGTTCCGAGGCCTAGAAAGACGTGGAGCACTTGTATTGTACATGCCGGCGTCTTGTCCCGTCTTGTACTGCGTAACCAGTATTCGCATACCTGAACGGAAAAGACTGACAACAAAGCAACGTGTGCAAAGCGCAAGTGAAGTCGCTCAGCTAGTTCCCCGAAGAGATGCCAATAAGTCCTTGTGCGCCCGCCATTCCGTGCTGCTAGACGACGGCGTCGTACAGACAGGCCAAAAACAAAGTATCACCGACCACAAGACAGGCTCACTGGGACACGGTCACACGCACGCAAGGCACGCGAAACCACGAGGCCACTACAAGCACTCACGGAATTGCAGTGTAACAATCACCATGTCATCGGTAGCAAAACCAAAAGGCTTCATGAAGTTTTTGTGCTTGAATTTGTTTCCCATACCCCTTTTTCATACCCTTCGTTACGTTTTAAGACGCAAGTCAGCCAGTCAAGGCCTCGCGCTTTTACAGAGACTCGAAGAAATGGAAACTGAAGAACAAAGGGCGTCAACTGTTCCTGATCGCTGTCCACCTACTCCCTCCCTTCCAGAAAAAAGTAAGTAGATGCTCGCTTCAGCAAGCCGCAGCAAGGTGCAGTAGCCGCAGTGACTAGATCGCTGGTATAGCAGGACTAGGAAATATCTAGTTCCCGTTTCCTTCCATCCTCACGCTGAAGGTGATAGACGCTTCAAGCCTGGGAATAGGCTTCCCACAATATGATCTATTTTGCGGTCTTTTCTTCGTTCGTCGGATTTCAAGTTCCACATCAAGGTGCTTGGAACCACACTGAGGCGTCAGACACCTCGTCATACAGACCAGACTCATGTGCCAAGTTGGCTCTAATGGTATGACATGGAAATCTGCTGTGATGATCAAGTGCTGACATTGAATACAAGGGAAAGTTTCGATTGCTCCGGTAGATGGCGAACCGGGACAGTGGGTTGAATAGGTTGGAAGGGTGCTGCCTCTCGAGAGGTACACTGTCGTAAGTCTGAGTGGGCGACATGAAGAGGATCCATAGGTAAGGGCCTGGATCGTCGCTCAGTTTAGAAGTCATGAAATTCGTATCATGAACAAGGCTTCGAGATTTTTGAGGCCAGGAAAATTGTACAGAGGAAATGTTGTTGGGTTGCATGAGGTGGAGCGACCACATGCAAGGAGCCAGTTCGGGCATTGGATCCAGAAAGCTAGGGTAAAATGCCACGGTGATGCGATGCAATTCTATGCCAATGCGTCTTATGCCGGAAAGAATGAAACCTAGGATTCTTCAGGCAGTGGCAGATGAGCTGCAAAAGCTCATTGCCTTGAAGAGCTGTTGAGTTCGCATGGTGAGCTCTGGATAGTCATTAAAGATGTATCGTTGAGAAAGTGGCGGCAAGAATGACGATGGTGAATGAGCTGCTTGATAGATCCAAAACGGGTATGATGAAATCTTGACTGGCATCAAGGTACTGATTGCTGAAATCTCAGCAAAGGAGATCGGGAAAGCCGATTGCACACACAGCAAGCCAGCGGTAGTGAAGTGAGGTTAGTCGCTTCAATAAGAAGCCATGCGCCTAGCATGGCTTCTGTCCTGGCTACAGCTGGGCGAATCACCAAGTTGCATTGGGGAATCGTCGAAGCTGCTGCGAAAAGAGGCTGAAGGCGACTCGCAGCGCAAATCGGTCTTCTCACCAAAAGCATACGTCTGGGCGCGGCCCAAGGCCTTACGGGTCTGGCGGAGACGGTTCATCTCCTTCTCGCAGGTATTGGCGTGCTCAGCGGCATCCATCTCGACGTACGCCTGGGGATAGCAACGTTCGCGGTGCTCAGAGAAAAATGTGCTATACCCACCATCCAAGATGTACAGCTCGGGGTAGGTCAATCGCGGATAACACTCAGCATTGAAGATGCGGTCCTCGGAGCGAACATGGCGAGCCATCAAGGGAGCTCGGTGGGCTGAGTATTCGCAGTGAAACACAAGGAGAGTCCGTCCCTGGGGCGGGCTTTCGAAAAGCTGAGAGGCCAAAAGTTCCTTGTCATTGTAATTGACGGCGCCGTCAACGTGGCCACCATCGTACTCGTATTCGAAGCGAGAATCGACGATCAACCGGTTGTCATACTGCTCGTCGTATTTGCCATCGAGGATCTCGAGGAACGTGGACCGGGAAATGCGAGGGATGCTGTCATTGGGGCCGTCTGGAAAGAAATGAGGTAGAACCAGCTCTGCAGGCTCTTCCATATCCATGACGGACTGCAGCTTGGGCTGTGCGTTCAGGTCTTCCTTAGGGTTGATCACATCGCCCGAATTCTCGAACATGCTCAAAGACCGCCTGTACGCTTTCCTGGGGCGTTCACGAGCATTGCCTAGGCGTCGAGACTGCGAGGTGATGGGCGAGCCATTACGAGTAGGTGCGGCGCTCAGACTGAACAGTCTGATGGGTCGGCCTACACCAGAGCACAGGCTGGCAGCTGACACTGCCCGTCGCTCCTGTGGCGGTGAGTCTTCAAAACACTCGCTCAGAGATAAGTTAGAGGACGAAGAGCTGGGCCGACCGTCGTTGCCGAACTTGAAGCCAGAGACTTGATTTTCGGGGTGCAGGCGACTTGGCATGGCGGAGGTAGAATATCCTTTGGTCCTGGTCAACGAAGGGCGGCGTAGGGTCATCTTACGACGGCTGAAGAAAGGTCAGTGATGTATCCTAGCCCACGATTCATTAATGTGGACTAACTCGGCAAGTTTCTGTGCTTCTGCAGAAGTTCTACGGGCAATTGGAGCCGGAGACTCCAGCATCATTTCCTCGTCGTCGTTGTCGAGGCTCACCGCTGGGGTGGGCGAATGGATCTCGACCTGGGCAACATAGGCACCTTTGTACATGGGGACAGGCGAGATGTCCATGTCCATGCCTGGTGAGGAGGTAGCTGGTAGAGGAGGAGTCGTCTGGTATTCTGTGCGTACGCCATCAATCTCACGTTTTCTAGCCACAATTTTAGAGTGCACCCATACCTCGGCCGTCGAACGCATTCATTATATTGTTGGTCGTGAAGAGAGCCCGACGAGGCGTAGGAAATCGTGGGCTGCGATGCAATCAAATTAGCTAATGTGGTCTAGTCCTGGGAGCCGTTGCGAGCTATGCCTACCTAGCCTCATTGTCAATGCGGAAGTTCTGTGACAGATCTGCAACCAGGCTGGCCGTAGGCGAAGACCCGTGAACGCCTTTAACGTCGAAGTAGTCTGGCTTGGTCTTGGGCATGATACGGTCTCGGAAGAGCATGTTGGAACCTCTTGACTCGCCATTCAAGGCAGCATGAGAACGGAACATGTCTGGGTGGCCGAAGGACGGGACCTGTGGGTGCATAGCAGCTAGAGGAGATGACGTTGCCATCTTTGCTGCGGCTGGATGGTCGGAGACCCAGACTCAAGGAGCAGGTCTGGGTAGGTTGCCTAGAGTCGGCAACAAGATGGACGGACGGTGGTCAGTCTTCTTGATATTGCATGTATGAGAACAGCTTCGAAGTTTAGGGTTGCAACGGCGATAAAGTTGGCGGATAGGTGGATATCGAGCTGTAGCCCCGGGAGTGGATGCTAGAGTTGAATGGTTGACAGGTCATAGGAACCTAAAGCTGCAACTATGTTGTGATATTCGAACCAAAAGAGGTTGATGCCGTGTCGAAGTCAAGATGCTGGAGACTCTTGGGCCTGTGGTTGAAGAGTATTCGACGTGAGGAAGAGATTGAAATGCCAGATCGAATAAAAAAGGTCAGTCGTCCAGCTGGTCGCCCAGTGCAACGCAGGAGGTCCACGCTGCTAATTGATTTTTGGTGGTTGATGTGCAAAGACCCGTGCTCTCCGTGCACCCCAGACACAGTGGTGTACTTGGAGTGGGTCGAGAGGGTCTCTGAATCTCACTCTGATGCTTGACGGACAGGGCAGGGTAGGGTGACAGAGTGCGAGCGTCCAATGCGACTAGGGTATGAAATAGGAAAGTTAAAGTGCGTTTGGATTAGATGGAGTGGATGTAGAGTGTATCCAGCTCTTCAATGGAAAATTGGAGGGCGCGGAGTCGAGGCGTTTGTGGTGAGAGATAAAATCGCTGGTCGAGGCCGAAGGAAATGAATCGCTCGGGTCCTGTTTGATACCAGCTCCGTCAAGTCCAGAAAGAGTCAGTACCGGTCGTGGAGGGTGTGGTAGGAGGGCGGAGACGTCCTGATCGCCTTTGGGAGGTGCCAAGGGGACTGGAGGAACAAGTGTGAGGTGGGCGGTCCTCTTATCGCGCAACCTTGAACACCTGCTTAACCGTGTTCGTCCGGAAACGGTGAAGGCGCCGCCGGGTCAACAGGTACTTAGTAGATGCGGAGTACCTCCTTGCCTTGCTTGCTTGTCGGAAGGAAGTGGTCCTTGCTGCTGCTCCTGGTGGATTGGATGGTCGCTCGCTAGTGACGAGTCGGCTTCCAGAACGAATTCCAGGAACGGAGCGGCAGGGTCGAAGTGGCGAAGACGGCGGGAGGCGATCGTCGTCGACGGCGACGGAGGGGAAGGAGGTGCGCGGAGAGGGTGCGGTTGGGGCGCACACCACAACACCGGAGCTAAATCTCGACGGTTGGACTTGGGAAAGGACAAGCTGAGAAGGAGGGCTATCGCGAAGACCAGGCGGTCTTGTATCTTAATAGTTTATTATCACCAAGACAACTGCGGCACAAAAAACAGGTTCAGCAATCGACGGTAGCGTACTTTGGTAGACCTTGCCCACGGGATGGTGCGCCACAAGAATCATGGGTGGGCCCCGCGCCTGGCAGCGTTTGCAAATCAAGTCTCCCCTGATCGGGCAGGGTCAGGGTCGGGGTGACGTGCGCATCGCAGGGATCTCCTCTAACATCGTTGCTCGGGATACAGGCGCATGTTCAACTCCACCAAGCAAGGGATTTGACATCAAACTGCAGGGAAGTCACACCGTTGCCCGGACAGAATCTGGAGAAGAAGAGGCAGCAGATACAACGATGATGCAGCTGTGGAGTGCGCTGTCAAGCACAGATAGTATTACCAAAGTAGAGCGCACTGTGAGAATGGCTATCGTCAGAAAAGGGTCTGGATACAGACAGAGAGCATCGGCCAAATTGAACTGACGTCCTGCATCGCAGACTTTCGACGGTGGCTCCTGAACATTTAGTAGTCGACGCCATGAGGATCATTATTTCTTCAGCTGGTACTTTCCTGAATGTAGCTCACCTCAGAAATATATCGCTGTTAGTGTCTTGCAGTTCGGGAGTCGCAGATGACGGTACGACAAGCGGCGAGGCCGGGCCTTTTAGCAAAGTTTTACTCATGATGTGGATTGAATCCACGGCCACCGTAGTCAATCATCTCGCAAATGAAGAGTATGGCATCTCAGCACATGGCCCACCTCTAAAAAAAATCCTGTGTCCCTCCGTCCGAGCCACAGTGTGGTAAGGCTTGGAGGCCACATGCAGCCTGTGGTTGCAGGATTGAGCAAGCCGCCCCGTGTCTTTCGTGGGATTGCTTCCTCGCAAATGTACGGCCAAAGAAAAGGCCAAACCCCTCCCAGGGGAGCTTTGACACGGTACAAGACAGATTTGATCATGAATCCCGTTGAGAGTCTATGTCGCCAGCGTCGTCTTGAGGGATTCATCTGTCAATCGTACGGGCAAAGACAAGAAAGACTGTTTCTGGAGCAACCGATCAAAACAACTTGGCCACCTGACTCGCCTATTACGTATCCGCCTGTCAGAATCGTGAAGAGGGAGAACCCATGCTATGCCCTGCAGTGATAGTTGTGAGACACTGGCAACCCACGGTGACGGCGTAGCGCGCTGAAACTCCTGCCAGTCGATATTCAAGGGTCTAGAAGTCTTTCCAAGAGTTTGACTGGTGTCTGCTCGCTGCCGCAGCGTCGTCGGTCACAATTTGCTCGCCATCTTTGTCATCTGGATGGCTTCACTGGCAGAATGCCCAGTATTGAATGGTGTCATTGTGGTGAACTGAAATCGTATTGGGGCACCAGAGTACAGATTACCGGAACTTGTAAACTCAAACCCCTCTCAAACAAAGACAGTGAGATGAATGAGATACAAGCTCGCGGTCCGAGTGAGGTCGCATGATATCGAGCTCGACTCCGAGTCGTGGGGATTGTTCAATGCAGACCCCCAGCTCCGGAATCAGAATGCTCGTCTCATGTCGCTTTGCTGCGCACTGCTCCTCCTGTGAACAGAGCCTCCTTTTCCCGTCCTGTGGCAACTTTCATCTGCAGCTCCTATCAGGAAACTCCATCTGTTGTCACAGCGACGGCCACAGCCTCGCGATGCCGCAGCAACGATGATTCTTCGCACTAAATCGTCAACGACCGTCGTAAAATTCTTCACCATGTCCATCGCCAGTCAACCATTCCAAGCCTGTTCTGGACAGGCAAGATGATGATACGCAGCCCTAGGGCAAAAAGCCTATTTGGTTGGCTAAGCAGCGAGGTTACTTTCGCGAACAAAAACAAGGTTGTTCTTGAGCAAGGTCATCATGTCTAGAACGAAAGCTGCCCACTCGACAAATTACAGCATCCCGATAGTTTATCTGAACCCTGAGAGCACGATTTCGGGCTCTCCAGACTCTAGGCCATTAGGAGCGGCTAGCGGCCCCGAGACCGCGTTTCCGCATACCAGCTTTGCACTTGAGCGCTTGTTGATGGTGTGAAAGGAGGACAGTCTCACCATCCGAACAAGCTTCCGGCCTCCACCCGGCGCTTAGAAAATGCCGTGAACAGATATCGGATTTCGTGGCTTGGAAGTTTCTTCTTAGCTCACAAGATTTGTTTGGTCAAGGAGACACCTTGACAGCCATGCGACACACGCCCTGACGGCAGATGCCGGACCTTGGAACTCGGAAAGATTGGCGCCAGCCAGACTTCCCAGTCCCGAACAGCCCTGTATCCATCAAACAAGATTGGCAACCCTCTCTTCTGAGAAAAGCCCGATCTCACGCCCGCTCCGTGATCTGTCGGGTCTGCCCGACGTCATCCGGCCTGATCACCCAGGCGGCGGTCAGGTCCAGGACCAGGACAAACCGCGCCGACGCGCCGTAAACTTTCGATCATGCATTTCTCTCCACCAAACCAAACCCATGGAAAAGTGCCGCTCACTACCGGATATCGATGTCAAAACGTGTTCTTGGCACACTAGCGACACCGCTCTTGTGCGGATGGTCTAGAGTAGCGGGCCCACGGACGTCAAGCCCGGACACTTTGTTTGCTGTGAAATACTGCGATTTACTTCGCGCAGCGCGCCAGCGACCAGCTTTGGGGAACTTCGACAGCGACTAGGCTGTCGCACAATCTTCTGCTTCCAACAAAGATATCTCTCACAAGAAAAAATACCACACGTGGCGTCGCTGAACTGATGAGATATGCCTGATGGAAAAGGTCGAGTTCTGGTGGCTAGAAGCAGGGAATATGAAAGTGTTCGGCTTTGACGTCCGGGGGCCTAGAGTAGACGCGGTTGGCGAAATCAGGTCGCGCACCAGCATCACAGTCCACAGGCATCTCTTTCTGTTGTTTACTTTCTCCGCTTCCGGAATTTCTCGGCGCGCCCTTGCTGCCAAGGGTGTCAGCTCACCATCAAGTGAGAGCCACGACCTGCTCGCTCTACTAAGAGCTCTGCTTCGCTAGTGTTGCATTAGAATAAGCAGCCGCCCACAAGCTATCGGCTCATTCATCCAATGGCGTGCATGCATTGCCATGGAGGGAGGGTGATGTGGTAGACGCCGTGTTCCTAACGACGCCCGTCTCGTCAAAGCAAGCAAGCCGGCAGACAGCTCTTAACAGGGGTGAGGCTCCCATCTTCCTTCGGCTGAAACCTTCGGAGAGCTGATTCTCAAGCTCTCGGGATCTAATATGGACCTTCGAACCTGCGTTCCCAGCAGCGACTTGCTACCTCGGATTACTTGATCGAGCAATACTTGGAAGCATCAGCATCAACTTGACGCAGTCTGCCAATCTAAAGAAAAAGTGCCATTGAGTCTTGTGAGAGCGGTCTATCATGTCTTCCAAGTTTTGCAACTGACACTTGCCCTAGAAGATAGCACGGAGTGTCAGCAGTCACGAAGACACTACCCAATCCCTATGCTGCTCGAGACCTCGGCCCACTCACACATTGTGTGACCACACTGCCAGACTGCATCCGGGAAAGGGCGTTTGGGAGTTGCGTGACTGCAACCAAGCTTGTGTCAGCTTCTCCCTCCAACGCGCGTGGATAGTGGGGCTTGATTGGTGATGGCACGGGCGTCTGCCCAAGCCGGTTTGCAAATCAACTGTCTGGCGCGAAAGTAAACAAAAGCGGACGCGTGGGACCACGTAAACAGCTTTCCGCTGCAAACCTAGCAAGCTCATCCTCGTCGGGTCTGGTCTTAGCCACGCCTGGTCACCTGACGTGGGGGGCCGTCACCTCAATTTCAGCGACTGACGTGCACAAGAACCTTACAACAAGGCTGAGCAGCTTTTTTTTTGTCGCAAGTGCGGTAGCCATTCGAAGATCGTTTGTTTTTCCTTCAAGCAGTCCACATGCAGTCCATGTGGCAGTCTTGCAAAGTACTGCGTTCATCATCGCCCAAAATGACAGGCGCTGAGGTGGTCTTGCCCGGACTTTGGTCAATGGGCCTCACGCTCAGTGACTGAACTTCAGTCACTGTTTGGCTATTGTCTCTTAATGTGTCTGCTTCTCCATTCAGTCTCGGATACCAAGTAGCAATGTCAGGTTGTGTGCTGAAACGGCTCTGTGACATTGTTGCCTGCCTACGGGGTCCTCGAGACTGGCCAACAGGCAGACACGCCGGGTCGGTACCAGCTTCCCATTATGCCAGGCTATGAGCTTCTCTTCACTCCTGAGTGCTTTGGCAACCATTAGTTAATTGGCATCCAGCCCGGACCACGCTGGGCTTGTGTTGTTGACACCACCACACCACCAGTAGCAGCTAACAGGCCTCGCATTTCGTGCTCAAGGCTAGAAAGGTGCACAGTTCACACGTCATTCGTAATTTCTTGTGGGAGTTCATAAACTTGAGAACCCTCGTCACGGTCCAGACCAGAGCTGGATCGACATGGTAGTCTCCCTCGTCTGCTTCACAATTAAGACCACGGGGACGGATCTACAATTCATGCAATTGGAGTACCGAAGGCAAAATTATGCTTCTCGTATCCAGCATTGCTATTGTGCCACTTGGACATAAGAATGGAGACGTCCGGACACGGCCCGGGCACGGGCTTGTACACCATAACAAGGCGGTACTGCATTCCCCAGGTCCGGAAAACAGGATTCTCAGACGCAACGGCGAGTTGAGGGTCTCTGCCGCACTTAAAGGCATTCCAGTTGACAGATGCTGAAGGACTACTTGGGCGTTGGAAATCACAGACGATTGTCCTCGCCATTCTGCTGCATGTGCTGGTCATGCAACGACCCTATCGAGTTCTTTTACGTGTAAGTGGATCTTCAAGCGGGAGATTGCGGGTCGATTGGCAGCCTTAGAACAACCTTGGAAGAAACGGTTCTAAAGAGACTCGACAGTGATATAACATAATTCGCGACATCGTTGAATAGAAACTGTGGGAATATCATGGGTGTTGGGCGTATTCAAGTCAGGACAATTCAGGACAACCTTGGAGTTCATCGCCGGGATTGCGGTTCCCAGTCTTGCTCTGGTAGTCAATCTTTGGTTGCGTTGCTGGACACAGCGTTCCAGTATCGCCATCTTTTCAGCACGCCCGTCACGCAATGGCGGGTTAAGCAAGCGGACGCACTTATATGTCTGTGTAGCGGCGAAGCTCAAGGAGCTTACTTGACAAGGAGATGCAGCAACCGATGCAGTGTAAAATAGACTACGCGGAGCGCTGTGACACCAACCTAAGTATTCAGAATCTTGATATGAGCAGTCGCATACGCCAGCCCATGGCCTGCATATCAATGCATGAGATTGTGCGAGGCGGAAGGTGCAGATATTCCGAGATGAAAGTCTTGTATCAAGAGGGTCGTGGCGCTCACACGTTATCACTGGTGAGTGGCTCTTTGGTGAACATCCGAAGCCTGCGGCTGACGCGCAAGAAAGGACCCACGACCTCCTCATTACACTCCGTATCTTCAGCCGGGCCGACGTCGCCATGCCGGCGCCGGCGGCAGCTACACCGGCCGCCATCCCTGATTGGGTAGGATGGTTACAATGCCCCGTACACATTTGCCAGCACATACGTTGAGACTCTTTCCAGAGTCACGAATTCGAGTCATCCGGCACACGAACTCTGTAGGCAAGCCAACTTAACGACGGAGGTCAGGCAGAGAAGGTTGGTGACTCTGATGTGCGTTGACCAGAATGAAGACCTGAGTTTGGAAATTGGATCTTGTCAGGGATATCCTTGCAAGCGGCGAGACGGACGGACGAGGCTGCGCTATCTTATCAAAAAGTTTTAGTGCTTCTTCCTTTGCGACTCTGTTTCCTCGCCTTCGATTTCAAGAACATACCAGATGCTCAAGCAAACATGGCGCCAATTGTAGTTCCCACACAGGAGGAGCTCGATCGCAGGAAGGTATGACGTTAAATTCTGCCTTGGCTGGCCCCCTCAGGCGCATCGCTAACTCGTCGCGCCGCGGCGCGCAGCACAGATCGTCAACATCAACGCAGAAACCATCACAAATGTCACCTCCACCGACTTTCCCGGCCACTACCCCGGCGAAGACCACGCGTGGGACATTGACACCTTCCGTGCCGGCTTCAAGGTAGTTTTCCACGAGAACGGCCAGAACAATGCATCCTTCAGCCTCATAGGCCTCGACGCATCCATTGCCAATGCCTTCCGCCGCATCATGATCGCCGAAATCCCCACACTCGCCATCGAGTCCGTCTGGGTGCAGAACAACACATCCGTGATCCAGGACGAGGTCTTGTGCCATCGTCTTGGCCTGGTGCCCTTCAAGGGTAGCAAAGAGGGCATCCACGACTGGATGAAGTGGTACAAGAAGCCCGAAACTGGCGATGACCCGTTTGCCACGAGCATGGACTACAACACCGTGCGTCTCGAGCTGGACGTCGAATGCACACGCAATGCCGACGCTGCGCCTGGCGAAAAGGACCCTCGCAAGCTCTACAAGCACGCCAATGTCTACGCAAGTGACCTCAAGTTCGTCCCAGTCGGACAGCAAGCTGAGTACTTCTCGGGCCCTGAGGCCATTGCACCGGTGCACCCAGACATCCTGCTCGCCAAGCTACGGCCAGGCCAGGCCATCAACCTGACGGCGCACATGCATAAGGGCATCGGCGCCGATCACGCCAAGTTCAGCCCCGTTGCGACGGCATCTTACCGCCTGCTGCCACTCATTACGATTACGAAGCCCATCTACGGCGCCGACGCTGAAAAGTTCCAGCAGTGTTTTCCTGACGGTGTGATCGGCCTGCAGAAAATCACAAAGACAGACTCGCGCGCGCACAAGGAGCTCAAGGGCCACGAGGGCGAGTCGTTAGCGGTGGTGAAGGATGTGATGAAGGACACTGTCAGCAGGGAGTGTTTGCGGCATGAGGAGTTCCAAGACAAGGTCAAGCTTGGTCGACAGAGAGATCACTTCATCTACCAGATCGAGTCAACGGGGCAGTGGGACTCAGATGAGCTGTTCATGGAGTCGATTAAGTTGCTGAAGGCCAAGTGTCAGCGGTTCGAGAAGGAGCTCACGTTCTTGGCGCGGTAGCCACAACCTGGACCTCTGCCTTCCCTATCTCATATCGTTCTCTAGCATTCTGGTCGGGCGTTTGGCGTACCGCTGATGGATATCAAAGATTATGAACTGATCATGGTCGTCTTGTTAATTGCTGAGCTGCTCAGCTCGTCGCACTCCTCTATGTTGATGCTAATGCGAGGTCACTGTGTGCAAAGACATCAGTGCGCTTCCAGAATCTATTCCTCGTCAAGACTCACCTCTCGGAGACTGACATCCAAGAGGTCTACATTGTCAAGCCTTATTCGCTTCTCTGCGGAGTCCGGCGTCAATACCAATGAGGGTGGCCTCCCACGTTTCTCTGCCCTAAGCACGGCCTTCTAAGCAGTCTTGAACCGGAGATTGAATCGGTATATTGCCATCCACCTTGGGTCTGACACGGAGAGTTCCCAGCCACTTGCGAGACCCAATTCAACTAATGTCTTGGAGAGATTTGGTCTGGTCGCCTTCTCCAGACTCTCTGGTGTCTGCATGTACAGTGTCTTGTTTTCCGCGCGGATAGAACGCGTCTTGATCTGCAATTCTGGCCGCTCTGCCAGGTGATCAATGACATCCTGCAGTGTCCAGTCTGGCTCCACTTCCAACGACCGTGCCTCGTGACTACATATAGGACAGTCGGGCTTCTTCTCGTGATTGAACGTGTAGGTGTAGATGCCCTCGTTGCCTGAGTACATCATGTAGTTATCTGTGAATCCCATAGGCGGTCCACACGAGGTGGCGAGCTTGAGCGTCTCGTTGCAGCAACTTGCAGCGATGATCGCATTCGTGGAGGCGATGGCGGGTATGATGTTCTTCACGACGCCTTGTGTTAAAGAGTAAGTGACGCCTGTAATATTGAATTCTTGCGCTCGACTCAACGCCTTGTCGTACAGCCAGGTGATGTGCTCCGGGTCGTCGTTGTCCAGCTTGGGGAAAGGCTTCTCCTTCTCCCATGCGATGATGTGCGCCCACTCGATGCAGTGCTCGGGTTGCCGAGGTATCGTCGCGAGAGTGCACAGCGGGACGGCGGCTCGTGGAGCGAACATGTCCAGCTGGCATTCTATGCAGGATGAATGCGTGGGGATCACCACCCTCGACTGCCCCTTGAAGCCTAGACGACGGTCAGTCACTGCTCATATCGCGAGCTGGTGGGGTCTTCCTCACCTTCTGTGCCCCCGTCGATCAACGGGATGATTGTGTCCGCCTCTTCCGGATCCGCGATATTGACTAGCATTGTATTGATCCAACGTCTTGCCTCTATGCTGTCCAGACCGCATACCACGAGGTTGAACTGCATGTAGAAGTCCTCATCGAAGTCTTGTATCTTGTTATTGTGCGGTGTAATCTTGACGCCCTTGACCCTCTTTTCCACAAACTTGGCAGCCACCTCCGCCTTGGACTTGCCCACATCATCTTTTCGGAAAAGAAACTGTCGGTTCAAATTTGAGATGTCGATTGTGTCTGCGCCCAGAAGTCAGTCCAACACCTTCTGGCGATTCAAAAGCGCTTGCATACGTACCCATGTCGATGACATCAATGTTCTTGAAGCCTGAGAGAGCCAAGTTCTTGAGGATCTCGCATCCTAAACCGCCAGCGCCACTAGAGTGTTCGTGAGAAGGAAGTCCAAATCGTATAGGCCGCGGGCAAGTCTTACATCACGCTGTGCCGAGTGTTAGCGGATGGCATGTCAGAGATTCACATTCAGACCTCACAGTATCTTGATGCCATTCATAGCCTCGACCACGGACGCTCCATCAAATTGGTCTGGGTCCTCGTGGTAGAAGGGACCGCAGGTCGTCCGTATCCTGTCGAGGTACTGCCTGTACAGGAGAATTCCAGGTCAGCGAATCCACATGGGTTCGTGGAAGGTCGCGGGGTTTGCACACCATCTTGAAGTTATGGCCATCTTGTCGTTGTGTCCTGTGTGCCTTCCGCCGCAAACGAAACAAGAAACGGAGAAGGAAGAATCCAGGGCCTGGATATGACAGAGAGATGCGTTGCTGTTTGGAGTTCGTTGTTTGGGCTAGGTAGACTTGGACAAATGAATGCCCATCAAGGTAAGAGCTCTTATCGCGATAGCGCATCCCGTCTGCCTGAAGTTCGACCACCCTCACAACCCGAAAACCGCAGACAAAATACAAAGCATTAAACGCTGAGTCTGTCTTGCTTGGCTCTGGAGACCAGTCATCAGGGTCTCGATTCAACTCTCGGAGCTATTCGACCACCTCGCAAGAAACAACGATGCTGGAGAGGCAGGACCACCAACTGCGCACAACGAGATGGATGAGCTTTTGAGCCCCGTGAGCAGGAAATACACCAAGTCTAGTGGAACAGGGTCGTCCCTCTTGCACGAGGTACATCCCGGCCCCTCAGAAGCGACTACAACATCATCGTTAAAAGCATCTTCTGTCGACGAGATCATCAACGTCTTGAAAAATGAGCCAGACTATGACACTCTGGTTTCCGCGCTCAGGCTGCTAATCCGAAACGGGCACAACCTGAGCGGATTTCATATCGCTGCTTCCGGTCCAGAGGCTGCCAAGGTCATCCATATTCTTGTCACAGAGATCGCTCCCAACTACTGGGCACTGCTCAAAGAGTCGTCTGTGGACGATGAGAGGCAAAAGTTCGACCTCCTGCTTGATGCGCTGCGCAGCTTGGCAGGACTTAATGCAATCTTACTTCGCCTGAGGACACTTATACAAGAGCACAAACTGGATACTGCAGCGGCCAAGCGGTCTGATGTGTTGCCGAACCTCAGCATTGTTCTCGAGCTACTCTGCGAAGTTCTGGATGGCGATGACCGCATTGTGCGGATGTGGTCATCAATCTCCTCAGTTTCAGATGCTATGCGTCAACGAATACTGGGGAGAGAAGTCGTCAATGTTCTAGGGGGAGGGCGGATCATTTCGCTCGCTGCTGAGGGCGAAGCTATCGTGTCGCAGGGCGCGAAGACTAGCGGCAGTTGGACTGCTGATGGCATTATTTACACAAGATGGTTGACGCGCAACATTATTGCGTGGTCAAAGGCTTCAAGCGCATCCGAGGACAAGAAATTTGCGGCCGATCTATTGTCCAAGACGATGCATCTTGGTTATTCTGATGCTGTAATTAAGATTATCCTCTCTGAGCTGGCCGCCGAGTCCACAGCAGACAATCATATTCACGCCATGTTCAAGCGTCTCACTCACTCAGAGCAAAGATCGATGCTTTTCAGCCTCTTCAAGACACTCTCTGAGCTCTACCTCAACAAGCTGGAGTTATCCGATGGACCTGGCGACCGCGCGGTCATCTCCGCAGCGGCAGGAGTAATCGTACAACTTATCGGGAACGAGCCTCAATCAGTCTCTCATCTGATTTTGTGGCTTACAAGTGCCACAGGAGCTGGCCTCGGTGATGCTATTGGCATCAGACGAGTAATTCTAAGCATCTTGGCCTCGAACAGAGACAATATCGTCACTGTATTCGACAAAAGCCTGACCCAGTTTGGCGACTTCCTCTACATCAAGCATACACCCATCTTGCAGCAAGAAGTCCACGCGCAAGTTCTCTTGTTGAGTGCGGGCTACCTGAAAAGACTCTATCCAATGAAGCTGGCTCTACTAGTAAAGGGTGGCGCCTTTATGCGCATGGTTTCGAAGAGACTCGAGGCCTCACAAACCCGGGGCCGTTTGCTCGGCATTACTGTTGGTGAGGCGCTGTCAGAGTTGGTAGAGCCGAGCGACAAAAGGCTTGACTTCAAGATGGAAGAGACGAAGACAGAGGAGGCGCTCTGGTACAAGAGCCTCGTAGACGCGTCCGATATCGTTGGGCCTGTTGATACCCTCAGGTCCAACAATAAGTCTGGGGCTGAGAAGCCAGCGCCGAAAGTACAGCATAAGCCACAACCGGCCCTCAAATCAACACCACCGACCAGCGAAGCCAAGGCAATCATTGAAGTGGTGGACCCGGATGAGGAGATGGAAGATGACATAATACCCATGAAGAAGCCCGATGAAGACGACGAGGAGTCTGACGATGATCCAGAGACTGTACGACGAGACAAACCAAAGGTGCCTGTCTATGTGCGGAATCTCATTACGTACCTGAAAGATGGGGAGAATTATGACCGTCAAAAGTTAGCTTTGACCACAGCTCCCACCTTGATCCGGCGGAAAGCAACTTTTGGGACTGAGGTGAAGGAGCACGCCGAGGAAATTGCCACTCTTTTGGTTGGCCTTCAGGACAAATTCGACATGGAGAGTTTCCATGAGCTCAAACTTCAAGGCATGATCGCCATTCTTGTTGCTCAGCCACAGATGATGGGTCCGTGGTTCGCGAAGACGTTCTTTGATGGGGATTATTCGATGGCTCAAAGGTCTTCGGTACTCACTGTGCTTGGTCTCAGCGCCCGTGAGTTGGCAGGATATATCACCTCGGACTACACAGCAGCATCGTCTTTCCCATCTCAGGCACTGCCTGAAAAGATGAAGAAGCTGTACATTGAGGACGCTGACTCCAGCAATCAGCTACCATCCTCGTCTACCCTAAAGGCGTTGCGAGGCAGCGCCCTGGAAACTATATCCAAATCTCTTACATCCGACTTCATGGCCCCAATAGCAGCCAACGCCGCAGACGCTGCGTCGGGTCCAGATGCTCTCAAGCTGTCAACCTTCACCTCACGGCTCGATCAACAGAAATCCAAAACCAAGACCAAGCCCCGTGTCACGGCCATTCCAAATACTATCGCCCAATTGATAGCAACAGCGTTCTTCTTACCGCTCACAGCGCGCTTCCAGACTGCCCTCCACTCCAGTGTCGGCCGTGCCCGTGGTATCGTCTTCCAGCCCTACCTGCTCTCACTCTACCTCAAAACGCTTGCAATTCTCCTGCACGCCGCGGGACCCAGTACTCTCGCGCTGCCGGACATGACCACCGAACTATGGGGTCTTCTCCTGGGACCAAGCGTGCGCGCACATGCAGTGGGGGACTTGGGAGTCACGCACGCGGTGATGTTCGCGCTGCTGACGATGTTGGAGGTTAATGACAACAGAATGAGAGACATCTGTCAAATGATGAGTAGAGAAGTGATTGAGACACAGGAATGGGTTGCACAGGTGTTTGGGGGGTTGCGAGGGGAGGATGGTGCTGGGGAGGAGGCACAGGTCAAGTCATTGGCGGCGGGATGTTTACTGAGGATACGAGAGGGGATGGAGAAATATCGTATGCTGCTAATGGGCGATATGATCGGCTAGGACAATCATGAGTTGAAGGGCGCATAAGCCAAGCAGTTTGCGAGACTCGAATCCTAGGGGCGCGAAAGAGCAGCAGATACCAATAATCGGCCCAAGAACATTTTGTCATTCCCTATTTTACTTCACATGGAACTTACATTTGATGACATGTTGCTTCGTTTTCACGTCAATGTTGTTAAAGCTCGTCTTTCGAGGCTTTGTTGTCCTCGCTGTCGAAGGTCTTCAACGCCCGGCCCCCCCCCCCAATGGGACCCCCGGGGCCCCCCAAGCTGAAGCAGTACCGATTTAGGCCAGCTCGGAAATCCTCGGCATTACAAATCGACCCAGATTATGTGCTCATCGAGTGTCGCCATTCCTTTAGATATTTGAACTTGCGACTTTTTTCGCCTTGACCACACTCATTTACGCAGAAATTCAAGATGGGATCACAGGTGTCGTCGCGTAAGCCCTCTGTGCCTTCCACTGACCCGTCTGGCACCTATCTGAGCTAATGAACTCGCATACAGCAATTCCAGCACCTGCGATGGTGCAGGCCCCAACCCCAACGAGTAACACGGAGAAGCCAAAGGTCCGTCCTCCATGAACCCATCGAACCGAATATTCACAACTGACGGAAACATGTAGCCGTGCTGCGTTTGCAAGGATGAGAAGTCACAACGTGACGAATGCATGCTGTTCTCAAACGCCGCGGACCCGGCTAAGGACTGTCAGTCAACGATAGATCAATACCGAAGTTGCATGAAGGGCTTTGGATTCGAGGTGTAGGCCAAATGCGGGAAACATGAAGGCTGGAATTGCGGCCGCCCGATGAACAGCCGAATGGCGCTACCATCGAAGTCGCGCAAAGCATCAGAGGCCCCTCGTGCTGAGAGAGAGTCGCACACGATCCTGAGCAGCCGTGCGACCAACAAAAGAAGTTACTGCGCTGGCGGGAAGCAGAGTTTTCGTGGTGGCATGCGCTGTTAGCCTGGTTGGAGGGGCCCTTCATGTGCGTGTACGATACAGCTAGTAGGAGCATAAAGAGTCACCGACACTGCTCTTTGGTGGACATAAAGGCTTGAATTGTCAAGGCGCAGAAAGGATGATACCTTAGATGGGAATAGAACCACCAATACACCCCTCACGAACACAACGAAAACGGCACAGCGTGCAGTTTGAATGCGCCCTCGTTGTTAGCACTCAAATCAGAACAGATATCAGACTTTGGGTTCTTTCGCCGAAACGCCCACCGAATAGCAAAGGGTATCTTCCATCAAGCGCAAGAGATCCTCGCAATACCAGCGCCCCCCCCCCCAATATCAACAATTTCCACGCCATATGACGTCCATGTCGTCTGAAATCCGGAACATTTATACATGTCCGTGACCAATCACCTGTCCTATTAGTTCAACATAGCAATGTGTATAGCACCCATTCCACTGCCGCTCAAGTAGGCGAAGGGCCGTTCTTGGCCTTCTTCACCTGGTGAGCCTGCTCCTGCGCCGTCTTCTGCTCCGACTCAGGCGTGACCAAAGCTTTGCTGACCACAGACTTGTTGACCTTGTCAAGGCGGTATTCGTAGCCACTGTCGAGGACCGCGACAACGCGCTTGAATTCAAGCTGGATCTCTCCCAGCTTCTCCCGGATCATCTGCTCGATATTGTCGCGAGCAGCAACCGCATGCCGCAGTCGATCGAGTTGCTCCTTGGTGATATCATCACTACACAGCATCAGTCCTTGTGGCATCCCCAGGAATTTCCAAGGGAAGAAGGAACTGACCGCTGCTGGGTGTGAGCATCAACGGTCTGCTTGATGCGCTGGCGCAATTCGGCCAGAATCTTGCCGAGATCCTTCTGCAGCTGGGCGCGCTGAGCCTCACGGTCCTTACGAATCTGATCGAGAGATCGTCAGACAAGACGACCGGGCACGAGAAGTCCACGACAAGGCATGAATTCTACCTTGTTGATCTCGTCCTTGGTTTCGATCATCTTGTCCATATTAATGTCCTCGTCGCTGGACGAGTCATCCGCTGGTGCGCACTTGCGAGGCGGCATTTTGACTGCTGTCAGAGATGTCCACTTTGGATTATAGTATTCGGATGAAAAGACCACACAAAATTATCAATCAAAGTTGAAGGTGAATGCGAACTTGGCTGGCATGTGAAGATTATGGATAGGAAGAAGAACAGCAGGGGTGTACTTAGCGGGCTGCGGGAAGTGGATCGCTCCTTCCGCGCTCTTTCCCTTCCGCGAATTTTTTCGAGACTCAGCGTTTTCCAAGGCCAACCTGCCAAATACCACCAAAATCGAGATCGCGACATTTCACGTCTACTCTATCCAAGAATTTCTGCATTTGTCGCCCACAATTCATACCCTATACTCACGATGGGTCTCGCCGGTGCAAAGAAGTAAATGCGCTCCTCTCAGAATCCACACCCTTCTTCCATGCTAACCACCTACTCCCCTCGTCCAGCAAGAAGAAATGGGCCAAAGATCCCAACAACAACGCTTGGTCGCGCAACACCGATACCTTTGCGCAAAAAATCATGCGCTCACAAGGCTGGGCACCAGGCGACTACCTCGGAGCGAAGGATGCCTCGCACAGCGAGTACTTCGGCGCCGCGAACGCCAGCCACATTAAGACCGTGCTAAAGGACGACAACATGGGTCTAGGTGCCAAGCGCAACGGCGGCGACGAGTGTGTCGGTCTCTTCGATTTCCAGGCGCTGCTGGGCCGTCTGAACGGGAAGAGCGAGGAGAGTCTGGACGAAGAGAGGCAGAAGAGGGACACTGCGAAGATGAACATGTACTTGCATCGCAAATTGGGAACCGTACGATTCATCTTTGCAGGCTACTTGGTGGGGGACAAGGTCCAGGACCTGGCGGACGAGATGCAGCGACAGAAGGACGATGCAGCGGACGCCGAAGGCACGACGGACAGTAAAAAGGAGAAGAGCAAGAAGAGGAAGGCCGAGGCCGAAGATGACACAGCTTCAGAGAAGAAGCAATCCAAGAAGTCCAAGGTGGAAGACGCAGGCGGGGAGACCAAGGCAGAGCGTAGGGCAAGGAGGGAACAGAAGCGTCGGGACAAGGAAGCCTCAAGAAACGACTCTGCCGAATCAAACGTCGAGCCCGAAGACACGAAGACCGACGACGCAGAAGCCACCTCACCACGAAAGAAGGCGAAGAAAGACAAAAAGGAGAAGAAGGAGAAACGCAGAAAGTCCAAGGCCGAGGAAACAACGCCCGCCGACACATCAGACGCTACGTCTAAGAAGGAGAAGAAGAGGAAATTAGAAAAGGAGACCGAGGTCGATTCCGGCAAGTCCTCAGAACTGCCTACGCCCACTGCCAGCGGCACCGCAACACCAGTGCCACACCGACATCTCGCCCGTCAGAGATTCATAGCACAGAAGAGAGCGGCCGTGATGGATCAAGCAGCACTGAATCAGGTAAGGCTCCCTACTCTGAATTTCGTTCTAGCATTTGGCTGACATTTCCGTAGATATTCATGATCAAGACCTGAGCAGCAAAGCACACCCATGAGAAAGCACAAACTGAAGCAAGTTCTCTTGTTCAGACCGTTGACTGCGCCACATCTACTTGAATAATCCACCAAGCATGAGTGCGCGGGAATCAGAAGCGGACCACACCCAGGGTACAGGCTCCGCGCGAGCCACGCACGATCTTCACGAGGGTCAAGTGTAAAAAAAGAATGCCCAGCATGAAGGAGCCCACTCGTTCTCATGCGAGTGGATACGAACAGGTGGCTTGGTGTGGCAATCCCCGGCCGATTCACGCAGCTACTGAATTTGATCTCGAGGTTGATGCTTGAACTTTGCGCTTGAGCTTGAGCAATGCTCTGCTCTGGTCACAACTCATGACCAATCCAAATGGGTCTCTGTCTTGGGTTAAGGAGCTTTCCGACACTGGAGTGCGTGCAAATACGCCCTCGGAACGGTCACTTCAGGGTATGCCACAGATGCTATATCCTGGAGGTCGAGGGAGACTCGAACCTTGTGATCTCAAGGAGTTCGTCCACAAGAGCTGGGAATGGGCGCAGCCATAACTCAGGGCTTTGTGTTGCTGGCGTACGAGCAGAGGCTGTCCGCCTTCAAGAGACGTCTTTCGTGAGGTGGTTCAGGCCGAGCGTACAGATCTATATGGCATGTTTTCAGGTCGTATAGACCTTGTTGCACACTTCAAGTGACTTATACAGTACCTGGATATTTAAGAACAGTACTGTTCTATGCCAAAAATATCGACTGGCGGCCTTGGCTAGAGCTAGCTTATTTCATGGATTGAGCTGTCACCTGGTGTACGTGTCTCGTGGGCCTAGTATGAGCTTAAGCATTGCAATTTGTGTCATAATATCTCATTCTTAGCTTGGAACGTGCCAGTCCTACAAGCGGAGGGCCAATCTGCTATTTGGGGCCGTAACGCCAGGAATATCCGTATCCACCTCAGTCCTTTTCTTGCTTCAATCCCCTTTTTGGTCCGTACTCTGAAACATCGAACTGAAGAGAGAATCACATAGCCGACGTTTTGCTACACAAAGTGCTCTTTGCCCTGTTCACTCAATCCACAGGAATACCTGGTCCTCAGGGTGCCACCCGGCATGTGGACCATGTCATGCGTTTCCAGGTTCAGAACTCCATTTTCCTTGTCCCGATATACCGACGACGCAGGGTCGCAATTGACCTCCGATCCGTGAGATCATGGCTTCTTGATGAATCCAATTCCGTTATCTCAAATGTGTCCTCGACTTCCGTGCGGGTAGGTTAGTCTTCAGGAAGGTCAACCAGCCTCGTTCCGTGTGATGCAAGAAAAGATCGTACATGATCAACTAGATCGAGCTTCTCAATCAGATGTCGAACTAGACGTGGCCCGTTTGTCCAAACAAATCATGCTATGCCGGCCATTAACTCCGTCGCGGTGCAGTCTGTTGTACCTTCGGCGTAATTGTTCCGAACTCCAAAGCGCCTGGTACGAAGTATCGGGTCCTCAGTCGTAGTGATCGTACAACGTTGTCGTGTCAATCGAATCAAGCTGCTTCAATCCATGTAAAAGTCGCCCTTCAGAATTCGCTCCTGGAAGTGGTCGGGTTTGGGCCGGGTATCTCGTGGTGGAGACCGAGGCTTGGGAGCCTGAGCAGGAGGTGCTGGCATCTCCGACACGGATCTGGCACGATCATGAGTCCCAGGAGGAGCGACAGCACCGGGACGAGGTGGTGAGCCAGTGAGACCCGAGCCGAAGGAGAAGGAGGGGCGAGAGCCCGACGCAACGGTGCTCTCGGCACGAGACCTAAGCTGCTCGGACCAGTTGAAGCCCTGGTCTGGACGAGTAGCGGACAATAAGTCAGATATGGCTCTTGAGCGGGTACGCGAGGTCACAGATGCAGCTGTTTGTAAAGCAATAGAGGTGTTGCCCGTGTTGCTTGGCTGTGCCTTGGTCTGAGTCGTGGTGGAAGACAGGAGCTCCCAAGACGTCGCAGAGGCAGAATCAGACTGGGAATGGGCAGAGAGCACTGCGTCGGTTGTGGACCGGCGCTGCTCAGAATAGACAGCTGAATCAACAGGAAATTGGACTGTGTGCATACCATTGGCTGTGCCAGGGCTATTGCCACCAGGGCGACGCATCGCGGCAGCGGCGCCGAAGCTCATACGGCGGCTGAAGGGACTGGCGGGGACGGTGCGGGAGGTGGTTGGAGCATCCTCCTCTTCGATAGCGTTCTCGTCGAAGTCCGAGTTGGTGGAAGTGCTGGCACGGCGGGCCAACCCAGTTGCGCTGTTGGGTGAGGTGCCTGTAATGCCGAGAGTCGTCGTGGACAGAGACAGTCTGCGGCGCTGCTCATTGATAGCAGCAGTGGTGACGGCACTTGGCATGACAGGAGTGCCAGCAATCGAACTGCTCCGCTGAAACAGCTGAGAGAAAGCGTTCGAGGTGACTGAACCACGGCGGTTGCGCTGCATGTCTGCGGGTGGCGGCGAAGGAGGCTTGTTGTTTGAGTTGTTTGAGTTGTCTGAAGACATGATGAGGATAGGATGTGCCTAACGCTGGGGCACAGCTCTTATAATGAAAGAGAAAAGGAGCCACGCGAGATGCAAGGATGGAGTTCAGAAATAGCCTAATCTTGGCGCGGGACGGTCGCCTGGTATGATTCTCGGTGAGGATGGTTCGAGGGTTGTTGAGGTGTGCGACGCCGGAAGTGCTGGGAGTGGGGGAGTGAAACGTAACGGTGGTGAGGTGTTCTGATATGGGGGCAGACTGGCACGGGGCAGACTGGCACACAGCAGCCAAGGCGTGATGCGTTGCAGTGTGGGACTGTGTGCGAAGATGGGACCAACAGCTTGGTGCGATGACAACTAAATGATTTTCCGTCCTGTTGTGCTGGGGAGGGGGGATTTCCACCAGGGCGATGTCGAGATTTGCCTCCGAAGCTGTCGAGAGCTCAGACGATTTGGATGTTCTCTGTCTCTCAATCGACGCACGACCAAGTGGCGCGGCGTGAGGGGTGAATGCAGTATGAAGGCTGAACAAAGTTGTCCGATCCGAGTATCCCAGACTTGATCAGCTGATCAGCGCCGGCCGGAACACACCGTTCCAATCTTGTTTCGATGGCGGAAAATGGCACGATAGGGCCTATTTAGTCGTACTGTGGTAGACAAGAGATCGTTCCTGATGGCCAAGGGCTTCCAGAAAGGGGGTTTTTACTTCTTCAGCACCGAGCAGTGCTGAAGACGAGAGTCAGGATTCAGGCCTTGGAACCAGATAGGGTCAGAAGTGGATATTGCTCCAGTAACGTGCGTAGGTGGAGTAGCAGTAGTGAGTCCCGGACGGCACGGCGTAAGATCCGGTGTTGAGAGATGCTGAAGATAGATCGCGTGGGGACAAATAGGTGGCAGCAGGCCACAGGACTTTATCAAGCAGTGATAATGCCAAAGTCCGAGGAACGGATCAACTGAATCAGAGACAGTCAATGCCAAGATGACGCGTAGTAGGCAGTGCGGTAACAGGCTTTGGAACGCAGTTGCGGAGACACTGGTAGAGTGGAAGGAATGTGAACATGTTTGTGGTTGATGGAGAAGTGTGCAAAGGTCTCATCGAACGCACGAAAGTGCTCTCAAAAGACCATGGGTGCCTTCCTGTCTTGACCGTTGTCGCCGCCCCCACCGCACCTCCATCATTAACCAATAGGAAGGATCTGTCTGTGCAATCTGGGGAAGCCACGCTAGGCCGCGTTGAGTAGGACTGTCACAGTAGCGCCCCCGATCCCAGGCGGCGCTCGGCACTAAAATGCGACTTTGCGGGGTAAATAACTGGGATACCCTGACTTCATTGGACCCTGCTCAGCACACCTCTTTCCTCCTCCATCCAAGAGCCGGGCATGTCTCAGGCAGACAGCCGTTGATCTTCGAGAATGCTGTCATGTTTCTTTCATCCCGTACCATACTCAGTCCATGTCTTTACTAAACTGTACAAAGTACCGTTTCACCAAACGTCAAAAATGTAACTTCAAAGTCGATCTCATCTCTTCAATAGTATGATCGTCTCCTTCACCATCCAAGGCCGCCAATCAGAAGTCTAAATCTGCAGATAACGCTTTCCATTTTCAACGGACTGGACCATTGACTAGTCCGATCCGTCTACTATCTACTAGGCACTTCTGGCAACATCAAAGGTTGCTGGCCATGCCCGCCATGGTCGGCATACAGAACCAAGAGCACTAGCGCTACGGTTGTTGCATACTGTACTGGAGTACGGTCTGTATATCGTCTCCAAGCCCGTGGTAGCGATACGTTGTTAGACTGCACTGCCCAGACGGCTCCCGCGCTGTGTGAGGTGGCATTCGATTGCTTTGCCCACATCATATCGCAGGATGGGCGCTTGATTTGCATAGCACACACACCGATACCCAAGGGAAGGCCTCGGAACCTCACCGATCGAGTATCACTGAGTATATAGAATTCAAAACAGCAACTTCCCATGGCGCGTGCCAAGGAGGTTGATTTGCATATCATCCCATCCACACATTAAATAAATGGTCCATCTCCTGCAGATCGTACTCACTTCACTCAGTAACCGCCCCAGGCACAGCACTTACACCTGCCGAAATATGCAACTCGTGTATTGCCCCACTCTGCCCGTCTGCGCTGTCCAGGTGCGGGAGACAGATCTACTAGTACGAAGTATCCTCAAAGAACATGTCCCACTTCCTTGAATGGTCAAAGTCGTCTCACAAGCGAGTTAATATGCGGCCTGTCCTATTCGCCCACACAAATCACCTGCACACCACGACTCATCTCCCGCTGCGCAATACCACACCCTGCACGCCGCCACGAAACTTCCCCTGCACTGCTGCATGCACTGCATCGCCCTGGACATCGACCAATGCGCTCCTTGACTCGTTCCGCGCCCGTTCGATCAATCTGTCGATTCTTCCCCCGCCGGACCCCGACGAGGTGTAATGGGCAGATCTTGACAGGTGGCCTAACGCTTGAGTACCTCCCTTAGGACGTTCGGTTGCATATGCGCATCTCTGGGCGGGTTTGGAACGGGCTATCGCATTACTTTCGTCAATGTCTCAGATGGGAACTCTCTCCAAGGCGGGATGAGAGCTAAATGACGGAACGAGCTTGCATAGGAAATCTCAAGAAGCGCATCGACGCTACGAAGCTCGACAGGGGTGAGCGGCTAATTGCAGAGACTCAGCCGGCTCTATCGTTAGTCTGAGAGGTCCTCACTCGGGACAGTTAGGTGCAAGTGGCTTTCTGAAATCGCCAGTGGCATGCCAACGACTCTGCCTCCAAATGGGCTTTGGCTTCTTTGCGGCCTGGTTTCCTAGGGTCCCAATTGCTGTTCAGCCTTGACAAGCGCCATCCGTGCCTAAATACGTAGTAGTAGCTTGACAGAGCTTGTCAAGAGAATAGTTACTCTATTTGTTAGTCTCTGGAGAGCAGCCGCCTTTAGAGCACATTCAGGGTCTTTGACTAAACAAACAAGCCTATCAGTGCTGCTTAAACCCACCTATTGTACCCATATAAACTTCGATCGACGGACCTAACGTATCGTGACAAGGTCACGGACGGTTCGAGACCTGTCTCCCACTTACCCGCTAAACTTTTGCTTGCTCCATGCATCGATGGATCAAAGTCCTTGAGAGCCAGTATGGTGTATATTTTGCGAGACACCGGTGTGGGAAGTAGTGTCATTCCCATACTATCGGGACTCGAAGCTTCGTCTCTCGTTGGCTTATTGTCTCGCAAGCACGCGGTGCCCATGTCTAGCAAGGCTGTGTGATACCCCTGGCAGTGTCTCGTGGTATTTGATAGCCGAATTCTCAACTGGGGCAAGAGCTGGAAGTAGCACAGAGCATGTCTTTGACATCGCCGGGGTTGAGCATTTGTCGCGGTGCCTGACAGGGAAATGAAAGCGTGCTGCCCGTGAAAGTCCTTTTGGCAACTTACACGCTCCACCACTGATGTAAAAATAAAAATAAAAGGTGCAACCAGCTCGGAAGGAAGCTTTTCTATCACCATCGAATATTGCTACACCTGTGAAAGTGATAGCGTAGCCTGATATACTTTTGACGTATTGTACCTAGGGTACTGCTCCTTTTCTGTAGCGACAGCGGCTGTGAATCTTGAGCGTTTTGTGAGTGATTGTATCCATCAAAGCACCTGGATAGAAGAGTGCCTACGTCGCCGTCAAAAGCATTGAGCATCTGCTAGGCTTCCACTCACAAGTTCTGCATCGTCTCAGAGCGCCTGCGAAATGATCATTTCCAGGACGACCCACTCTGAGGTAGATAGACACCGTGGATTGTTGATAGCGCTCCTTCAATAGTCCCAAGCTCAAAGACGGCTGTAACTTTCAGGCTCACATACTTGTTCAACACATCACTTATGCTTTCCATAATACCTAGGTACGTCTTGAGCATAAGAGAATTCGTCCCAAGGCCTCGTTCCTTGTGGAAATGTTATCTTCCAAAGCATACAGCTGGGCAAATAGACGCCATTACTCAATCACGGGCGTTGATAAACCAACGCACGAGATTTGTGCGACTGTGAATCGTTCAAGCTCTCTGAGGGGCTTTGCCTAGGTACAGAGCGTTGCGAATCACACAAGGGCCAGATACACGGTGTTGCGAAACCAGAACCAATGTATTGACTACCTAGGCGTGTGCTCAGATAGTCTCTAGAATTTGCAAACTTAGACACCTGGGCACACCTGCAGTTTCTCACTAGTACGTATCACGGTCGACATTCTGGCTGGTTTAGCTAGCGTGGCCTCCTGGGTAGTTTATTACTTCCCACTTGAAAGAGACTAGTTTTACCACCTATCATCAGTTCCTTTCCTGGAAGACGAAAACAATCATCACGATGGTGACGGCCTCTGGTCTGCCTGGTAAATGATGACCACAGGATGCTGCAATGACCAATTACACCATCGACACTACTGTAGTATTAGTCTTGCGTCCAACTGATTATTCAGTCCATAAAGGACGCCAGTCCATCACGCACGCATAGGCTCAAGGGCCAGGGAGCAGTACTCTGGCAGATAGACCTCGAGATCGTGGTCATCGAGTCTATGCCTTCCATCGAGATTGTGGTATCTTATCGATGGTCAAAGTGCGGTTTTCTTTGTGTAGGGAAGTATTCATGTCAGTCACACGACATTCATCAAATCTATTAATTCAATACTACTGTTGTTAGCGATAGATAACTGATACAAGGTATAAGCCCTGTACAGGAAGAACCGCAAGGAGGCTTGGCTTTAGAGCAGGGTTTTAGACCCTTCCTCCTAAGCCAGCCGCTTTTACTTCTTCTCTTCCTAACTTATCTATCTTTACAAACTCTTTGAATCAGGCATGTTGTCTATTCAGACGTATACGTCACTCTTGACCCACCCAATAATTACTAATCAACCCATTTCATATTACCCGCAATTCTAGGTATGGTATTTCGAATTATAGTGTCCGCTGTAATTCCTCGCTGGGGAAATGCAAGTGTAGAATGGAGTCATTGTGCTCAAGTTGTCAGGTAGTGTTCAAAGTTCAATGCCTAAGTATCAGACTCTCTCCATAACTGTAGATTTTGCCAAAACACCCGGTTGCAGACCCTCCAACTTCTTGCAAAGGACATCCCAGAGGTAAGTGGACTTGTTATCATCAGTGACGGCACGATTGTACTCCTACACTTTGCCACCCCGCATATAGAGCCCATGAGTTTGCTGTCCAGTCGATGCTGCGTGAACCACCTGCCGTGAACCCTCCTCAGCGGTCCGGGCAGCCATGTCTTCGAAGATCTTGAACAGTATCTTGGATGCCCCATTCAGCTCGCCGGACAGTCCTGTCTTGCAGAAACATGGGTCACGAGAATTTAGAACGATAGGATTAGGGTTTGCAGCCCCGGATGGAGCGATAACAGCGCTCAATTTGACAACAGTATACAGCTGTATCACTTTGGAGAGGTTATACCCGTCCGAACGATCAGTGAGGAGTGGAGGGAGGAGGTGAGATTGGATGAAATCCGCCGTAAACTTACTGGTTCATCTCATTGACATGTTTCTCGTCTT
Source organism: Plenodomus libanotidis (assembly GCA_022609195.1). Classification (NCBI taxonomy): domain Eukaryota; kingdom Fungi; phylum Ascomycota; class Dothideomycetes; order Pleosporales; family Leptosphaeriaceae; genus Plenodomus; species Plenodomus libanotidis. The sequence continues at coordinate 216,456 of JAGKQA010000003.1, forward strand.
GAAACCAGTCGAAGATATCGTCACCGTGTGGATCCGGGTACTTCGCGACATCATAGAGGGCCGACGCAACTACCGTCATCTGGAAGATCATATTGTCAGAAGTCTGGGCCAGCAAGGAGCGGGATTAAAAAAACCCATCTCCGACATCTTCTCATCCTGTGAACAGCCCACAAAACTGAAAGAGCCAATGTGGCACGCTTTTCGCTTGAATGTGGGGTAAAATTGTATTTCCTCGCCGTGTCCTTTAACTTCGGAATCAATTGAAAGGCCAACAGGAAGGTTCCGATATTGTTGACCGCAAGAGTATGCTCGGTCCCATAGACCACTTTGAATTTAACGGCACGAATGCCCGCATTGTTGACCAAGACGTCTAACCGGTCCAAAGTGTTGGCCTTGTCTGCGAAGCGTTTGATGGAAGATGGTGACTCAACATCAACCTTCCAGACCTCGATAATGTTGACGTTGCATTCGAGCAGTGCTTCAGTCTCAGCCTGCGCTTTCTCGCCCCGAGAGAGGCTACGGCAGCCGAAGATGACATTCGGAGCGCCGAGGGGGATGATGTGCTTGACAATTTCCTTTCCCAGTCCTCCATTGGCACCGGTGACAATAACCGTCTTAGTCGCAAACGAGGCAGAGGGTTTAGGGATGTTGAGGAAGAATTGGGTGTGCACAAAATCACCCAAAGAAGGTAGTTTCGCGAATTGCTTACCCCGGGCGGGATGAAAACTCCAGTGCAAGAAATGTGAAGTGCTATTCTTCTACTTCCTTTGACCTCGAGGGTGCGCAAGTAATTGTAGTCGATTTCGGTGTCTTATACCCACCTGGGACGAGTCTTATGATAGTTGCCTCCCAGTGCGTTCCTACCTATGTCCGTGGACAACCGAGGTTGGCACAATCCTTCCGCTTCTAACTCCGCGGATATAACAAGTGCGTGATAGTCATTAATATCCCATTATGGGATCGGGTCATAATTGCGACGCAGTCAGCTTTGTCTTGGCCACGCCACTTGAACTGGCTGGGAAACTCACAACCACTCTTTTGTACATTGCAAGATGCAGCGGCGAAGAGGACCAGCGCCTTAACGGAGCGCAACCCAAGTCCACCAACGCAACCGCATCCCTCCATCATGTGACCCCTTTCGAAGTAGAAAGTCATTGAAACCAATGTTCCAGCCGCTGTCCTGAGCGAGCAGTAACTCCGGGGAGCATTATCGTTGATGGGGAACACGCCGACAGGTTCAGATGCAATCGCGAGTATACCCTTGTCAAAACTGCATGGCTCGGAAGGAAAATGCCTCTTGCAAGTTTTGCGGGTCCAGAATCAGCGAGACATCTGCCGTGCCCCGTTGCACCTCGCGAGAAGAATGGGGATGCGGTGTGCCAACGGATCGACCATCTGGAGAAGTTAGTCAGAACGTTGATGGCGGAGCGCTCGCGATTGATACCTCCTGCAGGTGCAAATGCACTATTCACGCCGGATGAAAGCCCCAGGCTAGAGGCGGATCCGCTACTCCCAGTGTTCCTGCCCACGCTTCTGATCACGGAAGGACAGTAGTAGATGGCGGTTACTCGGTATATATGAACACCGGCGGGGATGACTGGACCGTTGTGCTTCAAGAGGTGCCTCAATGCATTTCCCATCTAGCCCCAAACCTATCACTCCCATGATTTCCTCCCACCTACTCTGTCACCTCACTCTATGGCCTTATCCTGCGCGCCTTGGTTTCAGGTTCTAAGAGTTAAACTAGATCAACCACTCAAGGCAGCTTGGAACCAAGATCGGACTGATCACGATGACCACGATTATCACTCTCCTTCTCATCTTGTTGGTGGTTCCAGCCTACTTTTCAACCAGGTCAGGCCTATCGAGCGCATGGAGATTCTATCAAGTGTTCCACCCAAGTCCGATACCGACCGACTGATCTCCCACTTCTTTGACTGTCAAGGCTTCCCCATCAGCATCCCTTGTAAGCCTTCCAATGCCATGTCGTCGTGCTGGAAGACACTACTAAAATCACCAGCCATTCTTCACGAGCCCACTTTCCGTCGCGAGGTACGCACTGTTGCTGAGTCGAACCCGTACTCTGTGCACCGCACAAGCTGATTATATTCCAGTACAACGAGCATTGGAAGAATCCATCACAGACAGACTTTATTTAGTTGGCTCTACTATTCTCTATCCTCGACATCATCATGCTTGCTTACTGCCAATACGGAGGGCCACCGCAATACGAGGGAGTCTCAGAGTCACTATTCCAGCTCTGCCGGCTGCGCACAGCACAGTGCCTTTTGAGTGGTGATATAGCAAAGCGTCGCTCGTATTTGGTGGCTCTACGCTTTAACGCAACTGCCGAGCTGAACCGAAAAGACGATAACAGTCGTGGGCTATGGATAATGACGGGGTTCGTTATGCGCGCCGCTATCAACATGGGCTATTACCGTGATCCAGCGCAAATCCCAGGCATATCGGCGCTGCAGGCCGAGTATAGCCGCCGAACTTGGGTCTCGGTAGTGAGCATGGACAACATGGCCTTATTTCTCTCCGGTCTTCCACAAAAGTGGTCAGCATCGCGATTCACGGACACGAAAGAGCCCTTGAACGTGCATAACTGGGAGTTATACGAGGATACTATGGCAGTACCTCACTCCTAGCCTCTCACAGAGTCAACTCCCACGTCATATCTCATCATCAAGGGGCGTTTGCTTCGTGCATTGGGTCGGATTTGTGACTTCAATAGTTCCACAAGTCCAGGCCAGTATGAGATTGTCATGGAGATCGACCAGGCCGTGAATGACGCATACAATCAATTTCTTCCGCATATGAAAGTGACCTCCTTTGAAGACACTGGCTCAAGCGACACGGTCCGAACAGACAAGGCTAAGTTCTCCTACTCAAGTCTGGCGGCCATTTAGCACAAAGGCATCCTGCTACTGCAAAGGAAATACATGGTCAAGGCGGGAATCGACGGCCACTTCAGGCTTTCCCGTGATCGATGCATCTCGTCTGCGATGCATCTATTAGCCTTTCAACAGAACTTAGAGCCGTCTTTCTAAAAGATCTCACAGCTTCGGCAAATTTGTACGCTGGCCGCTATGGTTCTATTTCTGGAGCAGGAGTTGAGACGAAGACAACCGGATGCAGAGGCACATCCAGACAGCGGTGCTCTGTTGGAAGTTTTGCAAAAGTCATGCGCTCGCTTGGCTGAGGCTGTGTCTTTTTGTAATGAGATCTCGAAAGTCCACCAGCTCCTGACCAGTTTGCTCTTAGAGTTTCGCAACTATGTCAACTCAGCAAGGTCTATGGAAGCTTCAGCACAATTGCCCGTTTTGGAGTCGACGAATTCCCAAGACTCGAATTTGTTCGACAACGACTGGACTAATGCAAATTTTGTTGACTGGGTACATCGGTTTTCCCAGCATTTCCTTTTTCTTTGCTTTCTGCAAGAAGATTATCTTGAATATTAACAATCATCTTTACGGCATGCGGGACACCTTCATTACGGATACGAATTATACAGACGGCCCCACTTATTGAACTAGTTGGTTTTTGGAGCCCTCCTGTATTGGCTGAATATCCTGTATTGGCTGAATGTCTTGTGGGTGGCAGCGACTACCTATTGCTCAAAGCGTCTAGATAGCTAGTGTCAAATTTATGGGTCTCCAAGGAGGACTGCCGAGGTATGTATGTGTAAGTTCACCAATATTCGGTTATTTCAGTAGTCTGTAGACTGCAACGTGGTTTGGGTTATGAAGTTTGTGGTGGTCCCTAGACTGAACTTTTTGTCTTTGTGTTGAAGTGTGTGGATCGTCAATGGCAACGGTCACTAAGTGCGATTCCATAACCACAAAATTAGGCACACATATAATCTTATAACTTATCACCTGCTGGCATAATTTTAGCAGACATCGGTGAGCTTGCTGGTAAGAAAAGGGTCAAACTTACGAAGTCAAGGTGTAGCTGAGTGCTTGAGGAAGGTGCTCAGCAGCTGAAATGTTCTCGGACTACTCTCGTTCAGAAATCAACGAGTCAAACATCAAATACATCAGGCTACAAACATCTTCAGTACCAAGGTATGTTCATGTTCTCCAGGTCCCACAGACCCGCCTGAGTGCCTGTACCTGGGGAAGCGAAGAAATGTCCCCAGGCCTGCGTATCAGACAAGCTCCCCGAAGATCAGTCTGCCCATTCTCTGCCATTTTTGAACCTCGAAAACGTTTCATGGCTGTGTCATTCCCAATTTCGTTAGCAACATAGAAATTTAACATATTGTGCAGTCATTCAGTCTGTTATGTATGCTTCGTTAGGAAACGGCTTACAGAACGACGTCAAACCAGACTTGATTCTCATGTTTGCAATCGCCACCTCTCTTCTCACGTTGCACATAATATAGTCGCAAGCTCCCAGTGATTGTTTTAGGACAAGCTGTTTCTGAAGCTGCGAATATCCCACTTGAGTCGTATTCCTGCCACAACCCGCCAAATGTGTACTCACTGCGGACATGAACGAAAGTGCTACTTCCCGTGGAAAGAAGGCATACAAACGCCGCCAGGGTATCTCAATAACAACGAGAACCAGAAAAATATCCTGAAACGCTATGTCGTGTCCATCAACGCCTTCCGCCCCGCCGCTCCAACAGCTAATTTGAACATGACAACACAAAAGAAATATAGCTGTGACTAAACACATGGCGCATGATCCTGCATCATTCACATGCGGTGGGCTGTCTCTTGCTGAGAAAGGACGCAAATGCAAAAACCGAAGGCAGTGAAGCGGTCATGTAAAGGAAACATCGTGGCACCACCTTTTTGGTCCATGTCGTGTTACTCTCATCGCTCGTTGTAGACACCTGCTGTCGTGAGGCCGTGATGGGGCATTCATAAAGAAGAAGAGCCGTCGAGAAAACGATGCCGGTCCTACTCTCTGGCAATCGAAATGCTGGAGGTCGGCAGAAGTGTTGAAAATTCCGGGCAGAGAATGTTGGCTCAGCGGTCAGCACCTTGTCCTCTGCCGCCCTTTGTAGCGGATACGCTTGCGAAGCAAGCAATGACTCCTGAAGATCGAACAAATAGACTGAGAAGTGATGAAAGTCAAGCCGAGAAATATCGAGAATCCAATGACAAGGGAAAGTGGCTATGAAATCGATCTTGGTCCGAAAATCTGGTTTCTCATGGTGTTCCTTACACTTTTTGGTGCGCGGTATCGAGACGGTCGAAAAGGCTGAGGACGGATCCGAAACTAAAGTGGAAGCATGCATGAGAATCGTCCATACTCTCTCTCTATGGCGCGAGACCGAAGTCTAGCCCTTCTTCTTGTCCTGCTTTTTCTTGTGTTTGGAGGTCTGTGAGCCCGCAGCGAGACCCGGAAGAGTTTGCTTTGCCATGGCAGACTTGGAGCTTTGTTTCAGAACCGGCGCACTAGGAGTCGTGTTGCCATCCTTGGGAGACGCCGTAGCACCGGGAGAAGGCTGCTTGTCGTTGTTTTCATGATTCGTTGCCGGGGCGAATGATGAAGCCCGCGGGGTTAGATCACGGTCAAACACCTGATGATCTTTGGTCTGAGTGTATGTTGAAGCGCGTGTGGTCAAATCGCGGTCGAATATCTTGTCATTGAATCCATCACAACCAAAGTCTTCCACATTCAGCTCGGCCATGCGAGATGCGGGGGAGTCCGAGGTATCGATTGAAGATTCGGCAGCGCTAGAGGCCCCAGACTCTCCAACAAGAGAGGGATCAGCGGACACAATTGTAGAAGAACAACTGGCCACAGAAGGTGCAGCAGATCCGATGCTGGTAGAGCGTCCGATAACAAAAGCCGCAACTGAATCCAAAGTAGAGGGCGCTCCAGAGAGAAACATGGCAGCGAAATCGTTGGTCTGTGAAGTGTGACTGGAGGCAGGCTTGCCCTTAGAGTTCTCCGCGAAGTAGAACACTCCATCTGGCAGACAGGGAAGGAATGGGCCACTTTGGGCCAACTGAGTGTCAAGGTCTGAGGGACCTTGCGAGCGCACTGAGGTTTGAGCCCAGGATCTGGGCCCGTTCGGCGTTGGACGTGAGCTGAATGGCGGTTCGAGAAAGGGACCAAACGGACGGTGCTCACGAAAGATGTTTGCCCACCACTTAGCACTTCCATCAACCGTGTTGGGGTCATTCCTAGTGTAAGCACCAGGGATTGCCGTGTGTCCCGCGAATGAATTTCCAGTCCTGAGCGCGGACTGCATACACGCCGAAGACGCAGTGGTGGTGGTGGAATATGAGGACTCTTCGGCTAAAGTCTTCACCTTAACAGGCGATGTTTCCTTTGCTGAAGCGGGCTCGACTGGATCATCGGAACAACCATTTCCTTTCGCGCCGTCATCAGGGCCTGGCTTCCCCTGGACAGAGGTAACATGCAAGCTGGGGTCGATAATGGGAATGGCCCTGGAGTGTTTCTTTCCCGCAGCAGGCAAAGGCTTGGAATCGGCCAGAGCAGATTGCGGTAGAGGCGTGTCAGCGCGTGCCAGCTCTGGGAATATCAAGTCGTCCGACGGCTGCCAGCCTTCGTTGCGATAATTTACCCAAACAGCTTCTATGTGCTCGAAGTCTTTCATTACGACATTGCTTTTTTGCAACCAGCCAGCCTGGGCCAGCCATTTGTGGTCGTTGACGATCCGAGCACGGAGGAGACCCCATCCGGCTTGATGGTACGTCTCCCAACGTGGGCTTTGGAGGATAAGCGGGAAGCACACGGCCAACAGCTTTCCCATCACGATTCGAAGCGCGCGGATGCGCCACTGGTCGCGCTCGTCGTACATGATGATCAGAGCTTGGCTAATCGGAGTATGAAAGGTGTCGAGGTTGGCGCAGCGAAGTTGGGGTTCCAGCTTCTTGATCTTCTCGGTCATTCCGTCGATCTGGTCGATTGCCTGGTCCATCATTGGTCGGCAAAGACAGGACGTGCCGGCGAGAAAGTGCGCCACGTTGATGCGCACGCAGTCTGTGCTCAGGGGGTTGTTCGAGTCGTAGACTCCACCCTCGAAGTCTGTGCCAAAAGAGTGTGAGCTAGACATACGTGGATACAGACTGAGACCAAAAACCTACCCTCCAGGTACATATACCGGAGAACAGCGCCCAACAGCCCCCTATCCCACCTTGACAACGTCCACTCAACCGCCGAGCCCTGAAGGAACGGTCAGTATGCGCGCTAGAAAATGACGGACCGCCCAGTAACTCACGTCCTCTGCCTCGGGTGGCATGTTCTTCTCCATCCACTCGGACATATCTATTAGGATGTGCGAGTGGACATTCCATCGCGCCTCGCCACCTGGATGAGGGCATCGAATGATAAGGTCGGCGTCAATGGGAGCATTCCACAGTCTAGAATTTGATGATGACATGTTAGCTGTGATTTGGAGGTCAAGCGAGTGTGACAGCGTGACATGATATGAATGTTTGAAGCGCCTGATGGCGATAAGTGTGTTGGAAAGCATTGATGAAAAGCAGAGGTACTCGCTCGGTCATGGACAATATGAGGGTCGCGGTACCGCGGTCCCTCGTTCCTTCCGTCTGCACAAGCATCACTATCTGGGCAAAGAACGTCGGACCAAGGACTGCATTCGTTGCGTGTCCAAGACTTGTGGACAGTCCTCTTTGGCTAGGTAAATCACACTTGCGCGTTGTCATGGCCGCGACGTGACGTGATTTGCGGCCCCATATACAGGGTTTGCGAGGGCCGAGATCAAGGCCAATGTCGCAGCTGGAGAGGAGTCTCCGACGGGAGGAAAGGTGTCGATCGTACGTCTGGCGCACACGTCTGCACATGTGGATACGAGGAGTCGAACTTACGCAGCGTTGGCCCCCGGTTCCGCCAGGGAAGGGGAAGGCATGGCCTTTGCGTACAGCATCACTGGAGAGAGGATGAATTCCTCTGTCTGCTCGTCGCATAAATGCGTTCTTGGCGTTACTGTTGGGGTTGGTATCTCGGCGGTGACTGCGTTTGTGTTGGCGTTGTCGTCCGCCTTTTGGGACAAAACAGATGAAGTCTTGGGCGGGCCTTTTCAATCGTGGAAAACAGCTGTCAGCATGAGCGTAAATAGAGTTGAAGGGAAACAGACTAGGAATATCGGTTGGGGTATTTCGTCTCCGACGAGGGGAAAGTTGAACTCACTGTTTGTGCCCCCGGTGACCGCAGCCCAACTGCGGTTCATCAGGGGCGTTTGTGGCAGCAAGACAACCACGTCACCCAGAGCACCACCACCTAGAGTGGGGAAGTCCGAGTTGAGTGGTGGTGAAGGTGATGGAAAACGGGGAGGTAAGGCCAGTGTGGCAGGAGATGGTGACGGCTCCCAGGCAAGAGGAGGGACAGTGACTGATGCGGTAGCCTCAGGGCGTGCCTCTTGTTGAGCCTGGAAATGGGCTCCCCTGGGCCCCTTGATCACATCTGACCAAAATACGCGTTTCATTGTTTGGTTACGCCAAGGTGGCCTGTCAAAGGGCAGAAAGCAAACGGTGGGTGGTTTCGAAGCGAAAAGGGCAGACTGGAGACTTGGTGCTTGCGGACGGCACAAGGACCAAGCAAGATAAATTAAGACCAGCTACAGGACCTATTACCTCGTGCTTGAGGGCTTCACTTGATGTGGATCCGTAATACAGCTGCTCGCTTTACTGAGGAGATGTCAGCCGCAAGGGAAAGATACTTGTAGACAGGATAAGGAGAGACAAACACTGCTGCTGCTGCCTTTCGGTGTGTCTCTGTTGACCACCCTCAAATACCCAAACCCGAACCATACCATTGCACTGATTTTGCTCAACTGCAGACACGCTCTGTACTTCTTGTACCTTTCCATCAATAACGATGCCGCCATGCCCATTGTTCGCATTCCAGTGCATTGGTTCCCATATGCTGTTATTCACCTTGTGACCATGGTCGCACAGCCCTAGTTGTCACAGCCCTGGTTGTCACAGCCCTCACTTTGTTGGAAGTCCAGTCTGCAGCCCTGCCAATCCTTGCTGCCAGATTTGGTAGGTCAATTCCTCCCCTCTTGATGGCATACAGCGACATTGTTGTGATGCAATCGACGACAAAGACAGCTAAAGCCATGCGGGTTTCCTCGTGCCTGTGGCTCCAGACGGCGGTCATGAGGGTTGTCAACATGATGCCCAAAATACCCGGCATAGCGATGCATGTAATCAGGAAGGAGGCCTGGTCACCATCATAGTCTGACCAGCTTGCAAAGACGCAGCAAACGTAGAAGATCTGTAGAATGGCAGACAGAAGCCAGAGGGATGTTATATAGACTGTGTTCAATTGCTCCCATTTGGACTCAACCTTGTAGATGCCATAGGTGACCAGTCCTTGCAAGACACACACCGCGCCGGCCTCAAAGCGACCCTAATTTGCCATTGAACCCATTGTGATATGCCGTGCTGGCTTTGTGATCTGGTATTGGAAAGAGACTTATGCTGAATCGATGAGACGAGAAGTTGCGAGAATAGAAGACTTCTGTTGTGATGTTTGAGTTTTTGAAGAGGTTGGAGGATACCCATTCTCTCTTGTGCCGATATTGTTATAGGTCAGCCTCCAAGGCGGGATGGCTCCTTCTCTCCACCTAGGTAGCCATCCAGACTCTGAATGGAGGCGCATGCCCTCTCGATGCTCCAGAGCTGGTTGGATCCGGACAAGTGCCTTTGGTATCATCATCTTTAGGACAATCATCTTCAGGACAGTCGCCTTCAGCTTCGGTAAAAACAGTCGGCCTGGTTTCACCTTGGTGCGTCCAGCTGTTGAATCCGTGGTCCTGTACAGGTTTTTCAAGTCGCTCCAACTGCTTGGAGATGAGTCGGAATCGAACGCTGACCAAGAGTGCCGTCTCCCAGAACATGCACGATCATCGGCATCGAAAGCACATGCGCACTCTCTGAGTCGTCCTTCATCCCTCCTTACAGGCTGACAACAATCTTCGCAGCACTCACCCCACGCTTATTCAGATCCAACGCGCCCTGTACATAATACAGCCCCGTGCCAACGACGGATTGCCTTGGTGCAGGTCTCAACACCCCCTTCTTCAGCGCCACAGGCACATACTCCCCCCACACCCTCCTCGCAACCCGTGGCTCCGCACTCACAATCCCAGTACTACCAACCCTCACAACCTCAACGCCCTTCCCCACATCCTCAGGTGCAACGCCCACGCTCGCAACCCGTCCCTTCCCCAGCCCGTCAACACCCGCCAACACCGCGGCGCTCTGCCGCACTGTCGTCTCGCTACCGATCGCATCATACGCGCCGACCAGCGGCTCGCCACGCCCACGCAGTAGCGCTGTGAGAATGCCGACGATATCCGGATTGTGGTAATCGAGAACGAAGGCCGCACCGAGCGACTTGACGAAGGCGTAGTTCGCAGGGCTGGCGGTCGCAATGACGCTGTAGCCGGCTGCGACGGCGAGTTGCACGACCGACGCGCCGACGGATGAGGAGCCGCCCCAGAGCAGCAGCGTGCCCTTCCCACCCGCCTTCGTCACTGGACCGGACGACGGCACGTCGGGCAGGTCTAGCCCGAGCGTGGCGTGCATAAAAAGGCCAGCCGCAGCAGTGCTGATGCTCAGAGGCAGCACGGCGGCAGCTTCAAATGAAATGCGGTCCGGGATCCGCGCAACGGTCGCCACATGCAGCTTCACGTACAGCTGGAAGCCGCCGTAGGCGGCGTCGCCAGCGCCGAGGCCCATCGCGTGCGCAAACACCCTGTCACCTTTTTTGAGGCCCTTGACGCCAGTCCCGAGATGGATGACTTCGCCTGCGACGTCCTGGCCGAGTATGTACGGATACGTGATGCCGAAACGGTTGTTGCCGGGTGGAGAGTCGCGGATTTTCCAATCGACGGGACTGAGATGATGATGTGAGCAAATTTCAAGTACAAGAGGGGAACACTCGGCTTACTTGATGGCAACCGCTTTGTTCTTGATAATTATCTCGTCGTCTGCCAGTGATGATGGGTCTGGCAAAGGCGCAGTCCCTGCCTCGAGGGGCGCTGTGGGGGAGAGGAGCCAGGAGGCGTAGTTTACGGGCGCCATGATGAGCTTCCTTGTCTGTCAGGAAGTTCTAAGGTCCAGACAGTAGAACGATCGGGATATTGTATGTACTACTAGCAGTGCACAAGATCAGATTGGCTCTTCTTTTCGCGCAGAAATGTCGAGCATGTGAGATGAAGTGAGGTTGGGCATCGAGAAAGTGTATTACAAATCACTGCCGAACCTAGCACTTGGTAGGTATGTTGCAGATCTCCACGCCTATCACGCCATCAATCCAGTGCCCTTCTTCGAGTCCTGGTCGGCAGAACCAGCTAGAGGAACAGCGTATTACGCAGTAGTGGCTTGATTCAAGAAGTCAGCAGCACATGATGAAAAACCGGCAAACGTACATATGCTGCACCTCTAGGAATACGAATGGGAAGATTTCTTCGATTCACGACCACGGCCTTCAGACGTTCTGACAAGCTAAATATCTGCTGCCCAGCAAGGGTATAAGTACGTAAGTGTACTCGATGGAATGAAAGTCAAGAACTCCGCCAGCACCTGTACTACCCGTCCAAATCATCGATGCTCCGGAATCAGAAATTCGCCAAAATGTGACAAGCTATGCTGCAAGTAATGCCTCAATGTGTCAATCGCACATGGTGAAATGCATTAATACAATGCCAGAATGAGCTCGCTGTGCTACATGTCAAGAGTTGTAATAATAGTCGCTAAAGGCCACACGACTCGTCCGCGCGTTGTCTAAGTCTTTGTTTTGTGGGTAAAAATGAACAGATGGCTCGCTGTTCCTAGAATTGAAAGAGGTCCGAGCCAGGGAAGTCGCCCATCATTTGGCCGAATAGAGGATCGTTCGCCATGATCGATAGGCCGTTGAAGTCCTGCAGGCCACCGTTGCCCTCGTTCAGGCTCTGCAGCGTCACGTCCCAGGCTTGCGCGAAACCGTCTCCCAGGTTGTTGTAGTCTAGATCTTGGCCGATATTCATCCACGATGCGGGTGCTCCGCCCATCATTCCGTTTTGGAAAGGTTGAGGTGGTGGAGGCATGTTGCTGTCAGCATGAACACCATTTGGCTTGTGTTGATTGTTGTGGTGAGGCTCGCGTCCGAAGCCCATCTGTCCATACCAGGCGTTGTTGGCCATATTGCCGTTGCCTCCACGGGGTCGAGGTATCGGTCCGTTGGCTTGGTTGTGCGTCGCCGCCTCAGAAAGCAGCTGCAGCGGGTTATTGCTAGCCTGAGCAGAAAATCCGGGAGTGGTTGCGCTGCCCGGGGTGTGTCTGTCCCCGGCAGCGCGAGCTGTATCGGACGTCACGAACGGAGACGCGACGCCCTCAGCGGCGTTAGCAGCATCCGCGATGCGTGACGTCTGGTTCAGCTCGCCTTTGCTGATCTTGTGGAACCAGGATCGAATCATCACCAACACAACAAGGAACTTGGATGCGGGCCGCGATTTGTCGTCTGCGGCCGTGAGCCGGAACTTTTCCAATAGAGTACCCAGGTGTTGGTCGACCTTCATACTGTCTTTGTCGATAACCTTGCCCAGCTCCGACGTGGGGTTTGATGCGGCGAAGTATATTCTAATAAGCACAACAGTCGCATAGGCTACCCGCACGTAGTTGAAGACAGGCAGACATCGTATGCTACTAGGTTCCATCGAGAAAAAAGTATCAAAGATGCCATCGATCGCGGTGAGGCAAGATGCCAGAGCATTTGTATACGCCGGAGTGATGGCAGCATTGCTCACTAGGCTGTCGCGTAAGGACTCCGCCGCGAAAGGGGCTTTGAAAGCATCGGCAGGCTCGTTTTGCAGAGCGAGTTCATGCATGTACAGATTAGTTGTATGGAAACTGAATTTCAGTGACGCTGCGTTTGTTGTTAGCTTATGCGCTCGAGCTCGACGAAGAAGAGCGAAGTAAGACATACGTTGCATGAGTTCTCGGGATACCTCCTGCCGGTGCTTTTCAAGCTCTCGTTCGAAGCCCCTGACCTTGTGTTGGGTCATGTAGTCGGACAAGTTCACAGAAACAGTCGGGTCGTCCATGCAGAATTGAAAACCTATCTCTTCTGCCAACTGATGTGTTCTCACAAGATGACAAAAATACTTGTCGGAAGGCGCAGCCTCGGGAGAAGACTCCAGCACATCCAGGCACTCGGCCATGAAGGATGACCATCGCAGCAAAAAGGGCCGGTGAAGCTGCATGGCGGTATTTGTGGTCAGAAAATAGCACAAAAGCCACGTGCGCCTGGCTTCAACGGTGGTTGGATCTGGCGGTGGGTGCTTTCTGAAGGGGTGATCTCGGAAAGAAGCCCCAAGATTCTTGGCCCGCTGAGACTTTCGCTTTCCCAGCCCCAGGTCGATGGCCATGACGGCCGCCATGTGCACCATTTCATAAAACTTGAGCTCTTCGAAGTGCTCTGGGGGCCAATACCAGATCACGGAGATGTTCAAAGCCTGCACGATCTCAATGCTCTTATCGCCTGTAATCATGATCTTGTCTGCGAAGACCTGCATGAGCTCTTTGACAATGACCCGCTGCACGTTGGGCGTTTCTGAAGATGCGGCCGACATGATAGCCAAGAAGAGCACTGGCTTAGTCTTCCTCAGCTCACCCACTGTCATCTCCCGTGAGAAAACGCAACCTGGTAGGTGAGGGGCCATCTGGTAGTTGTAACGGTCCCACAACACGTTTGCCCTCTCCATGGTGATGATGCCACGATCCACAATGTCGGAGTACTCGTGACTTCGCGAGTCCGCTGCTGATGGTGCTATCGATGGAGTCGGTGCATCCTCTGTCGGGTCCCTGGGCTCTGCATACTTCCGCTTCTGACCGGCAAGGACCATAGGCGGCGGGTGCATCGGATTGCCATCAGCGTAAGGTGATTGGTTCTGTGATCGTGCTACGTTCGCAGCATCTCTCGACAAGCCTCCGGTATTGATGGTGTTCCAACCTCTGCTGGGATCCATGCCACCGCCGTACATGATGCCTCCGGCGCCATCGGGCATTCCGGGCATAGGATGACCATTTTGGCCGGCCTTAGTTGCACTAAGCGTAGCAGTCAAGGCGTCGATCTTCTTCTCCAGTTCGGCCACCCGGCTGTCGGTTTTCTTCTGGCGTTTGCGAGTGGGCTGAGTAACAACGCAGCTCCTGCCTGCCTTTGCACATCTCTTGCACGCTCCGTCAGGATTGTTGGGGTCGGGTTCGCACCGGACCTTTAGTCCTCGACAGGCCTCGCAAGCGCGCGGCTTCTTCGCGTCTGCACCACCATCGCCATCGCCGTTGTCGTCCCCCGGCGTTTCATCGTGGGGCCCGAGCGAGGCAGATGGTGGAGTGTGGATGGCATGATCTTGGTGGGTGTTCGAGAAGGATGTCGAGTGTGTCAGACTGTGGGCAGGTCGTGAGTGATCGGGCGATGAGGCGCTGCTTGGTGTGGAATGGGCAGTCGCGGCGGTAGCAGTGTAAGTGTGCCCAGCGTTAATCATGCCGGAGCCGCTGCCGTTGCGGTGGCCGAAGCCGTTGTTGCCAAGGCCATTGGCGGAGCCGGAGGCGGCGGCGTTGTCATAGTTTGTATTTGGGTTGGCATTGCCATGACGCAGCGAGCCGGCCGAGGTAGGCGTGGAAGACGTGGGTGCGACGGAGATTGAGGACTCGTCGTATGGTTCTCGATCTGTTCTGGCCCTGGATACATGTATGGAGCTTGAGCTGGAGTTGGCGTTGCGCAGACGGGGATCCAACTCAGACTCCATGGCCGCAAACACCGGCAGCTATGGCCCGTCGCCTATTTGTTGTCTGCGGGTGGTGATCAAAGGGCCTCATAGAATGGAGACGGCACTTTGGTGAACCGTGCCGGGCTCGAAGCGAAGTACAGCACGACTCGCAGTCGCAAATGCGGGTGGAAGCGTTGAAGCGTCGGAGCACGGCGCTTGTGCAGGAGCGGAGGTTGAGGAACCCGCGGCGCCAATGTGCCCGGCCACCGATCTGCCTTTATGCCTGTAGTCTGCACCGTAGCAGGCGTAGCTTTCACAAGTGCTCCATTGCTGACACGAGCTTTGATGTGCAGGAAGATGAGGGAGACAAAGATATGACAAAAGTACCTGTTCAATGCCGAGAACGTCTGCAGATTTCCCACCGTGTAGTGGGTATGATGTTGTACCCCCAGGTACTTGTGTTGCAGCCGTTGGAGGCGAGCGCCTGCCTGTTCCAAGCTAGTGCCAAATCCTAGCACTTAGAACCCTGTCGAGCATCCCCCACCTTCGCAGTCACCGGTGGCATCACTGCTTATCCCCCCCCACATTCAAAGCGCCACTTGTACGAAAACGGTATGGATCGCAATTTGTCGCAGCGCAGCCGAGTCTGTGCTATAAAGTGACACCTCATCTCGTTCCACTCCTCAACGACAAGTCTTTCTCTTCCCTCTTCCTTGACCAGATCTTCACCAACACATCTCACGGGCATCGAAGTCGGACTCTGCAACCTCCACGTGGTGAGGTCGGGAACCTGACTTGGCACATTACCATTTCATTCTACTTGACCCTGGATAATGCTGAACTCGTAACCAACGCAGAGACGCACGCCAAATATCGAATCCGCGTTCGCCTGGCGTGTCGCCACTGTCGTTGGGAACCATTCCCGAGGATCATGAACCTGCGATGCAGACACTCAGAGCAAACTGTCTTGGATAAAACCGGGCTGCCGAGTCTGAAAACCGAGTTGCACTGTCACAAGTCACAACGTGCCGTTTTTATGGCATCCCCGCCGAAATAGGTCATGGCAGACCACATACCCAATCTCATACGAGCATCCAGGCTCGAGCCCTGACGAATTATTTATGTCACCCGCACGTCACCCAAAGCAACAGCGAAAGATATCGAAGCCAGCGGTACATGATCACAGAGGAGCTGAAGGCCGATAGACGCTGGACGCCTTCATCACTGCGAAGGCAATCACCACGACGTCAGCCGCTACCGCGAGTCGGAAACTACGCCGCTGGACACTCAAAAGGCACTCGAAGCCGAAGATATCGCGTGTCGTCAGAACATGCTGAGCCGAGTTCGGGTACCAGCAAAGTCAAATCAATGGCTTGATGATCAGACCACTCGTGCCACTCAAGTCATGGAAACAAGTTGTCATTACAAGACGCCTGGCCTGTTGAACTAGTAACCGCAGGCTGAACCACAGCAAGCATCAACATCTTCCATGCTACCATCATGTCACCGCCTCTCAAGGCACGCCTCACATTGTTTGATCCGCGATTGTTAGCGATGTTGAGACGACGAGATCACTTACTGGGTCGCCCAGCAGATGTCCAGCAGATGTCCAGCAGACTCGTCTTGGAGTGAGCGCAAAGACGTCACTACCTGAAGTACGGTTCGGAATTTCGGTGTCCAGGACAGATCACTCCGAGGACATACTTCTGTCTGTGGTCATACCTCATCGCCGCTGAAGGGACGCGTGTGCGGTATCAAGGACATCGTAGTCTCAACTCACGTCCGCAGGTTAATCTTTTGGTCAACGTTATGAAAGCGACGAGATTTTGCTTGTGTCGCAAGCAGGCCTATCGGATCTATCATGGAGCGCACGCTCTCCGGGACACGTCACCACCCGGTAGCAGAACTGAGTCCACTGCAACTCATGTTCACCGGAGTCCCATTCTCATCGTTGCGAAATCAACAGGAGAACACTCGAGGTGCAAGAAGGCCTATCGGATCTATCGTGGAGCGCACGCTCTAGGGGGACACGTTACCGCCGGCATCAGGATTGAGTCTCCTTCAACTCATGCACCGGACGTCCCGTTCTCATCGTTGCGAAATCAACAAGAGAACGCTCGAGGTGCAAGAGGGCCTATCGGATCTATCGTGGAGCAGTATCTGCCCTAAACCATGTCGGGCAGATCGTGGACCAGATGTCAGAAATGACGGATGTGATGTTGAAATCACCTCGTCGCTGTCAGCTTGCCTGGCGAATGCATCGTAGGTCATCATATACATCAGATCGGGTTTCAATTCCCTGATTGGGCGACCAATCTCATTGGACTCGTGGCCTGGCTGCCACGACCCGAAGAGGTTGCTGTGTGAGTGTATACACGTGCCTGCCAGTGGCTGGCGAGACAACGAGCGGAAACTGGCTATGGTGAGTGATGACTAGGCTCCGTAACGCTGTCGTTGGCAGACTCGCAGCACCCTTGGCAGGTTGTTGGACACACGACGTCATTCGCAATCCACAAGCAGCACCAAATACATACATCCCTCTCGGTCGTATGAATCACTCCAGCTTCGATGGCCGCCTTAAATTGTCTCTCAGATGGACTGCTACTCATCGTATTGGACCTACTCGATTTCCAATCTCTTTCCGGCTTTTCACGAGTATCTTTGCCAGTTCAAAGTTTTGTCGAACAAGCCACAACATACCGAGACATCGTGGCCTACGCACCGCAGACACTCACTGGGCTTGGAAGAAAAGGCCTCCTCAATTGTCATTCGGCCTCTCAATTGCGGCACGTTCTGCTATCGAACAGTTGTGCCTCTTGCGAGGCGTCGATTGGCTTGACATTGTGTGTTTGAACTCCGACCACCCCTTTTTTAAACCCGGACATACACACCCAACGATTCCCTTCAGACTTGTCAGCCCAACATACGGTGACTTTCCGACACTTTTGCCTCGCAGGCTCATGCTTGCGTCTTTGGTCTGAATGACGCCTAAGGAGACCATCATGTCCCATCTACCGCTTGTGGTTCTCGAGCTGCTTCAGTCAGAAAACTAAGCATGCACGTGTCGACCAAATCTGATTTCGAGCCATTCTATAAGTATGCAAAACTGCACGCTACTGCTGATGTCTCTCTTATCTACCTTAACCCATAGCCCCATTTAGTTGACTATGCCCTCCAAATCGCCGGATCGCTAGGTCGAAGCCAGCCGCCAACGGCAATGAGCACCATCAGTGTTGATCAACACCCATCCTGCCGCCGCCACTGAAAACGCACGCATACCCTGTGGCTAACGCCAGAAGACACCATATATTATGTTCACTGCACAGCACGCACTTGGTAATGGCCGTACAATGTTGCTTTCTCAGCTACCTAGGTAGACTTCCTATAACATGTGGATCTTTTCCTGTCCTATACTCATCTGTCATCCCGAGGTATCATGGGTAATTTCGAGAAAACAGCTAAATCTCATATGCGCCGCGCCCAGCATGCGATCCTGAATGCAGTACGAAAGAGTGATTAAAATATTAAATCCCGTCGTAGAGCTCCCGATGTCATAGCCGATTCTCGTCGTCAAAAGACACCTCAGTGTATTCGTGCCAGTCACCAGCGTGACGGACTGGTCTTGGGAATGCCAACAATGAATGTGTGACATCCCATGCTAAGTGACCCCAGTACACTGCTGGGACTTGCTCAAGGCCATGAGGGTTGATAGAGCTACGCTCGTCTCAGCTGATATATGGCTGCAGATGGCACTGGACAATCACCATGGCGGCTCCTCCCGAAGACGGGACGCGGATCCCTGAGTAGTCAATCCCCTGGGCGGGAAACTCATCAAAAGTGAGCTCTCTCGTCGGCTGGCTCTCGAGGAATGAGGCTGGTCATATGCCGGCGTCTGTTGAACCATTCGCTGCTGTGCTAGGTAGCTCTGCATCGGGTCGAAGCCTGCTGGAGCCTGCACACTTTCGTAGTTCGATCGTGTTGAGCCACTGCCAACCATCTGTTGTGCGAAAGGGTTGGGTTCGTATCGCTGCGCAGGGGGTGGCGTGGGCGTAGACCTCGTGCTTGAGAAACCAGCCAGCGGGCGTGCGCTATGTACAGGTGGTGGCGTGTTGCCCCTTCGCTGGTCTGCTAACGCTTCGGCAAGGCGATGTCGATGAGGCGACTCTCGCATCCCGCCCGACGTTGAGGGTCTTGGAGGGAAGTCGATTGAATCTTTATCGGACCGTCCGTCCATCGAAGCCGAGGCGGGGGAGGGCAAGTCATACTCCTGCGGAGACATCCCAAAGATTTGCTCATAGTTTTGTAAAAACAAGGCAAAAACAGGAGCAGGGATAGTCAGTGTGGGAGAAAAGACAATGCCGACGTTGCGGACCGTCATCTTGTTCCGATCCGCGTGGGCAATAATCTTGATCAGGAAAGCGATCAGGTATCTCAACAACGTGAGGTTGGCCAGCGGCAGCCGCGCAACAAGGTCGTGTAATGCAGCAATCTTGTCCGGTTGGGAACTCATCTCTGTGACGCCTACAAATTCCAAGTGCAAGTCCCGTGTCAAGATGCTTGTCGGTAGTTCCCGTAGATAGGCCTTCATCATGGAAGCAACTGCATGAACGTCGTGGTATTGTTCATCTTCAACAAGATTGATGTCGCCTTCGTTGTCGAATCGCTCTTTCAGTGCCTTGATAACGACATTGGAACCGCTCAGCCTGAAAATACCTTCCTCGTTGATTGCGCCTCTAGCTTCCAGATACTGAATGCAGCGGTAGACAACAGCTGGGAGCGGTACCCTAACGTCTCGAGGCGAGTTGAACCTGACGGCCTCCGAAAGAGGTGCACCAAATACCCGACGAACTGGCCCGGCATTTCCATCCGAGTATTGATTGCGCTGGTCATTAAAGAGGGCATCTGTTCCGTCACTCGATGATCTCTGCTTTGGGCCGAAACCGAAGAAGCTGCGTTTCTTGACCTTCTTGTCATCCATGCCAGTAGGGACCAACCCGCCCATTTTGTTCGTGAACATCCCTGAGTCGGGTATCCACTGAGGATTTTGGGGGGCTGAGATGGCATAGGCTGCTTGCGAACTCATCGTTGTGGGGTGCGGCGGTTCCGCCTGCTCGGTTGCGGGAACATCGCCTTGCTTGGTTGTTTCGTAGCTGACGCCAATCAACATGTCATCGGTCTCTGTTCCAGGCTGTTGGGCGCCCCGGCTCTGGACTGGTGCTTTTCTCTTCACGTTGGACCCTTTGACTGGCCCATAATTCGATTCCTGTCTGTCCTTCGCCTTTTTCGTCTCCTCATCTGCCGGGTCCTTGTAGCTGGTCCATGGGAGCAAAATGCTGACCCACAAGTCGCGGTCTTTGTCACTTTCTGCGCAGAGAACGTGCTTTGTCATAGCAGTCGGATCCTTCTTCTTTGGTTCCAAGATCAAAAAAGCGTGTCGGTACTGATTGTCCATCTCGTCGTTAACGCCAGTCGGCGACGCCGCCTCATTGTGGTGAGACTGTCTGCCAATTTGAGCGCCCTGAAGCTTGATGGTTCCCAGATGAGCTCCTCCCGGTGTCTCGTAGTATTTTAGCAGCGGACCCTCAACGACGAAGAACCTAGCTTTCCAGCCACCAAAATTCTTGCCTCTCTTGGTCAAATATCCGTTCTTGAACTGTCGTCCGCCGGGTCCGAGCTTTGGGCCTCCTTCGTCATCCTGGCCTGTCGATGATCCAACCTCGTCCGCATTGGGTGGCAGGACATTCGTCGAAAGGTACTTGCATACATCCAGGGCTGTATTTCTGTCAAGTGGAGTGTTGAGCACCTCTTCGAGATATTGATCCAGAGCCCGCCGACGAGCGTCGAGCCTCGCGGGCGCGTGGCCACTGAAAAGAGACCGATCGGGTGTTTTGGCATTGCAGTCTGCACACTGCTTCAATTTTGCATCCAGCTTAGCAAGGGACACAGAATCTTTCTCCACGCGCCATAGCTCTCCGCCATCGGCTCTGGACAAAATGGCCAGTGTGAAGACGGGATCCTCCTCTAATTGCGTGAGTGAAATCAGGCTAGCTCGTGAAGGCTTCATTCGCGACGAAGCGACCTTGACATGAACAGCGATCAAGGAGTCTGGTGTTATCAACAAGTCTGGAAAATCGTCGACGATGAAACCCTTGAAGATCCGAGTTCGCTCATTCGCACTTTCTCGGCTGGATGTCGGGGTGCTCACAGCGTCGGGCTCGACATTTCTCTTGCTGATACTTATAGACTGAGGTGACTTGAGAGCCGCAAGCTCATGCGGAGATGGTGTTTGAAGAGGTGTGTTCGGAGGTAAAGGTACGGATTGGCGAGGGGCGCGAGGCGACAACATTGCTGCAGGTGTACCACCTGGATGGGGTGATAATGGAGGGGAATGTGGCCCAGAGCCCTTTGTCAGCGGTCGAGGGCTCCCAGCTGGTCCCGGGCTCAGCATTGGGGTATTGGTAGTGTCTGATGCAGCGTCACTGACGACTCCTCCGAGAGAAGCCGCTATCGCGGGCCTGTTATGCAAAGACGGCGACGCTTTGGGTGACTCTGTCGAAAATTGTATCTCCGGTGGTGCCTCGCTCGGTGTTCCCGGACCGCCGTTGCTCCGCTTGCTCTTCTTCGACAGACTTCGTGCCTCTGCTTCTTTCAGGACCAGCATCTCACGGATCTCGTCGTCTTCGTGTCTTGTCTTGCGTCGACCTCGATTTGATGCGGTGATCTCGTCAATGTCAGATTCCGAATCGTTCTCTGCAGTTTTCTGGCCCGAGGCTTCAGTAGGAATGTTGCCCTGCAATTGCAGTGGAGCAGGCGGCAGTTTTCTTGGAGGGGGCACAGGAGGAGCTGGGAATCGTGAAAGACCGTCATCAACGTCAGCAGCTGACAATTCTGTTTCAGCGTCAGCTACCTCAGGTGCAAGCGTCAGCTCCTGTGGGGGCGTCGTCGAGTCTTGAAAAGCCACCGACGGCAGTACTAAGGAGTCCAGTGGCGAATTTTCATTTTGCTTTCTCAGATCCTCTGCCTCCCTGTCTTCAGCGTCGTGGTCGAACTTGTCGAAAGCATGCCTACTAGCCTCGGGCATGGTACGATCAGGGTCCAGAATATCGCCAACTGCCGCCAGAGGCCCATTGGCGACACGATCTGCCGGAGGTGTGATCGGATATGGTGCCATGGATACCTCCATGGGTGACAGCTTACTGCCGTCAGAATTGGCACTGGGCGACGCAGGTACGTCCACGGAGGGCCTTTGGGTGGCCGCAGACTCGGCCCTACCTGAGCTTGGGCTGCAACCTCCATCAGACGTCAGCGTGGTTGCTGACGAGGCCTCTGCCAACGGTGTGCGCAAGTTGACGACTTCCTTCAGCTTCTTTCTATATTTCTCCTTCTCTTTCAAAGCCCGCTCCAGATCCTTATTCAGACCCAGAATCATCGCTCTCTGCTTATCCACTAAACGCCATAGCTGCGCGTTCTGCTGAGACTGCGACTGCTTTTCTTTCAGCAAATACTGAATCACCGCGTCCGGGGACCCGGCCGCCTTGACAAGCTTCGCAATGTCGGCGGGACTAGAAGCGACATCCTGGGCGCTCTTTGAGGCGGAAGAGCCTGTGGAGATGGCGGATATAGCGGAATCGATGGAGGAGTTCCGCGGTGGAGCCTTTACAGCTTCCATTCTCGAGGCCCCAGGCATGGCCTGGGAAGTTGTATTGATCGCGCCGCCAAGCTTCCTTATGGGATCAGACACGCTTCTTTGTTCATTCGGAATATGCAGAGCGAGGGACGGGCTGCCCAAAGAGTTAGCTGGACCGAACAAGCGAGAAATGAGTGAGAACTGATGGATTGGGCAACTGTTCTTGGAGTGGAATTGGCAAGCACACGAACCCTGAAGCCTGCTTCTTCACAGGCGTCGCGGAGCCAGAAGAATCGCTGTCGTAAAGCGGCGTGGTGGCGAGTATCGAGCTTGACGAGGCTGTGCGAGGCAAACCGGTATTTGTTACAACCTCTGCTGTCGTCGGTGTCGTCAGTGTCGTCAAGGACGACGAGGCAGGCTCTGGCGACAGCGTGGCAACGGATGCGTCGTGTGGTGCGAAGGGGCGGTTGAATCTCGAACTGTTCGGACTAGGACTGTTCGGGGGAGAGATTGCCGTAGTATTATGAAGCGGGCTGGGCGCCGGTTTTCGAAATCTGGAACAGGAGGGGTGTGGATCAGTATGAAGCAATGCTAGGTGACTGAAAAGTGTCAAGGATTTGACCAATGAGAAATGACGCTGATAGTATGCAGTCGCAGTCTGGTTTGGACTGTGGTGAATAATCCGTACTAGACAATTTCAGGAAGAAAGGGTCATGAGACCGCCATCGTCAAAGGGCACGTTTGAAACAAGGGTATTCAAGCGGCAGCCGCCAATTTTCCAGGGCACAGTCGTGCCATGCCGTACCGCATGCACATGGACAAGAGGGACGAGAGACAGGAAAAAAGTGCTCTATATCTCAAATGCAAATTGCCTTACCTGGAGCCGGAGCCGGATGAAGGAGTGATTGGTGACGAGGTTGATGGCCCTGATGATACGCCGTTGGGGAGAATGGTGATAGGGCTAGGCCGGGGTGTGCTTTGAGTGGCGGGTTGAGATGGAGCAGTATACGACCTGCCTATGATAGGGCTGTCCTGGGCATATGGATTGTGGCCGCTGCCATAGTGGTCGTACTGCATTTCGGGACCGGTTGGCGAAATGGGAGTGTATGGCAGGATATCTGGGGAATGATAGTCGAAACCGGACGCCGTGCTGGCTTTTGCTTCTGAGAGAGAACGGGCCTGGCGCTGGCGTGCAAGCTGGGAGTGATCAGGGTCGGAGGGATGTTCCCTACTCGGGCGTGCATGCTGTGACATGGTCCACCAAGTCTGCGTCCAGTCCCAGGGACGATAGTAAGAAACACTGCGTACTGCGTTGTGTGTACTCGGTACCGTCTCGAACTATATCGAGGGACGAGCAGGGAATTGGCCGTTGCGCACTCGGCAGTGGTCCAAGGTCTCTGCTGGGTCGAGACAGCGCGCGGTAGGGAGTCGATAGTGATCGATAGTGTGCCGAGAACGTATGGCAGTCACTCCCATACTTGGTACTGCACAGAGCAAAAGGCGTATCCAAAATGCAGGCCGTTCAGCCTGGCGACTCTGTGACAAGCCCTGGTGCAGGAGTGGTCCTGTTGCTGTTGGCCCTGCGGGCATGTGGCCCCGGGCTTCGATGCGCGTTCGAGGAATTGGAGACGGGCTCAAGTGCTGTTTCGAGCGGTGCTTGGGTGGCCCTGTCTCCTGTCTCCAGCAGAAAGCGGCGCCAAAGAAGCAAAGAACACTGAGAGCCGCCCCGCCTGTGTCTTTAGTCCCTGGGGAACAGAAACAGGAGGGCAATGCCAATGCCCACGCCCGGGCGTCGAGTCGCCTAGGGTCGTCGTGGACGTCGAAGGCTGTGGATCTAGTATTCGTAGGCGGAGAAGAAAGGTGATCTAAACTCAATCACTACTACCGGCGCCTAGGTAGGTAGGTAGTGAGGAATAGCAGTGGAACGGGTATCAATCGTACATGAGCTCCAATGCACTACCCATTGAGAAAAGGACATTGGATGGAAGAAGATGAGAAGAAAACGAGGAGTGTTGCAGGCTGACAGTGGATAGAAATTAGAATTGGCTACCCAGGTAGAGACATGGCGAGCTGATGGTACGGTAGCCTTCCCTCGATGGGATAATTTGCCATTCTGATAAAACCTGAAGGTGGCAGGTGCGGCTTCGTCTTGGGGAAACGGGCCTGCCCTACCTTGCTGTTACCATTGCCATTGCGGCCGAGAAATTGGCCTCGACTATTGCCTGCCCCCGTTTCCAAGGTTGCCCGCTCAGCTTATCAGTTCGTCAGGTGGTTCACAGTATACGGGGCCGATGGTGGTCCTGAATAGTAGCTAACCTTGGAACTATGCAATGAAATCTGGAGATTGAAAGCTCATTCATTTCCCTCTCGATCATATACCCCCATGACGAGTCACGACCCAACCAGACTCTCATCACACCTACATAGTACCAGTCACTAAATTTTGACGACTACGACAGGTACCTACCTACTTAGTACCTGGACACTAAGTACTTACGTAGTAGGTAGATCATGGAGTCAACGAGGACTTGGAGGAGCTCCCTTATCAGTCAGTACCCGTGGCATCATCCCAGGCATCTTTCTTTCTCAAAAATCGAGCCTCCACAGCCTCCAAACCTCGATACGAAGACGTCAACACATTTTACTGTACCTCACCAGACGCTGGAGAGCAGGCGGGCAGGGCAAAGAAATGAAGCTCCGCCGTCTCCACTATTTGCCGTTGCACTCCGCTGTCCGATACCAACCCGGGCAAGCCTCATCAAGCCACCGTCCCGAAGCGGTCCCAAACTTTCCAAAGTCGCAACACCCCAGTCGATGGCGCTTGCGAGGGTCCACTACTGATGCCACTGATTTCGCGACATTGTGTCTGCCAGGACTGATCACCGAGAGTCCATCATGAACTGAAGTATCATTCATCGTAAAGCTTCAACATTGCAACAGTGTTCCTGCAACCCTCGACTCATAGTCACTTCCACTCCTATAGACACGAAGCCAAATATGGCCTTCTGAAACCCGTCAACGCCAGACTCAATCGCATCGGTAATTTGATGGTGCAGACATTTTGGTCAGACTGTAAATTGCTTGCAGCACATCACGCACGCCACAGTCAGTGCGTAGGATCTCTCCTGGGGTCAATTTCATCAACATCGCAGCCGCCTCGCTGGCCACGAGATCAACCTCTTTACTTACTGTGTCAGGGTGTATAGAAAATAAGCAGGATATGGCGGTCATTGTCTTTGGTGTGGCTCTTAATAGTCTTTCTAACGGCGCCCAGTCTCTCGCCTTCCGAATGATTTAGCCGAATGCACGATGCAGGAGGAGGAGGTTCTCAGTTGCAGTCGGGGCAATGATGTCTGCAGGTACCGCCGGTATCTATTAGTCCGTGCCGCTGCAACATTGATCGATGCGCGGGCGATGGACAAACTACGTCGTCCTCATTGGTGATTAGGGCGAACCACTTCGCAGACCGCCACGAACTGTCTGCTGGAAGTTGGTCAAGCCTCGCGTTGCACGACATCAAGCCACCATCTTAGATCCATCAGGGCCAGCCGTTGTTGGTACAAATGCACGTCGCATTGGTTGTCATCGAGCTGCCTCGTCAGGACTCAGGACCGAGCTTGTTAGAGTCTATTCACGCTCCTGAGACATAATTACCCAATGATTGCGCGCGGCTCCCATCATTTCGAAATCATCATGGCCAGATGCCTGACCTGCCTACCACTGGTTCTCAGCTCCCCCAGAACCGCCCAATGCCCCAATCGGCAAGCATCATCCTCGCCATATCTTAGCCTCCCCAGTTTGAACTGATCTTAGTTTGGTGGCAAACTTTATCGTCTCCAGACATCGCATTATTATACCACAGTATCTAGAATGAAGGTGGGACGAAATAGTCACGGATGAGATGAAATTTGTCCAAGTTTGCGCGGTGCTGACGACAACTGCCTCTCCCAGCACAGATCTGAGCCTACGCCAGGCATTCTCCCGGGCGTCACTACAACTTTGCAATGTAAAGTTAAATTTACGCGCGCAACTTTGACCCTAGCGATTTCGGGACACGTGCAATGCCGGTTTTGCTGTTATGAAAAAAATAATCCGGCGGAGGGATTTGACAACATCCCATCGATCGTGGACCAGCCCCCCGACCTGCTGTTTTTCGCAATCCTCGGTGGTAGGCCCCCTTCTGAGGTTTCCCTCCGGACTCCAAGTCTCAAGGCTTATACCGTATTGTGTACACACACAGTCACATTCTTGCTCTTGTTGACCTCCAATGGTGAGTGCACGCTGACAATTGCATCTACGCCCAAATTGCACAAGGACTCTTGGCACCGTTGAATACTACTGTTACAGCAAGTCCGCGGGTCCAGTGACACAATAAACTTTTGCATGAGATATTAGCATGCAGGCTCAACCGCACACAGCAATTTTGGGTCTGGAAGCCAGGACGGCCCCAGAAACCAGGACGAGCAAGGGCCCGCACACTCTATGTATTGCCAGCGCACCCACTTTCTCGCTGTCTCGGTCTGATTTTAAGTCTCACCTCAATAGGTCGCCCAATGAGCCTCAAACAACGTCTGTGTCCTCAAAATCATAACGGCGGTGTGACGAGACAGCGAGACAATGTCCATGTCTAGTGCCTGTGACTAACGTGGCACAGTATGCCTTCCGCACGTGCCAGTACGGAGCGCCGTCGAGTGTCTCAACGACGGCACCCCGGAGGTCCACTGTTGTTTTTTTCGGACGGCCCCGGCGGGTCAGACGCGGACGGAGCGGTCGTCGCGTTTCAACAGTGGTCCTCGCTTGCGGTGTGGCTGCTGTTGGGTGTTGTCAACATTCACCGCAGCTTTTGCATCGCGTTCCGTGATTGTCGCTATTATTGTCATTATTATTGGGTCTGGGAGTCGGCTGAACGTCCCTGTACTGTATATGTATGCGCCATGTGGAGCAACGCGTGCCGAATCAACCTGGAGCTGCTCACGACATCGTGGTCGGATTTCCTGAAAGACGTCGTCAGGGTGTGCTCCTGGGGTCCCGAGGTCGCAATTGGCCTGCTGGACTGCCGCCCAGTGGTCCCTCATCTATCGTGCCATCCGATTCACAGCCTTGTGTTGCACCACAACTCGCCTCGCTATGCAACAGTTCCCTGTCCAGACCTAAAATGACAGCCTGATTGATCACAGGACGTTGCCGCTGCGGCTTTATTCAACCTTGACGTTTCGAAAGGCGCCGAAACGTTGCCGAACCCCACGGCCAATCGCTGGAAATTCATGGTATACACCATTCGCCAAGCGTACAGTTCTTGTCTGTTCTTGAACGAGTCTCCTTCGCGGACGTAACCCTCCCAAACCAAGACGCAATACCAATCAAACGCGCGCGCAGCGAAATCCTCTGGGGCGCGATGCAGATCCTGGCAAATTACGATGGACTTATTGACGATCTTCGAAGGGGAGCTGGTCCCTGTCTGCATGCGCCTTCGCCGTATTCGAGGACTGGCCAAACGACGTGCCGGCCTTCCTATCTGCTTCCTGTGCAGACTTCGTCGTAAATGAAGTGGGCTTTTTATCTTTCGTTCATGTTCTGTTCTTCATAGCGGTGGTTCAAATAATGCAATGTGTCTATGTCTGAGGCAGTGGGTTTGGTGATCCATTATGGTGTTGACAACAGCGTGCCTCTTTCATGTCCTTCGCCACTACACAGCGTTTTGGACGCTTGTCTGCATGCACGGAGGCTTGTCTGCAAGCCAACAAGCCTTCAACAGAGTGACTTCTCTCCTCGTCTGATCCTCTGGACGCATTTTATGCACCATGAGAGATCCGGCGCCTGCGGCGGCCGATCAGCTTCCCGGCCAGGCAGACGGATTTAGTAAATCTACGCAGGCTCACCAAAACACCCCTGGCTGTATCCTTCTTACTAAATCAGATTGCCTGCCGGCCCGGAGCATTGCACTTCGCCGTCACACCTCTGAGTCGTATCATCCCATCTCAAGACGCGTTCGACCAGATGAATCTTAGTTGCTTGACGCTCGGGAACAGGAACCAAAGAGCTTCCGACGGTACTCGGATTGTCGAAACGTGCTCTACACGGGAATCTCCGGCTCACGAGCACCTTCGGAACGCAAAGGCTCCAGATCTGGAGCGAAGCATGCAAACAAATTGCATGTTCTCGGTACGTCGTTCGTGAGTGGCGACGAGCGATCATTCCTGAGACATGACAGAATAAAAAAAGAAGCTGCCCACAGGGTCCCTGACGACGATCTTCGTGGGGAAGCCGGTACGCGCTGCACGAGAACCCGTCTTGCCTGCTGCGCATCAAACAAGGCTTGTGGCTGTCCAAAAGCCGTCGAACGGCGCAGACGGCGAATCCTGCCTGGACTGCCGGATGCACCTCTGAAGACTGTCGACCTTTTTCCTCGCCACTAATTTGAATAACAATACAGAATATAGACCTGGGGACGAGTCTCAGGCCGACCTGCGATGCAAAAAAAAAAAAAAAAAAAAAAAACGGCACCCTACGCTTCTTTATCAAGCCTTGACTCCATTATTACCCCTAGGACTGATGTCGCAGTCGAGAAGATCACCAACAGCCAAGACATCGCGTGCCATGTCTAAGCCTATAGAAGGGCTTGGCGGTCGAGTCGCAGACGCCAAGATGCTTGATGAGAAGTCTTCGGCCGAGCACTGCCATGTCGAGATAATCGACGTGTTGTTGTCACGCTGGAACAGTAGTCAGCTGATGGCCATTCGAAACAGAGTGAGAGCAGCATTGTGGAAGGTTTGGGCAGTGTTTCAGAGTTTGGGAAGCGATGGCTACGTGGTCTGTGCTGGCCTTTTTCCCCACACAGAAATCGCGACTGGGCTGATGTCCTGAGCACAGACAAGCTTTTGGGTGCCCGTCTTGGCTTGCGGCGCTGGACGTGCTTGGCTGCATCGCGTCTAGGTCCGTTGGCTGTCGTGAGATGATGCACCAAACCGCTGGCCAAACAGATGCTGTGTGACCACTCGCGATCGGCTAATCACCAACCCGTCAACCTACTGCCTCAACGCTCACCAGCGACCGCGATGAGTAGGGAGATCGGCGCATAGGGCCACATTGTTAATTCGAGCATTCCGGGTCCGCGCGCGAGTCTTTGTGGTCTGTCAGGCCGATCTTGACGATTCCGTTTCAGTCACTTCGATCGGATGACTTGACATGTCGAAGACGGATAGAATAAGTCCGCAGCAGCTTCCTCGTCAACGGGTACCTCGCATGATTCCGGGTTTCCTGATCCGGACAAGTCGCACCTAGGGCCACTGGGTGTGTCCTTGCTGGCATGGCAGTGAAGCTGAGGCATGGTGTTCCGCAGACCCGGCGGTCGTGCTCGCGATTATCATCAGCGTCGCCGATGACAGGTTGTGATACGGATGTGGAGAAACCCTGAGGTCGTACGGCGAAGACGACAAGATGTGCGCATGAAAGTTCATAGGCATGGCATTGAGACAACGCCGGGCCACATTCAGCACCTGCGGTCAGTGTCGATGCTGGGTAATCGCTGGCTTGTTGGCAAGTGCCATGACGTACGGTCGTGCGATGCCGTGAGAGAAGTCGAACGTACCGCGGAGAGTGACGAGGTCGTTCAACTCGATTTCCTCCTGGCTTGGGAGGAGAATTCGATCCGCGCCGAGACTCGCCCGGGACACGGGTGCTGCGGACAGGCGGCTCATAGCCTCGGCGAGCTGTGTTTTTATGTCGCGCATGGCTTGATCGCGCGACGGCAGCTCGTCTTCGTCGATGTTGGCAGCATTGCCGCTGGCCGAGAGCTCGAATCGCCCGAAGCAGCGTTCGACACAGCAGCGACACTTGGAACTGACTGAAGCTAAACAAGACGAAGCAAAATCTTCTGGGTATGTTGATTCCTGCCAAAAGTATTGGCGAATGGACACAGATATTTGTAGAGCTGGAGTATACTCCAGGCTTGTACCCAAGGTGACTAATTCAGAAGCAGTTTTCTTGAGAGTGATGGTCCCAGAGGTGGTGATCCCACGGGCGATGCAGCACTGACGACGGCTTCAGTGGCGAGTGCCCAGGACTCTGGTGAAGCAGGTCGAAACTTTCGGCGGCGACGTCCATACGTCGAGTCGCAGGCTCAAGATGCCTCATGAAATATTACGTGTGTAAAAGACAACAAAGCATGGCTTGATGTATATCCGCCGGCAAACCCTGTGCTCAGTAGCCCATTTACTGCAGGAGGCCGAAGTGCCGGGATGATGGCAGTCCTGCTTGCGTCAGGCCTCAGTAATGGAGTATCTGCTTGCATTGAGCCAAAGCTGAGTCTCTGTCGCCCGGCCAAAGATACTTTCGTGATGAGCATGACCGTAAGGCGCCGAGTTCCGATTCTGTATACCCTTGTCGTCAAAGCCGGACGACCAATAGCACCGAAGACGGTTGCAAAGGGTTGTTGGCAATGCGTGCATTGCAGACTACAGTGTATTTCAGCTTACTGATCATCTGACTTTGCAAGAATACCTGGATACTCTTCACCAAAACTCAGCGGCATGGTGTATGGAACCGAAAGCCAGAGGCTGCGAGTGGTTAGCAATCAGGAAACCGACGCCAGCACCACGAGGGGACTAAGCGATCTCAAAGGTCCACCGTGTAGCAAGATGCAGCGGTCTGATGCTATGCCGTGCTGCCATTCTGGTGTTCGTGTTGCTTGAGTTGGTGATCAGCCACCTCTGCACACGTATGTGAGACGGATTGGAGGGCGACGTCCACTGATGGGTCTCATGAGCTGGCGAAAGTTGTGAAATGGGAAGCATGGTGGACTGCTTTTCTACTCGTGAAACTCAAACTACTCACCGCTCTATAGTTCCGAGTTTTGGACATCAAGCGTCATGCGCTGTTGTGCAAAGACATGGCCATTGTTCATTATCTTTCGATGCTAACCCCAAGACGCACGTTCTCTCGGTGTAGCATGCAGCGTGCAATGCAGGTACCATGCAATTGCACGAGGAGATACATCTTCACAACGCCCACATTGCAGTCTGATTCATCTCAGAGTAGTGGAAATGGACATCGAGGCTGACTGCTGGTCGGTTGAAGGCCATGTGGGCCCACTGAGGCGAGAACCTCCCTTGGGTGAATCGTCTCACATATGGTCCCGAAGAGCAGCATCGAGCAGCCCGGCTGCTCCAGATCCGAGCGAAGGTTGTCGCTCCATCACAGTACCGTCACCGTCTTCGAATGTGAACCGGGTGAGCCTGTTTCCGCGTGGTGAGAGATCGTGCCCTTAATCTCCTCGCCGTCTACCATTCGAGCCAAGCCAATGCATCATTACCACGGCCCACGGCCACGAGAGCGTCTGGACTTCCATTCTTATGTGCCGTTATATGGAGACGAGGTGCAGTTGTGATAGTGCGAAGAGTTTCCGATCCTGCGATCTTAATTTGATGTTGTGTGAAATTTGTAGTAAGTCTGACGCCGGCTACATAGACAGAAAAGAGGTGAAAGATCTTAACTCCATCCGGATATATTTCTGCTTCAAGGCCTCGCCTCAAATCCACGTTACCAGTCCAATCGTAAGACCTAAGGACCCAAGAATCGCCTCTTCGTGAAATCATATTCCACCTACACGCTGCAAAACTCCAGGCTGACGCTGAAAAACCAGAGACCCAAAAATCGAATTGAAACCCACTCAGCGGTAGTAAGAGCCCCCGCGTTCCCTCCTCCGATCTTCAATGTGAATGGATATCCTCTCCCGATCATCTCTTGGGGGACTAGGCGGCTGCGGAGGCGGCAAAGCCCTCCTCACAGGCCGCTCACGCTCAGCCTCGACATAGCGGTACTCGTAATTTCTAGGTCGATACACTGGGATATATCTATCCCTCTCGATGATGAGCTCTCTCTCACGCTCAAATTCCTCGCGAGTCGTCCTCCTAGAAACCTTTGATGATGCTGAAGATGAGCTGGACGAGGACGAAGATGACGAGGACCGCTTGGACGACTTCTTCGACTTGACGGACGGCTCGACATCTACGGCGATGACGTCGATCTCGTCACGCATGGGCGTGGGTGGCCGAACGATTGCTGGTGGCGGTGGTGGAAGAACTGGAGGTGGCGGCGGCGGCGGAGGAGGCAGCACAATCACAGGCGGTGGCGGCGGGGGCTCCTCGATCACCGGCGGCGGAGGTGGAGGGGGTGGAGAGGGTGCTGGAACGATGGTCGTGATCCTGCGCTTGACGGTCACACTTCCGTTCGTCGGTGGCTCCAGGTACAGAACCTTCTTAGAATGCCGATGCCTTTCCCGGTGAGGCACTGTGAGATTGTGTTAGCCAACTAGTCATCATGTGCAAATGGAAGACGTTGAAGGCGGGGCAGATATGGGAAGGATGTACCCCTATCAATCGGTACATAGAAGTACATATTGATGCACAGTGGAAAGCGCAGACAAGAAGATGAAAGCTGAGAATGAGATAGGTCTACTGACTATTGAAAGCCTGGGATACTGTAGCAGTGCGACGTGCACCGGCTACGGGTGGCGGGCGGAAACGAGGATGCTTTATACGGTCGCGAGGATTGGGCTCAGGACGTCGAGATGCGGATGGATCCGAGAAACTAAGATCGGGAGGATTGTTTTAGGGTCGCCGAGCTGGGCGAGGCGAGCGATGTTGGCCGCGGTTGGGATGGAGGGCCGAGGTGGTCACGATGTATGGCCTGGTCTGCGATCGCGGGTAAGGATGGTTGAAATGTCTTGAAGCTGGGCACCTGAAGAAGGTTTGATGCTAGGTAAACGTTGGGTGCAGAGGTCGTGGCGGTTATATATGTCACAGGAGGAGAGTCATATGCGAATTATGCGTTGATGCACCAAGGTGTTGTGGTGTGGTAGTTGAAGGACGCAAAATTCCCAGTTTTGAGAATGTTGTCTGAGGGGTCACCTTGGTTTATTACTAGTAAGTAGCTGGGCTCGTACATGGTAGAAATGACACCGCCCTGCCTACCCTCGTCACGTCACCTGCCTGCCTGCCCAACCTCCGCCTCGCAGCGAAGCGAAAGCGCAGCAAGGCAATGTTGGCGTCTGCGTCTTCGTGATGCGCCAATGCGCCACGGCAGCCCGTCGGATGGCATGCAGATTAAGCTTCAGCAATCCTGCCCACTCAGGACAGGGGATCGTGGTGTATAATGGACATCACGCCCCGTCAAAAATTGTCTTCCGCTATCGCGATGTCCAGTTCTTCTTCTTCTTCTTCTTCAGCAGCCAAGCGCTCAGCAGGACTGGCCGCGTGGTTGGACAATCCGATGGCCTCTTCGAAAGCTGTCAGCCGATGACGTTGGCCTGCAGACCCGAGAAAACGAGCAGCCGCTGCGCCAGTCTGGAACCTTGGAAGCAGGGAACACTTTTGATGGTTGGGATCTTGAGTGGTTGCAGCCCCGATGGCCCAGCTGTGGTCCTTGCAGACAGGCCTGTCCTTGACTTGCGGCTTTCCCGTCTGCCCGTCGAGCATGATGGCGTCAAGGTCGATGATCACTGCCCGATCATTCGGCCCTCTTGGCCTTATCTGGCCATGACAGGTCCCTCTTCCACATACTCAAGACCTGCCATGTGCTTGCTGCATACGGACTATGTACGGGTACTTGCGACGCTGCGGCCCAGCTGCGGTCGTAAAGCAGATGGAAGCTCGATCGCATCGCGCTAAATACTTACCGACCAGCCCAATGTCGACGGCGTGACCCATGTTCGCGGGTCCAAGACAAGGCTGAGCCCCGCTGATTGGGCCGTAGACACTTGAGCTTCCTCGGGCCGCAAGGCGGACGGTCAAGCAATATCAAGGGTCAAGCTTGTGGCCAGCGAGGCTGGCGCCGTTGTCGACAGGATCTTTCCGAGACTTGACATTGATGGCGATCTGTGGAAAGCAATGAGATATCGACCCCTTCACGCACTCACCTGTGGATCTGCAGTTGTAAATGTGACAAGATGCGGATGTCTGATTTGCACAAGTTGACTTGGCAACATTATTGAAAACCTCGCAATACTAGGATATGACTCCTGTGCCTCTTAACAGCAAAAAAAGAGCACAACATATCGTCTGCGAAGAAACCCGGGCCAGCTGACTATCTAAGTTAGCTATAGGACTGTTGATAAGAAACATGAGTATTCGTCTTTTGGCAGTGTAATCGTCTGAGAGCTGAGAACCAGAATGGCTAGCTGCGATCGAAATGCTTGTTAGGACACCGGTCCGTCGCTTCTGTCTGGTCTATGTGTACTTCCTTCATGAACCCAGGTCTTAGTGAAGCCATGGTCACATTTCACAAGCCGGAAATCTACGCGAGCTCTCTTCTTTCCCCTTCCAGCGAACCACAATAGCCCTGTTCCGTGCCTGGCGGTACTGTGCTCTCAGCGGTCAATCCGAGCCTGACAAAGGGATTGAACGTAAGCGTGCGGACGTTCATCGATCTTGCTCGAGAAGCTATATGTCACTGCGACTCAATGGAGACTGAGCAGGAAATCATCGACGCGGCGCATAGGTCCCCAGATGAAGGACTGCGACCATTGAGCCTTGCGCGGGCCACCATCACCTCCCCATCACCTTGAAAGGCTGACGGACTGTTCTGGAGAGTAATCTCACGGATTCATGATCGACGTACCCGCCGAGATGTACTGCCACTTTTCGGCTGAGTTCCTGCGCATAGACGCCCAGAGATGCTACAACCTTCATCCTGCTGTACACGTATGCTACCACAAAACCGCTCTAGACCAGATCCGCGTTTATACATTTCCTTTGCACCTTGCCAAGTCGAATACGACTTTCGACTTGTTTGCATGTGGCAGAGGGCATTGCGAAACTCTATTCGTTCAGCACGAGGGCGGACTGCAAGTCCTCGATGTTTGAAGTCGAAGTTAGACTGTAATCCGTTTTGTGGCTGGCGAGTAAGAAGACCAAGAGAGTCTTCACGCGGAAGTACATATCGGGAGGACAGGGCGGCGGTTGGCACTCTATGAAGGCAAGATACTTTCAGGGTCAAGCATTAAGACCAGAATATGCAAAACGACAAACAATGAGGCCTTGAGACTTCTTCTCGACCACCTCAACTTGTCCATAGCCAAGGCCTGCGTTGATACTGTAGACATGTGGCACCAAGTCTGCACGGCCCGCTAGTCATCGCAGTATCCAATCTTTAGGGGGGCCTCATGTCGAGGTATATCCAGCCATTAGACTTTTGTGAAGTGCTGGTCGGGAATACGAAGACGATATGCATTGTACTCGTGTGGCCCAGGCAGCCCCATGGCTTCAATCCTCAAAGCCGCTCGGGTCTCTCTTGGCAATTGCCGCCATTGTAGCTGCCCGTGTTGCCTAATATACACCAAGTAAATTTCCAAAATGGCGACCCATTCGTGGCGTACCTAGAACTTGATCAGCAAATACTAACTAGGGGGAGGGTTCTCAGATATTCATTGTAAATTGGATTACATGTATCTTAAACAGTGTAAAGAGGTTACACCACTATAGATCTTGCAGGTGCCCGCTGTCTCCATAGAACAGGATGACGGGTTCTGCAGCCACGGCGTGATGATGTAGAACCCAGAACACTCGATTACGAAATCCGGTGACTGCGAGGTTTGGCTCAACAGAAGCCGTATCGACAGGTATGATCCAGCTGTGGCAATCGCCTATCCGCCGCTGTATAAAAGGATTGGCGACGTCCGGCTTGCGGTAAGGGACAAACTCGCCGCCCTGGTCTAGTGAAGGTGCCTCTGTGTCTCTTTTGCCATCCTCGCTTGGCATATTTGTCGCAATATCCGGCGTAGAGATCGTTCCAGCGCTCAGCGATCGGCAGGAGCGGATAGGTCTCATAGTCGACGAAAGTGGTTCTTGGGAACATGCAGTAGGTCTTGTTCCATATAATGAAATTGATGATGGCAGACATGTAGTGTCCCCGCAAAATCGCCTGCCAAGGGATGCTGCAAGTGGCCATCAGCTGGACTTTCATCCTCTGCCTCGTCGGACCACAGATCTTGTGGTATATGCAGCACTAAGAATTCACCATCATCAGCAAAGCCTGTGGTAGAGCCTCGCATCACGGATGCGAGACATGGTATACCTCCAATGCGTCCCCGTGTGGGTTCGTAGACTGGTACTCCAGGTTTGGAGCAACAACGTCCGGATCAGCAGTCGGTATCCCCCAATGCTCCGGCAACTCGTTCACGTATCCGGCTGTCTCGACGAGGTACTTGTGCATGTATTCCGTGCGCTCTCCCATCTGGACGTACATGTTCAGGTCCGATTCAGGCCACGCAACATGCTCGAAGAACTACAGTGCGAACCTGCTAGAGATTAGCGCAGCGCACCGGCTTGGTTGAGCTCGGAATGCATTTGGATCGTAGAAGAGACGCTCGAGCCTTGCGTTGATATTCCACATTGTTTTGTCGCTGTGGATGAGGTCTCGTACTCCTTTGCTAGTTTGGCAGAGGCGAACGAGAGTCTTCTTGTCAAAGGCTTGCATCAGAGAGTCTCTCACGGGTGCATAGCGTGGGTTGAGGAGCTCCACGAGAGGACTCTCTTGTGAGGCCGCCATGGTGGTTTAACGCGTGAGCGTGACAGGCTCTTGTACTTTCAGCCAGATTCAGGACAGCGGAATGCCCACATTGTCAGGTAGGATTTTTTGAGTAGCCCATGCTGGATCTTTCTTCGTGTACACAGCATATGAAACATGCATTAGACAATTGGCATCGAAAGCAAATGATCTAACGACAAAGCTGTGAACATTGAACCTGGCCGCCTGGCTGCCGAGGTGGTTTTACTTTGCTGACTCAGCCGTTTTTTTTTCGGACTGCAGGGGGATGACCTCAAGCTCCGCCAGCGATCTCACAACCTTGGGAATTGACGTCGGACAACCTTCGGAACGCCCGTCCATTTCGGATCCTCTCTACAACAACGACAACGTCGGTCCTCTGGCTCGCGCTCGCCCTACCTTACAGCCACTATGTCCTCACCTACAGTAGTCATCAATTCTGCTGAGCAGTTCCAACAACTGCTCAGTAGTTCCAAGATTGTTATCGCAGACTGTATGTGGACAACCCTCCTTCTGGAGCCCGTAGCCGCGGGTTCCCGACTGTCCTCACGCTTAAGACACGCTCCTTACGATACATGCTACTGACTGATGTGTCAACAGTCTACGCCGACTGGTGTGGTCCTTGTAAGGCCATAGCACCCCTCTACCAGGAGCTCTCCACTCAGCTCTCCAAACCCAATGTCGTCACCTTTACCAAAGTCAACACCGAAAAGCAGCAGCAGATCGCACAGGCCTACGCAATAACTTCGATACCCACTTTCATCATGTTTCGCGACGGTCAGGTGGCAGAAAAGGTCCAGGGTGCCGACCCCATCAAGCTTCAGTCACTCGTGCAAAAGATATCGAAGGAGTCACAGGGCGCGCCAAGCGGCAGCAGTGCAGGAGCCAGCGGCAGCGGCAGCTTCTCGGCGCTGGGCTGGAGGGGCGCGGCCCTGCCTCGCGGCTACACGGACGTCACAGACCAGGTCGAGATACCCAGGACAGAGTTGCTCAACTACGACGAGGAGTTTGGCAATGTACGGGTGTTGATAGACACGGGCAAGCCGGGGGCGCTGAGTGGTGGCAAGAAGACGGAGAAGGACTGGGTTGTCAGCGATACAGACGCACAGCTGCTGCTTTTCACGCCGTTCATGTCCATGCTGAAGCTACACACCCTCCAGGTTCGTCCGATGCACATGTGTCGTCGCTGATCGTACAGTTGCTAACTTTCGGTGTGCAGATTACCTCTGTCGCCGACGAGGATGAAGACATCATGCGACCCAAGGTCATCAAGCTCTTTACCAACCGACCTCACAACCTCGGCTTCGACGACGCCGAAGGCGAAACCCCAACCCAGACGATCGAGCTCGGCGAGAAAGACTGGAACTCAGACAGCACTGCCAACATCCCGCTGCGATTTGTCAAGTTCCAGAACATCAACAGCCTGGTGATATTTGTTGAGTCTGGCGACGGAGAGGGCGAGAAGACACGAATCGACCGCGTGCGTTTGATCGGAGACACGGGCGAGAAGCGGGACCAGGGCAAGCTCGAGAAGATTGGAGACGAGTCTTGATACAAAAGCACCAACACCATACATACAATTCGTCTTGAGAGCAGCGTTGCTCTACATAGAGCAGGTGGTGATACCCAGGAGGAGGTTGTGACCTACGATCCATGGCGTTCTTTGCATGTTAGAAGCTCATGGCCGAGGAAGCTCTCAGAGTTGTCGCATGCGCGTCACTCTAAGCCTGTAATTGGCCGCGAATGGTTAAACTGGCGCAATCAATTCAAATAGACCCAAACGACAAGCAATGACTACAAAGATGAGATGAAGTTCGGTGCCTCAGCATGGACGTGACACCGCGCGGTGTAGTCTGCACCAGGTACGACGCGTCCGCAAATTTTCGACTTCATGCAACTTTCTACATGTATTGCGCCCGACAGCAAAATTTGGGATTATTGGACACAGTTCTGCGAAACGTGCTGCGCCGTAGCAGGACCACGAATTACATGACGACCATCTCTGACATGATTGTCTTTGGAGCCTGGCGTGGAGTCTGAGAGCCTGTTGGACGAGTGGTCACCCCGATTTTGTCTGGCCGCAATCAGTTCGGTACCCAAATGCTTGGTCCTGCGTGGTAGCCACACCGACACCGCCACCTCAGCAAGATGCACAGCTATGCAAAGGAATGTCCGGCCTCCAAGCCACCACCCAAACCAACGCGGCTCCCGTTAAGGAACCGTCGCGACAATCTGGGTGGATGGACTGGCGAGGAACGCCGGCTGCAATTTTATCATTCTGTGACATAACTGACACTCGAGATCCACGGAGAGAGAAGGATATCGAGCAACACGGGGGTGTTTGGTAAAGTTATGCCGCCGCACGAAGAAGGGAAAAAGAAGAGAGGAAGCGAAGCTTGCGCCGCGCTTGGTGAAGTTTTATGGCAGCGGTTGCGGCTCAACGAGACGCCTTACTGTTTCGAGACTAGCGCCGGTATGTAGTATCTCCATCTCCGCTGCTTCGAAGTCGCCTAGCTGGCCGAGCTAGCTGGCAAGGCTTTTTGGAGACTGGAGAAAG
Source organism: Plenodomus libanotidis (assembly GCA_022609195.1). Taxonomy (NCBI): domain Eukaryota; kingdom Fungi; phylum Ascomycota; class Dothideomycetes; order Pleosporales; family Leptosphaeriaceae; genus Plenodomus; species Plenodomus libanotidis. The sequence goes on from JAGKQA010000003.1 coordinate 255,891, forward strand.
CCGCGTCGTGATGCAGGGATGTGACGCAAAGTGTCAATATTTCAATCTAAACCCCCGTCGATAATCATTTTGAGTTGGTCACCTCCCCACGCACGCAGGACGCTGCATATTGCACTTGACAGCTATTGTGTCTGCTAGCTCTCGATGAGCTGGATAACCGGCCACCACACCATTAACTGCAGGACTGCTACAACGTACAGGTCGGCAGATGACCGACTTTTCCGTCCTGATGTCCGAGCAAGCCTCTGCACGCCATCGTTGCTAATTTGGTGCCGTCTGCAATGCGCTGTCGCACTACCGCCTTTGGCCGCACACTAAATGCTTCCTGGTCCCTTGCATTCCGGGTCCGCGTGCTTGCTGAGGCCGGGAGGCCTGGCTTAGCTTGCGCTTGTCGGTCGGAACTCATAAAAACGCGTGGCAGAAGCGAAGGATCACCACGCTTTGATAGATTCGGCGGTTCGACGCTCGGCTTGGAACAACATGTCGAACAGGGAGGCACTGCAGCCGTTGCTAACGAGTATGCGGTATTGACCTCAATTTGTCTGCGCAGGCGACTGACTACACTCCGCTCATGTCAGGTCCGAGGTTTATTTCTTCGCCGACACTTTCATACAGTCCACCTTTGTCACGGAGCTTCATCTCTGCGAGACACATCTCCACAGTTTGCCTTATAGTTGATTGTCTTGGACATTGTCTTGGACTCGCTAGCTTCGCGGTGCCCATTTAGAGCCATGCCAAGCTTGGTCTGCCTTTGCTTTAGTGTATTGGCATCATCACTCAGTGTTTATGCAACACAGATGATCGCTGTCCTATGACTCCACCGCTCTTGTGGTTCAATTTTCAGCAGAGACTTGTTTGGCAAGCGATACTACAAGCAACTTAGTCTTGCTGTCATCGGGCATACAAGCAACCTCCCGGCAGCCATTTACATGCAATGCAACAAGCTGAAGCCTCCAGCTCTGCTTACTGAAACCTTGTCTCTCTGCCTTGTAGCAAGAGGCTCTTCGCGAGAAGTGCAGGTCCCCTCCCGAAAAGTCGGCCCATCGTTCTACGGCAAGAACCGAATAAATCCCCGAACGACAACGGAGCTTTTGTGAATGGCTCCCCTCTTAACGTGGCCGGTGGGTACTTGGCTATCTTTTGAGATGAACATGTGTGCTATCGTCAGCCGTCAAACCCTGTTTGTTGCACTTGGTAGACGCGGCTGTAATCCACCTGCGCATTCTCATCATAGTTGGAAATCGTCGACCACTGTACACGCGCCTCGCAAGATTTGTGTAATATGGGCAGAATTGCTCTCATCTCGACTATTATCTACACATCCCTGTCGCCGTTACGGCCTGAAATGCACATCCATGCCACATTCCCGCGCCTCCACTCGATATCAAGTGGCTCCTCACAGGGGCCCCCCGCGGCTGTCTGCCCATTGCGGAAGGCTTTCGTTCCTGTGATTGCACTTCCAGCTCCCAATCCATCGGCAATTTGCACGCACAGGTACCACTCTGGGTTGGGTGACATGTCTAACTCGTTTTTGACAGTTCGACCGGCGTCATGTGCAGGCAAGGGCCGCATGGTTTATTGCCTCCAGCTCGTAAGTATCTATATATTTGTCCTAGAATGTCAAGCGTAAGGGACTCTCGTTATTTATGGACGACGCCCTGCACACCTAAACGGGTACGTCCCCGAGGCCACTTGCCTGCGTAGGTCATATCTTCTTGATTGCACTCTTGCCATATATACTTGCTTCCCTCGTGCTCACACCGACTATCCACTCAATGCGTGCACGCCTCGATATTCTAGTTGGCATAAGCACCCGCGACTCATGCCACCGCCCAACGCCCAAACTCGCAATATATGAAATTCCACTTCCTCATAGTGTTCTCCGGACTCCACAACGGCTCTTGCCTCGAGTCTATCATCTACAAGCTTGATTGGCTTGCTGCAGAAGGATTCTTCGTCCGGCCCATCGAGCGGACGCCGAAATACGAAGCTAGTCAAAACGCCGGTCTTGCCATCGCTCCTCACTAGCGAGCTATCCCAGGCAAGGGAAAATTAGGTTGGCAAATTTGGCGACAGAAATGAGGAGTGTCTGAGCACTAACCACCGGTCTTTTGTTGTCTCGAGGAAAACCGACGGCGCGGTACTGGCGCCTCTCTGCTAGATTTGTTGGTGTACCCACCGTGACGTGGTGGCAGGAGGCTGCCTTGGGGTGTACAAGCCTTTGACAAGCGCTACCAGCGGAGGACGATATTGTGGTTGTGGCCGGGAAACGGACAAAGCGTACTGTTTGCCTCGATCTTATATCTCTCATCCGCTGTCATACCTGGTCCCTTTTCCCCCAAGGTTGCTGTGCGCACAAGACCGACCCAGCGTCTCTTTCGTCTCTCACAGCCGACAAGCTCATGATCTGTAGACATGGCGGCTCCTACTACTGTCCACAAATTCAGTCTGCTCCCGCCGGAGTTGCGAAATGTCATATGGGAGTCCTCGCTTCCTCCGCCCCGTGTTTTCGACATTTATCCAGCATCGACGTCTCAGAAAACACCTGCGCAACAGGGCCTTCGCTTTGCCAACCTTCATTCCGAACCCCCACCACCGCTCGCCGGCGTCTGCCGTGAAAGTCGGTCGCTAGCCCTCTATCACTACCGACCCCTCACGCTCAACGGGACAACCAAATATGTGGACCTAGCCCGGGACGTTCTGCTGTTGGAGAGCTGCCTATTCGAGCGCAATCTGCTGCGGACGCTGCTGTTCATGGGCAAGATACCGCTCATCCGAGATAGCTTGCAGAACCTGGCGTTCGGGACGAGCTATGGCGTGCACACTGGCGTATGGCATCCAGTGCTAGCATGGAAAAAGATGACGAAGAACAATATGGGCCGGTTCCTGCAACGGATTGGAGTGTTCGGCAAGCTAGAGAAATTGGTATTCGTGGTCCATCAAGAGGTGCAGTACGAGGTGGCGGAGCTGCCTTACATGAGGAAAGTGTGGGAGGGCACTGGGACGTGGGATGGCCAGGTGTCCAGAAATGCAACCGTCTACGAGAGGGGAACGACACCGCCAGGGCCGAAGATGTTGCTGGGAAGCAGCCACTCCAGCGAAGACGACATGTCTTCTCGCGGGAGTACACCAAGCGCCTCCTCCGAGGCTTCTTTCGGAGCAGAGAGCGGCGAAATGAGCATGGGCCACGCTTATCGACTCCCGTGGACGGATGAAAGGCCGTGGCTGCCGCACGAGAACGAAGTTTATTACTATCCGCTGCATCCCAACGAAGACGACACTACTCCAACGACTGAAATACAGCAAGAACCCCCACAGCTCCGAGGCAACACCGCCACTAATGACGACTGGTTGTGCTTTCGGCGGACGCTGAAGCGCGAGTTGGACACCGGCATCAAGCTCGGTCTGGCCGAGCCGGAACGGAAGACGGCGCCTTGCAATAAGAGGAAACGAGATTCTACCAGCGACGATGGCGATGTGGTAGCTTCACAAGATGTGGCTCGACGTCAGTCGAAGTGTGCGCGCGTTTCAAACGCGGTGAGAGAGGGATACAAGCTGCCAGAGATCCAGGGTGCGAGCTTGCTGTGGCGATATGCATTACCGTCATGACTGTTAAGCACTTTCACCAGAGACAGTGATGTTTACTCCAGGCCGAAGACAGGCCCAGACTGAGGCTACAACGTGCTCGTTGGCCACATACCAGCGTGTATGCGCACACATAGTCCCACACTATCGCTAGATATAATCATACTGCTAATACACCTTGTTTGAATGACTGAGCAATGTTCACTTCTCGGTTGCTACTTGAGCATGACCAACTCCGGGTGCTGGCATATGTAAGTACATACCACAAATCACCCAGCCATGCAGAGGCTGCACAGGACCGTGCGAATTAGACTGGCAAATATCACAGATCAGACAAGATTATGCGACAGCATGGTGCAATAATATCTTGGCTGCCTAGCTCAGCAAAGTGGGCTTGGTTCGAAGCTGAAAAGCAGCCAGGAGGCCGCCTCTGCTGAGGAAGTCAGGCCTGATCGTGCCATTCACTTTGCAATCGACGTACAAGATCTATTAGCAGTCCCAGTAACACTCCGATGGATTCTCAGCGGTGAGGATGGTGACTGTGAACTACGGTCACCGTTGCACATCTTAGTTGCGAACCATGAGTCCTGTGTCTTTCCGCGTCGTCAGGCGAAGGACGGACTTGTTCAAATGGGGCGCAGGAAGACCCAGAAGTCTGGCGGGAAGTGTGCCGGAGTCGGGAAGCCGTTGATAGCAAGGGGCCGGCCCAAAATGCGACGGTAAGATGCGATCGCCAACGCAGTGCCACCACCGACGCCGTGGCTCCGCAGCCCAGCCAGCTGTGCGACAGAAAGCACATCGAATCAAGCATGCCTTCTCCTTGTCTGGCCTCAAGGAAATTGCGTGCCGTGTTCGTAACGGTGTGGATCGAGCCCATACGAGGGTCACGTTGCGTTCACACAGCACTCAAAGGTATCGCATCTTTTCAGGGAAGCTTATGAGGAAGGAGGTGGTTTGAGCCCCGGCGGCTCGGGCAGAAGTCGGCAAACAATCTCGGCAAGCCAGAAACCTTCCAACGCCTCCCCCGCCTTCCACCTTCAATATACCACCGAAATCTCAATCTCTTGGTGGCTGCTGGTCATGGTGCGAACTGATGACGACGGCGACAGCTGCCTTGCAGCAATGTCCAACGAACGGACGCCTCTCCTGGCGAGCCAGAATGTGGTCCCCGGGGTGGAGAATGTGGTTCCCGTGGTAGACCCCGTGGCATCCGGCTCGACGACACTCCAAGATGCAGACTCGGTCGGCCTTGCTGAGGACGCGGCCAGCAACATACAAAATGACCAAGACGACGATCGCCCGCTACCAAGACGGCAGATCTTCTTCCTCTGCTATGCGCGCATGGTGGAGCCCATGGCCTTCTTCTCCATCTTCCCCTACATCAATAAAATGGCTCAGGAAAATGGCCATCTAGCCGACGAGGACGTGGGCTTCTACTCGGGTCTGATTGAGTCGCTATTCTCCCTCACTCAAGTCGCCGTGATGATTTTCTGGGGGAAAGCGGCAGACAGTGTGGGAAGAAAGCCAGTGCTGGTGGCTAGCCTAATTGGCGTCTCGATTGCGACCTCCATTTTCGGCATGGCGAAGACGCTCGAGCAGATGATTCTATTTCGCTGTCTTGCAGGTGTCTTCGCAGGCACCATCGTCGTCATTCGTACCATGATCACCGAGCTCTCGACGCAACGCACGCAGCCAGTCGTCTTCAGCTGGTTTGCCTTCTCCGGCAACCTCGGCATCCTCATAGGTCCAGTATTGGGAGGCGTCTTGACCGATCCTGCACAACAGTATCCGAGCTTATTCGGCGGCGTACAGTTCTTTGAACACTATCCATATGCGCTTTCCAGCTTTGTGATCGCAGGGATCGGCTTCTCAGGTGCACTGGTGGCCATGCTATTCGTGAAAGAGACCTTGGACAAGTGCGACCCTGCTGCTGAGGACGGTATCGTCAAGCCCAGAGAAGACTCCCTCAGCATCATGGAGATTCTCAAGTCACCAGGCGTCGCGATGGTCCTCTACATCTACACGCATATCATGCTTCTCGCCATCGCCTACACCGCCATCGTCCCGGTCTTTCTATTCACCCCAGTGAACTTGGGAGGCTACGGCCTTGTTCCCTACCAGATCAGCATTTTCATGGCCATCAACGGCGCCTCCCAAGCCTTCTGGCTCCTGATTGTCTTCCCACCCATGCAGAAGCGCTTCGGTACCAACGGCGTCACCCGCATTTGTGCCTTCGCCTATCCGATCTTCTTCGTCGGGATGCCACTCGGCAACATCTTGTTGGCCCACGACAAGGTTACTGCGTTCTGGATACTTGCACCCACATTCATTGCAATAGGTTGCGGCGTCTCCATGTGCTTCACCGCCATCCAGCTAGCATTGAACGACGTCGCGCCGAGCATGAAAGTGTTAGGCACGCTCAATTCGCTTGCGCTCATGGGCGTGAGTTTCTCACGCTCGTTCGCGCCGGCCCTGTTCGCGAGTCTCTTCGCCCTTGGCGCGAGGACGCAGTGGCTATGGGGCTATTCAATATGGGCCCTGATGGCCCTTTTGGCTATGTGGTTCGTGGTAATTTCGGGGTGGCTGCCTGAGAAGCAAGCAACTAAGGTGGGGTCAGGGGAGGCCAGGGCTGTGAATCGGCCGGCGATAGATGAATTACAAGAGTGATGGAGAAAAATTAGAAGGAGTATGAACCATATGCAACCTCGTTACTGGAATAGAGGAAGTTTTTGACATTCAATGGGACATGATGAAGAACTTGCACTGGACTAACAGTTTGTCGCTGTCAGCTGGCGACTCATCCGAGCTTTTCACTGGAACGTGATGCTCCTCGAACTCTTCACATTCTTCTTCCCATGAAATGTGCTTCATCGTAAGAGGTATTCGTCGTAGGGTGGCCATCTCCCGTGCAGTCAGGTCTGGAACCATTATCCATGAGATAACTACCTCTAACCTATTTCAAGAATCCTGTGCCTCTTCGTGCCAGTACTTGTGGCAGAAACCGCCGCATAGATGGATCAGTGCTTTCACCACAGAATTTAGAGAAATTATATAGGTTAAGCCAGCTTCGGCTATCATATCTCCTATGTTGATTTGTGTATTGATATTCGGTGCCTGCGGGTGTCTTGTACTCGCTTCTACACTGTTCCCTGAGCGACTCACTTTGAGACCGGTCCCGCTCCACCGCTGAAGTTATCCACGATTGCTTCATGCTTGACGGTGTCCCAGATCTCGTTGATACCCTTGACCACCTCTGCCTTTAAGGGTCCTCTCCTCAAGCCTTCAACAGTCTGCGTGATTTGCTCTGATTTAGACGCACCGAGGATCAGATAGTCCCCCTTCTCCGGCTTCAAAGCACCATGGAAGTAAACCCAGCGGTAGGCAAGCTCGGCCTGAGATATACCCTGGGCCTTTGCTAACTCTTCCCACTTTCCGAGTCCCGCCAAAAGCGCCGGCTTCAAGTAGAGCCCGCGGTACACACTATTGAGCCAGCCGTCGTTGTCTGCGAAACGGCCGCCTTCGGTGCCTTCCTCAAGCGCCTTCCGACTCTTCGTGAGGAAGCCTCCGGCGATGGGCGAATAGGCATAAAAGACGATACCCAGCTCTCGGAGAACGGGGAATAAAGTTGTCTCGATATGACGGGCTACTGCATTGTAATTACCCTGGTATACGGTGGGCAGAACCAGATTGTTCGCCTTGCAGTATGCGTGGAGCTCGCGTGTTTCCTCAGGCGTGAAGTTGCTGATGCCGAAGCGTTTGAATTTTCCTGCTTTGTGTAGTGCGTCCATGTCGTGCGCCCAGTCCGCTGGCTTCATTGTTCTGTCTGTAGGTCGAAGTCAGTCACAGGTCGGGCGCTTTTTGGAGGGGGATTTATGAAGTCTTCAGATGTGATCCCACCGGGTGCACTCCGAGCGAACACATGAAGATGCGTACCTGGCCCATGAATGTACAGTATATCCACTTGTTGCAGCTTCAGCTTGCCGAGGGATGCATCGGTCGACTCCTTCAAGCTTTTGAGGTGGCCAGGATCAAACCCGCCGGTATTCTTTGTGCTAATAGCGAAGCCTTGTTCGCCGGCTCCAACGTTGCCAAGATCAGCTTCGTTGTTGCCGTACGACTCTGCGCTGTCAATCTCTACAATTCCAATAGACTTGATGACATCAAGAGCTTGTTGCAGCCTCTCGGGCGGGAAAACGGCGGTGCCGATGGCGAGGTTGAGTCCAGACATTTTGTTTCAGGGTGATTGTGCTTTTCGGAAAGATTTTGACTGTGTGCTGAGTCGACTGCCGTTTGATGAATAAGGGGCACAGATGGTAAATGATTAGACTTAGTGATGAAGTCGAACCCGTTTTGGAGCGGTCGACTATTTGTAGACTTTCACAACATTAAAAAGTTCAGCATCGCTCACGTCTATTACTCATCTTGATATTGCATCGTTGCGTCGCTCGGGATGTTGGGCTCCCCTTACAAACCCAAAGCGGCTTACAAATTCCGAAACGCACAAGCCGGTGTGGATAGATTATTCTAACAACAAAGTTCCAGAGGGTGGCGGCTTATGCACTAGGCCAGTTCAGAGTCATATCGAGGTATAATAGTCACGAAGCCCTGGCTTAAATTTGCGGAGGACTAGATCTCATTCGGCGCAAGATAATGTCGTATACAGCACTAGTTCAGGAGTTCAGAAGCATAGCCTGTTCTGGGGTTTTCAACACTGCAGATTGAGGCAGTACTGGTCGACTTGGGTCCCTTTTAGAAATACTATTTCTTTGGGGGACATGGTCGAAGTAGGCATGACGCCACATACTACCTACTAAGTACTCAAGTACCTAGCGCCTTGGTTCCAAAATAGCTCACTCAGATACGGAGTAGAAGTTGCAGCCAAACATCCTTGTGACCTGGCGTTTTCAACCAGCTGACATGCAATCCAGGTATTTACAGCTTTGTATTGGGTTATCAGCTGCAGTTTGTAAACTTTAATCATAAAGCCCTGGCTAGTAAGATCACTGCTGGATGGAAACTTTCCGAAACCTGCGGTCACCTAAGCCGCTCCATCTTAGGTGCCCAGGTGAGAGTCGACGATGTGTGGAGAAAAGCGCTGACTAATTCAAAACGTTTCATATATTTAGCCCAAAACAAAGCTGCATTCAATCTTTGCTGATATGTATTGCTAATCAATCAAATGATCATGCTACTGTCGCTTCTGCTATACATGTATGACCTTCATTTATTTCTACTGTGTGCATAGCAGGATGCCAGAACCGCGTAGCCACACGGTAGCCACTTTTTCCTTCTGAACAGGTCAAGACGCTGCCCTCAATGCTCAGAGAGACCTTCACACGACCGTTCTCTGAGAACACCTGATTGATAAAGATTGAAGTTTTAGAGGAGCCTAGCTCAAATTGGTATCTACAGCAGGCCGTGACATAAAAAGGGTTGCATCTAGAGCACCTGAAGTTGTCAAATGTCACACAAAGTTCCAAGGTTGGCCAATATTCAAACTATCCGCGAACACTTGAAGATGGTGAAATGCAATTGCAAACACAACCTGCAAAAGTCAAAAATCCTGTAGTAAATTCATGAATAAGGTATGATACTTATGTCTGCCACTCTACCTGTCGACGCTTGCACAGTGATCCGCTCAGCGTCATGGTGGTTCAGATTGTGATTTTAACAAGCATACAGACATTAATCGAAATTAGGTAATCACGAGAGGACGATGAGCACTATGTGTCGTCCAGTGCTCGATCCTCCAGCGCCCTTTGTCTCTAGCTGCTGAGAAGCATGAGTCCGCTCGTTCTCAATATACGCTACCGTGTTTTAGCTGAGAACGACTCACTTTACGTAGATCCGCATCAATGTCATTCGAATGGAAAATGTGAAGGCGACTTTTAACTTTTCTTTAACCCCTCATCATGATATTCAAACCCAAGACTTCTCTGTCCTGATTGCTGGTACACTTTCGTGACAGAACGAGCACATGGCCCAGATGGTCGATTGGTCCCGAATGGTGAACAATGTTTCTTTCTCAAATTCTTTGGTTATCATCGTACTCTCTGTCGCACATAGTCCGGATTCATCAACATTATATCAGCAGGAATGACAAGAGTGTCGAGCCAGCGCAATCATCTTCACCATAATTCATCACGGAGAAGCCACCTTGGCTTGGAACCCAAAAGTCCATAACAAGGCGTGCCAGAAATGATCACATCTCCACATGAGCAGGCGCCTAACGCAAAGAAAAGGTTGCAAGCTACAGATGAGCCGCCAATTGACCAGCCTGAGAGGATTGACACCACTGGACCGTTGTCCAAGCGTCCACGACAAGGTGAGCCAGCAATAATCTCAACTTCAATGCTTTGAATGTCTAACGGCACGATGTGTGCGACTTAGAGCTGGAAACGAGCCGCCCACTGATCAACCTCGCAGTGACGGCATTGCGGGCAAGAGCTGCCTCACGTCTAATAATCTAGATCACACGCTCAATATCGAAGCTTGCGTAGCAAATGGGTCCGTGGTATGCGACCATGACAAAGAGCCTTGACAGAAACAGCAACCTCAGGCTCAAAAGTAAGTAGTCACTTCCTACGTCAAATATGTGGAAATCCTCGGCTAAAGTATTGTAGACCTGTCACCAAATATACCTAAATTTCTATCCAAAGGCTTCCACAGTCTATCTGGAGGTGGAGGCGATAAACTCAATAGTAAAGATAGCGTCACGTCACACACTTTCTTGACGGAACCCCAACAGTCTGGGAAGATATGAGTTGCCTGACCATCTCGACGCTCACATGTCTCATAAAATTTCACACGTTGAAAACCTTTCGTTCACGTGCCACCCCGGACCCCAGATCTTGCAACGGCCTTGACATTTGCATCTAGAAAGTGGCATATGCAAGTTCACAGCGCTCTAGCTGGGAGTGTTATTGCACCCAGCAGCTTCCATGTAGCTGTCATCGACACTTGGCAGATGTTCACAGACGAGAAGCGGCCGTATAAAATTGTCCACTTGGAGGACTTGGACTTCTCAGTATGTCTTGTGAATATCTGGTATGGGGGCCTGTGTTTGGTCCTCATTACAAGGCGGTTTCACTCGTGGAAATAGAAAAAGTCACCTCATGGCCGCCCAATGACTGGCCCCATCCTCGGTCTAACCTCATGATCGAGGAGGATCTGGAGGCTATTCGATGGCTCCCCAGCTATGGACCTAACGATGGCCCTGGCTGAAATCCCTCGGCGGCAGTGGCAACAAATCCCATGGTTAAATGAGAAAAATTGGTATCATCACCTCAAGATATCGCAAACGGCTTCGCGAAGCAAGTGATGTGGGACAGAGAGCGAACAGACTTAGAAATGGTACTGTTCCCATTTCTGAGACGCCGGACGCGGAAACGAATCGGAAATGACAAACTTCCACTATACAATAAGGACACAAACTTATGGGGATTTGGCCGTTTCCAGCTCCATATCGAATTACTGGGTATATACCAGGACCTGGTGGGCCACAGACGCTTGGGCAAGAGCCTGGCTACGACTTATGTGTCCCTCGAAAGCCTTGTTTCGTCCAAAAGCACCGGCTCGGTACTGATGAACATGACTTATGATGCATTGATCGGGTCGTGGCACAGAGAACACATGCTGAAGATGGCCACGCTTTCCACATCGAATCAATCTGCCTCTGAGTTTTCAGACCTGCCTCCGATTTCTCAATGCCACACTAGTCAATGAATTACGAGGCAGTAGCATTTACCGACGCCTCAGCGTTGTCTGACTCTAAGCAACGGTAGCCTCATTTGAAAATCGACTGAAGATTTCTGGTGTAGAATTTGATTGAGACGGAGAATACCATGTGTCACCTAGATACATAGAGTCATACCAAGGAGGCATCGCTCAGTCAGCGAGATGATCACTCTAGACCTGAAAATACAACGGAGATCAATTTCTTACGATGGTCAAGAGCACAACATGTTAGCACGGCGCTGATAGCTCTTCGGTGAGGCTACCACGGACGAAGAAACCGTCCGTACACAGGTTCGTTGCGGTCTTGCAAGTTGCTAGTCCAGGCCTTGCCGATAGGCGAATAATCTATGAATGGTTATTCCAAAGGCTATGAATCGAAAGGCGATCATTTCACGAACTGTCCAGGCAGCATTGAATGCAACGCTGATGCTGGAGTCCGAGTTCCAAGCCAATGGTTTTAGTCTTCTGACCACCAGCGCTGCCTTCCCATTGTACTGACATATTGTGCCCCCAGCCATTGTACAGTGTGGACAAGTCTATCAAGCAAACTTATGATTATACTTGGCTTGAATACAGTGCTAGAAGAGGCAAGGGACATGAGACAGACTTGTGCGTGGCCGAGTTGTGCTGACTCTGCTGAGCGCAAGTCGAGATTCGAAGTGAGGACCTGTAAAGGTGCTAGAAGAATGCAGGTGGGCTTCTTAGCAATCAGGCCGAGTAGTCTCATCTGGCAAGGGGTTTTGCACAGACTGAATGAAAAAAGGATGACTTCAGGACATCGTAAGACGAGAGACTGGCAGGGAACGGATACACTATGCGCCGAACAGAGAATCTGGCAGCATAACGCCGCGAGTGGTTGTCCTTGTCTTATTTTCTCATCGTCGAAGATGATGCGAAGGAGGAGAGGGGAAACTTCAATGATGAAGGACACAAGCTGTCAAGACGGCTCACTGTTCACATGAATACCAGGTGGCGGAGCAGCGCGCACAACCTCGTAAATATACTATACAAGTCGTGTTCATTGCTGGTATCTTTTTTTGCTGTAGAGAACTAAGTAGCTAAGTAATCACTGAGCGCCATCGCAAGGTGCTTTCAACACACGTGTACCTGTCCCGAACCATCTGTTCCATCCCAAACGCCATGCTAAGAGAAGTCCTCCATCGGTTACCAAATCAAACACCCACCGCATGACTGAATACCCGTGCGGCCAGCTGGCTGAGCAATCTTGCCCTGTCACCTTGTGGTAGTTCCTGTCAAGATGTGTTAGTTCCAAATCTCTGCGGTGAGTAATACCCTGCTCCGAGTCCTAGTATAGTCGGGAGCACCATCTGGCAGACAAAAACAAAAAACTTACCTGGAAGACAGAATAGACGCTCTTTCCCTTTGCGTCGCGAATCGCACCCAGCCTGTTTCCGGCCACAGCACCAGCGAGTGCTCCGGGAACATTCGCCACGATGAATCCAAGCGCCGCACCACTCCCACCACCCAGTAGTCCCCAGAATCGTCCATTCGCCGTGCCATTCTCCTCCGCGAGTCCTTCCTCCCTCAACATCTCCTCGAATACATCTCCGAACTGCGCGCTCTGCGCCTGCTCCCGTGTGGGCTGCGGGCCCTGGTTCGCTCCTCCACTCTGGTTGCCCTGTGCGCCAGCTTGCTGCTGCTGCTGGTTCGTGAAGTAGTTCCACGCCCAGCTGAACGCGGACTGCGCTGCACCCGGCCCGCCAGCGCCGGCTGCGGCGGGTTCTGCGTCATCCGTGTCGAATTCGGCGAAGGGGTCAGCCGGCTTTGAGCTGCTGGCGCCCGGGCGACCGCCAAAGAGCTTGCGCTGGCTATCGTACTCGCGCCGCCGGGTGGCATCCGAGAGCGTAAAATAGGCGTCGTTTACGAGCTGAAACTTGCGCGTGCGAGAGGCGCGCTCTGGAGAGTCGGCGGGGACGCGGTCGGGGTGGGTCTTAAGAGCGGCGCTGGACGGTCACTGTGTTAGCAGTGAATATGAAAACCAGGGTTACTTGTGAGGCGGAGTGAGCGGAGTGAGTGGGCGTACCGTTTGTACGCGTCGCGGACTTGTTGGGTTGTTGCCGCCTCCTGGATGTCTAGGATGGCATCTAGAGAGTCGTCAATCACATGCTTCAGAGGCGCCCAGGCGGGGTCACATACAGTAGTTTGGCGGCGGTCCGGATGCCATTTTGATAACTTCTTGGTGTTGTGATTGCAGGTACCGGTGAAAGACTGTGACAGTAGGTAAGGAGAGATTGCTATAGGAAGAAGAAACTGTGTTTGAGCAGACCAAGACCTTGTAGTTGTGAGTGCGTCAGTCTTCATGGATGCCCACCCCTGCAAACAACGATTCCCAATGACGTCGAGTCTGATGGTCCGTGCGAACATTATCTAATCCTTTGAAGCACTAAGTACATCTTCCCTCATCTCTGCTTTATAGAAACGCCTATTACTTTGTTCGCTCATCATCCTACGTCTCTGCCAGAGGATTATTCATGTCAAGAACATGGTCTCCTATATTGTATCAATTGTGCGCAGTGCGAGCAACCATTGTGAGGGCAAGTCTACTGAACCTCACCACACGGCGACCACGCAACACATAGGGGAAACAAATTGTGGCGCAAGACTCACCGTATGCCAAGACAGTATTGTGCATCAACATAGATTAATTCTTGATAAGTTTGTCTGCACAATGTAGCGGTATACATTGGCGAACTTTCCCTACGATGTCAGACCTTCAGCCTGTTGCTTTCACTGAATTCACCCCAAGCTAGATCTCGTGTCAGCTCAGATCTCACGATATACTTTTCTATTGTGCGATATTGGCTGAAGATCTCTGGGAGCTTCGGGCTCACGTGTGTCTCGATAAATCTTCAATTAGTGTTGCTGCTGGACGTCGACTCTGATGTGGTGATAGGGATCTGAAAGATACATGCAATTTGGGTAATGCGTTCGCGAGCGTTTCAAGACTGCGATGGAGTTAAGGATTGGTCACACCACATAGCGAAGCAGTTGCTGAGCGATGAGCCTAGCAAATGCCAAAGGTACGATACAATTGGAAGGACACCACTTTGTCAAAAACCAATTGCAGTCCAGGTGCTGGTGTCTGACGGGCAAGATGGGTGAAGAAAATTCCGAGTCCATATTCACAGCCTGAGATGTTCAGTCGCCGGTCTGCAAGAACGATTTTGAAACAACCAAGGGTTTTAAAATAGCTGAATTGACTTTGTTTGGAGCTGACGCAACATCCTGCTGCTAATGTGTCGAAAACCGCAGCCTCGCTGGTAGCCTCGTCTCCATCAGCGCTTGGGGCGATAAAAATAGTAGCCAGCCTTACCGGCTGGACGGGTCGCAACGGCCCAGGTGGGTCTGCAAAACGACAGGGAGTCCCCTGCTCAATCAGTTCAACCCACCCGGAGTTCGTTTCTGCGAGATCGTCGTGGACCATGAAGACCTCATGAAACTTTTTAGTGTTTGATAATTAATATCCAAGGTCTAGATCAAGGCCTCCCTTAATGAGACTACTAACTAGGCACTCAGTGCTCTGAATGCGTACGCACCGAGACTGAAATTTCATCGCTGCTTGATGCCCCGGCCTGGGCAACCCCTTTGAACTCCATATTGATCCAGCTGGCATGTCTTCATTGGAGGACCCAGCGCATGCGCTCCGTAAAACGACTGGCTGGTATCTAACGACGACTCTTGTAAACGATGCCCAAAGGAACCTCAGATTGTGACTCGAAGGTTTGAACTTTTGAAGCCCAACAGAAGAGGCAGGCTGGGCTGGCTGGCTTTGCTGGGCCTAACTGGAAACACGACAGGACGTCATTCCCCTGTTGGCCGCTTCCCCTCATTTCCGTGTCTAGATTGTCCTAAGTTTGTGGAATGAGAAATTTGATATCTTCATTTGCACTTCTTATCCCTGTGCAAAGTCTGATGTACCAGGTGAATGAACGACCTCTATCCGTCTCCAAGTGCTACTTCCGCCTGATCAAACATCCTCGCTGGATTTACGGAGAACGTCACAGGTCACCTGCCAAGTGCGATCCCGGAAAAGGGCCGCCGAACGACTTCCGCTTCCACTTCCACTTCCACTTCAGCCCGCCACGCCCATATCTCTTCCTCTGCAATAATACAATACTTAGTCTTTCTCTTCTCGTTACTCTCGCTCTCACAGCTCTTGCCTTGAGTACCTACAATAGCTTAGCCAATATACACAGCTTTGTCAACTCACCCCCACCAAGTACCCGTCTTGCTATCTGCAACTCCGGTCAGCATCACTTCTAGCAAAGAGACCAAATCAACCCTCGAGAAATCACAAGATCCTATCTGGCGGAAGTGGAAAACAAAGAGAAACAGAATCACATTGTCAGAAATCACCAAAATAACACATACCCCTCATGACCCTGATCACAGGCAGCATTTCCCCCCCGCCTCAGCGCAACAAAGCGGGCCTCGAATACACGTTTCTGTGAACCAGCATGCTGACAACATCACACCAGAACACCGCCTCCTATCACTTTTACGGTCGTCAACACAGTCACAACATCCAAAATGGCAGTTCAAGACGATCTCGCGAGCCTCTTCGCCAAAAACCTAACCCTCACTCAACAAACACCCCCACCCCCTTCCCAAGACGATAAGATTGTTTACATCTCCCAACACTACACACACACCGCCCACATCTCTGCGCACAATACGCCTCCCAACATCCCCCGCCCGACCTCCCAGCCCGACCTCGCCGACCTCGAGCACATCTTGAGCTCCCACGGCGTGGAAACCGCCAGCCTATCGCTCCCGCAAGTCGAGCTCTTCCGGCGCGCCGACGACGACCAGAAAGCCCGCCTCGTACAGCTGTGGACCATCTGCCCGCCGGCCGCTAACAGCAGCAGTGCCAGCCACGCCTTCACGTGGAGCGCGACGAGCCTCGAGCAGGAGGAGATGCTGGCACGCCGGCGATACGACCACCAGCAGCAGCAGCAGCAGCAGGAGGCACAGCAGCAGGCGCCTGAGGTGGCCATGTCGCTGGATGGGACGGAGGTGGTGCCGCAGTTGAGCAACAGCCTTGGATCGGTGCAGAGTGTGGACAGTGGCGCGTGGGAGAACAGCCCGCCGGCTGTGGTGCATGCGCATACGTATATGGAGCCATACATGCAGAGCGGATATGAGGAGCTTGCGAGGCGGGAGTATGATGCGGGTGTGAATCGGAAGGCGGCGTTGGACCCGGTGTATCAAGGAGGCATGTTGGACTGGGAGAGGCAGCAATGGATGGAGAACCAATATGGCAGCTTCGTTGGGGGCTGGAGGGACGATGAGGAGATGCTATGATGGGGAAGGAGATTGCCCGAGGGAACAGATTTACCCATGCGTCCTTGTGTGAATGGTCAGCCGCGAAAGGTTAGAGGAAAGTTTGTTTGACTTGTTATAGTCATGATTGCGCGCCTGCTCGATACCCCCACCATTGTTTGCGTGTAGTAAGACAATGTCGGAACGGGCACTAGTGTCCACAGGCTCATTTTCGAGTTTGAGTTATACATATCGTTTTGAGGCAAACCATCTGCATAGGGAATCGGGCGTTAGGCACACATAGCACATCACGAGAGTAGCCACATGCAAAGAAAGGCATTCAAGGCTATGCTTCCAGATTTTTGTTCATTCTCTCAAGCACGTTGCGTCCGAATTGTGCCTCGAGTCCCTCAGTCTCCTACTAGTAGTCAAGCCGCTCTGCTCATTGACTCGACCTCGTGCGCCTTCCAGACCGCGGTCATGATTGTTGATGGATTATGAGACGTGGAGTATTTTGACCTACCATATATCGCCAAGAGTCTGGTTTCGAAGGAGAGTACGATCGTGAGAGTACCGCAAGAGCGTCAAATGACAGGAAAAATATAAAACGATACTCAGAATGAGCATGTGAACGTCAAAATATGTCAGCTTAGGGCTTGTGCACAGTGTCACAAAAACCTCAACGCTTGGGACTTCGAGACGGGTAAATACTAAGTAGGCAGAAAGACCCCATTTGGAATCTGCTGCTACTTTGCGTAGTTTTGCGAGTTGTGCTTGCCTCTAGAAAAATGAATCACAAGCAAGCAACGCTCACTTTTGTTGCTTCACAGATACCCTGCCACCCATCCGTCTATCCACAAAAAGCAGACCAATCCAAGCCTGTACGCCAATCGAGGGAATAACTCCGAGCGACCCAAGAGTTGTCCAAACGTCTACTACTTCTTCTTTCCCTTACCCTTGCGCTTGTTGTTCTTGTTGGACTGCGGCTGGCTGCCGGTGGTCTTGGCTGTGGCGGATATGTCCTCGACTGACTTGTCGAGCAGTTCGAAATCGTCACTGTCAGGCGTGTGCTTACCAGGTCCTGAGGATGAGTCAGACCCGGCGGCAACGATGTCGTCGTCCTCGAAGTCAGATTCGGAGTCGTCAGCGGTCTTCTTGTTGAGCACGCGGCCAATCGTCAGGTTGAAGATCCACTTGGGCAGCTTCACAACGGCGGTGTCGCTAATGGTAGGCTTGGCGATTTCATTGAGCTGGAGGCAGCATTCAGTCAGCTGGCAGGTCTGAGATTTTGCGTATAGGGATATATGAACTCACGTCAAGCAGGAACAGTGCCAGGTTGCCCTCCTCATCCTCTTGCTCGAGATAAACATCGCCAAGCGAGTCGACAACAAGAATCTTGCCGTTCTCCGCGCGAACCTTCTTCTTGGCGCCCTGAGGGCCCTCGACAGGAACGGGAGTGGACGACCCAGACTCGGCAGCATTAGCAGCAGCAGTACGCGCGGCCACCTTGCGACCAAGACGGCCTCGCACGCCCTCCGAGGAAGACTCCCTCTTGGTCTCCTTCTCTTGCATGCGTCGCATACGGCGGTTGTGAGGAATGACCTCTGCGGGCTGCTGCTCGGGAGGTGGCGTCGCAGTCTCAACCGGAACAGGATCAACGTTGATGCCCAGGTTGTCGCCCCAGGCCGCAGTGCGGGCGTACTTGATGTAGCGCTCGACGAACTCCCGGTGCTGCTTCCAGCTCATGTACAGGGCGAGGTAGTGCACACCACCACCCAGCGCAAGGAAGACCCCAATCATGACGGTGCCCAGACCGGGACGGTAGCGGTCGTAATAGTAGCCCGTGCCCTTCCAGGTAGGGAAGCCATTCGACATGAAGTGGTCGTAACGCGCGCGGCCGGGGCCCTTCAGAACATTGGCCACGATAGACAGGCGGGCCTGGCGATCTCCGGCAGCCTTGACAGCGGCCTTGATCTCGGCGCTGGTCTTTGGCTTGGCCACAGTACCGGACTTCTTGTTCTTGCCAGCCTCCTTTTTGAGCTTGTTGGCCTCCGCGACGAGCTGCTGCTTCACCTTGTCCGGGTGCAGGAGCTTGGACTTCTTGCGGTAGGCTTTTTGGATGTCATCTTGGCTGGCAGAGGGCACGATGCCTAGGAAGTCGTAGAAGGTAACGTCAGGGCCTTCGAATTTGGCGAGCTCGTCGCGGACGGTGAAGATCTCGCGATCTGAAGAGGAGACTTGGTTAGCACTCTGATTGCATCTGAAATTCGTTGCGATATGTCATGGGGACTATTGGGCGAGCTTACCTTCCTTGGACCAAGCAGCGGCCAAGGGGGTTAGAACGGCCAGGAGACCGAGGGAGAGGACGGAGAACTTCATAATTGCATTCTTGATTGAAGACCGGTTCGAGTGATGTCGAGTATGTGAAAGGATTCGAGGGCCTCGAGGCTTGGGGTCTCGAGACAACAAAGGCCAGTTGGCAGTTGCTGGGCCTAATTACCAAAAGGGAACGGAGCTCGAGTACGGAGGGAGTATGCGACAACAAACGTCGATGTGCGAAAGCCGTTAGACACGGCACTTCTCACTGTGTTGGAAGTCAATTCTGCGTAGCCCAATCCAGACGAATGGGAAACAAGCAGAAACGGCAACGAAGATGAGGATGAAGGGCAAAGGAAGTTGTGTCGCCCACCGACGACTAGGAACTTTTTGAGGCAGACAGGGTCTGTGCTATTCTGGCTGGGAGACGTGTTGAAAGTCAGTGAAGTGCACATGCTGACCAGGGGGGGGGCCGGGCCCCACACGACCCTGAAGCTAACGGGTGCTGCACATTCAGATCTGGCGATTCTCGACTTGCTTGGCCTTGTCAGAGATTCAACTGCTTCTTACAGTTTGAGTAAGTGCGGCAAATTCAACACATATGGGCTGTCTGTGCGGCTGCATTTGACATGCATAGAGACACCTATTACACTCCGTATGCCCTGAAGCAGAGTGGAATCCATGGATGTCTCTCAGGTATTACAAGTTAACATACATACATATCAATTGCAGCAAACAACATAATCAGATCAATTAAGTAAGGCGCACAGAAACATGCACTTGGCATATATCTTGACTTCCACACAATACTTCTCGAGCTTGTTATAATTGCCCAACACTCTCGATGCTAGGTAATGCAGGACTGGCGAGGCGGCTAAGGCGAGTGAGGTGGCACATGCATGCACTTACGGAGCCCAATATGACAACTCACGGGTGTTGTGTCCATTGAACTAATTACAGTAGCTACCTAGGTTCTGTCTCGATACTGGATCCGACCACATACAATTTGTCATTCTCTAGTGCCAAAAATAGCTGACACTTACGACCGTACAGTCAGAGAGGTTGGGCGGGCTGGCGGGCAGGAGGAAGACCTCCAGCTAAGGCAGGGGCAGGGGGGCCACGTATCGCGAAAGCTGACTGAATTGGTTTGGACCTTTCTGCGCTGTCTGCGCTTCTGCCTTGTTTGTCTGTCGCAACCTCTTGATTTTTGTCTCCTTCAAAAGCAAGCTGCAACTTCCCCGATTTACCGCTCTGTCACATACAATACTGGGCCATTGCCTGTCCCCTCGAACACCTCTTCTTCTTCTCTCGTTGAAACTCGACCACCATCGTCGACACGGTCGTTCGTCGACTCCCGTAATCAAGAGGCCCGGTCACAGCCTCATCCCTTATTTGACTACCTGGCAACAATTGGGCTTTATTACTGCCGCCTTTTCTTTCGACCACTAGCTACTGCTGCCTACATAAACAACAGAACCAGTCGATTGTACAAAACATTACCTCCAAACCACTCCAACTGTTTAGTTAGCCCCCAACCGACCAGATCACGCCGCAATCATGTCTCGCATCCAGATTCCTCTCGACGCCCTGACCTCCCGGCTCAACCTGGGCGATCGCTTCTCGAGCCTCCGCAACACCTCCATTTCCAACCGCTTCGCGAATCTGCGCCCTGTCGGCGAGTTCCTCGACTTCAAGCGCATCTCCAAGCCCGCCAACTTCGCCGAGGCACAGTCCCGCGTCAACTACAACCTGGGCCACTTCTCCAGCAACTATGCCGTCATCTTTGTGATGCTCTGCATCTACGCCTTGCTCACCAACCCTTGGCTTCTCTTCGACATCGTTTTCGTCGTCCTCGGCATGTACCTCATCGGCAGACTTAACGGCGCGGACCTCGAGATCGGCCAGACCCGCATCACCACCTCTCAGCTGTACACGGGTCTCTATGTCATTGCCATCCCCGTCGGTCTCATTTCTTCGCCCATCAGCACTGTCATGTGGCTGATCGGCGCCAGTGGTGTGGTCATCTTGGGCCACGCTGCGCTGCTGGACAAGCCACTCGAGGAGGCTTTTTCTGGGGAGGCGGTCTAAATGGTCGGCCGCGAGCTCCCAAACGTGCGCCCCAATGGGGAAGACCATCGAGGCGAAGCCAACAGGACAACATGGCTGCCGGCAACGAGCGGGAATATTGGGGTAATGGAGGCAAGAGGGTAGAGGAGCTGGACACTGACGAGGACTCAGACACACAAGGCGCTGGTTTGATTTCGACACGGGGATCACGGTTTTCGAGCGACCCACTTCGTTTTACAGGAATAGACATGGGCGATAACATGCCTCGCCCGCGCAGGAAATATGCTTATGGACAAGCTGGGGAGGGTTACTCTTCGAACTCAGAACAGGATACAGAATTGGACGAGGAGGGTTACGCACACTCCGCACGGGAGGAGGAGGAGGCTTTGGTCGACTCGGCTATGAGACGGATACGACGAGCTCAAGCAAGCGGTAAAAAGGACGTCAAGCTCAGCAAAAAGGAACTGGCAGCATTGGATAACCACAGACAGCGACAGATCGAGGGCGAAAGCAAAAAGAAGAAGAAGAGAGAGCAACGTTATGCGGTGCCTCTCTCGCAGCTCGCTCCAACATCACAAAAGGAGAATAGGACGCAGCGAATTCCTGGCGCCTTACCATATACTGAGTCACTACCAAGGCAAGCTGCCCAGCCACCTGTGGGCTGGTTCGCTCATCCTTCTTCCTCTCGACCCGGATCTTCAGACTCTCGCCGACCTGCCAGCAACAGGACGTCCGACCGTGAAGGCAGCATTTCACCTTTTCAGTACAATTATGTCCGCCCGGCGGCTCCTGTTTCAAACCCGCGGCACTTGTCTGACCCGTCTGTGCGGCCTCGTTCGGGTTCGACGCGTGGCAACTTGCCCTACCCGGACACTCGCATGTCTCCATACAATCCGTCATGTTCGGCACCATCTGTTCCTTCCACGTTGGATCCATTCCGATACATGACTTCTGGTCCAAGTGCTCCTTATCACGCTGGTTCTGCAGCATCACTTCGCAATAACTCAGGATCCTCGATGGGGGCTGGCCACTATGAGCCGTCCACTCGCGGCGGGGCTAGTGCGCCTCGTCGCAAATCTCGACACTTTACACCCGATGACGAAGAGTCGTCGAGCGAGGACAGTGAAAATGAGGATGAGGACGAAACAAGCGACGAAGCAGATGCGGGTGCACGTATTGAGAACTCAAACACGACCGGAAGGGAGGAGATCATTGTGGAAGTAGCTCGTGAGCCGACTCCTGAACCGAGGGTGACGAGATCTAAGAAAGCAACTCCTTCTGCTCAGGGCTCTCCAAGGTCTTCTCCGAAGGCTACTCCGAAACGTCGTAATACGATCGGCAGTCGCAAGAAAAAGGGCAGCAAATAATTTCTCGATACCCTGAGCTTTCACTTCGCCTCGCGCGCGAAAGCCTCATACTTGTATTGTGTTGGAGGGATCGGAGGGGTATGAAAAGCGCGCTCTGTATGTATCGTTTTGCGGCGCTTCCATAGACAGGATTCGGGGGAATGGGTCCTTTAATTGCATTGTTTCTGTGCCAGAGATTGAAATGTTTCGTGTGCAATCCGAGACCGCGTACGTGACAAGGGAGACAATATCTATTATGTAAATGTGGTATCTGAAGGTATATCCCAAGCAGCGCATTCTGTGCTTGTATGTCCGTGCGTCGTCGTCGAATCATCATTCATAGCCATCAACAGCCAAATAAGGCTGTTTGAGCCGACACCATACGAGCGCCACCCACTACATCCCCCTAGTCGAAGAAATTACTCACTGTCTTCATCATGCCCCCACCCCAGCCACTCCCAGAATCTCCCTCCCTCTCCCAGCTCTTCCTCTCCCACTGCATACCGCCATCACGACCCTTCTCCACCCTCACCTCGGCATGACTACCGCCTCCGCCCATCCCGCTCGCCATGCGCACAGCCTCGCCCATAAGGCCCAAGCTGCTACCGCCGCCTGCAAAGCGTGCGCCGAGCCCGAGCATGCGCTCGAGACTCGGCGGGAGGCGCAGGCCAAAGCGCGCGAGCAGCGCGGTGAGGAAGCCGCCGGTGATGAGCGGCAGGACGACGAGCGTAAAGACTTTGAGCGGGTGGCGCTTCGCATAGTAGACGAGGTCGCGGAGGAGGCGCTTGAGTTGCTTGTAGGCGCGGGTGAGGAAGTTGGGCCGGGGTGAGCGGCGGTAGTGGGAGGTTGAGGAGCGGTGTTTGTCTGTTGGGATATAAGTTTGGGAGAACATTCGCAAGACAGGGTTAAATAAGAAAGTGTGGCTGCGTACCTCCGCCCCCAAAGAAACTCCTCGTCGACACGTTCGGTATCCCAAAGAAGCCGCTGCCGCTGCTGCGCTTCCGCCGGTGGTGTCTATCGTCGTCGGACCCCCCGAGGCCGAAGATCGAGGCCGCGACGGACTTGCCGCCGGGCGAGCGGGCGCGGGAGCGTGAGCGGGAGCGGACTGAGAAGGTTCCGCTGCGGCGCTTGTCTTTGGAGTACGACGAGTGGCCGTGATGCTGGCTGCGCGCGTGGGAGTGCGACCGGTGGCCGCCGGACTTTTGGGATATGACCGAGGCGGCGTCGTCGAAGAGGCCCATTTTGGATAGTTTGTGGGCGGGTGGGGCCTATTTGTGGTGTGGCGTGTCTGGGCAGCTGGTGAATGTGCGGACAGGATCCAATTTTCTTGGAGCACAGCCAATGCTGTTTCTGAGGCGATCTGGGGAGATCAATTGCCAGCTCACGATGCAGGAGAGCGAGGAGTGTACTGCATTGGTTGGAAACGAGAAGCTCCTGAAGTCACGTCCCCTTACTGGACATAGTACAGATTAGTTCCAGGGTCGGTAGGAAATCGTGGGGCTGGGATCCACTTGGAGCTCAGGAACAAGTGGGGCGGGACCCTTGAAATTGAGAGACGAGCTCCCTAACACACTTGCATGTTAGCTCTAGAGCAGTGCGTTAAGGCCCGCGGAGCCGGTATCGCACGCGGTGGATATTTTTCTTAGAGGGGTCCATTGTTACTGGCAAGGCGATGGGCGCCCTTGACTCTGCGACCAACGTCACTCGTCAATGAGTCAATCGTCTGATACTTTGTTCATAAATTCTTGAGTCGGCATCTGTTGTTTCCTCTCGCCTTTGCTTCAGCCACTTGAACATTCTAGAGCGCGCTCACTCAACACCTCCTCACCAGCTTCAGCACGTGCCGTTCTTCGCGTACGACACTCACACAATGGCGCCCACGATCCTCCACCTCCGCGCGGAGACCAAGCCCCTCGAGCACCGCTCCGCCCTGACTCCGTCCACGACCAAGGCTCTGATTGCCGCCGGCTACGAGGTACACGTCGAGAAGGGAAGTGACACCAAGTCCGGCACGACGCGCATCTTCGACGACGCCGAGTTCGAGGCCGCCGGCGCGACCCTTGTGGAGGAGGAGTCATGGATCGATGCGCCCGCCGACCACATTATCATTGGGCTTAAGGAGCTGCGCGAGGAGTCATTCCCGCTCAAGCACGTCCACGTGCAGTTCGCCCACTGCTACAAGGGCCAGGAGAACTGGGACCAGGTGCTGGCGCGCTTCCCCCGGGGCGGTGGCACGCTGCTGGACTTGGAGTTCCTCGCCGATCCTACGACGGGGCGCCGTGTCGCTGCGTTTGGATACCACGCGGGTTTCGCGGGCGCGGCGCTGGCATTGGAAAACTGGGCTTGGCAGTTGACGCATCCTGCTGCTGAGCCGTTGAGCAGTGTGTCTTCGTACCCGAACGAGGATGAGTTGATTGCCGATGTGAAGAAGCACTTGGCTGAGGGCGAGAAGAAGGTTGGCCGCCTGCCGCGCGTCATTGTGATTGGTGCTTTGGGTGAGTCTCCTTGTGATTTGACGTTCAAGACTGCCCGATTGCAGCGTTGACTTGTGTTACCCACTAGGCCGCTGCGGAAAGGGCGCAGTCGACATGTGCCTCCGCGCCGGTGTCCCAGACGAGAACATCCTCAAGTGGGACATGGCCGAGACAGCCAAGGGTGGTCCCTTCCCCGAGATCGTCAGCAGCGACATCTTCGTTAACTGCATCTACCTCGCATCCAAGATTCCCCACTTCGTCAACCCTGAGTCGCTCAACGCCGCCGGCGCCGACCGCAAGCTGTCTGTCGTCTGCGACGTCTCCGCCGACACCACGAACCCCAACAACCCCATCCCCATTTACACCATCGCCACGACCTTTGACAAGCCCACCGTACCCGTCGAGCTGACACAGGGCCCGCCGCTATCCGTTATCAGCATCGATCACCTGCCGTCGCTGCTACCGCGTGAGGCCAGCGAGGCGTTCAGCAATGACTTGCTGCCGCATTTGCTCAAGCTGAACGACTGGAGGAATGACGCCGTGTGGGCGGGTGCGGAGAAGCTGTTCAAAGAGAAGGTTGCTACCCTCCCTCCCTCTGCACTTGAGACGTAGACGCGCTATCTAGTGCATCAAAGGATTCGGCATGGGCTGGGCGTTCTGGATTGGGTCTTACAAAAGTGCGTTTCATTGCGCATCCCTACATGGCCATATGAAAATTAGATCGAAATACTTCACATCAAAATCATAAAAGAACAATACTGAGACTGCGGCGTGGTTTCGCGAGAACGAAGAGCATCCGCAAGCTGCTAATCATGATTTGTATTGTTCACCTGCCAACAACCACCAGTCCCTCCCTAATTCAATCAACTCGCATACAGAAGTTATCTCTTCTGGTCCATCACTGGATCCGTGGTGTTCAAATGGTGGGCAATGCAGTTGTCGATTCTTTCGGGCATGTCCTCCTTGGTCTCTCTTTCGCCATGCGCTAATCTTCACTTGGTAATCTCCGACGTGCGGATCTGGCTTTGACGTGTGAGCGATACATTTCGGATTTCCTTGATTCCTGCGGCCTGTGACTACCTGACCATTTGTCACCGTCCAAGTTTGCGAGAGAGTCTTCTACTCCTTCACGATGTTTCATGCCCGTTCTTCGGCCAAACCCTGTGCAGGGTGGAAAGCTTGTATATATTTTGGTTTCCTCTCAAGTTGGAATTGATATCCTCATCATTTGTGCGAACTCGATGATCTTGGCCGCATGCATGTGCCCAGCCATCCATTCGTGACTGGCAGCCCAGCCACTTAGCCTCGACGACTGCTTACTGACTGTCCTCAAAGCTTGACAGTGTTCTGCCGGAGCTTTTCGATAATTGGAAGAGAGGTAGCTCTGATGCGCCAGAAATCCAGCACCAGCTTGTACTTCTTCAGATCGCTGCGCGAGAGATCATCGCCTCGGCGGCACCGATCACGAGGCTTCTGACGCACGATTGGCGACACGGTGCTGCGCTGGAGCTCGAACAACTCACTTCAGGTCTTGAAATCAGTCTACTATTGAAGCTCAAGGCCCGGATTCCTCCAGCGACAAGCAGGCATCGCCTGCGAGCATGGTCGAGTTACTTGGGGGAGGCGCGGCCCAAGCCTGGGATCTGGAAAAGGGCCCAGTGGTGCTCCAACCTGGAGTTCCAGAGGTCCGGGAGCCAAATGTGGCACAAAGTGATTGTCGCAGTGGAGCTATGCTTCAACGAGAGGGCGAGGCGCTGCGTAGAGAGCTTGAGAAGCTCCGGAGGGCAAAGGGTCACTCCCCACAAGAGGCTGCCAGGAATTCTGTGGTTTCCGCCGTGCAAAGCTCGACACAGAAGAACGGGGAATCGTTAGAAGCGACCTCGAGCATATCCAAACCTCGATCTACCGTTCGTCCTAGGCTTGGCAAAAGTGCAGATACATCATGTAGGTTTTCATACCAATACTGCGTTGTTGAGGTCATCGTCAGCCAAAGGTTGGAGCCAGAGCGGGTGCACTATGAGCCCGGAGCCGCGGTTGTTTTAAGCTTCGACTGTTGCGGGGTCTTTGGCGTCACGGAGTCTTTCATCAAACTCAAGTACTCAAGTACTCAAGTCCAGCACTAAACACAGACCTTTCGGGAGCCCGCGCTAAATGTCCTGTAGAGACAGTGCTTCATTGACGCATGGTACACCATGGCAACGAAACATCATCCATCCCCGGGCAATAAGTTCACGACGGGAGAGCCGTTAATGCGCATGCCGCACCTGGAACACCTCTACCGGATCGTTGCATTCATGGACCCAGGCTCGACCTCGATACCCAACGTCCACAACACTGGTGTGTCGCGCCTGATACTCCCGATAACAGGTGGAACCGTGCATGGCCCAAAAATCAAGGGCGAGATCGTGAGGAATAGTGGCGCGGACTGGGCGCAGCGCATCAGCTCGCAGAAGGTGCGCAGTCTTATACCTGTCACCTGCAGTACTAATTGTGCCACTAACAAGAGCAGTCCATCACCAAGTTGAACGCGCGGTATACCCTCAAAACTGATGATGGGCACTTCATCTTGGTCAATGCAGTCGGAACGGTCACAAGTGGGCCGGACCAGAATGCCCAGTCCCGCCCGGCCAAGGGAGCGCCCATGACCATGACCCAAGACGATGTTGAGTACTTTACGCATATTACTTTCGAAGCGGGTGGAAGCGGCCCGTATCAGTGGCTGAACTCGGTGGTCGCGGTTGGGGTGATGATTATGTTCGAGGGGAGGCCGGTCATTGATTGTTATAGATTGACAAACTTTCCGGACCGAGGAGTGGCCCATCTGTAAATTACTACAACCGCAACCTGAGTACGCCGAAACTGCGACGTTGAAGGTGGGTCCATGGGTATCAGCCTCGTGATCCCCTTCGATATCATTGGTGGATCATGAGGTTGGCAGCCGAATCGGGCAGTTGGGGAAAAGTGGGACTCACACGAGGCTGACACATTGTTCATGAAGTCAGGACCACAATTCTAGAAACAGGATATCACATTCGGAACCATCACCTCTGAGAAGAACATCCCTGGAAAAATCGTTCTGGGATAGTCGGCTTTGAGAAATCGCATCTGACTTCATCACCTGTCGAGAACTGCGCTTCAAAAGTTGCCTGTGTAGTAACCACCAAGTACTTAGTACTCGTCGATTCGATTCCACCTGGCGGTGTTCGGGTTCCAAATTCGTAGTCCTGACCGTCAATTATCCTTCTCAATTTGATTATATGTTGAAATCCGCCATAGTTTGCGCGGAACCTTGCAACGCAGCTAACTTGTGTCTACGGGTCGCCTGCGAAAACAGCCGCAATGCCCAAGTGGTTGCAAGGCTGCCAGGGCAGTACATAAGTGAAGGTGATACCCGCAGTCAACACGCACAGCTTCAGCGCTGCCACAATCTGGCTTTGAAAAAAGGCCTAACACGTGTTAATCTTTAATATTCATAGGCTAGAAATCCTGTTGCGGGTAACACCTTTGGTTGCCTGATCTGGCAGCGGAGCTCCTTGTATTACACCAGATATTTGATCACCACTGCGATGAAGAGTCGTCTCTTTATGAACGCTCACAGTCGCCTCAAATTTTTTGACGACTTCCCACCGTTGGTAAACACTCATTCCCCGTGGATTCCCACTCGTTGACGCTTGCCTACGTCAAAGCAAGGCACGTATTCAGCGATTGTATCAGGCATCGCAGCTCGCAGATTTTATGTTCACTGACTCTTGTCAGGCAGTATAATTTTTTTTTGATGTTCAAGGTACAAAATTCAAAAACGACTCCATGGCGCCGTGTCATGCCGACTCAGAAACGAGCGCGTGCTGCGTCATTGACAAAGAATCACCAGATATCTGCATGGCCTCAGGATACTGATATGCTTGGAGCAAATTAGCCATATACGACCTTCCAGTGTCAGCTGAATTCTGGGAGAAGGTCCGTGTGGCGGGCCATAACGTATCCATTGCGTGGCTGTAAACCTTTCCGCGTCATACACAAACTTGACGCCGTCTGGAAGCACGAATCAGCAGATGACAGCCTGGCCCTCCCTCTCTGGATCTAGTGCACGCTTTGGCCTCTTTACTAACATGACTTTGTAGCTGTTCCCTCCTCCCCGGAAATGTCAAACTGTTCCTCTCGACCACTAGTCATCGCTGCTGATGTAATCCCGCGTACACCGGAGTATTTGTCCGCGGTGACGATCCTGCACCATACAGGCAGTGCCCGGATCAAATGCACCAGACGGTCTGAGTCGAACAACCATCAAGCCTAGCCGGTCCAAGATCCCGTCAGACAAACCATGGTCAGTGCGACGAAACCCTACAGAACAGCTTGCGAAGATGGTAGGTCAAGCATGTCAATGAATTCCGTCGAAGTTAAACACTAAGCTCACACAAATTCTGTGCGTACGTAAGTGGGGAAAAGATAATGACTGATGTGGATTTAGGTTCCCAACACTGCACGAAAGCCACATGTTTCTCAACCAATGCATACAGACTCTCCAATCAGTCACCAATCAAACTCGAAGAACACGGTGCAGTTGATTTCACGGAATTTCTGCCTTCGTCCCAGGAAAGAAGTCCACGCACAATCCGACGATGCAGGTGACTTGGTGGGAAAAGTGTCCGGAACGGCTCTACAGGCGGCATCCAGGAGCTTGGGAGAAATGCCTGCTGAAATTCTCGGAGAGATCTGCTCGTTGCTGTCGACGACAGACACGAAAAGGTTTCGTCTGATCAGTAGAGCCTGCAACTCGGAAAGCACCGGCATCCTTTTCCGCGAGCTCAAGTTTTCCTACAGCTACGACAGCTTGAGGAGAATACAAGCTTTGTCAGATCAGCAGCATCTTTTCAAGCACATGCAGTATATCATCTGGGGTATACGAGATCCTGGGCTGCTTCGCATCCGCAACGCGAAGAGGCGCAGAGAATACCCCAAGCTCAGCCTATGGGACAAAAATACCCTAAAATTTCACAAGGAGGCGAAATCTATGATATCGCTATCATTCATTCTGCCGAAGCTGCCCCGGTTGCAAAGTGTCACTGTCAACGGGTGTTGTGATAGCTGGGTGGGTAAGAAGACGTCTTCTGGGCATACATGGTTCCTGAGAGATTTCGCGGCCCCTTGTGCATCGCTGCCCCTCAAAAACATACAGCCCTGCGAAAGATGATGTCCGTGAACGTTCTAAAGTGACTGGCATTAGTCGCGTAGTAGTTGAGTCAAACCTGGGGTATTGTGGCTTGGGTGGCATATTCTCAGTAGGAAAAGGGGAGTGCAAATTTATAGATGATACCTACCTGTGAATATTTCTTTGTAGCAGGAGCAGAGGTAGCAGACGGGGTGGCACTTGCTGTCGGAGACTCAGAGCAGCGTCTTTCCAGCTGAGTATTTCGCGGTGCACTTTGAAAATCCGGTTTGCTGACCAAGAACATCATTCATAACCTTGAGTCGTCTAATTTCTACGCGAGCTTCCTGTTTGAATTCATCACTTGTAACTCACCACTCATTTCACACGGTCTCCAATCACATACCAACTGAGTAATTGACTTTGACACAGAGGCTGCCATATGGACAGAATCCTCACGACCTTGTGAAATCGCTCAGCAGCCACGACATATCCTTCATCATAGCGCCCCGAGAGAGAGACTTTCATACCAGTCTGCGGCCCACATACAGCTCCTCTTTCGCACCCGGTTGAGCAACAACATGAGTGCGTTCAGTCATCGTGCCGGCGGACGTCACGCACCAGGTAGCATCAGTTTGTGAGAGCATAGAATGCAGAAGATGCCATTCCGTTTGTCTTTCGGCTGGTTCCGGGGCCTGAAATGGCGGCGGGGAAGGTTCAGGAGGCGCGGCCATGCAAATTTGCATATCTCGATTCCCACGGGACCAGTCTGAGCGGATAGTGGGCGCCAAGGCATGAAGAGGCGCATGGGAGTGTTGTTCTCGTGAAAAGAGCAGCGAACCTGAAGTGGTAAATTAGATTGTATGAGGTTCTGTTAGTCTGACTAGCCCGGGGTTCGTTAATGGCGGGGGAACTTCGTAGACTGGGAGATGCTTGGCCAGAAAGCTTCAAGAATATCCTATGAATTCGTACAAAGTGTATCATCAAGCGTTTATAAACGCGATCAATCGCTTTCATGGCATCGATGACTTTGCTTGATACAGTAATTGGTCTTATGATAGAAGTCAGTCTCAATGGAGGAGGTGTAGCCTCCGGGAACGCTGTATCCAACAGCAGGTGAGTATTCTGATGAACGAAGATGAGATAGACGGCTATGGGCTACAGAGAAGTGACATTGTAAGCAGTCTTCTGATACTACATGTGTCCGGGTGTTGTGAGGCATATACTACTTACTAAGTAAGTACTTAGTAGTGTTCAGCAGAATTGACGTCGAGGCAAGGGCCCCTGTCGACCCGCGCATTTATCTCGACTGCGTTGGTCGATCCGAGACCCGCTTTTCCATGCCAGGCATTGAAAGGTGCGAGCAGGTCTGTCTGATCAGTGAGATAGAGTAGCTGCAGGTTAGCTCAGGCTCTTGTGAGGGAGGGGGGGGGGCTTACCCTTGTCCCGCCGCAGGCAGCTGGAAAGTAAACGTCAGTCAGTCTTGGAGCTTCTCGACTCCCAACCGCCGCGTCGCCCTCCGAGCTCTCACCAGATCCACGACTCCCCCAAGCCTCACATTACCACTCAACCCTTTGATCTTCTTTCGACGTCTCTTTTTCCAGCACAAAAACACACCATCCTGCACGATGGTAAGCAACAGGAAGTCCCTATTGCACCTTCTCTCGCGTCACAAGCTTACCAATTCAACCCGTAGACGTCGATAGGCACCGGCTACGATCTCGCCAACTCCATCTTCTCTCCAGACGGTCGTAACTTCCAAGTCGAGTATGCTGTGAAAGCAGTCGAGAACGGCGGCACATCAATCGGCATCCGGTGTAAAGATGGCGTAGTCCTGGCCGTCGAGAAGGTCGTCACATCCAAGCTGCTGAAGGCTGGCGCGAACAAGCGCATCGCAACGATTGACAGGCACATGGGCGTTGTAAGTTTGCCTGCTCACTTGCCCCACCAATTGATATGGCTCCGAAGTAAAAGAGAAAGAACTTGGTTCTAATATCACCCTTGCCAATAGGTCTACTCTGGCATGGTCCCCGATGGCAGACACTTCACCGATCGCGCGCGCGACGAGGCCCGTTCTTGGCGCGATAACTTCAAGACTCCCATCACAACCGCCGGCCTCGCCAGCCGCATGGGCGGCTATCTCCAAGCATACACTCTCTACCAGTCTGTGCGACCTTTCGGCATAACGGCCATTGTTGGCGGTTTCGACAGCGAGCTCGAGCAGCCTGTTGACGGCGAGGTTGGATCTGGACCTTCCGTTGGCGCCGGCGGCAAAGCCAAGGACAAGAAGCACGGCGGACCCTGCCTCTACATGATCGAGCCCTCGGGCTTGTACTGGGGTTACTACGGCGCCGCGACCGGTAAGGGCCGCCAGGCCGCCAAGGCAGAGCTTGAGAAGTTGGACTTGGGCGGCGAAGGCATCACGCTGGAGCAGGCTGTCAAGGAGGCCGCGCGCATCATTCACGCTGCGCACGACGACAACAAGGACAAGGAGTATGAGTTGGAAATGAGCTGGATCAGTGGTCACGATGGTCCTACTAAGGGGAGGCACGAGGAGGTTCCCAAGAAGCTGCGCGACGAGGCTCTGCGGTTAGCGAAGCAGGACGACGAAGACGACGATGAGGAGGACAAGAAGGACGACGACAAGATGGACGAGGACTAGTGAAGGTATCCAGCAGTCGGCAGTCGAGCGTTGCGTCGGGAGTCAGGGCATGGGGCCGGAGTCGGACTCGGGTAGACGGTCTCCAGGCGAAGAGCCAACATTCTGAGCAGAGTGGTCCATCGCAACAATCATAGGTACGCAGGGAATGCATACTCATTTCCCCGCGCTTGTAACAACAGCATAAGCACAATCCTCACGAACCCGAGCATGATAGAATAATGACAAGATCTTCTTTGAACAACGAACAGCATTCGGCGCTTACGGTTATAGTTATTCATCACTAAACCAGGTTGCTACAATGATGCGCGCTCGGGCTTCCAAGTTGAAAGGTCGAAGGCGCGCTGGCATGATTACGAATTCGCGACAAGGACTGCACACCAGGTCGTCCGTACAATCAAGTACCCACGAGTTAGTCGTCTGTACGAAGATCGCCTTGTTCTAGGAGCGAATCTGCTATATCATAGTCGTCCATACAACTGTCGCCCATGGAACAATCTGGCTTGAGTCGGTCATCTATATAATGATCGTCTCAGGATATTCGGGTGTGGGCTAATGTGGCCTGGCAAGCTGGCAATAGCATAGTCTGATGTCGTGAAGCTATACCCAGTGTAATTCATAGATTGGCAGACCGGACACTTTCGGGTGGCTGTTGTCATCATACAAATCTTTAAGCCGAGCGCGAGCATTCCAAAGATGATGTATCGGATAATTATCCCAAAAGTGATTGTCCCAGAAGTGATTATTCTCGAGGTTAATGTGTCCGGTTTTCGAATCCGTGGTCCTCTCTGTTATAATGTCTGAAAATTGCCGATCACGGCCCGAGTCAATTGACTTGGATTTTTTGCCAAACTTTTAGGAATAGTCGCATACAACGTAAACATCAATATTCTCAACGAATCCTTACGTCCGACCCTTCGCCCAGAAGACGTCACCAGAATGGCTCGCACGAAGAGAAAGCACCAAAAGGAGAGCACTTCCATCGAGCCCTCCCAGAAACGCGTTAAGACCGATGGGGAACGCGCTCCGTTGCCCGAACCGCCAAAGTTCGTGAGCAAGAAGAAAGCGAGCGGCGCATCTTCGAAACCTCTCACCAAGAAGCAGCTGCTCTCCGACAAATCACTATTTCCCGAAGAGCAGGACCGGATGATCGAAGGCCCTCTCTACGAGTACCTCGGCAGCGAAGATAGCGACGAACGACTCAAGGCCGCCGATGTCATCATTTCGAAGCTCCTGGGCGACGATGGCGTGTCCGAGTCAAGTCTAGACAGACACCTCGAGAAGCGATTGTTCAGAGGACTAGCGAGCAGCAGGAAGGCGTCTCGGCTAGGCTTCAGCGTCGTGGTGACCGAGATTCTACAACAGCTATGGGGCGAGAAAGATCGCTGCGGCGACAAATACAGGGGTCTGACGTTTGAGTTTGTTCTGAACACCCTCACAGAGAAAACTAAGCCGGTGGGAAATATTGCCGGCCAGGAAGAGAGAGACCACTACTTCGGACAGCTCTTTGGGATAGAATGCTTCTTGCGGGCCAAGGTGCTGTTCGGCGATGTGACACGATGGCACACGATACTGGACCTGCTGCTGAGGCTGGCCAAGAAGAAGATATGGCTGAAGCCGCAGTGCGCTTGGATGATTGCCCAGGCTGCGGCTCAAATGGATCAGGCCGTCGCCGAGGAGACGCTGCGAAAGATCGACGACGCTGGTTGGGCTAAGACTCCGGAAGCTGTTGCTCTGACGGTAGTTTTCACAGAACGGTTTCCCAAGATCAAGCTGCCCTCGAAGTCATGGAGGGACTACCTATCTACGAAGTACTTGGGCGAATTGCCTGCCATCTTGAAAGACAGTGGCAAGCAGGAGACCAATACTGAGGAAGCGGCCCCGAAAGATCCGGCTCAAAAGCAAAAGCAGGGACAGAGCAATTGGACTGCACAGCTGCATTTTGTGTGGGACATCATATTGGTTCATTACATCAAAGTGGCAGCTACCAAGTCCAGCGACGCATCCGATCACTTCAAGCAGTTCTGGACCCGTGTCGTGGATCAAGGCTTCTTCTCCAAAACGGCCACGGAGACGCAAAAGTTCACCGGTTTCATGATCTTCCAAAAATTTCTCGAAAGTGGATTGTCGCATTCCCACATCATCCAGAACCTCTTCTCTCAAAACCTCACGACTTGCCTGATAAATCAGGCCGCGATACAGGACCGCTACTTGCACCGCGCAGCCACGAAGACGTTGAAGGCTCTTGAGCGTGCCGCAGAGTCGAATCCAAGTGTCGTGCCCGTAATAGTGCAATTTCTCCTCGGGAAACATGGCATTTACAACTTCGACCAGAAAACGAACAGCAAGACTATCGACAAGCTTCTGCACTGCACACGTCCTGAACATGCCTCACAGGTGGTGAAAGCCTTGAGACAACTTGTGCTGGCTACCGACAAGTAAGATCCTCTCAATTTGGCGAGTAGTGACTGTGGTGCATCTTTGCTGACAATCTTACAGAGAGAACCCCGAGAATCACGTTCTTATATACGCCGACTACCTGTACAAGCTCGCAACTATCGTGCCAACGGACGCGCATACGAAGAGCAATGCCAAGGTCTCCGTCGGCGGCGTGGCTATACAAGAATTTTCCAAGCTCGCGTATCCAAAGAGCGGCGAGGCCGCGGCTGGCTTTAGTGACAAGACCAAGCCTATACTCAGACAGAAGCTCAACGCGGCTCTTGCGAGATTCGTCAAGCGGCCCGAGGACTTGAGCGAATTCTGCAATGCTATTATGTCTATTGACTCGAGTAGTGTCGAAATGGATGATGAGCTGCAGGCTGAGCTAATCGAGGCACTGGAGAAGCTTCAGGAGCTGACGAGCCCCAAAAAGGCCAAGGGCGACGAGAGCGGGGCTTACCAGGGACTTGCTCTTCTGTATGCCGTTGCGATCTTGCAGCTCTACAACGAGGAGCCTGATGCGGTGGAGATCCTGAACGATCTGGAGCAATGTTATGACAAGCTGCTGAGCAAGCAGAAGGACGAAGACAGTGACATTTCGTCATTGCTTGTCGAGATCCTGCTTGCTATGGTGGCACGTCCTTCACAGCTGATGAGGCAGACAGCTGAGCGCGTGTTTGAGGGCTTTACCGGCCTCATGACGGTGGAAGCGCTCACGCTGTTGACAGACACATTGGCAGCGGCTGAGAGTGCTGAAGGTCTCCGGTCACTGTTCGACACCGACGCCGATATGGAGGATGCCGAAGAAGATGGAGGCTCTGATGACGGCGAGGAGTCCTGTCTTGATTCTGACGTCGAGATAGTCGACCTGAAAGATGCAAACGAAGCCGACGGTGGATCAGTAAACGAAGATGGAGAGGATGAGAATGGCAGTGCCGATTCAGACGAAGAAGAGGATGGAGACGAAGATGACGGTAAAACCGATCAATACAAAGCCCTTGATGCAGACCTTGCCAGACTTCTCAACAGTCACAGCCTCGACAAGGACCAAGACGCCGCGTCTTCAGACAACGACTCAGACGTGTCCGACTCCGAGATGATCGCGCTTGACGACCGCATCTCGGCAGCCTTCAAAATGCGCATGAAGGACGCCAGCCGGAAGAAGGAGAATCGCGACGCCAAGGAGACGGTCATTAACTTCAAGCACCGCGCGCTGGACCTGCTCGCCATCTTTGCCAAGAAGGAGGCCTCGAACCCTCTGGCGCTGAAGCTGCTGGTGCCGCTGCTGCAGTTGATGCACACGAGCAAGACGCGCGATTTGGGCAAGAAGGCTGGGAACATCATCGCCGAGCTGCCCAAGGCGCAGAAGAAACTGCGTGCCAACAAAGAAGGCGAGGAGACCGAGAAAGAGGACGAGGTGGATGTCCTGGAATTGCAGACGCTGCTGGAAGAAGTGCACGATGAGATGCGCAAAGACGACTCTCATGCTTACGCGAAGGCGGCGTCCACGGCCAGCCTGCTGGTGGTGACGGCTATCCTTACCAAGGATGTGGGCATGTTCCAGATGGTATGGGATGAGTATGGTGGGCTTGCCATGCAATGGGCCATGTACGGCGGCTTCCAGTTCTCGACGATCATCACGGATTGGACGAACTGGGTGCAGTCGCATCCCACGCTCGTGGCGAAGGTCATGCCTGAGGTCAAGGAGTCCAAGGTGCAGCAGAAGAAGCTCAAGACGGCAGATGAGGGGTCGGAAGACGATTTAGAAGACGATTTAGAAGACGAGTCAGAGGACGGATCGGATGAGGAGATGGACGAGTGAAGGGAGCGGGAGAAGTGGCAGTCTGCGGTTAGAGGGTTGTTCAAAGGCATCGCCCTCATAGACAGCTTCGAAGCCCAGCAGTGGTCCAAATGCAATTTTCTCACACCAGCTTCTCAATAGTGACTGTCCTACAGTCTACCCAGTACGATGAAGATGAGGTTCTAAAGATTGTGGTGTAATAGCAACAGCCGCTATTCTTGGATCTTGCTCACAAACTCCACCACCTTTTCAACTACATCGGCAGTCTTGCTCAGATGAGGCGAGTGACCCGCGTCAGAGCTGTACATCGTGAAGTCTACCGTGTTATTCGAAGCCTCAGCCACAGCTTTTGCCATGCCTCTCTGATAGCCCGGCGAAAGTGTCAAGTCTTCCTCCAGTACTAGATACGCGCAGGGCAGCGCTGAATAAGCGTCGTTGGTCAGGTTCGCGGTCAGTATGCCGGTGCAGGGCACGAGTGTCGCCGCCCATTTCTCTGCCTCGGCTGCTGGGAGATCGTTGAACATGTACTTCTCAGCTTCAACGGCAGAGCCCAGACCTTCGTAGCCATGTTTCTGTTGTCACATTAGAAAAGACGGCCCGAATTCGTGATCTCATAGCCAGCTCAACTTCGGGGCTGGAGGAATTGGGGTTAACTCTGGAATGTCATGAACGGTGGCAACACAGCTTTCCCATCTCTCGATGGAGGAGAGGCCTCTGAGAATGTGGTGGTCACAGATTTGCCAACGAGTATCACGAATGCCCCAATATAGAAGATGCCGATGATGCCTCCATTTAGGCCCTTGGCCGCTCGAACCTTGGCCTGCAACTCAGGCAGCGCGGCCTCCGTCGCCACAAAACCTCCAGCAGAGTGCCCCATTACGAGAACATTCTTCCCGACTTCTACGAGTGGGTTCAAAACTTCCACAACAACGCGGGCGTCATCGTTGCCCTGTGGGTAGCCGCCCGCGGGAGGTTCGCGGTCCAGGTCCGGGTGGCTGATGTCACCAACATTCAGCTTGGCCAGATCAGATGTAGGTAATTGAGGACAATGAGCTTCGATGCCTTGAGCTTCGAAAGCCTTCAGGAGGATGGCGTATGGTTCCGGGGTGTGATACGAGCCATGACAGAGGACAATTGCGAGGTTGGGGACTTGTGGGGACGACATAGCGATGGGAATGGAGGTTGACCTTGCGTGAAAGCGGTTACAATCTGTAGAGGAGATAACTTGTTGGTCTTGTAGGTTTACTGGATATTACACTTGAGGAATAACATTTTCTTCTGTTATTGCATGTTTGCGGCGCAGCCATTGCAAGAGCCAGATCCTCGCAATTCCCGAGGTCTGTTGGTCATTTGGCGCTCGGCATCTCACCCAAATCGTGGCTCAGGTTCCAGCCAGTGGTAAGGTCCAGCTACTGATTACAAAAATGAACTTGGTGTGAATATACCGCTTGGCTGATGGGAGTCGCGAACGAATTTGGTTGAAAAGATGTGAGGCAAATAGTGCTGAAGGTAACGGGATATTTGAGGGCAAAAAATACAGATTAGACGGGAGAAGCCCCAGATAATGAACATCGAGAACGAGTGCTTTTCAGCTCAGGCGGAAGTAAGATTCTCCCAGACGCCACCGCGCGATATGTAAGTCGTGATGGTGCTGGCCTCATGGGAAGCTGAGCGGGCTGAACTACTCGTCGACTGCATAATTTATCAAACCGCGCTCGTCGCGGAGCGCCGAAACCTTGGAATTTTTCATGAAAATTTCACCTGCAGACTCGTATTGTCAGCTGATCTCATCACTTGCTTGATGAATAAGTTCACTTATATGGGTTGCGTACACAATCCACTTCTAAAGACACACAAATTTGTTTCTGCGGTAAGTAAGGATGCTGTGTACAGATACAGATCGCGGAAACGGTCGCGGAAAAAGCTTGGGCCTAACTTTGCGAAATGGAACTTAATGCGCTGGACTCTACCTACTCAGAGTGTTCCGTCTTCAGGAGGTATTGCCTGAGAAACATCACCTGCACGAGATTGATTGCATAGATCATCCACTATCCTCTGGCATATCTTCGCGTGAGCATTTTGAAACGTTCTGAAGACGAACGGCTTCGCGAGCACACCACACTCGACCTTGGATTCCTCAACAAGTCGCCAGGCACCTCGTCTGAGCTCCGCGCCAGACCGCTCCAGCGGACGGACAGTATACGTCGCCCTCACAGTCGTTCCCCCGGGCGCATCGACTCTCGCACGAACGCCGTTGGTGAAGTTCTGATAGTAGACGGAAAATTCAATGGCTTTCGAAATGCCAAGGAAGGGTATGATAGGAAGTCGCTCGTGGATCTCGTAGGTTGTTATGTCGCTGCCTCCTGCGTCTTGGGCAAAGAAGGAGTCACTCAGGACATGGTCTTCCAGTTTGGAGTGAACTCGGACAAAGTGGTCCACGTTGGGATTCGCGCGAATGATGATATCGTATTGCTGAATGTGCTCGAGCAACTCTTCCCTCGATATGTTCAGCGGTAAGACAGCTTGTGCTTCTGTTTCGAACACTGCAGACATATTGATCGTTGAGGATGTTTCACAGTACCTGGCCTTGTTGTGTGCTACAGGTCAAGACCAGGCGTTGCTAATGGCTTATTGCAATAGTTGTTCGTCGAATACTTGATAGTAGTTTAGTCCGTGTCTAGATGAGGTAGTGTTAAGAACACTCTACTCGGCAGAATGAATATGAAGCTATCATAGAATTGACAGGTCTACTCCTTGTGAAAGCCATGCATATGTCGAGTTCGGACAGTCTCGACTTGATATTCGAACAAGAGAAAAATGCCAAGCCGCGCTACAAACAGCTTACTGTAGTACTGTAGAAGAGACTAGGGCAACCTGCATCGTCCCATAATGCACACGCAAGGTAGGCTGATAAGGTGGCAGGTGAACTTACTGGTGCTTATTCCACGACACCCGATACGTTGGAAAGACACCACCATGACCATTGGAGCCATTCAGACGACCCATAAATCGTCCATCTGGGCTGGCTACAGCTGCCTGCATGCTTGGTTCGGTCGTGTAGCAGACCAAGATAATCTAGTCACAAATGTCTGGAGGAGAACGATGTCTTTGTCGATTTCATCGAAGTACAGCTCGGCGAGACCATAGATCAGCAACAGGACACGTCTACTTTCCAAGTTTTGTCAACTCAGTAGGCGGATCTGTACCTTCTCCTGGGGATCAGTCACAAGCAGGACTATACCGTGACATTCTCCTATAGGCAGCAGTCCTGCTGCCTAGTGCAATGAGAGCTGTCACGTCCGAGTGCAATATCCGGGGTCCTGCTCAGTCGATGTGGCAGACACGACAGACAGCTGGAAGCTGACAGTCACTGGAAAACCATGCTGGTCAGTCCATGCTCCGTTCAAAATAATAGATCTTGAAGAACTTGGAGTCGAAACTCCAGTTGTTCCCAATCGTCGTTTGTACAGGAGCAATAATCATAGAAGGCCGAACAAAACAAAGGTAGAGACCTGATTGTCGTCGGACCAAGGATGTCCCGCCAAGACGTGCGCCTAATGAACGGCTTCGGATTCGCCAAAGCAGGAAGCAAGTGGGGCGGAAATTGTTAGCGAGCGTCCCCGGCTTGAGTTTCAATGACGGCCACAACGCACCCACAGTAGTCCGTCACCGACCCCGACGCCATTGACGCCGGAGCAGAGGCCGAAACCAATTACTGACGGGAGTTACATCTCCTCCGATCTCTCCTTCAGCCTTACAACTTCTCCGCTCACCTCCGAGAACCACAATGGCGACTCTCCAGCGGCTCGCCGGCCGCACCGCAAAGCGGTTGTGTCTTAGACCGGCTTGCGCGCTTTCCCTACGACCGACCACCGCATCCACACCCTCGATATCATCAAGATCCACAGCTGCTGCATCCTTTTCGACGACCAGCCTGCGCCGATATGCCCAGCCGCAGGACATGCAGGGCACCGTCCTGATGCCCGTCGACGAGAACTTCCAGCCCGCGGTGAACCCATACCAATTGAAGAGGGATCAACCCGAGGGTCAGGCCTCAAAGGGAGCTGGCGAGGACTCGATAGCAGAACGCAAGATCCGCCACTACACAGTCAACTTCGGACCTCAGCACCCAGCCGCCCACGGTGTGCTGCGGCTGATTCTCGAGCTCAGCGGAGAAGTCATCGTGCGTGCCGACCCCCACGTTGGCCTGCTGCACCGCGGCACCGAGAAGCTTTGCGAGTACAAGACCTACCTGCAGGCCCTGCCATACTTCGACCGTCTTGACTACGTCTCCATGATGACCAACGAGCAATGCTTTGCTCTGGCCGTCGAGAAGCTGCTGAATGTCGAGTTGCCCGAGCGCGCCAAGTGGATCCGGACTTTGTTTGGCGAGATCACCCGCATTTTGAACCATCTCATGTCTGTCTTGTCGCACGCTATGGATGTTGGTGCTTTGACGCCCTTCCTGTGGGGATTCGAGGAGCGTGAGAAGCTCATGGTAAGCACAATCGCCAGCATAGGGCGGGGGCGATGTGACACACGAACAAGCCTCTGGACGCAACCGGTTCACTAATAATACGTCCTGAACAGGAATTCTACGAGCGTGTCTCTGGCGCCCGTCTCCACGCAGCCTACGTCCGACCCGGTGGTGTTCACCAAGACATCCCCGTCGGCCTTCTCGACGACATCTACCAATGGGCCACCCAATTTGGCGACCGTATCGACGAGACCGAAGAGATGCTGACGGACAACCGTATCTGGATCGACCGTCTTCGCGGAATTGGCGTTGTCAGTGCCGCTGAAGCCCTGAACCTGTCTTTCACCGGCGTCATGCTGCGCGGGTCTGGCGTGCCGTGGGACGTCCGTAAGTCTTCCCCATACGACGCATACGATCAGGTCGACTTTGACGTCCCCGTGGGCGTCAACGGCGACTGCTACGACCGCTACCTGTGCCGCATGGAGGAGTTCCGCCAGTCGCTGCGCATCATTTACCAGTGCCTGAACAAGATGCCGGCTGGCCCTGTCCGTGTGGAGGACTACAAGGTGTCGCCACCGCCTCGCACCGCCATGAAGGAGAACATGGAGGCTCTGATCCACCACTTCCTGTTGTACACCAAGGGGTACGCCGTGCCGCCTGGAGACACATACTCCGCGATCGAGGCGCCCAAGGGCGAGATGGGTGTCTACGTGGTGAGTGATGGAAGCGAGAGGCCGTACCGTGTGCACATCCGTGCGCCTGGTTTTGCTCACTTGGGTGGTTTCGATGCGGTGGCGAAGGGTCACATGTTGGCTGATGCGGTGGCGATTATTGGTACGATGGACCTGGTGTTCGGTAAGTCTAAGTATCTCCCTCTACCACGTATCTCGAAAATGCTAATTTATTCAACAGGTGAGGTTGACCGGTAGACGGAGATGGTGATGGTAGAAAACCAGCAAGCAATTCTCAAAAAGGATACATTTGAACCAAAAGCAACGCAATCTGGCTAGTAGACTTTTCACAGATAACTGCGGTCTTGCGCGTTGTATGATATAGGGGCGCGTTGGGAGAATATGACACATATTCTGCAACATGACTTGCCTTTGCTGCTCATTCTCATAGCTGTCACTAGATGCTGTGTCCATTTCCAGTACAATACTTGCACACGGAAGGGGCTGGGCTTGGATGTCAGCAAGAGAGCTTGTTTTCGGGTAAATCACTGCGTCCATTGTCCGGAAAGTAGGTCTGTTGAAAACTCATTGCGATAACTAGTGCTGGTCCACCACTGACATGCTAGACATCATCATTCCCCTCTTTTCGCCCCCTTTTTCGCGCCACAAGCCCTCGTTGCTGGCCCCAAAGAAAACCACTGCCATGGGCATCGTTCCGCAATGGCAAATACTGCTGCCATTGTTGCTGTGCGCAAAATGTAGGAAGCTTAAAGGCAGATCTGAAAGATAAATCAGTATCAGCGTTGTATTCTTGGTAGAAAGGAGTTTTGCAAACCTACCACGCAAGGCATCCCAAGTGTTCTCGTGTTCTTTGTGAAGTCAAAGGGGTCTGTCTGTCTTCGACTGAGATCATGAGAAGGAAGTTGCAGGGCCACCTGCCAAAAAAAGAGGAAGACAGGGCCTCTTCAGTAGGAAGGTCCTGTCGTATGACCTGCTGTTCCACTTTTGAAGTACTTAGGGGTGAGATTGAATGGGACGTCTGGGAAGGAAGTCACGAGGCGACTTGGGCCGTCCCGCTGCCTTCTCCAAAAAAGAGAGACAGGACTCAGATGGCCCTGTCTAGTGCAGATGTGCTGGCTCAGTATGAGGCTGACTTCTGGTGGTGCAGGCGGAACAGCTTGGTCTCTGGGGAATTCTTGGCTTCAACAAGCAGAGCAGCTACAATGTTGGCCACATCCTGGGCGCCGGTCTCCTCCTCAAACTGGCTGGTATCGAGGGTCTCCTTAGGCTCCTTGCCTTTGTTGTGAGGGTTGAGAGCACAGTCTTCAAAGCTGCCCATGTGCTGGAAGTACTCGGGAGCCTCAGGGCCGGCACCAATGGGGAGGCCCACAATTGGCGGTGCAGCATCCTTGGGCTTGATGTAGTCAATGCCCTGGAGATCAAGAGCAGTGCCAGCCCTGCCATCCATCCTGCTACCCTCTGTGCAGGCGTAGTTCCACAGAGGGTTGGTGGACTTGGTGCGGTCCATCTGCCAGATGGAGCCTGCGGAACGAACAGGTTGATCCAAGTTGGCTCTCACAACAAGCTGATGTGAGAAGTGTATCAGTAGGCATGGCTGTCATTGGAGAAGGTGGCATGGACATGCTCAAGTGGTGGATTAGGAAGAAGGCTTACCTTTTGAGAAGAGGATAATGCACCAACTTGCATAGCCATAACCTGGGCATCGGTGTTTTCTTG
Organism: Plenodomus libanotidis; assembly: GCA_022609195.1. Lineage (NCBI taxonomy): Eukaryota > Fungi > Ascomycota > Dothideomycetes > Pleosporales > Leptosphaeriaceae > Plenodomus > Plenodomus libanotidis. Next base: position 299,629 of record JAGKQA010000003.1, read on the forward strand.
GATGTTCTCCAGACCAGGCTGCCAAGATGGGTACATTGGCTTCAGTGCCTGGTACTGGTTGCCAAGCTGTGTACGCATTGCTTGCTCCTGGTCATAGAGGGCCAAGAAGGAAGCCTCAGTGAAGCCATACTTCTTGGGTGTCTTGTAGGGCGTGAAGTCGCTGGCACACTTGCAAGAGCCTGTGTTGTGCAGCCGGCGGTGCTCTGCAATCCACTCTGCTCCATAGAGGGAGTGAATCCTGGCTTGAACCTCCTTTGACTTGTTTCCAGAGCCACCTGTGGTGTCATTGTGATCAGGTCCCACTGGGAGATTGCCACCTGGCAGGCCTTCAGCAGCCTGAACCGGCACATCCTCTCCCTTGTTCTGAATGTTGGGCTGAAAGGAGCCCTGCTTGCCAGGAGACTTCCGCCTCCTCTTCTTGGAGCCACTAGTGCTGGTAATAGCAGGCTTCTTGGGAAGGATCACCATGGTCTTGCCGTTTTTGTTGAATGCCTGGGGAACAGCACCGCCATTGCTAAGTCCGGGATCGGGTGGGCTCCGGTAGAATGGCTGGGTCGGCTGGTTGTTTGGGTGGAACGGGACGATGATCCGGGGTTGGATGAGATCCGGGAAAATTACAGGGCAGCCGCACACTCCGCGCTCGTGCATCCAGTGGTGCTCCCACTCAAGAGTGAGGACACACCGGCCGTGCAGGATCCGCTGGCAACCCGGACACATACATGGCGCCAGGATCGGACGCCGGCCGTAGGTGCCACAGGCTGGGTTGCTGGAGATTTGGGTGGTCAAGGGGCAGGCGCGAAGAACCTCGGGGGACTGGTGACCGCAAGTGTAGCCGATGAACTCGGAGAAGCACATAATGGCGCTGGTTGTGTGTATTGTTCGCTGAAGGATGGGAAGTGAGTGGTGTTGGTGAAAACTGTTCGTTGACGGTAGGGTGTGCGTGGTACTGATCGAGTTGGTCTTTCCGTTGTTGCAGATATGAGGCGGGTGTGCGTTGTTACTGTCGATGTTGGCAGCTACGTGTGTTGATTGGGTGTACCTATCAAAGAAGAAGATGTGTTGTCAACTGCAAGGCATTCACTCTTGGCTTGAGAGAAGGGAGTCTCTGTGTTAAGGAGCACAAGTTGGAAGGAATACGCACTTGGGTAGGCTAGCAGGATATCAGACGAATAGAGTTGTTATCAATTTCAAGGCCTTGGGTCCTGAACTGAAAGAATCGAGTCTCTGTATTGTATCAAGAAGGAGCACAAGTTGGAGAGACCGAGTGCCTGGGTAGGCTGGCGAGATATCAGACGAATAGAGCTGAGAATCAGGAGGCAGTGGAAGTGAGCCGGGCTTTTAGCAGTATCTGAATCCACGAGAAGTTTTGTTATTCCGTCCTCTTCGGCAAAATAGGAGTATGAGACCTGGCAGACCGCATGGGCTGAAAGCAGTCAGTGGTCTGGTTGGACGTAGATGCTTGGATTGCGAAGAATAAGGCAGTACATTAGGACTCGCAAGCTGGCCAGCAAATTAGGAAAATGTTGATGATTTAGCTGACTTAGAAAAAGGGATGGAGCCCATCAACTCAGAGGCACAAAGTTCGCATTGATTCTGTACGTTAATGGCAAGGCCTGGCTATTCAGTTGTAATCATGACCACTCTGGAAGAGTAAGAAGGCTGTACCTGGAAAAGTGCTTAAGGAAGGAGTGGTACTCAAGAGAAACATCCGATACATTGTTTTGGGTGGGGAGCCTAGATGCTGTAGGTCGGCAAACTCTTGAAGTACATAGCTTGAGAGAGGAGACAAGGCGGAAAAGACGCTGTGTGGAGCCCGACACACGAGGACTTACCTGGGAATCGTTGACTTAGCCCCGAGGCCGTGAAATAGGAGAGCTAAATGCAGCCTGACATCAGATGTCTGTGGACAGAGGGATCAGGCAGCCAAGTTTTATTATATGGAAGGTATAACAGGCGGAAATGAACAGAGAGAGGTCTGTTATCTTGGGAAGGAGATTGTATTGGCAGGGTGAGGAACTTTACAAATGAGGGGCTCAGGTATTCTAATAGATGCATAGTAAATGACTTGAGTGGAACGGATGTAGGCTCTATCAGTTGTCTATTAAGATGAACTTATTCGAGTGAGAGATACCAGCTCTGGCAGCTTATATGAATTGTCAAAGTAGCTAGATGCATCACCAAAGAAGAACAGTCAATCTGAATTATGCTATCTTAGGGTATACCTACTTACTATAAATGGTTCGAATCTTCGGAATCAGAGATTCTTACTGGGAACATCTGGCACTCGAGGTGTTGACTTCCAAGCTTGCTAGTTGCTGCAGTGAATTCTTGTATCCATTCTCTTGTGGGTATATGCGGCTCTCAAGATTGCCATTTGCAATATCAACTTGGAATGGCAACCAGGCCTGTTCTTCATAAATTTCCCAGAAGTGCTCATTTCATTCCGGTTTAGAAGATGTCAGATTGCATTACACTCATCTATGGGAGTCAAAGCCCCAAGCTCGAGATTATGTCACCAAAAACAACCCCATTCTCTGGTTCTGGGGCAAGTCTTCTGGTCTTTCAAGGCTCTTGCTTCCTCCCTCTTTCAGCAGGTTGTAGGCTACAATATCGTCATTGGCTGTAGTCGCGGAATTATCCACTTGTCTGTGAGTCTGCTATCAGATTCTGGGCAAACAGTGGGCACGAATTGTTAGTACCGGCACGACAGCCGTATCTCAGACGCAGACATCGATCAACAGCTGTGTGTGGAGGCAACCCAGGCTGCTTTCTGTGAAGTGAGATATCAAGGGCCCAGCCAATCCTTTTTGCTCGACACTCGTCAGTCACCCAGCCTCAACCTCAACCCGTTGCCGTGCTCTCAATCAATCCCCATCAACAACAACACCATTATCGCTGCGAGTTCTGAACGCCTGTCGAAATCATACATACACACAACATCCAGTACATGCCAAACACACGTCTAACGCGTCGAAGAGCGATCGCATCGAACCCGGTCAGTTCCAAGGTGTCCGCTTTTGCGGGCGACCGCGCCCGCTTGCCCAACGGCAAAGACACTGCATCGCACAGCCGCAGTGCTCCTCGGGAGGCACAGAGTCTCGGCTCAGCCTATTACCATGCTACAGGGCACTTTATACGCTGTCCTGGGTGTAGGAGAAGGGATCCGCGGGGTCAAGCCCGGGATCGCCAGTGAGCTGAGCGGTGCCCCTGAGGGCCGTTGTTAACGCGAGCGTGCGGGTGCATGCCTGACTTCTCTTTTAATTCTTGCAACACTTTCTCCGGTCTGCGGTCACGCTTTGTAATCGAGTCAAGGCTACTCGCTGTTGATCTTCTTGGAGAATAAGAGCAAAAGCCTGGGTGGGTGGGATCCTGCGTCTTTGACCAGGGGCTATCGTTTTCATTTGACTATGCCTTCTGAGGGCCGCTCTTTTGCTTGAACACTCTATCGTATGAGTCTCGCGCTAACATGCTATGGTAGATCTGCTGTTGAGGGTCCCATACGGGGCAGCATGGCCCTCACATCCACAGCATCCGACTCCTTGGACTCGTTTGATGTGACGGGAGCCCACGCGGTAGTTGAATGGTCCAAGCCTGACGGCCAAAGTCGCTGCCTGTCCTCTAATGAAGCAGAGTCAGAAGCTGGGCATATTACCTTTGACTGTCACTTCCGCGCTTCGTCAAGCACTGCATCATTCAGGTTACGAGCGCCTATGCTGCTGAAAGGTCTCGGGCGCAAGATCACTCCCTTCTTCATATTCGTCGCTCCCGAGCGCATCCAGTCTGTGGCGTACGAGGATTCCAGCAAGACACATCTGCCTGACAATGTCAAACTGATGGGTAATGGTGAAGTGGTCTCGCTTCGATTCAAGCTGAGCCACGCGAGCGATCTTGTGGTCCCTCCCCAGAGCCCCTTAGTGCCGAAGAAGAAAGTCTTCTGGGATGTTTTTGATTCTTTGAAAATGCTCTGCCAAGAGCTTGACTTCGTCGTATATTTGAGGCAGAATGACCTGCCCTCTGAAAAGTGTCTGGCGTCATTCTGCGAGGCCATCACGGCCGGCACGGTGACCACGAGCACCGCACACGCCGACATCACAAGGCTGCACGATGGCAAGGGGGGCCAGGTCCTCAGAGGCGAAGGTCTTGCTGTACCTGCTGCTGCCTCTTTGCCCGATCTTGCCTCTTTAGATGTGCCTCCATCATACAAAGAGCTTGGCCCGCCGCCGCCAACTCCGCCTATAAACAAAGGTACGTGACATCGAATACCGCTTTGTAGCCGAATGCTAACAAGCTACAGAAGTTACAGCTGCAGCCGACAAAGATGCATCAGCCAGTAGTAGCAGAAAGCGCAGGAGGACAAGCACTAGTCCCGATAACGGCGATGCTGATGATGTGACGCACGGCACGCGCAGCCAAGATGTTGACCGCGCGGAGGCCATCTGTCGTAGGCTCATGGGTGAGATGACCGCCAAGTGGCGAGAGGACAATGACCAGCTACGTCGCGAGCTGCGACAGATGGAGACGCGGATGAAGGACTGGGTAGATGGGCGCTTAAAGAAGCACGTCCAGGACCTGCGCCAGGAGCTTGAGCAGACAAGTGTCGAGCAGCAGAACCATGCGGATGATGAGGTCCACGAGGTCAGGAGAGAGACGCAAGAGGCGTTGGACAGGATTGATGAGGTGAACAACGACATGGAAGTGTTCAAATATGAGACCTCAGAGATCATCGAGAGCCGGCTAGAGGAACGGGTAGACGCCGTGCGCGGTGAGCTTGAGGAATTTTTGACCGAGAAGATGCATGAAGCGCAAGATTCAATTGTGGATCACATAAGAAGCAATGTGTATATAGATTTCAACATATACGATTAATAGAAAATAACATTCCGATAGACTCATGGTCCGCAGCTTCGAAATGTCAGATTCTCAAATGGGCGTGCCCAAGCCACTGGCCATAAAGGAGTACTGCCCAGCAAGGACAACGAATTCACGGTAGTATGGTTTGACTAGCTAACGCTATGAATAAGTATAGCCTGAAGAGTCTCGCGACCACATGAGCGGACCTTGAGCACGAGAGCGGTGTTTGTTGAACTCGCCGAGCTCCTTGGGCCCCAGAAGCAACGCGAACTTCGCAGCCTCGACCTCACTCAGCTTACGAGCCACCTCCTCACCCTCGGTATAGTCCCTCTCACGCTGCTCAACGATCATCGGCTCCTCCAGCCGCCGGAATGTAGCACAGTTTTTCTCCCATTGCTCGTACACCCGCGGATCAGTGTTCCGGGTGACGAGCAGTGGGATGATCGCCGCGTTCCGCATGTTGAGAATGGCGAACTCCTCTTGCAGGTGCTTGCTACCGTACGGAAACCCAACGACCCGCAGCAGGGACTGGATCGAGCGGTTGTTGGCCACGATAGCAACCGAGCTCTCGCAGTCATCCTGCCAGATGATGTCCAACGCCTCGCGCATGCGCAAATCGACGTCGACCCACAGCTCCCGAACCGACTCTCCCGCCCCAAGCTTCTCCTCGAACATCTCGTCCTTTTCGGGAAAGTGTCCCTCGAATCCCACCTCGGTGCCCATCTCCCGAGCGTGGCTCTGGATTTCCGTCTTCGAGCCGCGGCAGTCTGTGGCTTCGTTGTGGTCGTAGCCCATCCACTCGCGGAGGTTGTCCATGACGGCCACGGTCAGAGTGATAGGCATGACTGTCTCCCCTAACTGCGAAAAGAATCTGGACATGATGATTGTGTGGGAGACGACTCGGCGGTGAGGAGCCGCATACAGGCTCCTGGGCTCGAGACCGTCGGTGTGTCTGAGCAGTGCTAGGGCGCATGCTTGGGCTTGCGCCTTGCCGACGGAAGACAGGTCCTTGTTTGCGCTGTCCCAATTCTTCGATGAGTATCTCTGTGAAGTGTTAGAGGGTGGCTTGAGGGTTTCGAACAGAGAGGTTGATCCTAGGATCGTGGGTCCACGCACATCGTACAGGCGGCGGTCAAACTCATCCTGGCGCTGATTATGATCTGCTACCCCATGCTGTGAGAAATTTGTTAGTGTCGCTGTCAGCTCCGCGGAAGGTAGGGGTGGGTTCAGCTTACTCGGATAAGATACAAGACCTTGCAGTCCTTGTCTTGAGCCAGTCTCTCCTTAATCTGGGCCCATGAAGTTCTGCCAAGAGGGCACAAATTCGCTGGATCTGTCGTTATCTGGCGAGGTTTAGTACAAACATTCCAAGGACATATGTCATCAAAGAGCTTCTGAGACAAACCTCTTGGATGATTCTGCCTCTCTTGTGCTTGGAGGCTGTGATGCAATTTCGCACAGGGTCGAAAACCATGAAGTCGTTCTGGTACGTTGCCCGGATGTGGGATGAATTTGCTTCTCTCGATGTGTCCATACTTGCTAATTAGTCTTGTGCATTATACTTTCCCTTCGAGATCTTAATTGTCGTCTTTGGTTTGACATCCAAGGTCGAGGCCTAAGCCAGAAAGACGGATTCCCAACGATGGTTTAATATTGCGGGGTCTTGTTGTGAATAGTATCTATCGATGTGACCATGATCACCTTTCACACAGGTTCAAAGCCAGTCAAAGTTTATCCAATGACTTGGAAATCAGATAGCTTCACGAGCACCGTCCTCCACAAGCTGTGCCGAACGGCTGCATTCAACCCTGTTGACTCCGTCACTACCTAAGGAGCAACATAGTGACTGCTACCGGCAGGGAAATCCTCAACGGCGTGACGACTTGCAGTGACAGTAGGCTTGTCCAAAAAGGTGAGCATACGGATGTTGATCTCAAGATCTTGAATTTAATATGCTGTAGTGCCGGCAGAGTCAGCACGCTGTAGGTACCTATCAAGTCACCGAATGAGACCGCAAAGTATTTACTCACATATAATATGCTTCTTACAATCTTTCCAGCTTCACTTTAGAAAGACCTCGACCCATGCATTCGTGCATCGCAAACTCCACGATCCTCTTGGGCAAGTATGGGAGAGTCCCACAAACAGTCGCCAATCCTCCACGCCAGATCTGACCTTTCTTGCCGCGGCCGACGTCGTGCACAATATTCTTGGCCACCTTCTCTGCTGAGTGGCTGCCAGGCTTCTTGAAACCTCTTCTTTGACCCAGATATTTTGCCAGACTCCATGATAGTAAGAGTCGGCTGGCAACTTGAGCTCCCCGGAGTTCTCGTGGCTGTATGCACGCGGTGTCTAACAACGCTCATTTCGTCCACCAGGGTAACCTGGAGCATCAAGAGGGTGTCGTGCAAACATGTTTCTGCCTCATATTACAAAAGCTGAGACCTACATTGGTGTCGTGATAGCTCCCACCATTGCAGTGACTACCCTTATGCCGAGAGGTTTCATTTCTAAGCGAAGGGTCTCAGAAATGCTATTGGCGGCCGCCTTGGAGCTGAAGTATATTCCTGTGTATCATGTCAGCCAAGAGCGCACCCGAATACCTCAACGGGGCTGGGAGCGAGTCGCGATTGCTCACCAGCCCATGCGAGTGTCAATTTTGCCGCGACCGAGTTGATATTTACAACCGTCCCCCTTGCCTCGATCAACATCGGCGCAAAGGCTTGCATTAGTGCCAGTGGCCCCCATACATTAAGATCATACAGGGCTTTCGCCTCCTCGATCGAGACATCCAAGAGTGGCAGAGTGCAGTCAGCGCCGGCGTTGTTGACGAGGATGTCAAGTTTGCCGCCAGTCTTGACCTCGATGTGTTGCACACACCGGCTAATCGAGTCCTGGTTGGTGACGTCCAATGTCGATATTTCGATGCCTTCAATACCATCTAATGATGCGGCTTTCGCGATGCTTCTCAAAGTAGCGTAGACATGATATGATAGCCTTTGGCGCGAAAGGCGTGGGCAAGAGCTGCGCCTATGCCGCCCTCGCTGCAGCCAGTAATCAGCACTGTTCTTTTCGACATCCTCGAATTTTCTCTGGAAATTGTATGGCAGGTACATCTTGTCGCATCAAATTCGAGTACGAATGCTGCGAGATGGAATCTGCACGGTGCTGAGGTCCGTGAGCGCGGAACCGCCAAGGTGAAACGAAGGAGGTTGTCTGAAGTCCGGCTCCGGGAGCTCACCGAATGCGAAACTCGGGATTTGGATGGGACTCAGCGCAATATTTCTGTGGTACCAGTCGATTCAGAGTAACCAACCAAGGGTCTTCGAATTCCATCGGTTTGTTTGACGGCGTGTGTAGACATCGTGGCCGTCGAGCTAACGCACACTTGATACTGCACTGACTCTGGGTCTCGTTGACAAAATGAACTCGTAGGGCGCGCTCGTTCTTCTGGCATTATTATCTGATGAAACTCACGAGGAGAGTTTCTTCCACGAATGATCGCGAGGTTGCGCTCTGCAACGTATATGCGCCATTGCCTCAGTCTGCTTTCATCTGCTGTCAACACAAAATCCGTTTCTGAAGCTGGATATAGAAGTCACCTTGCCAATATGTATCCAGAAACTCGATCCCAAAAATAAGAAAGCAGAGTCTATGCTACTGTACAAGGCGGTGTTACTGCCGATGTGCATCATGAACGCCTGTATAAACAAGGCCGTCAATATTGATGGTCGAGGAGCAAGATATCTGGGCAGTCTGGCACAACCTAAGATCTGATACCGCTTATGTGACTCTTTAGCATCTAAGAATCTCTCCCTTGAGACTTCAACGTTTCCCGCGGCTGTTGCACTGGGCAGTTCCGCGACTCCCCTACACAAAGATCTCAAGGTTGCTGCACTTAAAGATTTTCCGTGACCAATCTGCGCAGTCAGCGGATACTGCCCTGTTCCAAAGGAAAGGGCCCGGAGCTATTTAAAGGATCCGTATCAGCGGAGAGGATTGTGACACATCTGCGTACAAAATATGTACGTAGGTACTAAGTAGATGGCAGCCCGGTGGCTGCACTGCCAATCTCATTTCTGACCGCATGTCGGCTGAGACAGCTTTCGCAAGACAACAAATTCTGCGCCAATTTTTTTATTAAACCTATGTTGCTCCTATACGTCATTGAAGCAAGAAGAGACATCTGTAGGATCTGTGGAAGCTCCTGGTTCTCTTGTCTGCATTGAGTTCAGCGTCTTTGGCCTTTAAAGAGGCATAGTCAGCCTCGACGTTTTCCGGACTCGTTCCGCGCATGATTGACCAAACCTTTGACATTTCCAGGCTATGACCGCCGGTACAGCGCAGATGGCCGGCGAGATGTATGCATCAGCCACAACTTCCGATTCTTCCATAATACTTTCCGATTTCCCTTGCAGCCCATTGACGACCACGTTTACACCCGCAGCCCGCTGCCCAGGGTGTATCTGTCAGATGGGGACATTTTCGTGATGGGAAATGATGACCTGGTTTGCAAGCCGATCGGATTTTCGACCGCGACGACGCAATATTTCTCCCCCGGCCTCAATTGCCCATCAGGATATGTCACGGAATGCTGTGACACTGCTGGGATAAGCTCCATGACGACAGTGACCTGCTGTCCATTTCAAGCAGGTTTGACACTTGGTTGTGACCGCAGTAGTCCACACTCTTGCACGTGGCGCGCCCCATCAGGCCCGGGCATAATTGTTTCCGTCACCCACACTGATGGTGCCACAACGAGCATCGTCGCACATATCATGTCTGAGTGGGGTGGTGTTAGCGCGTGAGGGGGTCAGAATGGTGTATGAGAGCTCAGATATGACGACTGGGACAGCTGCTCCAATAGGGAATACAGTGACCAATTCTGCACGAATCTCAATGGCGACGGTGACGGCAAGCTCTATCGAGTCGAGCGCAGGATCTGCCGATACAGTAGGCAGCGGGACAAGGCTGTCTGCTGGTGCTATTGCCGGAATTGTAATTGGCATGGCTGTGTTGGTCGTCGCAACGGTGTCGGACAGGTGCTTCGTATGCGCACACGCAAGCATGGGTTAAGTCCGTATACTGGAGCTGGGGATTTGAGGACGGCGAAAGATCTAGCCCAGATGGCAGGCATGGAGGACGCATCAAAGCGAGAACAGACGCCTATCGAATTACATCCGGAGATTCGACGTGCCAAATTTGGCGGATGATGCGCCGGTGGAGCTGCCAGTAAGCTGAGAACGACGTTGATGGTCTGTTGTAAACATTCAACCCATCAGCAGCCATATGTTATATCGACGTATAAGCATGGGTAAAACATTGCGTACAAGACAGAGAGCTGGCATGCTGTCATCACGGAAGATCATACACATTAGTTTGGTAATCCTATGGGTGGTCTTGAACAGGATGAGATTCGTCAACCACTCTATGTGTGCGAGGACGTCTCTCTGATTAGTCAGCCTACTACGCGCTGTAAGAGACAACCCTCTTCAGAGCGCCTCAGTTGTGGTAGCGCTTTCAAGTGGGTTACTTGAAGAGCTTGAAACCATTCCCAGCAGCCTGGTTCATGAAGAAGTCCTTCACTGGCCGCATCGCGTTGACAGCGCCAAGTCCGAGAGATCGCAAGCCAACCACAGGCCCACTGTCAAAAGAGTAGAGCTTGTGCAGCTTGTCACACACGCCCAAGACCACATGATTTGCAGCATATCTCTCCGCGTTGTATGCCTCCAGAGACAATTGCGTGCCGATGTCCTGACCGTGACTGACAGCATACTCGATTGTTTTTGCAAGGCTCTGAATGTCTCCCTGACCCTGGTTTAGGCCCTGACCAGCGAGCGGGTGGATTGTGTGAGCTGCGTCGCCAACCAATGCGACCCGCTCGCCGATGTAGGTGTCTGCGTGGCGCATCTTCAGGGGAAATGAAGCGACTGTGCCCTCTTGTACACTTGTTATTGTTTGCGGTATGGCTTCCGGTTGTACTGAAACGTGCTGCATTCGCCATGCGACTTCCTCTTCCTGGCCAGAGCTCTGACTGTGCAGATATTCCAGATCAACAGGACTTAATCGGAAGGCAGCGTTCACCATGGCTGTCAAGTCTTTCGCGGAGAGGCTCTTTAGTCTTGCAGCCCTGTCTGGCGTAGTCGACCACACGAGGGACGAGTAGTTTCCAGGAAGAGGTAGTACTGCGACTGGACCTGTTGGTAGGAACCGCTGGTATGCGATTTTGGTGCGATCACCGCCCCAGCCCTCGCCCTCGAGTTGCAGCGTCGCAACGACGCCATGTCGACCGTAGTCCCACCCTCGAGACTCAATGCCTACAAATGACCGCACAGGACTGTTTGCTCCATCGGCACCGACTAGCAGCCGCGCCCAGAGCCGTTGGCCGTTCGCCAACTGAATCACGGGCCACTCCGACAGGTTTGCCCCGTCAGCCTCTCCGCCAAATGTGATTTGTTCGACCCTCGTATTATCGAACACGGCGACTCCGCCTAGCTCTTGGAGACGACTTTGAAGACCCCATGTGATGTTCAGGTTCTCGATCATGTAGGCGATGGTCTGCCCTGCGCCTCCGTCCCAATCAAATTCGATGCGTGCGCCTGAGACGCCGTCCCAGACCTGCATTTCATGGTAGGGCTGTATCCTTTCCTTCTTCATATGTGCCCACGCCCCAACTTTGTCCAGAAATACGGCAGAAGTCGGCGTCAAGGAGCTGCATCGATTCGAGAACTGATTTGGGGGCATTTTCCAATGTCGGGTTTTCGACAGATCTTGGGCTTCGATCAGAGCCACCCGAAGGCCCGCTGTGACTGGATTTGCACCTGCGTAGTGTTTTATGTCAAAAAAAGTACCCAATGCAGTACCAGCAAGGCTGACTTACGCAGTGCTGTGAGTAGGCTTAGCCCAGCTGGTCCGCCTCCAACGCAGACCACATCGTAAATGTCCGGCTGCGCTGAGCTTGCAAACGTCCGTCGAATGGTCCGGCGGACCTGGTGAGAGCACCGTGTGCAGACGTACCGCGTTGCTGGCCTGCGAAGAAGAGCGTCCATCTTGAGTTGCTGGGACAAACAAATAGACTACCACAAGTATGTCGTGAGCTTCTGAAGAACGATGATGTCGGCACCACTTTAAAGTTATTGCAGGGATCAAGCTCACCCCTGCGGTGGATTTACAGTGGTCCGTGCGTCACAGTCCGCATGTACTTGAAGAAAGCTCAACGTCGAGTCCATCACGCACGCTTTACATACACAGATATTGCAACCACTCCTTATCCTATGATCATGCTTCCTACACGGAGTCAAGAAGCGAAAGCCCGAGCTCAATGACAAGCTGCGGAGCGAACTCACAGCCTCATGTCCTCATCATAGGCCCAGAACTACCCGATTACGATTTCGATTCCGACTGGAGCTGTGCTGGCACCTCGAGCTGCGCCTGCATTCGATGATCGAGACGAATAGTAGTTACTAACGCCGTACGTAGCTGCAAAAAGATGATGGGAAGTCCCTAGCGACGTCGGCGATCATGGCCGCGACTGACGCCGTGATGCCGCTTGCATCGTGACGGCTAGCTTCAAGGGCACGCAGACCACGGGAATTAAGCCGGGCGTCTTAGCGACTGATGTTCTCTAACTTCTGAGCTGTGCCCTCGGGATTGTGGAGCTTGAGGCGACAGCTGCTACCGAGAAAAGAATGATAGAATGCGTCTTCTTTGGGGCAGTGGGTCGATTAGGGTGATCAACGAGAGTCTAGTTGAGAGACGCTCATTCGGCTTCCTCTGGAGCCCCATGAGTATGACGCAGCCTGATCTTCACACAAGAACTACGTGACGCCGCAGTCATCAGGATATCTCCAAACGCTAGACCGGTCGGCGTGCTTCTATCTATTCCTCAACACTCCATTCAGCTCAACTTTCACCATGTCGTGCAGCTAGAGCGGCCCAGTCATGCTTCCTATGCCTTGATATCGCATAGTGGTTTTCATTTTGGTACACTTCTAGGTGAGCATGGCTGCAGACGAGTCTTACCTCGTCTTGGGCGTATCGCGAGACTGCTTCTCATACTATTTGCTTTCCTTCAACGACAAGCGCGGACAGGCGTCTGGTGTCCACAACGTGTCTGTTGAGACTCACCCTGCAATGCTAGACTCGGATTACGGACCTGGCAGATCTTGCCCGCAGCATCAGTCTCGAGTACATATTTGTGTCTCACATTGCTTTCATGGTCATTTGACCTGATTCTGCAAGTGCAAAATCTGGATGACTCAACCCATACCCAACACAGTATCACTGAGTAGCCTGACGAGCCTTCACTTTGGAGTTGATCTCCGACTTTCAGACTGCTTCCGGAGTGGCTTCGCGACAAACGATGAAGCGACAATCTGGCGCCAGTTGCATCACAACTAATTCCAAGCGGATCACTTGGTCAATGAGGTCACAAAGTGCACTTTTCTCCAATTTACCATGTTCTTGGTGCTGTCAGAGCCGAGATCGCTCAGATACCAGGACAGTTGGGAGCTTACGCTACGCCCTGCGGTTGTGGCCGATCTGGGCACCGAGGTAGGTGTCAGCCTCATGTGACCGCTGCTATACTTTGCGTGGCAGTGTAGGACTATCTACAGCCATTCAGACACTGTAATTTTTCTACGGCTCCAATTCCAGTGTGTCCTTTATCGGTGCAGTTGTTGACTATATCTCGTGCCTCGATGTCTTGCTGGTGGATATTCAGCTGCTTTCTCTGCAAATCTTCTCGAACGGCCATTTGACAAGGACGCAATTATCTCTCCAGACAATTATCTCTCCAGACAATTATCTCTCCAGAGCGAGTTGCAGTGTCCTGCTCTCGCTGCTGACGGGCCAAACACTCTTGGGGTCTGCAGTGCGCCACAACAAATTCAATGAGCAAGACTTACGTCGCACTTTGTGGGTTTACTATTTATCACTTCGTTAGCGAAAGTCAGGTGCATGCTGACATTGGACCAGACGACTTCACTCCTCGGACGGCAGGCGAGTTACGCATCGCCAAATATGACCACATTCTCATGTCGGATGCTGGCAACGGCTGGGCATGGGGCAAGAACCTGACCCAAGGAGGTGAAGAGGGCATCTTTCCCAGACGTGAGCATTCTCTCTGGATTGCTCTTCGAATCAGTCAAGGTATCTGACATTTTGACAGGATATTTGGCCTCAACCGGATCCGGCTCATCGGGTCTCAAAAGAGCGATTGACGAAGTAGCTCTGATATGTGCCCAGATGGACACACTGATCGTCAACTCCGCATATCTAGGCTCAGAGTGTCATCGAGCTTCGCTCGTCACTCGACAGACAAAGCTTCGCAACTTCGGCTCGTTCTCATATCTCAGCTCCGAGTGTGCAAGTAAGATCTGGGAAGAGTGTCTGCACAATTATGTCTCAGCCTTCCAAGAGACCAAGATCAAGGCGCATGAGTACCTGCGATGCGTGGAAAATCTTAGGCGTCTCTCCAGTCTATTGGACAAATGCCTTCCCGCACTGGTGGATGAGATACATAAATATGCGCAGGTTGTGCCCAGTGTGCTTCGAAATGTGGCATGCATGCAGGCTACGCTCAAGGGTCTTGTCAACACTGCCACAGCGGCCTTCGAGCTGTACAAACCCAAGGGTAAGCCAGATTCCCATGACCTTCGAGTAGTCAGTAGCCATGACCAACGATACTGACCATGCTACAGAGTCCGTCAAAGCTTGTCCACTCAGACTAGACACCCGATCTCTCACATCCCTCAACGGGTCAACAATACGCATCGTCACGTCCATCAACAGTCCAGGCACCCCTCCGCTCCCCAGTTCCAGTCCGTCAACAACCTCGCCTGCAAGGCTCCTGATTCTCAGCTACCCCAGCCTTCAAGCCCTCACCATTCTCACCTGCATTGCCGCCTGCTGCCTTCAGTCCCGCTCGTACGTGCTGTCAACACACAGCCGCGGCGCCGTCAGCGCGCCCGACTTCTACAACAACCTTCAGTCGGTCATTATGCAGCTGCTGACGACCTACACGGGCCTCGTGCCGACGATACGGAGCAAGTCGGTGCGAGGCTTGGTGTCCGTGTTCTGGGTATCACTGCTCTCAGTTGCTGGCGTGGTGCTGAACTTCGCAGCGATTGGCATCTATTTCCACGACGTGGCGCTGACGCCGCTTCTGGGTTTCCTTGGTAATGTGGTGCAGGCCGTCGTTGTACTGCAGCTGGCAATACATATTGACAGCGAGCACGAGACTTTGGCTGCGATGGATGGGGTGTAATGCTGATGCATTGCCATGGGTTCTGGCAACGTAAAAGCTTTGCCACGTTGGGTGTAGAGTCCGGCACCGGGAGCATCCTCTTGCTTTCTTAAGTGTGTATTTGTTCGCTCTTTCTTGCGAGTCTTTCATAGCCGGTGTTGGGGTTGTCTTCCGTTGATGAAGCTTCGGTTCTACGGTTGCTACTGTCTCGTGCTTTTCAATGCCCTATGTATCAGTTAAGCAAATTAAATACCCTGTACCCCCAAACCCAAATCGTGCCGTCCGTGCTAACTCTGTCTTCCAGTCAAATCATGCGATTCAGCACGTTCAAACAAAACCCTTCGTCCATCATCGGCCACCAAATCGTGCAGCAAAAGACAGCTGAGCGGCGATTTTGTGCTCCACACTTCGATATCGAAACTGCAGAGGGCCACTAATAAGCCAGCTCTTGCTGCTTCCGCCTAAGCAAGTTGCCATGCTGTCTCCAACCATCGACACTGCTGACCGGACTCTCGGAGACGACTGTCACGCTCCTATCAAGCTGCTGTTGCAGAGACTGTGTGACCTCATCAGCGTCTGCGATGTGTGAACTCCCCTCAGCAGCAATGGCTACACCACTCACAATGTCGCCTTCTACCACCGTAGTTCGTCGCTACCGAACAGGCTGATGCTCACCTTGAGGGGCGGCGGTTGGAGTGCTCTCCACCACCTCATCATTGATGTTAGTGAAATCGGCGGTTGGTCGATGGGGGCTTTGTTGTCCTCCAGCGACGCTCGACGTCGTTGGGCTCTGCAGCTGTTCGACTTGAGCCACCTCGTATTGGTCAACGTCCAGTACAGGTGCCCAGTCCTTCATGTCATCCTCGCAATCGTTCAGAATCTGTCGAGCCTGTGCGCCATGGTGGTAAGGTCGCTGCTCTTCACCTGGGACCATAGGGCTGTCATCGAGGAGCCGCAGAAGACGGCGGCCGTGGCGAGCAAGGATGATCTGCTTCTCGGCCCGCTCAATTGTGGCAATGAATTCGGCGTCATAGGCCTCCTTGAGCTTTTCACGAGTCTGGTTTTCAAAGTCAGTCGCTGTCTTCACTCAAGACTCGGTAAGAGTAGGAATCGAACAACTTACAACATTCGTCAGCTGCGCCTCGGCCACCAAGTTCTCAGCCTCAGCCCGGACCAGCTCTTGTTCAAGCGTCACCAGTTTTGTGCTCTCGGGCTCCTTGCTCTTGAGCTTCGCGATCTCGTCCGCAATCTTCCTCTTTCCATCTCGGCTAGGCTGCACGCTCTTCTCGGTGTTGCGGATCTGCTTCAGAACTCCACGGCTGTCATCGACTGCGTGTGCATAGATATCCTCCTGCTCACCCATCTCGGACATGATAACGCCGACCTTGTCACTGACGTCGCTGATAGCCTCGTCCTCGGTCTGCTCGCCCCATTCCGAAAGCTGTGTCGCGATGCCGGCGCGCTCGCGACCGGCAGCCTCGTGCGCATTCACAAGGTTGTTGGTGGTCTTGATGAGCTTGTAGAGCTTGCGGGATAGCTCTGGCTGGATTTGGCCGCGAAGGGAGGACAACGAGAAGCCTACGCGGTGCGTCGAGCCAGAGGAGCCGGTCTCGCTGCTGCTCTTCTTCGAGCGGATGGAGAGGGCGCGATTCCTAGGTCCGTGTGAGTGACCGCCTAGGTGTCTGTGACAGGTCAGGGTAGTTGTGGAACTTACATGTTGTAAGCTGATGGCCTATGATAGCTCAGATCAGAACTTTTGTTGGACCACTCTGAGCTTTGGCATGAGCTTTTGCGTGACCATGAAGGCATATTGGCGACGAATGCAATTTTGTATCCAGACGAGAATATTTGGAGTATGTATGTGAGAACATTACTTACTTTAATGGTTCGACTTGGGCGATTCAGGTCGATGTTGACTTGCAGTCTCCCACGTCTATATGCTATGTGTTTCGTTCCTTCCCGTTGTCACTCACAGAAAGTCAAAGAACTGGGAATTTTATAGAAAGTACGATGTAGAAGCAGTTCTGTGATCAGTTTGCTCAAATGCTTTCAGTCCAAGTCAAACAGGTGGGCAGATTTCATTGCGCAGAAGGGATTTGCAGGGCGCTCAACAAGATGGACATTCCGGAACTAAAGTACTATTATTCGTAGCTAATGACGCGCATGTCTTGAGACCCGACGGACGCCACGCATTTCAGCCGTCCATGCCAACGACTGATGCGTTGTCGCTCTCCCGCTGTCCCAAAGAAGAAAGGTGAAGAGGCTATACTCGACCTCATCGTTGTGTCGAGGTCAAGGGACCAAGCCATGACGTCAGCCTTGCAGGGGTCGTTGCACGAACTCTATCTTGCAAATTGTCAAGCAACATGACAACCTGCGAACCAAATATTTGGCTCTTTGTTGACGTGATAAGAGGGCCGAATATTGCTCGAGGTCTCCGTGGCTGCTTATCCTCACTCCGGATGATGTGTGTTCTAGATCATGCGAGATTCTTTCGTCAAGGACTCTCCATGAAGGACTGCGATAGCTGCCCCGTGTGGGCCTCGTGGACTCCTGGGCTATCGTGTTTCCCGTGACACGTCGTTGCGTTGCTCTCACCCATTTGCCAGAGAACGCAAGTGTCTTCGAGGCTCTTCGAGCAGACAGAACAAGGGAACGCTTGTCGGCATGATGGTCTTGGTCTTAGCCAGCTCGAGATCCTCAACTCTGACGAGCTGACTGTAGCTCAGCGATACACTTTTGTCGTCCGCTTTTCGTAGACCGTGGCTGGTGAGCTCGAGGTTCTGTAGCTGCGAGACGAAACCGAGTGATGTGAACTGTGGCTCACACGTGCAGGGTGGTGATGATGGTGATGGTGGTGATGCCGTGGTGGAGTGATTTCCTGCTGGTAGTAATGAGCTTTTGAGCGGCTTCCGAAGCACATTTTCTCGGGTGAAAAATTATAAGAGCTAGCGCCGAATATTATTGTTATATACCGTGCGTGGATGTTCCAGAATTCGAATTGCTGGCGTGCAGGTAGTAATTTGAGGCTTCCAATTGAGATTTGAAGTAGCTTTGGCGCATGTGTGTTGGATCGGTAGACTAGTAATCGTCACCATGGTCTTAGACAGTCGGGGACGAGAGCATTTAAGAATGCGCGGCGTCATCTGGCAACCTTGGAAGCCTGTCGAATACGACGAGGGCCAAGAGCAGGATGTGCGCGAACGCCTGCAGCATGCAGCCTCTTCCCAGTTTCCTGGAATATTCAAGGCTGACCAAATTGTCAGCTGCCGCCCCATGCATCGGCGCACACAATGGCACACTGACCAGCATGATCAGTCGGTTGAGTGGATCTCACTGTTACATCAGAGAATTGTAGAAGAAGAAAAAATAATATTTTATTTTGATGAAGCGGGCACTGCATTACGAGGAGTATGTATCTACATATATATAGGTCGCTAGGTGGACTAGGTGCTCTTAATTCTGGAAGTTGGATACGCATTAGCATCTGAACACTTTGCCCAAACCCGCAGCACTTTAACCCTGGACTACTGAGCAGGCCACAGGCCTCCAAACTCTCCTGATGAAACAATGGTAGTCAGGAACTTCTCCTAGCCCACAACATCCGTCACCTCACTCAGAGGACTTGTTGCGTGGAAGTAATACTCGATAACGTCAATCTGCAGGACTAGTGGCGGTGCCCGCGGGTACGCTGGTGTGCAAGGGTTAGCATGGTCCCGAGGAGTATCTTGCATATAGGTCTTCCTAAACGGTGTCTGTTGAAAAATCAACGAATGTAATTATTTGAGCCACGAGGATTGCTCTGACTTCCGTTCAAGTTTGAGCTCACAGCAGGCTTGCCCGAGTCTCGTATGGGATAATCCGACGCACGGTGGTATGTGCTCCAGGGCTGGGCATTGGGCAAGAAGCTCGATAGCTTTTCAGCAATTCTCGGACATGCTACTTGCAGGACGAAATCACAGTAGAATGATTACATGTAGACATGGAAAGTGAACTAGTATGGTGACTCGAGTCGTGGAAGCAACAAGATGAAGACACACTTGAAATGCCTACTCCGAACCCCCCCCCCCTCAAGCACACACACTCACACTGAGAGATTACTTTTAGTCAATGAGTAGATATGCCAACCTTAAAGTGGTGGGTAGAAAGATCTTGGAATGAAACAAAATTATCTAGTCTTCGGGTTGGACCCAGCGCTTTTCTTCTGCAGCGTTTTCAGAATGTGTGATTCGACACAGCCGACTCCAGGAAGGAGGGAGAGGCCCTATGTTACATTTTCTCTCGATAAGCTTGGAAATTAATCCCATGGATCTCATGTCTTTTTGAGGAGAGAATCCAGATATAGAACATGACGTCGGCGAGAATGTCAAAGCCAGGGAACGATGAGCGTAATGTCAGACGTCCAGATGCCCTGAGCTGCCTCCTCATATCTGGGCGTTGTCACTTCCTACTCCCAATCATCCGGCACTGCGACGATGGTACTAGTCCACGATATGGTCGTCTATAGTGCATTTATGTATGGAATCATGGAACCTGGTAATGTGATGCTAGCATTGCTCAACGTCGTGCAATCTACGTCTGGATTTTGTTGATTTCCAATATCCGCTTTGTGCTAGTCTCGATTACTGCGACCTGTGCGTATGCGCCGATGGATTCTGTCTTCCCGAGGCACTACAGCATAATATTCTGCCCGTAGAGCACACACTATGGACAAGGAGTGGACAACATGTGGTTTTTGGATCACATGGGAGAGGCCACGTCGAAGAGTCATCTTATTTTACACTTGATTGAGGTGCATTGAGCTTGAACATGATACCAAAGACATCGAAGACACGCAAAATCTGGTAGATATCCAACCACATCCGAATAGTTCGCAAGTCTCACAGAACCAATAAAGCCCAGTACATGGCCCTGCTCCTATGTTCCCGGTCATCTCCTGGATGAGGCGAACCTGGTAAGGGCGAACATCAGAGGCACTTGATATTACTACAATATTCGGAAGATTCCAGTCAGGGAAACACTTCATTCCTCTCAGAAACGGATAGCCATGACAGGCGCTAGCGCAGAGCCTCGACCATCGACCTTGGCTCTACTCGCGCCTTGCTTAGGCTCGTCCATAAGACTCGGAGATGTCGTGTTCTTTTTTCCAAAGTGCAGTATCGGGGTGGCCGCGGGCCGGCGGAACACTGTTGGCACATCATCGGACGGCCAGGCTCGTGACCCTGACGGAGATTTTTGTCCAACATTGACTCGCTAGCCAAGGCGTAATTATTTGCTCACTTCAACCGCAGTAGACACCAGAGTTGAGATAGGGTTTGTGGACTTCAAAGATGAGTTGAAAGCTTTGAAGGCGATCGCAGGACTCGCTGACCTCGAACAAATCAGGACGACCTACCTTAGTCATGGACGAACCTCAAGTGAGGGCAACATTTTGACGAGCTCGCAAACGCTCATTCCAAATCTGATGAAGCTCTTTGCGCTTCACAGCTCCACAGAAGTAAGAATAGATTGCCTTATACCGCTGCTGCCAGATCACCTACCTGGGTACTAATTCCATTTCGTCAGAACAGAGCACACCCACTAGGCGTCTTCCTGCCTCTTTTCCTCAGCGTGCCCACCGATTAATTCATTTCGTCTCTTCTCCTCTCCTACTCAAATACCGAGCTGATTGCTTCCAGCACTTGAAACACATCTGAGCGTGGCAGCTGCGCCGTCGCGGTCGCCGCCGACGAACGGCCACTGCATCAGATGCTGCTACAATATGAGCAACAGTCATTCCTGACTTGATCGAGAATCCGCTGGCAGCCGTGCTGCACGCAGACACCAAATTGGGGCAGCTCGCCGGTCGCTTGACCAGCTCACCGTGCGCTGAGGCATGTCTCGTGGCGGTAGGCTTGCTCCTCTGTGCGCACGACCAGGCCGCAGTGGCGGCAGCTATGAACTCTGTAGTAGGCGAAGCGCATTGCAAAGCTGTTATGCAGTTCTCTTTTGTGCCAGAGCTGGTTGATTAGTGTCTCGACTGAGGGTCGTCGTCGTCTCGGAGCGAGGTTCGTGGTGCTGAGTTGTTAGTGTTGGCCGGCGAGCAGTATCCAGGACGTGCGCTTGTTACTTCGGATTGCTGAGCTCTGAGAAGCTACAGATTGTTCTAGCAGCCTTGGAGCTTCCGCTGGCAACAATCAGTTCTTGGAAGGAGAAGGAGGCATTCCGATTGACCTAGCACACTCAACATCACTCGACGCCGAATGACTGCAATCGAACATCTGTATGCCAATCGCTTGAGACCAGCATCGCAGGATTTTGTTCCGGACTTTGGCTTCCCGCGCACTTTAACTCCAGAATGTCTCATAGTGATTCCATAGCTGTCAGCAGGGCCAGTCTAGTGGGCAGCCGGTCACCATGATCTAGGTCGCGGCTCCGCAACCTTGGCGGTTCTGGTCCAAACTCGAATGACAGCCCCAAACCCCAGCTCCAAACCCCAGCAACTCAGCGGTGAAGATCGTCGTCGATCCGATAAACGGTCCGCCTCGAACTGACAGTCCGCTTTTTTCGACCTCCTGGTTGTGAATTAGGTGTTGTCGGTGACATCTTGAGTCACAAACCAGACCGTGCCCTTTTGATAACTGCGTCTCCCTGCGTAACACAGGCCTGCGTCGATCGAGGGCGGCAGGCGGCATCCCATCCACAGATCTGCCCTCACAACTGGCGACCGGATTGCGTCGCTGACACAGTTGTCAAACAGCAATGTTGGACGTCCTGTGGAGTTTGTCATGCTTGGCCGCGAGCCGAAGATAGTCACAGTAGTATCGCGCTCTTTTCATCCAAACGACTCCCTTGGTATTTGGTTGTTTACTGGAGGCAATGACATAAACATACAGAATGTGATAAGTTTCACAAGCAAAAGATCTGTAGAATACCAAGCTTTGCGATGTGCTTGCACAACATTGGCAGGCGTAAAAATAGGTTGCTGCCAAGACACTGGGGTCAGCCCTATGGGAACGATGCATGGTCTCGGCTTCTCGGGCTTTTCTTTTGCTTGGACGAGGCTCTCGGTGCAGGGATCGCCACAGACAAGGCTGAATCAATGGACGGAAAACCCCATAGGGGTTCTAGGAATCTGTCTCTCACTGCTTCATGTGGAGCAGCAATGTCCGGCATGGGATGTTGAAGCATAGCAGTAATTGATTCCTGAAATAGCATCACACGAACAAAATCCAATTCGAGGTGCGTCGTCCTCAAATAAACCTGACATGTCATTCGTTTGAAGAATGTTTATGGCTGGGAATCTGTAACGTTCTGGGCGTGAAACAACGTTTCGGCGCTTTGATATTGACGAGGCTCGGTGACTGTTGGGGCAGTCGGACTAAGTAGATAGTTTGTTTGAAGCTTTTGACTGCGTGTCCACGATGAGTGAAGCTCTGCGGCCTTTGAGCACACAACAGGGCTTAGACTTGTTGAGGTCTCCGCTGCCAATGCCCCCAGTCGTCAACATTGTCATTTCATTAAGGTTCGCACGATGTGGGAACCTGCTCGACGCTGCGGCACGCGCGCCGGGTTTGAGTCGCTCCCGCAGTGCTGTACCTACCACTCGCTATGTTTCATTCTTTTCCCGGGCTTGCGAGATTGCTTTGTCTACGATCGCAGAATAGATTGTGGATGAAATGACGCATGCAGCGAAACGAGCCTAAGAGCATCGACCAAGCTTGAAATAAATGGATGCAGTTGACTTCCTAGTAAAGAGCCTCGGTGAGCGGGCGGTGTACACGCGGTGTCAGCGGGCGCGATTTGGCTACAGCGGAGGCCTGGAGACTTGACTCGAAGCACCGGGGGGGTTACGGACTTACCAATACGACGATGTCGTGCGTGGGTGGCATGGCGATCCAGGCTAGCCAGGGCGGTTGATGGAGTCAGGGTCGAGTGTCGTGCACAGTACACAGTACACGGTAATTGGCCAGGTCAATGCGAATGTCAGTGTCACTTGATGAGACTGATGGGGAGGAGGCCCCAGTTATCTGGCATATGTCTCCGAGAGAGTGACTCGGCACTCAGAGCGGGGATCAGCGCTTGTTCCATTCCGAAGTTCCCTTCTTATGTTTCCGCCTCGGCAAGCTGGACTGGCTGGGACGCGGCTTGGGTGTTTGTCCGATGCAAAGTCTTATTGACAAACAGGAGATACCACAGGTAAAGAGTGGAGACTCATCGCCGATATCTCGGGGAATTGCCCGTGGAAAGTTAAACGACAAGCACCTGAGCAACCTTAGTCGTGAGATCTCGGCTCAGAAAGGAAAAAGGGAGCCGGCCGCCAACAGACTGGGGGTTGTGCCTGTGCAGTCCAGGAGGTGCGAAGGGGCCAAAAACCTGTCCTTTGCGTCAACAAGGCGGTTGTCATGAGATCGATGTCAACGAAGAAGAGGATGACGATGAATCGGACATTGTTGCCAGTGCCTTGGGCCTGTAGACGATCCGAGAGCAGACTAGTGTAGATACACAGCTGAACAGGGTCTGCTGCTGGAGATCCACTCTCCCCGGTTTGTTCCTCGTGGGCTCGGTTGGCGGCATTGTCGAAGGTGATGTCCCCATTCTGCCATTCCGAGGTTCCCAGGGTCCCCTCGGACCGATAACAGATACTGTGGTCCTACAGTACTAGTTCGGTCTGGTGCAAGTGTGACTTGCAGAAGTTGAACTGTCAGCGCCCCAACACCGGAGCGCCTGGAAGTCCAAGAGAGCCTAGAGTCTAGAGTCTAGAGTCTAGGGTCTAGACAGTGTAGAGCTCACCGAGGGGATGGGTCCAGTCTCTCGCAGACGTGGCCCGTTGACGCTAGGCTACTGCAAAGCGCTCGCAACTAGAACAGACCGAGCAGGGGGGCTGTGGAAATGCAAATGACAGCTGTCCGCGACATGTTACTGCGATAATTGTCAGTCCAAAAACTTGCTTGTGTATTATTTAGTCTAAGCCAAAGGTCTGCTTTAGGGGCTAACTGAATTTAACCGGATTTGCGTAGTCCGGCCTTCGGATGTATATATTATATCCAAAATCCGTCTCACTAAAGTGGAGACCTAAATCAACAACAATACTGTGTGTGTACAGGAGGAGGGTGCAAGTGGGGATCGAGGCAAAACGATGGATACCAAACAATAAAGTACGAGACAAGCCGTACCTAGGTACCTAGGTAGATATGGTTTGTGGCACCCGACCCTGGCACCGTCACTGTCAGTCCGTCCAGCATCCTCGACTTGCAAGCTGCACCTGCAAGTCACCGAGTACGGATACCTGAGCCTGAGCCTGAGGGTACGGCGGCCTGAGCCTAAACCTGAGCCTCGGGCTGTCCTTTTCCAGAACTGCCTCCCGCCTCTCTTCACCCGCAACTACTATGTTACCAACGCTTTGCTCCCCCAGATTCAAGGCGCTCCGTGTTTCACCACCAATCGCTGTGTCCAGTATCCTGTCCTGATCCTGACCGCGCTCAAGCTTACTTACCACCCAAATCCAGCCTGGCCACTCACTGCTCATCAATCGTATTATCCGTGCCCTGCCCGGTTTTCCTGCCACTCACAAGCTGGAGTTCATTTACCTACCCTCCCCTCCCCCCCGCCCTCGCCTCGACCCGCGCGACGTCCCTTCCCGTCTTCATGCTTCCTCCTCTTGGCAGGCCAAGCCATCTTCCCATCTTGTCTTGCCTTGGCACATGCAACCGCGCACCAGACCACACTTCCGATCACCGACCGCAGACCAAAGACAAGACCTCGACTTCTTGCGAGCCGACATCATCGTCCTCGAATACCGCGACCCAACCGTGCTGAGACGTCGCGCAGCCGGGCTCGCTGTGGTGACGCCGAATCCTCCCAGTCCCGCCACTCCTGGGCCGCCTCACCACCCTCTCACCCTCACCACCACCACTGCTGGAAAGCGTCGTCGTCCACAGTGGCTCAGCACGCAGCCAAGCGATCGACGCTTTGGTCGTAATTGGCCACTGTGCTTTTCGACATCCTTCGACTTCGTCGCGGCCTGGCCACTGGAATCGCCATTACGCGGTCCGGTTTTGTGTTGTTGTTTCTGAATGTTTCGGAACCCGGCACGACCGACACGAAACGACAGTCTGAGTTGCCGTCCTCACTTACCACCAACGCCACCCATCCGCAACTCAGCCATCGCATCAGACTACGATTACCACGACACGGGGACGACCAGGTCGAGTCCTTCGCGAGCACTCCGCGCGCACCATCTCGGACCAAATGGTTGCCCTCTCCGCCAACATTGCCGCCTCGACCGCCCTCGAAGACCAACCAACCTCCCGCTCCTTTTTTTCCCGATTCGCACTCCCCATCCGGTCGAGGAGTACGCGGAACCTCGTCGATTTCCACATCCGCCCCGCCGAGCCCCATCGGAAATACAATGCGGGCGACTCGGTTCGGGGCGCCGTCCACTTGTCGGTCGTGAAGCCCATCAGGGTTACACATCTGACAGTGTCATTGCGCGGCTTTGTGCGCGTCTATAAGAGCCCCAATGCCACCAACGAGCCCGTTACCCTCGACAGCGCAGCCGAGGGCGTGTCACAATTCAGGTTTCTCGGTAATGGTTTCGCCTCATTATTTCGTGACGAACAGGTCTTATGCGCCGATGGAAGATTAGAGGCAGGGAAATATCAGTTCAACTTTGAACTTTTATTTCCCGAGAACGGTTTACCAAGCAGCATAGAGGTAAGCATGGCTTATGAAGTGCTTAAGCAAATCTTCATTTGCGAGGCACAACAGTTCCCCTGGCTCTTGTGGCTGACCAAAGACAGTTCGAACGAGGAACGATAGGATACACGATTACTGCCACCCTGACGAGGCCGACTGCAATTAATGCGACAACAAGCTGCGAAAGGAACGTTGAGTTGGTGGAGCAAGTTGATGTGGGTGCGCTACCACTACCCCGCGCTCGGACGATATACCTAGAGCCAATTTCGAGGAAAGCGAAGAAAAAGCGATCACCAGGTTCCATTCTCTCCGAGAGGCAAACAAATACTGCCGACAACGTGGGAGACACCACGTCTGATCTCGACTCTACACGCGTCATCGAAACATCAACGGATGGATCGCAAGCTACCGACGAAAATGCCCAGGATGTGCAGCCAAACCCAAGAAGTCCAGGCGCCAGCGATTTGAGAAGCGAAGTCAGCGCAGATAGCGCCGTGAGTGGCAGCAGTGGCTCAAGACCTGGCGCGGAGCAAGTGGGGAGTATCGGGACCATTCAGACGATCGGAGGCAAGAAGTCCCCAGGAAAGAAGACGATAGTGACCACGATCGAACTCGTAAAGGCCGGCTGCTTGCCTGGCGACACGATATCGGTCAAGGTGAACGTTCAACACACGAAACCCATTCGGAGCATGCACGGGGTCATTGTCACGCTGTACCGCCAGGGCCGAGTTGACTCAGCACCACCAGCATCACTGTTCAAGAACTTGTCCAAGGAGGAAAGGCGGAAATTGGAGAAAGAGGAATACTATCCCAAATCGAAGACAGGCCTGGGTGGACTCTCATTATCTGCCGCAGGGTCCTGCAGTGTGTTCCGGAAGGACCTATCTCAGGCGTTCAGTCCTCTCATTGTGGATCCAGTCGATTTCACAGCATGCGTCACCACGTCGGTCCGAGTGCCTGAGGACGCTTTTCCTTCCATCAGGGGAGTTCCAGGGGAAATGATCAGTTTCAAATACCGACTGGAAGTGATTGTCGACTTGGGTGGAAAGCTGTCGAATGCGATACAAATCGGCCAGAACGCAAGAGTTGCAACAGGAGGCGGTGTTTTGTCGACGACAAGGGACATAACTGCGGGAGTCACAGCTTTTGACGGCAGCCTGATCAATACTGATACTCTCAAGCGTGAGAAGGGTGTCATTTTTGACTCATTCGAGGTGGTTGTGGGGACGACAGACAGTGCCAGACGGGGCAAGGCCGTGGCACACAACTTTTACGACGATCCAACGCCTTATGATGAGCACGAGAGGTGGCCCGGAGGTTGGGAGGACGAGGGCTACGCCGCTGAAGATCCATACGCAACGCCCAATTATCCACTATATCCCACAGAGTCTGCACCACAACAATACCCATTTTGGAACGGAGGATCACATCAACCTCAACAACCACCACCAATACCACAAATCTCCGCGCCAACGTACATACCACGGCCACAACTACCCGACGAAAGCGGACTCTCAGAGAAGGACAGGATACGCAGAGCAGAGCAGAGGCTACTTCCCAGCCAACCCGACGCAGTGGCACCGGCACCAGCATCAGCACCGTCCCTCGGATCCTCCCGCGCGATCGACAGCGACGGCACCGGCCCCTCAATCGTGGCACCATCTGCGCCTTCCCCACCAACACCCGTAGCGTCCGCGCCAACGGTGGACGATCTCGCCGCTAGTCATGACGCCAACAGCAGGGATGACAAACAAGAACTTGAGCGCCAGCGGCTGCTAGCCGAAGCCAGCGCACCGCCTGAGTTCCCTCAGGAATACGATGCGGATGCGGCTGCAGCTGGGCCAAGTGCTCCGCCCCCTCTGATCCCGTCGCCATTAGTGCTGGAGAACGAGGCTGAGCCATCAGCGCCGATACTCACGGAAGAGGATGAGTATGGGCATCTGTTCGCGTATGATGATCCGGCTGGCCCCTCGAGGCACGCTGCGAGTGTGCCGTCGGAGCCGTTGCCTGCTTACCAGCGGTGATGATTATGAATGAGTCGTGATCTCAGGGATCGGACCTATACATATACACACACATATGACGCATGTCAACGCATATAATGAGCGAAGATAGGCTCCATGTCTTGGGTTTCATGGACATTTGGGTGGATAGCATGCAGCATTTTGGTGCAAGGCAGGGACCATAGGACATCATTTTGGGCAGGATGGGAAAGCCTAGAGTAGCGATTTTGGAACAATACATGGTATTAGAGACCAGACCCAAGTTTATATGCAAGTTCCCACCAATAAGCCTACCTGCCACTGCGACTGCGGTTCTCTGTCTGGGGCGCCTAATTTCGACCAAGGCGCTGAAGTTTCTGCTCCCTCAACAACACATCTTCAGTCAGCCTGGGGGAATAGCTACGCAATTTGACATTAATGACAAAATTGCAGAGCTTCAAGTTCCTGTGACGCTGACGCTCTTGTAGGCACCCTCTCATGTCCCTGTGAGTACATCCTCTGCGCCTCTAGGCCAGAGCCACCTTCACCGACACTCTCTCTTCCGGCAACCAGTCCAGCACGTTTCACCGATACACACTCACTTATGTACTCTCGGTTTTGAACATTATCTCCGCGGCAAGTGTCCTGCATACCTCGTGATGCGCTGCGATGGCTCTGCTCACACAGCAAGCCCCCCTCCACTCCCACAATGGACGCTCCCGCCATGGTCAAGATCAAATCGGCTTCATGGGCATTGGGATACATCCTGGTACTTCATTCTTCGCAGGAATACTATGTCACCACCCATAGAGGATCCCAAATTACTTTGGTTCTTGGATACCGCGCAGGTACCCGTAGGCGACCCCACAGCTCCTTGGGATGGCACATCATGTTAGCTCTCTTGCGCTGTTTTTTTCCTCTTCGCGAGGTATTCCGTCATTTTGAAGCTTCACGGGACCAACTTCTTTTTTTAAAAAAAAAAAAAGAAACATAAAGAACCCGTAATCGCAAGCAAGACGAGCCGCGCAGTCGATCAAGACAATTCCATTGCAGCTAACCACAGCTCGGGCCAAATTTGGACGTTGGTGTGCAGTGGCTGCTGATATCCCAGTTACCTTCCTCTCTCATAATCCATATGCTCGATGTTCATCGTGCACAGTCTATACGGACCCTCCAACCAGCGACATAGACTTACTTATTGTTCTACAGCTCAAGGACCGAAGTCGATGCGTGGTACAAACCAAAAATAATGTGTGGACTGCTTTATAGGGGAATATGACTGCCTTGGGCCAGCATCAACCTAACATAGTCAACAGAAGGACTATAAGGTGCTCGTCCTGTGCAATCCTTGATTTGTTTACATTCTCCTGATGATGAATTCACAGTGTATTGTGTGGGCCAGCGCATTACTGAGTCTGTCTTCGTGGCCGAAATATGCATCACCCCAAGCGTATTCGCGCACGAAAGATAATACACATATTCATTCTTTTGCTATCCCTCTCAGGCTCATGGCGACGTTGACATACCACGATATCCCTCATCAGAAACAGACTCAATGCTAATCTTCCTACCTCTCCCAGGGCTGTCCTTCAGCCCACCCAGCGCATATGGTAATGTCTCTTTGTACTTTCTCTCAAACCCCAATAGCCCTCGAATCTCTTCGGCTTCACGAGAACTCGCCGGCCGCGGTGCCCAATACGGACAGCCCTTATCAGAATCCCCACTATTTTGAGTCGCTTCGTCCACCAGCACGCGCCGCCGCACCTCGCGGTACGGCGCCATGTCTGCGACTGCGG
Source organism: Plenodomus libanotidis (assembly GCA_022609195.1). NCBI lineage: Eukaryota > Fungi > Ascomycota > Dothideomycetes > Pleosporales > Leptosphaeriaceae > Plenodomus > Plenodomus libanotidis. The sequence goes on from JAGKQA010000003.1 coordinate 329,181, forward strand.
ATGTTCCGAATAGTAAGCGCATGTTGGGTAGTGTGTCATTTCCTGTTGCTACGAGACGGCGAATTGGATATCTGTGCGTTTTTTAGTGTTAGCTTTAGATTTTTGACAGGCCATTCATGTAGGACGAAACGTCTGAGGAACTTCGTTTGCGAGGCACCAAATGCGCCGCTCGCACAAAACTTACGTCAAGTTTCCCTCAGCAGCACCCACTCGACCTTGAGGCAAGGTTAGGTTCAAGCCATTGGCCAAAGCGCGAGCGTCAGCATTTTGATGTGCTTCGTATATCCAGTGCTGTTGGGCCTTGTATGTATTTGGAGAGCGAGGCATTGCGACGAGTGGTATGGGTGAAGCGGTGTATTTTCTTGTTATTCTGTCTTCAAAGCAACAACTGTGTCAAGATCTATTAAGTGGAGAGAAAGAGGAACAACTTTTGTCAAACTTTAGAGGCAGCTTTCAGTACTTTACACCACAACACACCTCAGAGGGTCGAGGAAAACCTGATATTTATACCGACTGATGTGGAATGCAAGGCAATTTCAAACCCTACTGTAAACGCCCAAGCCAACGACATTTCATGACAGGTCGCAGGTGGCAAGGCAGTCACGAGTGCTTGTGAGGTTTCATGCACAGGCATGACAGACAGGGCTCAGGGGCGGCCCGAACCTTTCTCATGTAAATATGGGGTAATATTTTCAAAGTATGGGGTAATGCCAAATGCGATGTCTCGGCAAGGTCAGGGAGACGACGCAGAGCTGACAGCAACCGCAATTCAGTACGTAAAACTGTCCGGGACATGTCTTTGGCTGTCCAGGTAAATGTTGAATGCACAAGTACCGCTTTGGAATAGTTCGTGGGCAATGGAAACAGTGTTCTGCACGATTTTAAATAGATATTGTCAGTCAACTTTCCTCGTTGCTCATCAGAATACACATATTCAGTGCACGTAATTCCCCACCAATGTCTGTTATATCCGTTACCGTCACAATCTCATCCACGCCTCCGGACCACAGCACATGGCTCAAAGTTGTCGTATTCTCATGATCACCATCGTACAGTGGAAGCACCAGATATACAATATCGTCAAGCGGTCCGAACTCCCCTTATCACTAAAAGCTGGTACCCTGCTATACAATAAACGGAGATGTACAATACGTTTTCGGCGTCCGAGTCTCATTGTATGCCCATGCAGTAGCGGTGCCACGGCAGAAACTGCCCGCTCATTTGGACATGACTGTCTCTTGGTCTTTTATCGTGGAAATATGTAGAGGGTTGAAGAGCTGACCGCAAGATCACGGAATGCTCACAAGAGGAGGGGTAGGTAAAGGACTGTGGTCAGTGTCCAGATTGGCGGTGCATTGTACGGAAAGGGAAAAAACTTGTTCCATCCTTCTTTATAAATTTTAACCACTTGGCTAAGACGGTGGCACCAACCCCTATTCAGCATTATCAGGAATGTGGTCACAGATTGTGTATTACAGTACGCTATTACAAAAACAAGACATGACTTCTATACATGCTGCTGCTCTGTCGGTGCAGATGTGCGCCGACCTCTTTTTCCTTGGTGATGTTCAGAGATCCATCCTTTTCTAGATGCTGAATTCATTTTCCGTTCCCTCTCGCTCGCCATGCAAAATCTCGCTGTGGATATTTTTAGCCCATAGTCCTTAACGCCCGAAGAACATAAAACAAACTCCACCACGGTCGTTACGTCTCGAGTATGGCCGACCGCTTCCCATGCAGTGCTCGCGGTCGAGTGCCGCGATAGTTACGGCTTTTTGTGTGAGATGGCCGCGGCAGGCTCGCATACTTATCCGCATCGCCATTGTCACCAACCTTAAACTCATACTGGCAGTTTTCCTCTTTCGCATCTCCACCAAAGCCGGAGAACATTGCAACGACACCGTCTTCAGAAAGAATATCTAGGCCCACCTAGAACCCAAATTTCTTTTTGGTAGGCTTGGCAGCAGCGCCCGCCGGCTTTTGAGTCCCAATACCACTCAAGATATCATCAAATGTACTGCTCTTGTTGCGCGCATGGCTATTCGTATCTCCCGAGGCAGGTGTCAGCGGACCCGGTGAGTCCGACAGCGCCACGCCTCGCAAGTTCTCCGAGCTGTGCGAGTCGCGTACACTACCCAACGGCGTGAAGCCACCCGAGCTCTGCGGACGACCAGGATTGGCCGTGGAGTCGGACCGTGCGGACAACTGAGCGCTGTAGACGCGACTGGAGCGGCGGTCCACGGCTCCGCTGAGCGGGACGGAGACGGGCTCGAGATTGACGAGGCCGGCGAAGGACGAGCGGTAGCCCGAGCCCGAGCCGCGGCCTTGCGCGAGGCCGCTGCCGGGCTGAATCACGCGGCGCTGGGGACCGCCGGCGGGCGAGCCGGGTGCAGAGGAGGCGGGCGAGCCGCCATTGCTGCTGTTGTAGCCGATGGGGTCCATATCCTCGAAGACGGCCCCGGGTGGCTGCAGCGGTGTGAGCACGTCTTCCGCTGCTGCTGCTGCTGCTGTGGCTGGCATGCCCGGTGGTGGTGGGAGGCCGAGGAGGTCTGCCGAGCCGCCGACAGCTTTGGCCTCGTCCCATTTGCGGGCGGATGCCCAGCAGTGCGAGCGCTCGAATGTGGCTTCCACGGAGAACATGACGACGTCTGGGGAGAGCTCGACCTTCACGGAACTTCCTGGGATCTGGTACCAGGCTTTTCGCGTTGCGCCGGCGTCGTCGACCCAAGGCGCATTGCCCATCGGAGGCTGGCAGAGGAAGTACTCGACGCCTTCTGTGAATTGTAGGTCGGGTGCGTCGATGATGAGGAGTGGCAGTGACTGAATCACGACGTAGAGGAATAGCCATATGCCCATGCGGTTGTCGATCAGCTCGCCTGAGGTCTTGCCCTTGGCCATGTCCATGTCAAAGAGCTTGAACTGCTCCAAGAATGACGTCGCCACGCTGTCGGTATCGAAATTGTAGGACTTGTGCATGATGAGCTGCAGCTCGTACTCCTTGAGGTTCTTGTCGAACTTCGTCTTGTCCTTGTCCTTCATCTCGTCGTACTTGGGCAGCACAGTCTTCATGGTCGGTACCTTGGGGACATCGAAAGGAACGGGTGGCAGCACAGGCGGAGACGATGTGTCGAACTCAGTCAGGACCTTGCGCAACACCCTGATGTGCAACTCCTCGTCCCTGGAAGACACATCGTCGGGAGCCTGGTCGATGACACGCGGCGTGAGAGAATCGCGATCCACCAGCAAGTCGTACAAGGAGCACAGATCTGCGTACAGTGCCTTCAGCACTAATCTGTTGAGGCCGCTTTCCGAGAAGGGATTCTTCTTGCTCCGTGCCTTCGGGGGCCAGCTCCCAAACAAGCCCTTGTAGTAGTCGAGCGTGAAGCCTCTCATCTTTTGGAAGGCGGTCCTCCAGCGGCCAGTGCGCGCGTCCTTGAATGCCGAAGAGTTTGCCACGCCCGCAAACAGAGCTGGGAACTCGAACTCCTCCAGTCTCTGGTTCACGTTGTGCTGGCGATTCAGCAAGTCCAGGTTTGCGCGCTCGAGTCGTTGTTGAACGCCGGGAGAAATCTGCTTCATCAGTGGTGATCGCAGCGCAACAATCGGCTGCCACTTGCCAACGGCATGGGTGTAGGCCTCGTTGTACAGCTCCCAAGACTTCATGCGCTCGCCCAGAATGACAGCCTCCAAGGTCTTCTCCCGGCTGTGGCGCACATCGGCAAGGGCAAGTTGCGAGATGTAGTATCCAAAGCTCATATCGACAGCCTCGCCCCATGTCGTTCCATCCATGCTCATGAAATCGAACTCTTTCAGGAGCGAGGATATCTCGATGAAGGCCGCGAAGGTTGTGGGCCGCGCCTTGGTCCCCACGAGGGGCTGCCCTGTGAGGAAGGCAAAGAGATTTCGGATCGCGATCAGACGCTGAAGGTCGGGTTTTCCAGAGGCGTCTAGAACTCCATCGTGATGAGGCCCAGGCGGGGGTAAATAGAGTCGCACTTCACCCGGTTGGGTGTCTGGCGCGCCAAAGCCCCCCCCGGCTACGCGGGTGGCATCCTCCGCCTCCAGAGTGTGGCCGAAACTCCTCGCTCGTGCGCGTCCATTCTGGCTGCTTTCCAACTCGCCCTGCATCAACTCGTGGAAGACTATTGACGCCTCGATCGCCCATGCGTGAATTTTGAAAGACGGCCCCTTGTTGCTGCTTCTGGAATGGAGATGCACGAGGACGGTGCCGCCGTCATTCCAGAGTTCTGGCACCTGCGTCACATCAGCACACCGTTTACGCGATAATTCGCCCAATAAGCGCGGATCATTACCTTGTCTCCGTTCACCAGGAAAGCCGTGTTGTAATCTGCGTGGGTGTCGGGCGACATGACCCAGGCCTTGTCTGCGCTCATCTTCTTCAGGTCCTTCGACATTGATCTTGACCGTCCACCACCCGGCATCCAGCTCCTCCGCAGTCTTCCTCGGCTATCACCATCGTTAGACTGTCTTGACATCGGTCTAGGTTCCAAAGGCGAGGATATGGTCCTCTGGTGATCGGAGGATGAAGTGCGAGATGTCGGCTGCGCGGAAGCGCTCCTGACCTTGGCCGCCTTGATCGGCGACGACGGCCGCCGTGTCGATTGAAGCTTTGCTCGACCATGACTCTTACTGTCATTTATTGGAGACGAAGGTTGCGCCAAGCTGGGCGACTCGCCACTGCCCCTCGACTTGGGCAGATCTGGCACTGCGCGCATGTCCAAGGCATGGCTATCTTCAGAGTGCTGCGGCACGGGTACCCTGGGCAGAGCTTTGTCTGTAGAGGGCCGGCCTTTCTGGTGTTTTTGTAAGGTTGGCATCGCAATGCCGGGGGACTCGGCAGATTCTGGAGATTCTGTGCGCTGGAAGCCAAAATCCGGAGCAGAGTCCTGCGAGGCTGGTGTAGCGGTATCAGCGCTCAGAGCTTCTGAAGAGTTGTCGACGGTAGAGATCGACCCGTTTGTGTTGGAGGCTGTGTGATAGCTGCCGTCGAAGGAGGAGCCGTTGGTGAGGTCGATAGCTGAGGCAATGGGCTGCCGCAGGACAGCGTTCTCTCTTAAATGGGAGGATGGTGAAGGTCCGTTTGACGTCTTGGGTCGTTGAAACTCGTTTGCGGACACGGAGTTCCTTTTGACGGAGCCGATGGAGCTTGGCGTGAAGAAGGTCGTTAGCATGTTCAGCCTCGACATTCTGCGCCTCGGTGGCTCTGCAGCTGACTCGTCATCTTGCTTCGTGGGCTCCGTGTTCACAACCTTCTCCGGCTGGCCCAGAGACTCGTGGCGTTCTTTCTCTGTGGAGCCGGACTGGAGGAAGTTGTGGACAGATCGAGAAGAAAGTGACGAGAGCAGCGAGGGTCTGCTGGAGCCCTTGGAAGAGCGCGATCGCGATGATTTGGTCAAGGGCATGTTGACTGGGGGAAAGGGGGGGGGGGGTTAAGGTAGATAGGTGGAGTCAAGTTCGCTCAGCTGGAGTGGCTATAGGCAGGACACAGCAGCAGGCAGAGCGGCAACATGGGTTTGTGTGGGAAAGTTGAAGCTATCATGAAAGAAACAAAAGTCGCAAACTAACCAGAAGGTCTAAAGAGGAGCAGGAGCAAGTAGGCGTCCGGGCTGAAAGGCGGTCGAGAAAACGGATTTACAGCAGATCCCGTTACGGTTCACCAGGCACGGTTGGTAGGCCCACGCGCAATTGTTGGTCTTGTTTGGCTGTTGGATGGGCGGAGGAGCACAGATCGCCTGGCCCGTGTGCCTGTGTCAAACTCTGGGCTGGCTGGGCTGTGGCTTGTGTCGTCGTGGACGGAGCGAGTTCCTGGTGGTTCCTGGGATGGCAAGCCCCACAGGCAGAGTTGAGAGCCAGGAGGCGTGACGCGTAGAGGCGTTCGGGTTGGACGGGGCCACAGAGTGGAGCGAATGTAGCAATAGAATGTGTAACAGAAAAAGACAATTCCCAGGGTCCCGGTACGAGACAAGGCTCGAGCTGTGGGGAAAATGCTTGTTTCCACACTTTGTGTGTGCAGTCGTCACAACGGTCGTAGTCCAATAGTGTGGAACGGCGCGCTGTTGCTGTTGCTTGCACAGTACCGTAGTCCGGCACCAGCCAGCCGAAGTCAAGGAGAAGGTGGCAATATCCTGCCCTAGATGAGCGCACAACCGGGTGGACGTTGCGGTTGGTGTTTTGACTAAGAAAGGCCGTCATGCGCCAACAGAAGTACCAGGTACAGTACGGAGCACTTGGTTACGGCCTAAGTAGGTAAATGCGAGGTCTTGGTGGGCAAGTCAAGTGCCGTGGCTTTTCTTGGACGCTGCTGGAACAAGACCCCAGGTCTTGTGTGGCCGGCACGCCCGTATTCGGCCGGTCGCCTAAAAGATGCACGGTAGTGCAAGTGATGGCCGGTCGCAGGAAAGCCTGTAAGCACATTATTACGAGACGTGCCTTGCTTCGGCTTGCTTTGTCGACATGTCCTTCGATGCCATGTCATGCCATGGTAGCATTGCAGTACACAGTATCCGTTTTGCGGCAAGCTCTGGAGTCAGGGAATGTTGCGTAGTCGCACCGGATTTTAATGAAATGCCGTCATCTCGCCAACTTGTGGGCCTAGCAAGGAGGAATCGAAACAGCACTTGAAGAAAAGGGTCTTCTAAAGTTCTGCGGCTGAGACAGATCGGACCAATTATGTGACCTTGACGCTCTACTCCTGGGTCTGGGACCCAACGGCGATCAGCTGTGTCTGGTCTACGTTTGTCCGTCAAGGATCGAATTCCTTCCTCTATCCATAGCCTCCACCACGTGCCACTCCCGTGCCGTCTCTTGAGCTGCGACAACACACACAGCGCAGTAGGCTTGTTTTGGTGCCAGTCTCGTGCTGTCGACCAGCCTCCCGCTGGGCACTGGGGCACGGCCCGAGGGGTGGCTGTCTGTGGAAAGGTCGGCCGTTTTAACTACTACTAAGCAGGTAATGAATGTCCTTCCGTGCCGTCCCTCTTGTACTGATAATCAGGCCCCTGAATGCAAATCAGAGTCTGCGCAGTACTTAGGGCCCGTCGTCTCGGGTCGACGGGCGCATTGCATCCTCCACAACCCGCATCGCATCGATGCTAATCAAACACCTGACTTTGAGCATACGAGCGCTTCTTCCACCTGGTCCAGCACCCAGGTAGCCACTGGCGAAGGAAGGAGGATGCCGAGCTGTGGACGGCGGCATCCCTCTCGATGTAATCACTAGTACTTCGTAGGACTGAGACAGTTCCAATACTTTGTAAAGGGCTTCCTATATTTAGCAGCGGGCCACGCTCGAGGCACGGTCCACGATGAAAGAAAGCTTTCTTCTTTCGCGAATCGGCTGACGACTCACGACAGCCCCAGCGCCAAGCATTTCTTCAACGGCAGTTGTCCCGCATCCCGCACATCCCGTCCACGATCCCACCTCACCTTCGGCACTCCCCGGCTTCCATCTGCAGCCTTGCAGCCTCGTTGCTTGTTCTCCCTGCAGCCCGCGATATTCTGTCACTCTTTCTACGCATGCACGAAGCCAGCTAGACTCGGCGTTGCGCCAATTGCTTACGCTAAGCAGCATCCGAGACCTTGCATTTCGGTAGAGATCCGACATGGCTTGCGTCAAATGGACCGGGGAGTCCGGGAGCTTGGACCGCATGAAATGAATATCGAATGTTATTGATCGCTTCCAGTCCGGGGGGAGCTCCACGATCTTTGTCGATCTGTGGACCAGGATTCTCTAGGCGGAGCCTGTGAGCCACAGCAGCCACGCAGCCCACGCAAAGTCAGACGCAACTGTCAGCAGACACGTATCGCGGTGCCAACTCGTGATGCTGATCACGTCCAACGCCGTGAGCCCGTATTTCCTCGTCCATCGGGCGTCGCATGCCCGTCCACGAGGCCTCGTCCGGCGAGACATGCCATACGGCACATTCGAAGTCGTCGGCGCATAAACCTCGTCAGTGGTTGCCTCAGCTGTCATGGGAATGAGGCCTTGCCATCGAGATGGCCACATTCTCGGCCACCTTCGGACTTTTCACAATGGCTCGTCAGCTTACGGCGTGCAGGAATTCGTGGTGCATGACACAGCAGTTTGCAAATCGCCTTCCTTTGTGTCACTGGGCGTGTGGCTGGCCGAGACTGATCTACGCTGCAGATATTCCTTTGCTGGTGCTGCGTAGCCAGCCTGCAAGCGCAGAGCCTCGTGAACCAGCGAACGATAATATTAGATCCTATGTCACAGACGTGTCGACAGCCTACTAAATACACAGTCACCGAGTCCATCGTCCGTTCTGATCTCCCACATTCGGAGCGGTTTTGGGGAAGATGCTGAGCATCAAGACTTTAGGGTCACACCAAGGGTCTGCAACATACTGCATCTCATGGTCTCGCACTTCGGCCCATACACCTACTAGATATGCGAGGTTGCTTGGCTGAAGATTCGCCATGACGCAAAATTAGGTGGTTGTTTTTTATGCAAGCCGACAGGACCGCGGGTACAAAGACTGGACAGCGCCTTTGGCGTCACCCCCGGAAGCATCTTTTCACAACCACCTCCTGAGAGAGAGATGACCACCTTCGGGATACTCGCTTTTGAGAGCACAGATCCACGGAACAAGCACCACTGGGTTAATCACTTCTGAGAACTTAGAAATTGGCTCAGAGACTTGCCTCTAGTATTTAATGGGATTTGAGAAGGGTCCGGTCTGTAAATGCTTGCTCCTGGCCGATGACACTATTCTGGCGCGTGAAACCGCCCCCACGAGATGATAGCCGACCGACACAAAGTATGGACTCTGGGTTCCATCTGCCGAACCGCAGACTTGGGCAGATGACCTACAGGGAGGCAGCGTATTCTTTCCTCCTTTTGCAGACGCTGCATCATGACTGGCGACATCTGGACGCCTATGCTTTTGTCCCGTCGACCTCTAAGTGTCAAATAGCGGAGGAGGACGTGTTGGGGTCGCCAGAGGTAATGAGGCACACCCAAGCCCCATGCATCGTCTCGGCCGTCCGCACCAACCCCAGCACGACCGCATGATAAGAAGCAGCGGATATGTACATATCGTCAACGTCGATTACCTTGCGAGGTTTTGCGCTCGATGCTTTGAAGAAGGCCCTGGCATGTGGAACAGTTTTGCGCGAGGATGAATCCCTTGCGATTGTTATTTCCGGGTCGTCTGCCCTCGCCGTATCACTGCAGATATCGGTCGTCATGATGTTGGATCTCATCTTCATAGCCATTTCTGCAAGATCGTCGAAATATGCATCCTCCAACAGCTCGTCACGATGCCAGAGGCTGGTCCAGGCTGCGACACCTCTCTGAACAGGCCGAGCTCTGCACTTTGGGCTCTTTCTTGCATGCGATCTGCTACGGCGACTTTCACGGCAAATACTTGCCGTTCGCTCTTGGCACGGCTGTCCGCGTCCTGGGCCAAACCGCACCATTTCGAGATATTGAATGTGGTACGTCGCTCGAACCAGTCGGGTTCCGACGGGCATGTGATAGGCTCGTGCTAGGTCAACGTTCATGCCCAATTCGGTGATTGTACGGAGTAGCTCAAGCCGCACTCGATATCACTCTTGCTATTCAGCCAAGAGTTTCTGATTGAAACTCTGGATAGCGTTCCAAAGGATGTGGCGGTCGGAGGCACTGGCCAGTTGATGGTGAGAGAGGGTGTCACCAGCTTCTCGCAGACAGTCTAGCGATGTGGACAGGACGAGATATCTTGATAAAGAGACGACCGTTACCTAGCTTTATTAGGCGCAAGGAGGATATTTGTGTACATACTATTTATTACATTCTTGTGGCCTAGTAGCCAGAGCCTTCATCTTAGATCAGCGCTTCTTTAACTTTCTCTGCAGAGGTGATCATTTGCCAACCACATGACGGAAATCGAGGTCCCCTCATTTACAAGCCATCATCAACGTCCCAGACGCTTTTCAAGACTCTGGCGGTGGAGTCTCACGTATCTGTGGTGCGTCGTTCTCCAGTGGAAACATCGGTATCCGAAAACTCCCCGACTCGGTCGCCACGAACCCAGCCTCGCGATCTGCCTGCTCGATCCACTCGCGCGACTTGCAGTAGGCCTTCTGGCGCATCTCGAGCGGCAGCAGACTCCGCACCTCGTAATAACTGCCGACCATCCAGTCCGCCGTGATCCAGCCACCGTCCGGGAACAGCTGGCGCACGGCCTGCTCGTTGAGCGCGCTCATTAGCGTCTGGAACGCGTGGTTGGTGATATCCGACAGCTTCATGCCCGTCCCCAGTAGCATCTGCACCACTAGCTTCTTAAAGTGTGTTGTGCTCTCGGCCGCCCGGTCGTGGCGCCACATATGGAGCGCGCCGCCCAGCGCCGTGGGTGAGGTTGGGACAATGGGCGGCTGCGGCGGAGGGAGAGACTGGGAGGGCATTTGATGTTGGTGCTCGCTCGGCTTTCCCGCGATCCTGAAAATGAGAATGAGGTTGGGAGGAGGCCGACAATCGTGTACAGTCGGCACTTCATGGCATTGAAAAGAGCAGGTGGGACACTCGAGTACTTCTTGTTGGCGGACTAGAGCGGCGTGTTATATCAGGAAGAGGGAGGTCTAGACCATCATGTCCCAGCCTTGGCAAGGCTTGACCTCGAAGTTTGTTCGTTTGACTGCATGAATCGCACTATCCTGGCTAATAACAGCACTGACAGCACTGATAGTCCTGAAGCACTGACAGCACTGACAGCTGACAGCTCGCAGATCTGCGTACATTCCGCCATTCTTGCATGTGTGGGGGCAGTTTTTACGAGGCAGTTGGGGAGCATCGCATCATTTTTAGGCTAGGCCGGAGACCAGGCAAGGATAGAGACTTTCAGCTCTGCCCAAAGCGGGCTAGCATATGCTCCTCGGTACCACGTATGCTTCCGCCAGACTCCCGCCAGACCGTGTAAAGGCGCAAGAGTGTCCGACGGCCTGCAATATCGGGCGTGGTAAGGCAAGACTCTTCCCTTCGTATGAGCTTCTGCGCTGCGCCAGAATCTTATCTTTAGACGCAAGAGCAAGGTTCGTCTCGGGTCCAGTCGCCAAAGACACTGACCTCTTCCCAGCTCGGTTGGGAAAGACTGAGTTACACGAGAATTGTGTATAGGATACCATCTCTGAAAGATGATTTCCCTTCCCGACATGCATCTCTGGTAGCACTGTCGCTAACAAGGAATGACTCAGGGCTGGTCATCTAGTTCATCCTTGAGATATTCCTGCGCCTAGAACTGCTTCAGGGGCTGCGAGAAGCATGACAAGCAGTATTAAGAAGAGACAAGATAAGAAATACGCGAAGGATCCAAGAGACGGCGTACTCTGTCATGACACGAGCCTACGTAGCAGGGGAAAGGCTGTAGTTCAACGACATGGATATTCCGCCTCTTTGTCCCCTCAGACTACTCAAATTCACTATTCTTCTGCAGCTCATGGCTGAAACCTCTCCACTCGGTCAACGGCTGAGAATCACCTTGAAGACTCCATGCCCTCTAGATTGGAGGCGGACCGCCGGATATACATATGGCATTCGAGGATGCAGGCTCCGGCGCAGAGAGCGGATCCTCGGTGAAGGAAGAAGCTCGACACGCAGATGGAGGAGCTAACTAAAATCCGCTGTCCAGAGGCTGCCCTGCCGATATTTTGTTACTCCGCTCATCTGTAGGTATTGTTACCGTGGGTACAACAGCTATCGGATGATGGGCATGGAGTCGTTCTCGAAGGAATTGTACATCTGGCGAGGAAGATCATGGCTAGTACGCAGATCCAGACTTTTGAGACACAGGACCGACAAGCACCCTTTGCTGGGTTGAATTTGGCGCGGAGAGCTCTGATCCCGCACTTGGCCGACTTGGAGGGACCAATGTTGACAGTGGCGGACTCAGAATGCCGTCTAAAGGGCTGTGATTCTTGACTGTTGCCCTGTATTCGACGAGCTCAAACTTACTATGGCTCCATCTTTCAAGTGAAATAGAGGAGGATGTCAAAATGGCGATAGTCAACTCTTCCAGCCTTTTTCTTTGCCATGATCGTATTATCTGCCGCCTAGCCACGATGGTGATGCTCTCGGTGATCTCGACGGTTTCGAAGGCCTCGCATAGGTATCGCTCTCGGAGAGTTGACTGGAATCTTCATGCAGCCGGGCAAATTGTTTGTACTGGGGTCGATGTGGCACTCGTAAGTGTTAGAGTTCCGGCTGCTCGTGTATGGCTTGAGTCTCGTTATCCTTGCAGTTACAAGCCCGTGGTGACATCTTCTCGCAAGCACCTCGGACAGTGATGTTTCGAAGCTCATGGTGGATCAGGTCTGGCTTTGAATAATGGTGGGTCTAGCCTTTCTGCCGGCCGCCGTGGCCATCGTCATGAGACTCACCATCCCCGAGACGCCTCGATACTACACAGGACATTATGAAGGACCTACGAAAGGCCGTGAAAACCACTCTGATGATCTACCACAACAAGGGTGTCAGCGACGAGACACCAGAGCCAGCCGAGATCACTGCGTCACATCGTCACCTGCAGGAATGTGGAGAAGACGAGTGCGTGCGGTCGTATGAATGGTATGCGGGCGCTTGGGAGTACCTGACTGGACCAACGAAAGGGTGGAGAACTTTGTGTTCAATGTCTCTCCTCTGGGCTTTACTCGACGTGTGCTCCAACGGAGCGTCGATGGACCTAGCGAACGACATGCCCATTCCGACCAACGACACTGCCAAGGATTCTGTCCCGCCTTGCTCGAACAATACGCCATGAAATCCCGGTTAAGATCTACGATACTCTCAAGAACAGTTTGCTGAGAGAGATTCATATGGATAGCATCGATGCCATCTGTCGTTGGAGACATCGCGTCGGTGCCAATCATCAAACACTTCCGCCGAAAGCACATTTTGGCGACCTCCTTCTTAGCAATCAGCGTCCTTCTTGCTCTGGCAGGTAGGGATGAGCATAATAAAATACATGTACCTGTATTTGTCCTATCTTTTATTTCCCGCACGGTATTTTATTGTCCGTATACAGTACGTGATTTAACCCACAGATTTTTTTCGGGGGAGAAACCCAAAAGCCGTTTGCAAAAGGTCTTTCGGCGGTTGTTTCGCAGTGTTAATGAAGTTATTACAACCCAAAACTAGGCCGAATTGGGCGATCCAAAGCTCAAATTCCCGGGTCTATTCACTACCTAAAATTTGGTGATTTGTAGGTAGTTTGAGCCAATCAGAGACTTGTATTTATATACGCCAAACCCGATTCGGAAGAATCAAAGTACAAAAAATACCGAGTGTATTTTAAACAAGATGCCCGTACCGTCTTTTATTAAGCCGTACATATATATGCTCACTACTAGTGGCAGGCGCCAGCTTGATCGTTGCCACCAATATGCACGAGGCCCACGTGTTTACTGAGGTCGTGTTCGCTATTCTCAGCTGTGTCTTCAAGCTCGCCCAACACGCTGATTTTCGTCATGTCTGCGGAGGTCTGTCCGACTGTGTATCGAGCCATATTCTTTGGTGTGCTGGGTGCTATGAATAAGACTGCCGCTGCGGTAGTACGCGCCATCGTCATCGCTTCTACTCATCAGTAAGTACACCAAAGATTTGAGTCGAACCAAATTAGCCTCATATCGTAAGTGAGCTCTTATGGACAAGCAGGCCCGCAGCAGCCCGAGCTGCTGCACAAACCGGGGAATATCAGTGGATTCTTCGGAAGACTGGAGAACAGGGCACTCGAGGACATTGAGCTAAATTTCACTCTCGAGATCGAAGCTTGTAGGTCTTCCAAGACCTGACCCTCATCATTCCAAAAGGAATCTGGAAGAGAAATCAACAAATAATGTGGAGGCGCGGCGTGCGATATGATCCAGGCTGGACCGTGGTTCCTGGGTCCCTGGGACCTGTCTGGGCACTGTTCTAAGATCGCTCTCAAATTTGATCTGGTCAAAACTTGTCATCGATTGATATTTCAGTCACGATGATAGCTGTAAAGAATGTTCAAATGCATTCAATTTGTTCCCAGAGAGAGCCATTTCCGGCGTAGGAGCTGTGACCAGCACGTGAGCTCATCTTTATACATTATATGGGCAATTACTAATGCACTTTGCACATGGCCCGCGAGTAGCACGTTGACAACGAAGAAAGGGCTGGCGGTCCAACCACTCACCTAATTGAAATCTCGCAAGAAGAAATGTGATAACGTTAATTGTTTGAGCAAATTCGCAACGTCAGTCAATATTGCTTGGAAGTATAAAAAAATCGACGACTTCTTTAAGGAAAAGAGACAAAATAAAGGGCAAAAGTGGCAACGGCGAAGAAGAAGAACGGCTCTTGAGACCATCTTCCACTTCCAGACAGCTTCTGCGCTTTGAATAACTCCCGTGAAAGAAGAATTTCCGTATGGAGAATGTTCCTCGTTCTGCATACCCAGTAGCTTACAATCATTGGTCGGCTGGGTCGAACCGCTTCCTAATGTTCTGGGTTAGTTTGATTTGCACCTGCCTATATACTGTATACGAATTTCTTCGAGTTCCAGTGCAGACCGTGACCACACTGACTTGTGAAATAGTCATTTCTTCATCTACTACTAAACGCACATAAAACATTGATTGCAAAGCGTGGGTTCAACCCGATCGCACCTTATGTCTCCGTCATTGAATTCTCAAAATACAAACATTTCATCGTTATGCTTCCCAAACTCCAGACCAAAAAGTCCAACAAAGTACAGACACGGCAAGTGGCCGCCTACAACGAGATCCATGGCAAGCACCGGGAGCCGAGGCGCTTAGTGTAGACCTCGAAGTCCCTCTTCAGCCACGATGTCGCAAATGCGTCGATGATCACGGCGAAGTCGACATGGTAGCCAAATCCGTTGGGACAATCCTAGCCTTCCGGCAATGTGACATTCCCTGAGCCGATGCTTGCTTGTGTCGTGGTTGCACCGATCACAAAGGGAAAGCCGGCCATTGCTGTGACTCCCGTGCTCAAGTCTAGGACCTGGTTGAATAGTGCGCAAGCGAGCTGCACAGTAGCTGTGACCATTGGCGTGATTGTCACGCTGCTGGTCTCCGAGACATCAGCAGTAGCTGAATGAGATGGCTGCCCATTAGTGACGGAAGTTTTGTTTTCGTCCAAGAAATCAACGTGGGCGTGGCCGTCGACAATGCTCGACGTGAAGTCTGTCTTGACGGTGACTTGGGCTTGGGCATCAAACTCAATGCCAATGCCCAGAGTCAGCTCCGGTCCCAAGTTAACAATGCCAGGGATGTCGACTGCATAGTAGGAGACCACAGGGATGTCGTACTCGAGGGCGTAGACGTAGGGAATCCGGAAGTCGAAGGTGAGAGCCAAGTTGTGGTACATGTTCTTCTTCACGTCGAACCAGAACTCTTTGAGCTTCATGTCATGGAAATCGAACTTCAGAGCGCCAGAGTAGGTGACACTGCTGTTGATCTGGGCGTGGTCCGCTGTGACGGTGAAGTGCGACGCATCGTCGTTGCCGTTCAGTGTGATGCCTGGGTCGAAACTTATGTCCGTGGAAATAGCTACGCCATTCTTGTTAACGTGTATGCTGCGGGGCTTTAGGTCGGTGCTTCTCAGGTTGTGGCGAGCCTCGAGAGCCGGCATGTCGTTGAAGTTCAGCTTCATTTGTTTGCCGGTGCTTTGTGCGTCTGTCTTCTTGGCGAAGACATGGACGCTCATGCCGGCTGCAGTGATAGACACAGTGTCGACATCAGCCAAGAAAAATCCGCGCTCGAACTTGCTATTGCAGTCTCCCATGTGGTTCGTGATCAACACAAAACTATCGACGAGTTCAGCCCAACGGCTTGTGATGATAGTAAAGTCTCCGGTTTCGTTGAAAGTGACATAGACGGAAGTAGCGTCACAATCATCACTCTCGATAGAGGGCACATCTTCGAGAACGACCGTGGAGTGGGCCATTGAGAGGTCAATCTCAACAAGCGAGTTTCCATCGAGTTCATAGTGAAGGGTGACGTTTGTTTTGGGAAACATGCCTGACGAACTACGGTCGGCACATCCTGCCACCCCCTTGGAACCGGCCAGAATGCAGCTGTCCCAGCGCTGACTTTTCAATGGGAATAAGCGTAGTGTTGGTGATGGCAGCTCCAGTTAACGTCTCCTGGGGCGCAACTATGGTGGTGCTTGGCCTGTTCACCTCAAAGGCTTTGCTGGAGACCTTGCTTGCGAGGCTAGCGATCGGGGCCCCCGCGAGCAGGCCGGCTTTGCTGGTTGTGGCAGGATCTGCGGCCTTGCTGGAGATGGTGACGGGCTTCTTTGCCGCTGTGCTAGTCTTGGCGACGGCCTTGGCTGTAGTGGTGGGAACCTTCTTTGCAGTTGTGCTGGTCTTCATAATGGCTTTCGCTGTGGTGTTTAGGACGGGCTTCTTGACAGCTGTCGTGGTCTTGGCAATAGCCTTTGGCATCGTAGTTTTACCCTTAGGCTTGATTGCAGCTGCCTCGACACCTGCAGCTGCAAGGAGGATCTGATGACAGTGATATGAGATATGATAGGATGAGTGTAACGAATGATCTGAATCATTCAAAATATATGCTGTATAGCAGTAAGTAGGCGTAGAGCCACTAAAGAGAGACGAAAAGAGAGAAGGAAACAAAAGAGAGAATGAAGGAAAGAAAGACCTGAAAGTGAGTGATGGTGATGATCAAAATGAAAACAGCTGGGAGGAGCCGCACATGGCTGCTATTATATAGCATGGTGAAGGGAGAAGGTAGTCATGATGGCCAGCATTGGCGCCCTCACCGCAGCCAACAGTTTGCGGTGGTTTCTGAATGCGGAAGAAGCGATTTCAAAATGGTGGATTGTACTCCAAGCACCAACTCACAAGGCTGAAGCCGCAAGGCTATGCTGCTCTGTAGTGGGACCAGATCGTCGATCCGAACTCTTGATCCTTGCCTGTGTGACTCGGAGACATGACTTGGACATTGTGTACTTTAGATTTTAAGCTTATTTCGTACAGCCATTGACCCACCAAAGCTTGAAATCCTGGGCAAGCCTCTGTGTTCCATGGCTCACATCCATGAGCCAAAGAATTCACCAGAATACCTAGGCCGTCATGAGGGATGCTTTCCAAAATCTTGGCCACCCAAGCCCCTGAGTTCCAGCCAGCCCAGCGAGTCGTCAACGACAAATAAAGCTCTGTATATGAAAGCGAGACTCTGATGTAGACAGGGCGTTGGCGACGATGTAGCTGATCATGGCTTGAAGTTGATAGACTTTCAGTGATTGGCAGCAGTGTTGGGGGACCGCCTTCTTTGGGAAATCCTTAGACTGGTGCGACAGGTATATTGATTCAGCCGGTGTCCGTAAATTGAGTACGAAGAATGAACTTACAATTGAGTTAACAAACACCATCAGAGACGGGATGCTACACTGTGCAGTCTTGATGATTCGCATTATACACTATCCCCTTTCCCTCTCATTATCCATACTACTAATAATAAATAATGTTTAGCTACACAAAAATAATTATACTAATTCTAACATTCCAACGATATATATAAATCTATATATTTTAATTTTATGTAAAGTGTAAAGCCTTGGAAGACTATGTTGTCTTTCTAATGGATAAGTTGAGATACCTAATAGTGGGCCACCCCCCGAAGTGTAAAAATAATGTGGATTTCCGATATGTTTTCTAAGACTGTGAGCACCGTCTAGGACGGTGGGTATGCTCTATT
Source organism: Plenodomus libanotidis (assembly GCA_022609195.1). Classification (NCBI taxonomy): domain Eukaryota; kingdom Fungi; phylum Ascomycota; class Dothideomycetes; order Pleosporales; family Leptosphaeriaceae; genus Plenodomus; species Plenodomus libanotidis. The sequence continues at coordinate 346,905 of JAGKQA010000003.1, forward strand.
TTATAGAGGAATCCCGTAGTAACCAGAGCAGCCCAGAGGCTGGTTGTGATACTATCTATCTGAACACTCCCTGAACAATGATGTAGCCACTTGTCTCACCTGATTAGATCCGCCCTTCTCTCCATAGTACAGGATACAGGAGACTTCAGATCGTGGTGGTCAGCTTGTTTTGGGTATCTACCAACATGCATGTATCGTGTAAGTGCCCAAAGCGGCAAAGTGGTTTTCATGTTTCAGGGACAATGCCGACGTGCTCATGTTTGATGCTAGCGTCTGACCTGGTGGCCAGTGATCGTGCAAAAGCGCATACGATGGCGCTGGTGAGCCTTAGAAAATCCAATTTATTTTATTTTTGATGTATCCTGGTACTGCAGTTGTCACGACCTAGAAAGGCAGCTTGTGGCATACTTTCGGCTTCGCTCTCTTCAACAAGACTATCTACAGCCTCTGAAACCTCTTGTTGAGTCCGGATTATATCATTAATAGTAGCGAATTTGGAATTTGGACTTCACTTAACCTTCTTTCTCTTTTGTGGCCTCTTAATCACAACTTTGGCTTCTAGTACCTCGATCCTCTTTAAGGCTTGTTGTGGGAACAATAAGCAGGTCTTTGCAGCGTGCTGCAAAGCCTATGCCGTCAACCCTTAGGGTTGGGGTCTAGCCTGGACTAAGTCAGAGGTCTGGCTTCCCCAGACCTCTTCGACCTTCCTCCTTCTAGCAGCCACAATCCGAATCAGTCACCCTCCCCAAAGTGACTGTTGCGACCACCCATACGTATACGTATAGTCGTCCGACATTTGTGATTATAGCAAGTCCTTCTCATTAAAGCCCTTTGTAACCTTTCTGAAGAGATTTTTGAAGTCTAATTGACTGAACTATCTTTATGGAATAAGTCGATTTGAGCCCTTGGGTCTTGAGACTTCCATGGAGTTGACTAAGTTCTTGGTTTTATATTTAAGAGCTTTAATAATACAAACTCAGCCCTTTTCAACTCTCCTGGGGTCTTTTGAGTCCTTTCTTGAGTCCTTTTGATACTATGTTCCAATGATAAAGGACTTAAGAGTGGCTTACTTAGTGCCACGGACCAAAGTGTAATGATCCCACTAAATACCCGTGAGTAAATAGCAAGTGTCAAAGGGTTTATGTTATCAATATGGTAGTAGAGGTGACAGGTGCAATACTGAGAACGTTTCTTTCGTGCGAGTGCTGATCATTAGCCGTTAGGCTATTCAGGTGTGTAGACTGAATACTTAGATTGACAACTGAAGAGCTATGAAGGAAATGCTATCTATCTGGTGCTGACCGTGTCCTTATATCTTATGGCCTTCATACCATCTTCAGTGCTGGATCTGTTGACTATGTTGATAGGCAGCATAGGCGATCCCGCCTATGTTGCCTATGTTCCGATTCCACATAGGCACAACGCTAACCCTGGGTGGTTACCTAATCCGTGGATGACATAAGAGATGTTCCCCGCCTGATGTATTGGTTTTCGGGCTTCTGATGGCACAGCTGACCGCTGGCCTGTTCCTTGACCTGCTGTTGGTCCCTTGGGTCATAACACAAAGACCGCTTGCTTTCCACCCAGATTTGATATTCTAAGAAGAAAGACCGTCTAGTTGAGAAAGGCGATATTTCTCTAGAAAGTCTCTATTTCTAATAGTTATTAATTCTTCCCATTAACATAATTGGTTGAGTATTTTCCGATAAGACCGCTTAAGAGAAGAAAAGACTCAAAAATCGAGAGGTTAAAGGATGTGAGAAGTATAAAGAGGCAAATATAATAATAATACATTATTTTAATAACATTACCATATAAACTACATAGTAATATAGCTTCTGTGGCTATCTAAAATAAGTACTCGTTTCTCTATTGAGTCCGTTGGTTAAGTCCTTGGAATAAATACCTTTTAAAGCTATTTAAGTGCCGTTGACTTACTAGTCCACGCATTTTCAATTGCTATAGATAGCCAGTCCATATAAAGCTTAAGTTAAAGTAGAAACTACTATTGTTGTACTGATTTGCCTTTAAAAATAACTAGTAGAGGAAGAGAGTTGCCAGTAGCTGAAATACATTTAATAAAATAAGTTTAAAAGCGAGATCTAAAGCCTTTTCTTTTAACTAAACTAGATTCAGTACTCCTAAGGACTAGTCCATTGTCCCCTTGGCCTTTAACAAGACCAGCTTTATCTATATTCCACTTATTCCAAGGCTTAATACATTGAATCTCTGGAAATGCTAAGGAGAACTAAGACTTAATTACTTAAGTAGTAGCTCCATTAACCTTCTTTAAGTCCATTCGGAATCTTCTTTGGGTCTTTAGCTTTGGATTTGTCTTTAGGAAGGAGGTAACCCAATGCTTTCCCAGTTGTATTGAGTCCCCTTTAGCCCGGAGGACTCTTTCCGCAAAGATTCGTAACTCTTAATGGGTCGGTGGAAGGCCTAAGCTGGCTTGAGAAAGGGCCAAAGTAGCTAGTTCGTCTTCTTCATATATCGAAAGTCTTTGCTCTGATTAGTGGGCTATTTCTCGTGGCAATCTTCCGGAAGTTCGGTTCTGAAGTGTGGTCTTTGGAATAGCCCACTCTTTTGAGGCCTGTCGTATTGAGGTGCCATTTTGAACAGCCACAAGTGCCGCAGTAAGCTGATCTTCTATGTATAACTCTATGAAGTTATAATAAAGAAGTGTTGAAGATTTGAAGTTAATCGGATTAAAGTAAAGCAAGTTGTCCTCTTTCTTATTTGGGTGGTTGAAACGGCGGTGTATATTTAAGGGTGGCCCACTTCGGGGGTGGCCCACTACTAGGTATCTCAACTTACTCTTTTGTAAGCTTTCAGCTCACAGCCCTATACCAAACTCAAATAGGTGATGTGACTTCTATCTTTAGGCCTTTCACCCTTATAAGCAGCAAGCTCTAGGGGTTTCAGTATAGTACCAATTTTTTCCCTGTCACAATATGCTGCATGCCAAGCTGTTAGTCGAGTTGACTTAATTGTGAGTTCATTCTTTGTACACTTCGTAGATACCAAGACTCGCTTACTAAGGCCAGGGGTTTGCCCGCGTTTAGAGTTTGGGCTGGCACAGTCGCAGTGTGCTAGTGTACTCCATAGCTACCGAATTCTGGCTCTCTCGAATTATACATCTAATTTCTACCACTTTAGCATATGGCTGCTAGAGAACAGCCAAGATAATAACACCATGGGCGTAGGGATATGCTCATGTGATACTGTGAGCCACTTTCAGTGGCAACAGAGAGAGAGGACTAAGGCTGCAGTTCCTGGTTGGTGATTGCGTCAGTGGCATTCAAAATTCACACTATTCTGGAGTGTTGCAAAGACGACCAGCGAGAACAGTTCGTGCTCGGTGCTACCAGCTGCAAACAAGGCATTCATGGCCTATTCTATTTCTGCATCCTACTTACCCGGTTGTGCTTTGGGGAGTTTAGACTCCTCTTCGCCAAAGGCCATCTCCTTTAGACTTTACTCTTGAAGGACACAACCTTCACGAATGAATCACACAGGGCGCAATGTACAATATCAGGTGTGCGGTGTGCATTCTTTGGTGCTCCAAGCCAAGACTGACTTGTGCATACTTGGCAAGCAAGCGTTAAGGATTCTGCGTTAGCATTGCGCATTGTACTACCACTTACACCATCCCTGTCCGGTGGTGTAGACAATTCACCGAGGAGTCTCCATATTCTAATCTGTTTTGTCAACGACCCAAGGACATATACAGCTTGAAAGAGATGTGTTCGGAGAAATTCGTAGCTTCTAGAAGGTTGCCCGAGGTCGGGGCACCCGAACAGGACCACGGATTGAGACCGAACAGCGACTTCGGGAACAGCTCTGCAATCACGTCTAGGGGATTGCCCACCTCCTATGGGATAACCATCGATGGGATAGACAATCGTGGGCCAAGCACCCTTCGGACAACCAGGTTTTGCCCAATTACTTTTGGGGATGATCAAATCTCGAAATACACCTGGGCAGGACTTCTGTTGCTTGAGGATTGGCTTGGATAATTGGCCGTCCAAAGTGTGTGTGGTTAGCTAGTTTTTGAAAGCTTCCAATTTTCCAATTCCATGATCCTGCACAAAGATCTCGTATGTTGATAGTCTTTTGTTCAGAAAGCCTGCCTGATTTGAGGCAGGAAGTAGCCAAGCCTTGTCGAATATTTTTGTGCCCGACCTAGCCTTGGTGGTTCATGGTGTTTGTATATGCACCGCACACGTTTGGTTAGACTGGGACAGTGGCATGTATAGCGCCGGTGCTGTACATGCACTACCTCCAGCTCTCCGCAATTCAGTAATTAATGCATCTGTATAGTATTGGAGCTAAATACTAAGTACTGAGGAGGTAATAATTCCAATGTGTTAGCTACTACCACCCAGCACAACACTCAGATCTGTGTCCAGGACAGCAACGCTCAGCTGCGGCAGGCTAAATTCAAATGCTCCAGACTGGCTCGAAGTCAGTTCCAGTGTCGTCGTGTTCACGACGTTGACGCCTGTCAACGGATCATTGTACGCGAAGGGGTCGTCTACGCTGTTCGTCAAAAAGGTCAGCGACGCCTTGCTTCCCGGCGCAACACCTTCGAATTGCACAGAGACCGGGACACTGCCACCATCCGTGGTGTTGTAAACAGCGCCTTTCCACACGAAGGCACCATTCCTAGCCTCATCGACGCCGGCACCCCAATAAAGTGGGCCGTAGCTCGAGTTGCTTGTTGTTGGAAGCGTCGAGCTGATCGGATGGTGTGCAAAGAGGCTCCAGCAGTACCACGTCACAGCACGTGTTGTCTGCGCCGGGTCCGCAGTGAATTGGATGAGAGTGATTGGCCATTGGAACCTATTCTCGTTCTTGAGAACAGGGGCATAGAAAGTGCCAGGAATCCGGTCCGAGTTCCGCTCGTAGCCGAGGAGTGAGATGGCTTCGCCGACGGCGCCGATCCACCAGGGATATTTGTAAAGAGGACCATTCCAACGAGGATAAGTGGCACCGTTGACATGAGTAGCGGCTACCTCACCGATGATATGGCCGATGTCGTTGTCAAAACGGTCCCACTCATCAACCAGCTCATCAGGCTCTCGGTATGGATGGTAGTCGCCTATAGCATCTGGAGTCTTGGAGAAGTCGAGTCCTTCCGCGAGGTTAGGGCCCACTGTATCGCCCTCGGGTGCTGGGTCGCTGGTAGCGGAGGAAGCGATGACCTGGATCTCGGGGTATGCGGCTGTAATGGCGTCGTAGAACATCTGGAAACGGTAGTTCTTATACGAGTCCCAACTTGTGGGGTATCCAGCAAGCCAATCTTCGTTGCCTATTTCCACATAGTTGAGCTCGAAGGGCTCGGGGTGACCGAGCTCTGCCCGACGTGAACCCCAAGTAGAGTCTGCTGGTCCGCGGACAAACTCAATCTCGTTCAGAGCATCATCGACAAAAGGCTGTAGGTCCTGTTCAGGGGTAACATCGCCATTGAGGGCGAGACCGGCCCACACGCCGAGCACTACATAAGTGTTAGCGGTAGTCTACCCAACCCCGCGGTCGAAATGGAGGAATTGAGTCTCACCTATCTGCAAGCCCATGTCTTCAGCCCATTCGAGGTACTCCATCAGACCGAGGCCGTGTGTTTGCTGGTAATTCCACACGCCCTGAAAGCCGGGACGATTCCGCAGCGGGCCTAGAGAGTCTTTCCAGTCCCAGTAGGTATCGTTAGTGAGACCCTCGAGCATGTTGCCTCCGGGAAAGCGCAGGAATTTCTACGAATGTTAATGAGGCCCCAGCATGAGATAATAAGACTGTACGACGGCAACTTACAGGGTTCAAATCCGCTAGAGCTTGAGCAATATCAACTCGCAGACCATTTTTCCTGTCTTTGTACGTTGGCGGGAATAGACTGATCAGATTGAAATCCAGGGCACCATCTTGTGCAGCAGCCGCATCAAAGGTGAGGGAGAAGGTGTTGTTGCTACTCGGAGCATTGATCTCGGGCACAATCTCGAACACGTGCTCGGTCCACTCAGTTGCGACGGATTTGGAAGCAATCTCGACCGAGCCAAAAACATCATCGGTGAAGTTTGACTGCAGCGACGCGGTGAAAGAGCCGTTATAAGCTCCCTTGACCCAGAATGAGCCCGTGTACTTTTGCTGGCTAACAGCAATCCCCCAATATCCATCATTCTTGAAGCCGATTTTGCCAGTGCTACCGCTGCTGCCAACCCTCAAGGAAGCTGGCAAAGCCTCGGAAAGAGGAGTCTCTAAGGTCTCGATGCTGAAGCTGGCGCCATTGACAGGGAAGTAATGAGCTGTGGAAACTGGGAAATTTGGGCTGTACTGGAACGCGCGGTTCTGGATGAGTTCGGCGTAGATGCCACCATCACCGGAGTTGTTGATGTCCTAAGGAAGCTGTCAGAGAAAACAAAAGTTTCGTGTGCTCGAAACATTTACCTCGTGCAGGAATCCATAGCCGTAAGGGTGTCCGAATTTGCCAGTCACGTTACCGCCTGAACTTTGAACCAAGATGTCGTAAGCAGCCACAGAAGTGATGCAAATAGCGGCCGTAAGAGCCCGCTGCAAGTACACCATTTTGTCACACACAATAGATATTGACAATGAGTGCTGCGCTGGACGTCATACCTAGGTGTCAGGTATTGCGCTGAATGTCGAAGGACCTTATATGTAATTTTACCCCTATTATTGACTATTTACGCGGTTCCTCCATTCGATGCAGTCGACTGGTGCGCATAGAATCTAAATGTGATCTCCACACATTCGGGATTTCATTAAAGCGCTGCGGATAAAATCAGGGGACGATGTTCCTTTCTAAGCATCATAGTTCTATGCCAAGCCTACAAGCTTCTATAGATCCGCCATTGGTGGGAATACCGCCTTCCAAGACCGTACAGCTTCTTGGCTGGGAATGCACTGGGGTGGAGCAAGTTTTTCAGCTCTTGTAGGTCGTCCTTGAATCGACGTCGGCTTTAAGGTTCTGAGATTACAAAAGCTGTTAATCAACCACGCCAAAGCTCTTGCTATTTTTTGTCAACGTGATGCTGTGGGTGAGCATGTGGAACTCAAAATGATAAATACGAACTTTGTTTTGTGGAGCACGGTGCTCTGGGGCACACTGACGGCAATGTAGACCATGCAGCCATGACAAGTTCGTGAAGCTGTCTTCACCTCTCGACGCAACAATTGACATCTGATGCGCTTCAGCGAGATGCTTATTGATACGGAATCAGGTCACACATCCGAAGACTGCTTCTGAGGTTGACGGTGAATAAATGTTGAAGTCAACGGACTCATGTATGTCGCGGTTCTGCGCACGGTTCACCCACAAGATGGCACTCAGCTTTCCACACTTTTGCGCCAGCGCCTGACAAGGCGAAGCAATGTTTGACTTCGATGAGGACCGACATGGGCAGGCATGCACCAGGTCACTGGTTCTCGCGATGTATGTATGTGGAGAGTATCGGACATCGAAGGTTTCGGGCACCGAAGTCAAGAAAAATCCCATCTATTATATATAAGGGCTTTTAAGCCTCTCCATCAAGTACTTAAGATTGTCAGTACAACCCATTAAATAGGCATCAGCACTATTCGTCCGGACCAGCCAATCTCTCTGGTTCCTTAATACAAGAGGCTTTCCTCCCGTGCCCTCGCACGGCACACGAAAGCCTAGTCATTTATCCTTCCACTTGCCCGGGATTGGAAAACATTCTCAAGGTCACCTCAACACACAAGTCATGATCAATCAAAGGCACCAATTAACGAATCAGTATTAAGAGCCGGAGTCAGCGAATCGGAGTCAACGGTCAGAGCCAACAAGCTGTTGAAAACCAGCCCGGGAGATAGTCTCGCACCCAGCTCAGCTTTTACCAAGGTGAAACGGACCGTTTGATGATGCGGCCGTGACAACTCGGGCTCGCCACTCGGCTAAGAAGCCATTATCAGAGCATCATATTTGATGCGTTTGCCAACCACTGCTTTGTCTCGCAGTCGAAACGTGCGCCAGTGTCAAGGCCACTGGTTGTGCGACGCTGGAGCGAACGTCGTGTTGGCGGGGGCGCGAAGAAGGGACTAGAATAGGAGCTCAGTGGCCTTGTTTTGCAGGATTTCCACTACCCAAGGACACGAACGACTAAATTCTTTTGTTGACGTAAACGAGCATATGACAATGAGGCACTTATCGATGGTTTCGAACACCGAGGATCTTCCTTCTACTACCACACGCCCCGAATTAATTCACCGCCACTCTGTGGGTCTTTTGGGGTAAAGAGCCAGTCTGGTTCGTCTCTGCGCGAGTACAGTGGCCTGCTTAGATCGATACAGGGTCCAATTGTAAGTTCGTTGGTTCGATGCGGGGTTTGTTTGTGTGTGTACGGTCGTTGGCAATACAGGGTTCATTTGTATGTAAGATCCACCCAGAGAGGGGCGACGGATTTACTAGGGCCTACATTATACGTAGGTTCTGCTAGAATAGTCAAAAATCCCAGGACTTTGGTCGATTTAGCATCCATCAACACTTTCGCGATTTCCTAGGCCAGCACAGCTTTCCGTTCACCTGGGAATCTTCTCACAGTTTGCCATCCTACCTAAACCTCAGATTGACAGGCTAGACGAGATCAGATATGTCTGAAAACCAAGTTGACACCAAAACCCACCAGAAGGAACATGGCTGGGCGAGGGTCAAAGGTGTTCTCTCCAAAGACGAAGCCGCCAACGTGCTCGACAAACTCTGGAAGTCCAAAGAAGCGTCTGAGAAGGAGGGCGAGAGCACATATCTAGAGTTCCTAGACCCAAACCCAGCAATGTCCGCATCTTCTGTGAAGATTTCTTTTGAAATTCCTTCTCAATTCATGAGAGCCAACATGCTCGCAACAAAACCCAAGAAGCACAAAGTACTAATGCAAGATGATGCTCACAGATCTGATGGCTCTCGACAAAATATTCCGCGACCTCATCTCTCATGCTACAGCAATCGACATGGTCAAAGCGGTGCTATGTGAGGATTTCATCATCTCCAATTTCACCGCCAACATCGCTCGACCGGGCTCAGAGAGCATGACTCTACAGTAAGTCATCAAAATGTGCAAGTCTGAACACAAATAAAAACCTGAGCTCTAACAAGACGTTCCTTAGTTCGGACCAGAGTATTGTGTTTCCCGAGCCCTGGCAGAATATTTGGGCCATGAACATCATCTGGTGCCTCACCGATGTCAACAAGGCTAACGGCGGTACGCTGTACATCCCGGGTTCCAACAAATGGGTGACTCGCGCGGACATTCCTGCCAATGCTCCCGAGCTCCTGGTTTCCTTTGAAGCAAGCGCGGGCGATGTTCTGGTGATGGATGGTGAGTGACTCTTGTAATTTACCGGGCTTTAATTCCTTGGAGAGTCTTCTCATGCCGGATGTGTACTATCTAGGGAAACTGTGGCACACTTCGGGTCACAATGTGACCGAAGACGAGGACCGCGCCTTACTATTTGGCTACTACACGGCGCCGTTCATGCGGCAGCAAGTGAACTGGACGGCCAAGTTGTCGAAAGATATTCAGGAATCGCTGAGTCCGGAGTTCAGGGGCTGGCTGGGCTTGGAGGTGGTAGGAAACATCGGCGTGATAGGAGATATGAGGTACTTGTCAGTCCAATACCCTGACACCAAAGTCGAAACATGATGCCTGGTGGACAAGCTCAGGGACTTCAGAGTACCACAGATGCACATAAGTACATAAGCCGTTGGAATCGGGAGTTTGCATTATCCCCTCTGCCTTATACCATCTTGCTGTCCGTGTTGGCTTTAGAGATAGCAGCATACGTAAGTAATCACTCTTGACTACGGCAGCACAGATTCATACAATCTGCAGCGCATTTGACTGAGTGTAGTGAGGGGCACTCGCCACATTCAACCTCGAATTCGTCTGAACATGCTATCGTGCGCTAATAAGACGCTTCTAGACGCCCAAGAAGAGAGAAATAGCGAAGTTCACGGCCACGATGCCAAATACATCGCTACAGCACGATCGGCCCTTCCAAAAAGTCTTGACCTCGCATCCTGCCACATCATCCACTGCTCATGCCGATTCTCACTCGCCCACGTGTCTTCGCCAGGCCTCGCTTCAAAGGCAGTGGCAGCAACGACGTCCTCGTTCCCACCCGTTTTCGCCGCCAGGCCAAACGCCTCAGCCCTCCTCAACGCAACAGCCCACGCAAGCGAGCTCTCCACAATCCCCAGCACCGTCTCCGCGCGCAACAAGATCTCATAATCCACCAGCGCGCGCTGGTCCCAGCTAAGCGCATTCAGCACATTAATTTCAGCCGCGTCCAGCAAGTCGCGCTTGAGGAGCACAGCGCTGCTGGTATGGAGCTCGGCTGCGCGGGTACGGAATTGCTTGACGTCGTCATCTTTCTCTGTGAGGCCTGTGGCGAGGAAGACGACGGGCAGCTTGCTGCTGCTGCTACTAGCACTCATGACGGGTGGGAGGGAGTTGTGGTTCTCCAGGTAGCTGAAGTAGTACGCCACTTGGTCGTCGTACCCAGGGAAGCTATAGCTATCTCGCGCGTCCTTCTCTGTCCGCAGGTGCACGCCTAAAAACCCGCTCGTTTCATCGAAGCCAGTCCGCGGGTTTGCTAGCCCAACGGCGTACCTTTGTGCGAGGTTTCGTAGCGCAGACGCCGCGAGTATCTTGGCGTCCTCGCGCGTGCGGAGGAGCTTGCCAAAATTCGCGCGCAGTCCGGAGGTCTCGTTAAAGGTGGGCCAGGTGAAGAGCGTGTGAGAGAGGTATACTCGTACAGGGTACCTGCGAGTCTCTATGGGTAAACGCTCGGCTAGGATAGCTAGGAACCTGGGGCGGAGCTCGTCTTGGTCTTCGATGATGTTGGTGGGGATTTCGTCGAAGTTAACGAAGGAGGAGGAGGAGGAGAGCTCGTTTAGAGATATGGAGAGGGGTTTCAGCAGCGAGGGCTTGTCGTAGAGGGCATCGAGTGAATCGTAGACTCTGAGCTGTGGGCAGTAGGTGTGTAGGGAGGTGGTGAGGTGAGGAAGGGAGAACATGTAGTCGAGCGACAGGCCTTTGGAGGACTGGCCGCCTTGTAAATTGGAGATATCGGCTGTGGAGCGCTGGGCCATTCGTGGAAGGACAAGTTGTGCTGTGAAATTTATCAGGACCGGCTGATACGAGCATCTTGGGTTATTAGATACGTACCACCTATCTCAATGGCAAAACGTATACAGTTCAAGTGCCCGTTCTTCACCTCTCCAAACCCGCCCGGCACTGGTTCACAGTCAACGATGATGCTCTCACTGTCAGGAAACCAGGTTTTCCTCGCGCATAGTCTCGCCAGTGCAGAGCCGTCGAGATCATCACCGAACTCATTCTTCGTGAACTCTGCTACGAACAAGTCCTTCTCATCTTGAAAGGTGCGCAGGCCCTCGGCGTAGTGGTCGCGAATATAGGCAGGCGGGTGGCTGCGCAGATAAGGCAAGACGAATAAGAGTAAGATCAGAATGGCCACGAGGTATCTCGTGACATGAAAAACGCGAGGGGACCTGACCATGTTGGCGGCTTTGAGGTCAGGGACTAAGTCATCGTCGGTGCGTGGTGGGGTGCGTAAAGTCAATCCATTAAAATGCACTGTCGCCAAAGGGCCCAAAGAGATCGATGCGCGGACTGCATGTCTCTTCCGCTCCCTTGGAACGAAACACAGACTACTGGCGCCAGCACTCCCTGAGTTGGACGAGTGCTCGGAACACTAGTAAGTTGAAGCGCTGGCCACATGGGTCGCTGGGTCAGGTGAGGACTATCATCTGTTTGGTCAACAGTGCTTTTGCCAAATGCAGAGATCTGTCAAAAAAGACGAAGAAGAAAATACACCGAACGGTCCGGAGCGGGCCCGACCTCCGACCCGAAAGTATCCTGCGGCCGGCTTAGCTCGGTCGGCGCACATGCGGGTTCTATCGCCAACGGTAGGCGGGCTTTGCGATTTTCTATCGCGAACGAGCACTGTCCGATGATCCTCCCATGCCCCACGAACGAGCGTCTGGCCTGCGCATGGCCAGCTCGACTGGCCGCATTTTGCCCCTGCGCAAGCTACAAATTGCGCCGTGTGACCTCTGTATCACGACCAGCGTGTCTTCCCGGCCGATCGCAGAATTAGACAGCCACCCAGGCGGTGTGGCTGCGGGGGGTGTGGTCGGCAATCTGGGTGGCTCTCAACGATTTCTGTTCCCTCACTGGAGAAGAGCTGCAACCGTCTCTCGCCTTCGAAAAGTCTTTCTACCGCGTATAATTCATGAGCGCTATACGGCTGAGCATGAAATTCGCCAATCTGAGAGAAACAGCTACTGTATCTGCCGGGAGGCACCACGAAGTCAATTGAGCCCTGCCGCGGCGGTCTGTATTATACGGATGGTCGAGTATCTCATCACGATGATAGCTACGCATTACGCGACTGTAGGCCGGTTGTTTCTGGACACGTTATGCTCGACTACCACCAACTCGAAGTTTCGAAGATCACAACAGAGTCGTATTTGACCATGGAGGGAAGCCTCCTGTAGTAAGCTTCTGTTGCTATATTATGGACAAGGAAATCTCGGGATTGATCCGTACCAACAAGCTCAGAGCTCAGAGCACGTTTTGTGATTTCCCCGTGGAGACTCAAGTGGGTCTGGCGTGCCGGTGTGAGGTCCTCCACGGGTGGTGTCCAAAAGGCATCCGCAAATAGATGTAAAACTTGACTGTGGGGATTTAGATATCTACATGTCAGATGCTGCTCAGAGTTTGCAACTTGTAACTGTTATCAGGTCACAGAGTATGTAAGGTCTCCCACACGACAAGCTCGCCGAGAGCCCAGCACGATCTGATGCCTTGATGGTAGGCCATGGAGCGAGAAGTCCGCCATCTTGGACTTGCACTGCGCAGTGGTGAGGGGATTGGTATGGTTCCGGTGTGGTCTCGGCATTCGGATGCTGTTGCACCACCTAGCATTGCAGCCCTCTTTGCATATGCCACCAGCCATGCTCTATGGTCCATAGCACATGGCCCGTGGTTCGTGGGCGCTCTGTGAACTGCCATCCGGGCATTCTGGCATCTTACTGCAGGCACCCCTTTGCAGGTCAATGCTGCCGCTAGCCACGGTCAGATGCCGTTGAGTGGGGCGTGCGCGCATGGGAAGGACTTGCAGAAGGGTGTGTGACATGTAGCTCTGGCCGTGCAGGTGACCGCGGCATGGCGCACACGATGTCTTGGAAGTGCTGCGCGGCCCAATGGCAAGCAGCGAACGAGTGTTCAAGTCTAGTCCCGACCGTTGGACAGGCGAGACACCAGCGAAAGGTCGGCGCCACTGAGAGTCGACTACTCTCGGTTGCCGTGCCGGGGCTGACGAAGGATTTTGTGGCTTCGTCTGACGGGCGTCTAAGTTTGCGACCCACGAGGGGCGGGGTCCACGGGCATGATCCACTGCTGGACATCCCATGTTGTCCATCATATTCCCACAGACAGCTAGAGCGGACGAGGATAGAATCCAGGAACAGGCAAGTCCTGGATTATTAGCATGGCTGGTATCGCTGATGTTAGGAAACGCGTCTTCTACTCTGACGCGTGGCAGGCGCGAACAAACGCGATTCTTAGTGCCTTGATCCTTAGCACTTGCCCACTTCCGCATCGACCCGCACATGAGCTGCATGGGTCCATCGTACTTTCTTCATTACATAGACACCCTGACACCTCTTCTCTTCAGATGGTACAAGAACCTTTTGGTTTCATGCTCGCAAAAGTATACATTTGACAGCTTAGCTACACCGCTGGCCCATGCGCACTTGAACTGCTCTCGTGTTCCACTCCCACCAAGACGGACTATTCTCACACTATACATGTACGATACACGGGCGGCTAGCCCTGAACAGCATCCTCCGTGTTTCAACAACGAGGGTCCTGGATCCTTGAGCATTTGACGGAACTCGAAAAGGCCCAATCTGCTGTCGATACTCCAGCCTCTTTGTTTTGCCTTTCTCACCCTGCCATCTCCGACAATCTGGAAGAAGACGGTTGTGGGTGCACGGTCTTGACTCTCGGCCCAGTCCGGTCATTCCAACAAGGTCCAGAGTCAGTGGAAGTCTCCAAGGGTGACTGCCGATGGCAATGCACACCACCGTCAGGATTTGACATCAGACCAATCGACAAGCCCTGACCAGTTCGGTACCTCACACGCACATTGCCGTTGAAGCTGGCTGGGACATACAGACAGACAGACATACAGATCGCACTGCTCGTGGCACTGCCTTGTTGTGATCGCTGTCTCACATTCCCAACTCGACTCCACCTGCCCTATGCCGCCTGGCTGCTGCTGTTCCAGCCGCCTGCAACCTTCACGACAATTGACGCTCGACATCGAGGACGGGCAATGTACTGTACTGCGCAGTAGTGCTCCGTACTGTGACTTGACACTCTGACACTCCACCGGCAGGGCAGCCAGACCCACACATTCTGCACTACTGTGTACCTAGGTAGGTGGAACCCACAGGCCGATTACTTGCATTCAGCACGAGCCACCGAGTGGTCATTATCCTCGACCTTTCCGTACTGGCACCGCTCTGCTTCAGAACCCAATCTTGCGCACGCAGCAGCGCAACGCACTGCCAGCGATCGATCGCCGTGCTCGAGTCGCAGAGTCGCAAGCGCAACACACTTCCCGCGTTTCGTTTGCGCCGACGTCAGCATCATCAACAACAACAACACCCAGTGTCAACATTGGCGCAACAACATCTCCGCCATCGGCGACATCCGAAGAAGCAACCACAACCAGCTGTCGCCTTTCAATTGCACGCGCGCAAAGCACCCGCCACCGAAATCAATTGCGCCTGCACTGCGCTACGCTGCATTGCAGTCCAACAACAGCCCAACAGTTGTGTTGCTTGCTCAGTGGCCCTCACCTTGCATCCAGCCACCAGTTCGCTGCCAAACAAGTCTCATCGCCGCCAGCAGCAGCCGCCTTGCAGGCTTGATCCTTCTATTAAAAGTGATCGATCGAGCTCCCGGGCTGTCTGCACTGCGACCGGGACCCACTAACCAGCCTACGACCCGCTAGAACCCACCTGGGCAGCCTGTACCCGCCAGGCCCGTCCGCCCCGCGCGCTTCATCCCATCCCCACCTGGGTGGGCATCCTCCTTCGACCCGCCCAGCCAGGCCAACCCCTCGTCCGCTCTGAGCTTCTCGCTTGACAACCGCACCTTGTCCAGAGAACCAGGGACCCTTGCCGCGTACACACTAGCATTCAAACATCCGCCTCATCGACCATCTCACCCTCCCGCACGCCACCCTTCTCTTCCCAATTCGCACTTGCTCAATCTCTGCAGTCGCTACACCCCTTGCATCACAACAACATTCGCTCCGTCGTCTTGATTATCTGTAGTTCGTCGTCCATTCTACCATACCTCGACAAATCGCATCCGCAGCGTTACTCCCGCTGGTCGCATTCACGAATTCAACACCATAGACTGGCAACACCCGGTCATTTTATCGTCAAGTACCACGCCGTGGCGTCAACCGAGCTGGACAACGCAGCCCCAGCCACAGCATATCGAAGGTCTCGGGATATTCGATCTGTTCCCTTGTCAGTGTCGCCTCGTTCGTGGCACACGACTCTGCAAGTCGACAATTCGGTACCACTCCTATAAAGCGATCCGGATTTGCCACGGCGCAAGATTCACCGGCGGGACAGACGTCGCTTCAAAGGACTTCCTCCTTTGCTCGATTCAAATTGCCTTCCACTCCTGGCTTTCATGATCGCGACCTTTTGCGCACATCAATTGAGAGATAATGAGCGGATCCCAAGAATTCGCGACCATGCCCCGACATGATCGCTTTCGCGCGCCGAAGACCCCGGAACCATTCCTCGACGGCGAATGCCAGACACCCTCAACACCGCGGCCGCGCTTCAAGCTCAAGCGCCGACTCGTCTCTGAGCATCTTGCCGCGCCCACACAACACTTTCTGGCTTCCGTCGCCGCCGCTGACGTACCGCTTCCCAGCGTGGAAGACCCCGCGATTGCCGACTTCGACTCGGACGCGCTGCCGCCGTGGCGCAATTTTGACCACATGGTTGACGAACAGGACCACAACGGTCTCCGCACCCCCTATGGTCGCCAACAGCCAGCCACTCCGCCCAAGACGCCTGCTCCCGAAGACCCACCCTCACTCACTCCCTCCAGATACCCGAGTTGGCACATCAACTGGACGAGCGACTGCGAGTCGAGCCCCGAGCCTGAGTCGCGACCTTCCACGTCTAGATCAACGCGGACGAGTAGGTCTTCGTTTAGCCAGTTGTCATCCTGCTTTTCGGACGAAGAGATACAATTCAGCCCGGAGATAGGCGCATTGGAAAAATGCTTCAACTTCAATCTGGACACGCCGCAGCCAGAGAGTTTACTTCCGGAGTGCGGCGTGAGCAAGGTACCAAGGAAGGCGCCTTGGACCAAGGCCATGGACGCGCATCTTTGGTCCATATACAACTTATACCTTGCGGATCCCCGCGTGACACCGTTTCAAATCGGAAAGAGTGGGATTCCACCAGAGGGTGTGTGCAAGAGAGTCGCTCGCGAGGCCGCTCGAAGTTGGAAGGGAGCCAAGGCCGTGACGATCCCCATGAGCGCACCCGATGCAAAAAGTGGTAGCTCTACTCCTACCGCGGAAACGTCTGGAGCTTTTATGCAATGGCCGCACACAGGCGCGGCCACCCGGGCGCACTTAAGAGCTCTATGCAAGCAGAAGGCTCGCGGGCCTGAAGGTGGGAAATTGAGGTTCTCATATTTCTCCCGCAGCCCGACTCCGTTTTCCTACTCCACTGTCCGGTGGGTCCGCAGATCGACCCCCGGCTCGGCAGTCCCACCTTTCGAAACCCGCGACATGGCTACATCATTAGCGATCAGCACGTCGGAGACAATGAACCCTAAAGGTCTTTTGGCACAACTTACCAACTCCTCACCGGAATCGCCAACTGCATTTTCTAGCAGCTCAGATTACACGCATCAGCCCGTACTTGACGCAGAGCCATCGCCGCAAGAACGTCGACGACTTGGCTCTCCGATCAATGCTAAGAGCTACGGTCCCAGCTCGTCATCCTCACTAGGTGATGTTTTTGGTCTCGCAAATGGCGATGGTGAGCGACAAGTTTGCACTGTGGGGCCTCGACAGAGACTGCAGTCTCCTGTCCGACTCAGTCGGTCGTCGACCCAGAAGAGGAAGACAAGACAAGCACATGAGGCTCGGAAACGTCCTAGCCTTTCGACTGATATTTGGCTCGACCCGCTTTCGCCTGGAAACAGTGCGGATCATCTCGTCCATAAGAAGAGCTTCAGTCTAAGTTCCGGACAGGACAACATCTTCACTTCGCGCTCTCAGCCTGAGCTTTTTGTCGACACTGCTCAAAGGTTCAGCGAGCAGCAACACGTCGTGGACGTGCCACAACGTCTTGGTTCTCCATTCTCTGTCACCAGCTCCAGCTTCAGTGTCCCGAATCGTTTCACCCAGCCCATCGACTTTGAATCCTCAGTCTTCGGACGACGCTTCGCCACAGTGCACCCAGCCCTTGGCTCTCGTACAAATGAGCCCGCCAGCCTCAACTTGGCCTCGAGGCTTGCATATATCGATCAACGGTTAAAGGATTTCAACAGTCCCGATAGTCGCCGGTGATTCAATTCTCCTCCCAAATGAAATATATCTTCATTCTGGCTTTTTTTTATTTATTTATTTTAAAAAAAAACCCGACATCATGAAAGACGCACGCCACGACGACTTTGATACCAGGCGGTGTGGCATCTCATGGAATTCGACAGGTGGACAGGCGTTCGCATGTGTTCCAGCAATATCACCTCCTATTATGTACACGACTATTTTTGAAATCTATCCCCATTTATGGGCCAGGCGACTTGGTGGGAATCTAAAGAGCTGTGCACTTCCTGGGTTCAGGAAGGGCTACTAGTTGAGCATCACTACATTGACGATATGTATTTCTGTATTGCACGTCGATGGTACGGTACTCTTTTGGCCAATGCTCTCCTTTGTTGGCGGAGTTGAAACATTGGATGCATTCGCAAGACGAGGCGCCATTTTTGAATGATAGTCGATGGAGTTTTGAATATGAGCATCGATGATCTTTGTGAATTTACGATGTTAGGATTTATATATGGCGCAAGTTGGAATTCGGGGGCGGCAGCCGCACGGAGGCATGACGGATGACCTAGTGTTGGGTCCCATTGCTTTATCATGAAGGACATGACAGCATGCTTGTACTGCATAGGAAGCAATTGTTGAATGAAATATTGTCCAAGCAAGTTCAATTGCGTCTCACTGGGCCCTTCACGGGCTACTAGTTCACATCCAAGACCGTCCGGGTGCTCAGCTATTCTTCGATACACTTCCTCTCTTGATCCCACGGCTCATGAACACGCGCAACTCCGAGACACAGCCGGGTGCATTCCTGCGTCGTATTCAGGGTGTGCTTAGCAGGATGTGCTTAGCAGGATGTGCTTAGCAGGATGTGCTTAGCAGGATGTGCTTAGCAGGATGTGGCTACCTCAAATTACCTGTTGTTCTTCTGCGTGAGCTGCTGTACTCGTGAAATAGCACTCCGATCTGGAGGCCCTGATGCCTCGTTCCTAACGGCACATATCTGGACCCGCCTCACACAACGGCAATCTCGACCAGCTCATCATCTTTGTTCGACCACATCTTCCCACGCAGTGCGCAGCTCATTAATGCCTCACCAACTAGGCGAAAGGTGTCGATGTGTGTTGTGCCTCGCTGTGATTCGATGTGCTCGTCGCCCTCATCAGCCTCGTTGACCTTCTGCACAACGAAAGGCTTATCACAGCCTGCGATTAGAACCACATGGTCGTTGGGCTGCACATCTTGACAAATGCCTAAGTGTCCCACTGCAGTTACGAACAACGACCTTGACCCGACCAAACGGCGGAACAACATCTCCGGTCCATCAAGTGTTGGCTTTTCTTCGCCGTGTTGACCAGACCTACCACCGTGAACCGGGCCGAAGCAAGATTCCAACCACCTTGCCATGCTTGGGGCCCAGATAGCCAATTCACCCCTGAATAGATACAAAAATGGGCGTCTGGAGCGCACCTCCTGCATGCACTCGATGAGTTGTCTCGATATGTCCCGCCAGTCGTGTTCACAGCTAGAGTCACATTCAGATCCACTTTCCACACTTGAAAGCACATCTTCTGAGCAACCTTTCCACTCGCCAAAGTGCTCCCTTGCAACGGAGAGAGACCCTGTAATTGAGAGCTGCCCGATGAACATGCCTTTCACGTAAAGGGTCTATGGGGGAGCGCTTGCGCTGAACTTATACTCCGGGTCTGACCGCATAGTAGCACCCGAACTAGGCAGCTCGTGCGAGGTCCTCCTCCAGACCTCTGCCCCCTCTGCCCAAGTAGGTGTCGACAAGCTCCAATCAGGCGCCCAAGAGGGCACGCTGCAATCCTTTCCCTTCTGGCAGGCGAGCGGCAGGATGTCCAGGCTCTTCGTGGCAGTGATAATGGCTCTTGCCGCATCTGGATAGGTTTGCGCTGCCGTATTCTCGTAATCCACTTTGACGTCGCTCAGGAGGACGGGGTAGACAAACTTGAGAGCAAAGGCTTTGTCGCTGGGTAGCTGGGATTTAAGCTGGGACGTTGAGCGCAGTAGCTCTGTGACGTCGCTGGCGATTTCTTCGGGCCCGTGCCAGCGACTGCGATGGTAGCTGGCATGCCATTTGGAGTCGTAGGTAACCAGAACGGGCTTGCGAACTTTGCCGCAATGGAAATAAAGGTTTTGGATGAAGCTACTGAGGTCCTGCTTCGTGATCCGCCCAGAGCGATCATATATCGAGCAGTACTGGTTCAGTATGAATTCTTGCACGGTCCATGCTCGCTCCCAGTAATCATGATTCAGGATCTCTTCTACTGTGTTGCGATAGTAGACAAGCAAATCCACAGGGCCGTGGTTGGCTGTAAGACGAAGCCGACGGGAACCAGAACACAGTCCCGCAGTTATTCCTCGAACGCGACTTTCAGATGCCCGAGCAGCGGCGCCGGCCATATTGTTGCCATCTGAGGTATCCATAGAATCAATGACAGCTGTCAATTTGCGCATTGCATCGAAACAAGGCAGGTCCTGGCCAAGCCAAACGATGACCTCCTCGGCGTTGCGGTAGATATCTCCCTTGCACCCGACTTGGAAATTCTTCTCCTCGACGTTGCCTTGGTCAATACAGACGGCGTAAATCCATAAGCGCAAGCTTGTGCGCCGCCGTCGGAGTCTTCGCATGGCCTCCTCTGCATTTGGTGTCACAATAAGTGGCTTGCCGTTGCACTCAACTCTTCGATCAAGAAGCTGACCGCCTCAAACGTAAGACAAGGCCTTGTACCATCTTGCATTGTCTATACTTATCTCAATCAACTGCAATTTGATCGGTTGAGATGTAGCGAGGGCAGGTAAGAGTTCGATAAGTCTGCTGTATCTTGGGCCGGGTAGGCGAGTGTACTCGAATGGTGAATCTATTTGAGACTGTTGTTTCTTTGGCCGCATGGAATAGTGTGCCATGTCTGGAGACATAGCTCTTTGAGTGCCTGAGTGATGGCTCAGTAGAAACAGCTCTTCATATATGACACAAGGGAGAGGTCAAGGTAATGCTCCAGTAATCTGAGAGCGATCCGTCCTTCATGGCGGCAAGAAGAGCTGGTTGTGAAGGAGCTGCGAGTAAGAGCACCATGATATTAGCCAAAGCACGCACCCATCCTTCTTGTCAGCGTTTTGGCGTAAGAATAGCCCATTGGACTGTACGTCAGCTGCATCCCATCAAGCTGATTGCCAGGATCGCCGCTAAATGGCCGGACAGCCACCTTTGGGGCGAACGTCTCCTGGTCACAGGCTTCTGGTCCCGTTGCCTGTTCTTCCTCAACAAGTCTGGCCGTTTCTCAAATATGTGGTCCAATAGTTGCTATAGGATGATTGATGCGTACTTAGGTGCGCATAGCCTGTGTACTGGGCGACACCATAACAAAGCCACAACTCGGATAGAATAACGTTGCAAACACACTGTGCAGGCTACAGATCCAAATGCAGATTCTCAAGATGCCTCAAATTTCTGGCGAAGGTGCTGGAAAGTGATGAAAGGACGTTGAATTAGAGTTTCCGCAGGGCTCCGCTCAGCTGTCTCGCAGGGTCTTGCGCCCGGAGAACGGGGCCGAGACAGGGATCTATGCCTCGGGCAGCTCCCGCCCACGCCTAATTTCCAAGCACAAGGGAGCATCAACAAGCTCCACTTCGACCAGAGTACTTTTGTACGCAGACAAACATCTCAAGCCCAACGCGGCACGGCTCCTTTCCCGCAACAATACATAAATGACGATACGATGATTCGAACGGCATTGGGCAGGATACGGCTGCGCTCGCACCTCCTTGCCCTCCTTTTCTGCGCCTTGGTACTATGCGCCGGCCGAGTCGACGCGTCGGTTGGAGACAGGTTGCCTGAGTTTAAGGAGTGTGTCAAGGTTCGTGACTATGCGCGTCGAGGCCAATGGCATTCGGAGAGCCAGACACCAGTGACTGAAATTGTGGGAGCAGGTGTGCAAGCAAGAGAACTGCAGCCCGGGACTGTCTCAGACGCACATACGTGAGCCTCCCTTCTCTTGCCTACCCACTTGGCCTTCAGCTGACATCCTCTCTCTTCACAGCTTTCCACCACCGCCTCCTCCTCTGGGACTGCCCCTCCGAATGCGATCACACCTGCCAAACCATCATCACCACCTCGCGCCTCGCCGCCCACGAGCCCGTCGTCCAATTCCACGGAAAATGGCCCTTCACGCGCGTCCTCGGCGTGCAAGAGCCCTTCTCCGTCATCTTCTCGGCCTTCAACCTATGGGCGCACCTTGACGGGCTGCACAAAGTCCGCGCCCTGATCCCGGCCTCCTCCACCATGCGGCCCTTCTACATCGTGCTTGCCTACGTCGGCGTCGCCAGCTGGGCCGCCTCGTGCATCTTCCACACGCGCGACTTCCGCGTCACTGAGGAGCTTGACTACCTCGGCGCGGGCATGAACGTGCTCTACGGGCTGTACTACACGACGGTGCACCACTTTCGGCTCGACCGCCCCACGCCGCGCCGTCGCTCCGTGCTGCGCGCGTGGACGCTGCTGTGTGGGCTGATGTATCTGGGGCATGTGGCGTATCTGAAGCTGTGGAAGTGGGATTACACGTACAACATGGCGATCAATGTGGTGTGTGGGCTCGTCACGAACTTGATGTGGACGCGGTACAGTTGGACAAAGTATGCACAGTCGGGGCGCAGCTGGGCGATGTGGCCTGGATTCGCTGTCGCGTGGATCATGCTGGCTATGAGTCTTGAGCTCTTTGACTTTCCGCCAGTGATGGGCATGAGTTTGGATGCACATTCGCTGTGGCATCTGGGAACCGTGGGACCTACGGTGATATTATACAAGTGAGTCCTCCCCTCTGTTAATGCAATTTCGTGTGAACGACGTGCTAACTTTGTTGAAGTTTTTTGGTCAAGGATGCACAGGACGACGTGGCTGGAAGTATCGAGCGGTTCAAAGCATAGGTGCCATGAGCTCGACGGTGGAATACCGAAGGAGGGCCACATTGTTATAGGGCCTTCAGCTCAGGACAATCTGAGCTGTTTCCGCAGACGGAACAGGGATCGACTTGAAGTGTCTTGAGGAGATCGATACCCCGTGGCGCGCTGAGATATCAAATGGCGAATTATAACGACTTCTTCTCGATACTTTGATCAATGAGTGGTGGAATGGTGCTAGGGCAGTCAGCTGGATACCAAGGTGTTCTTTCGAATCCCATTCCCACACTCTCGCTCATAAAGTTATCGCGAGATTAAACGAAATCCCAGGAATTGCGGATCAGATGACATGCTTCAGGGCTTGTAGAAGATGAATGTTTTGACTCGCAAGCAGCACCCAGACAGCTGGGGTGTTTATGTGGTGAACCGTGTGGTGACGTGGACTCCGTACCTGGTTGGGTCGAGACCTTATCATATTTGCCCGAAATTCTAATGTAGATTTGTGATAGAAATGACAGGTGTAAGGGGATCCACATTCCCATACACGGATAACCAGTCACTGTTGCGATCATAAAGCCATTTTCCACGACGCAGTGTAGTCTAGGAAGTAATGGAGAGTCCGAATACATAGTCTTTCGGATCGGAACGCAGTTCTACTTAGTTGCGAAGCTTGTGCAGGCTTAGATGGGTCGTACGGCCGAACACTTGGGTAACTACGTTCTATTAACCAAAGCTGAGCTGCATTTGTCCCTCCCCCTGGCCTTGGAAACCTCTCTCTGAACGACACGATCAGAACACCTAGGAATAATCGAATCGAACAGGCTCTACTATGCAGCGGCCGCTGGTAGTACGAAGCTGGTGAAACCGCTCTTATTTTTAAAGAGGGTGCTGATTTGCGAAGTTTATTTCTGAAACCTTTGTAACAGGACATCACGGCCTCAGCATACTTTCCATAGAGTCTGTCGATGGCCAGGAACGATGCGTTTCAGAGTCTTCGAAGACGGTCTGGCCAAAGAGTAAATCGCCGCCGATGTGTCCTCAGATATATTTCATCCTTCTCCGTAGTGCTCAGCGACTTTCCAGTAATACTGCGAAGTCATCCTATCTTGCTATCAGTACACTGGAGCATCTAAGTTTTCTACCCTCCTGAAGTCGGCATATACTCAGCTAGTTTCGTTGAGGCAGATTGTTCACCATGCTCTGAAACGCAGAAGTTACTGTTCCGAATTTGACATGCAGTTCATTATCATGTGTTGCCACAAGCCTGGGTTTGGCCTTATGGATACTGTCGAATGATTCAAGCAAGAAAAATTCCCTACGTTATTCTCTCATCATTAATTTGACAGTTGCAGGTAGTGATGTCCAAATATATGTACGGCTTGATAAAAGACGGTACGGGCATCTCGGATAAAATACACTCGGTATTTTTTATACTTTGATCCTTCCCAATTGGGCTTAGCGCTCAAAATTACAGGTCTCTGATTGGCCGAAAATATCCCCTAGTCCTCAAATTCTAGGTGGTAAATAGGCCCGGAAATTTGAGTCTAGGACAACGAGATTCGGCCTAGTTTTTGATTGTGAAAATTCTATCAACAGCGCGATATGACCTCCGAGGTACCTCTTGCAGACAATTTTTAGGTTTGTCCTGGGGATATTTTTTTGTGTGGTCAAATCCTGTACCGTACACGGGCAATAAAATACCGTACGAGGACTAAAAGACAGGACAAATACAGGTACATGTAGTTTATTATGGACATCCCTAGTTGCAGGTAAGTGTGTTCTTGAAACCAATCTCGTTGTGCAGTAGAATGAAGAGCTGACAGAGGTGCCGTCTCTTGCATAACATTCCTCAGCTCACACAGGTTGAATGATTGACGCGTGAGACTGAGGGAGAATGACAAGACTCACCTGTTATCGAGACCGACTGCATGAGCAACTGATTCACCAGACTCATTGTTTGCATGCTTCACCGCGGCAGTTCATTAGGAAGCGTCGCGCAAATCAGCTACTGCGCATAGGAAGCGGCTAATAATCCGGAGTCGGTGTTTGGTTTTGACTATCGTCCATATTTTCAATCAGATCGAGTTAACGTGACCATAGTAATGCAACGCGTGCCAGGAAGTGGCTCCTTTGTGTCGTCATCCATGGAAACAAGTCTTCCAAATAAGCAGCGCCCGTCCCTTTGCACTGACGCCGAGGCATGCAGCACATCTTCGCCAATAACTCCATGATCGCCTTCGGCTTGCTCAGCATACACCAAGCACGCTCGTTGACCCTGTGCCAATCGCCGTGAGCTAGCATCTACCGAGTGTCACCCATCCTCGAAATCTTTGGTCCATTCTCGACCAACTTGCCCCTCAAGCGATCTAGTACCGCCTGTCGCTTTTGCAACTTCTCTCGAATCTCGTCCTTGTCCTCCGATGTGTACCCAACTATCTTCTTCCGCGGCGACGATCCACTCCGGCTCGCACTGCCATTGAGTGAGCGCATCGGACTCGGCGAGAAAGCTGAAGCGCTATTTAGCGTGCGGGACAGAGAATTCCTCTTGTTGGGAGTGGGCGTTCGGAATGTCTCGGGGGTGCCCTCGCGACTGGCAGAGGGTGCGAGGCTGCCGGTCAGGCGCAGCTTGCGCATTTGTGACTCGATGATATCGATATCACCACTACGCTTCTCGGCCGCTGAGGTCATTCTAGCGATAGTGCGCATGATAGCCTCGACTGTGGGCTGGGCTGAGGGCGTGCTGGATAGTGAGGCAAGTTTCGTCTTGAGCAATGTAAGGGAGCTCTCAGCTTCAGCCATGAGTTTGGTAACACGCGCGTAGCCCTTGCGAAGAGAGTTTCGCTGAGCCATCTGTTCCGCGCTTAGGGGCATTTGGCGTGCAGCATCGGCCTGTCCCGGATCGAGAACGCTGTCGAGAACACGTTTTAGGTCATTCTTCTTGGCACGAAGCTTGGGCAGCTCTCGCACAAGGTCCTGACATGTGTCCCATGTGTCTTGAACGTCCTGAACACGAGCATCCTCCAGCTCTGGCGCCAAATCCTCGTCGAGAATGTTATCAAGATCTTCGGCCTCGCAAAGCACCCAGTCGTCGGCGTTGTCGAGATCGTCCCTAGTCTTCATCTCATCTGATCGACGCTGCCCGTGTCCACTAACGAAGGCCCGCAGCGCTCGAGCGTTGATACCCAGGGTCAGCAGCATACCATTCATGTCGCGATATAATGCTTCGACCTGAGCAGCGACCGTAGAGGCATGAGCATCCGCGGTGACACTAAGGTAAGCGTTGAACTCGCCGAGGTCCAGGGTAGGCTCGATCGGGCGGTCCAACTCTGCTTGAACGTGCTCGTACTCGTCATCTTCCAGATTCTGCTCTTCTTGTTCCGCCTGTCTCTTCAAAGCCTCTCTCTGAAGAGCAACATTGGGGTCATCTCTCGGCGGAATACGGCTGCTCACACTCTTGCTATATGTTGAAGGCTGAGGTCGTACAACACCGCTCGGGGCACTCACAGAGCGCGATCCTTCACCTGGGAACATTTTTGGCGGCAAGGCAGTCCGAACAGGACTAGGCGAGCGTGGGCTTGTAACCTCTGGCTTGTGAAGAACAGGCGCAGTTCCACCCCACATCGATGAGCGAGGCGGCTGCGCAACATCCGGGCGGGATACCAGGGAGAACGTGCTGCCTCCCATGCCACCAAATGAGCTCTGAGGCGTCTGACCTGGAGTTTGACCTGCCCCTGCAGAGTGCGGGCTCAAGTCCTTGGCAATATCGATGCCACTACCCTCGCTTTCGCCTTCTTGCTCTCGCTCCTCTGAGTCGTGCTCTGGATCTTCATCCTCATTCTCGCCGTCTTCGCCGTCGCTGTCAAGTTCATCCGATAAATCGTCATTGGAGTCCTCGGGGATCGATTGAGCAGCGGGCGTGTCAAAGAAGGATGACCTGGGTTCAGTTTTTGGTCGCGTGAAATCTGGAGGCAAAGGTGCTTCCTCCGGTGTAGGAGCGTCTTCTTTAGGAAGTGGAGGAGGCGGCATCTCGGTTTCAGGCTTTTTGCCCTTGGGGGCAACGAAATCTGGTGGCAAGGGAGCATCTTCGACTTGTTCGCTGGGTTTCTGGGTGTCTTCTGTAGTTTTAGCGGACACTATAGAAGATGAAGATGATTCTCCAAATGGGTAAGCGCTCTTACTCGTTGCGTCTGGTGGCAATGGAGGATCAGCGCTAGATTCTGCAGCACTGGGCTTGAACAGACCAGGCTTGTCGTTGCTGCCACCAAAACGTGGGCCAAAGGGGCTCGGGCTAGCTTTCGTCTTGCCGTCGGCCTGCGCGAATGGGTTGTCTTTTGGCACCTGAGACTGAGCAAAAGGGTGAACCTTTGGCGCCGCACTTGGAGGCTCCACAGAATCAAACACGTTGCTGGTCGTCGTCGGCTTATCAAAGGGATTGGCCTTGCCTGATGAAAAGGGGTTCGATGAGGCTGATGTAGAAGACGGCGTAGATCCCTGAGGTGAATCGAAGATAGACTTGGGTTTCTCATGCTCGACGGGTGTCTCGCCATCCATATTCTCGTCCTTCGACTCACTTGGCTCCTCAACTGATTTGGAACCGGCGCCATCTAGTGAGAGCCCAAAACCACCCAGACTCAAGCCTCCTTTACCACTTGGCTTCTCATTGTCATCGGCACTAGAAGGATCCGCTTTGAATGTTGTACCGAGAACAAAAGGCGATGCGCCGAAAGCAGAGCCTTGCTTAGCCGTGCTGCCTGGCGCCGAAAATACACTGCCACTGTTTGCAGAGCCCTGTTGCGATCCAAATGCCCCAGAGCCAGATGTATTTCCAAAGGCACTTGGTTTGCCACCTCCACCGAAAGCACTCTGAGCGCCAGATGCAGTTCCAAAGGGACTGGACGAGGCTGGCTTTGCGAAGATGCTATCGCCGCTCTTGTTGCCGCTCAAACCAGCGAAGCCGCTCTGTCCCGCGAGCCCTGCAAACCCACTCCCAGTTGCGAGCGCAGCAGGAGCTGCGCCGCTCCCAAAAACTTTGCCGCCCGTTGGTGCTCCGGCAGCTGGGGCGGTAGGACTCGAGAAACCGTGTGAGCCAAAGGCCGGTGCTGCACCTGCCGCACCTGTAGCCCACGGAGAGACTTTAGCCCCAAGTCCGCCAAGCTGACCGAACCCCGTTGAAGATGGCTTCGCTCCGAGAGCGGACGTAGATCCGAAGGCTGGTGTGCCAAATGGCGAGCCTGATGCAGCCGCTACAGGGGCTCCAAAGGGATTTGCTGGAGCTGGCGAGGGCTTTGCGAATGCTGGAGGACCACCAAACGGAGAGTTGCTGGGCAGTGACGCAAAACTTGAGTTGGGAGGCGCAGGTGCAGCGGATTGTGTTGCCGCTTCGTTCTGAATTGCTGCAATTCCGGGATATGTCTCCCCTGCACGAACGGCATCGTAGTACACGAGCCACCAAGCGCTTAGAACGCCCTGATTGCTCAAAGCCCAAGCTCCAGGGAGAGGACCCGGCGAAAACTCGATCTCTTCATCATCCGCAACAGGCTTGTACACCTTGTCTTTGCTGGACAAGTCTAAAGCAAATCCAATTGGGGTCGTGCCATTGTAATCCTCGTCAGTGGGCAACTGTGCTCGTCGAGAGTCGTCCGTAAACTCTGTCGTTGTAAAGACGTTGGTGACTTCTTCCGGCGCGAAGTCGTTGGTAGCCAGTGTAGATTTGGCTTTCGTCAGTAGACCAAGTCCATCTGCCACGGAGGACGTGACGATCAGAAGCTCCTGAATGGCTGGCGGGTATTCTCGAAGACGAAGAATGGTGTGATGGGGCGGCAAGTCGTTCCCAAAGGGCGAAACTGGATCCTCTTGAAGCTTGCGGTATTCGAATGACGGTGCTTGTTTTGCGGGTGCGCTTCGAGTAATGACAAAATATTTGGAGATGGTGACATCCGTGGCATCATTGTAGATAGCGAGGAAGACGTGATTCTCGAGCCACGAAATGGAGGCCACTTGGCAATTGCCAAGTGAGTTTGGCTTTGGGATGGCTGCTTTCTCTGTACCGTCTGGCGTCATTTGTATGATGCTGCCATCAGCAAGTCCGGCAACCAGCTGCTTGCCCTTCGTGCTCCAGCCGACGGAAGTCACCTCAGCTCGGAGTACTGGCCCGTTGCTACCGTGGATGAGTTTCTTGTCTTTGAAGTTTGCCATCAACAGGTTTCCGTTGGTGGTGACCACAGCGCAATATTCTGCGAGCTCTGGCATAGGATTTGGGACAAGAGTCTTGATGCTCTCACCACTTGTTCCAATCTCGAATACTGACTGTGCGCCCCCTGAGAGTAGCGTTTGCGTCTCGTAAACCGCAAGACCACCACCCTGCTCGGCGGACATAATCAAGTATTGCTCGTCGGGCGTGAAAGCTAAATGTGAGACCCTCATGGACATGGCAATCCTGACAGAACCCTCGAAGGGCCTAACTTCGGATTCGCCATTCTTGGGGCTTTGGAACGCTGTGCGTACAGCGTCTGTCAGAGAAATAATGATAGCATCTGGGCCAGCTGCAGCGACGATCGCCTTGCGCGACGCGATAGCAAGGAGTGAGGCTGTTGGGACGGGCGGCGATGACCATTTGGGCGTCAGTTGGACTTTCGCGTCACCTGCAAGAGCAAGGAAGCCGAGACGCTAGAAGAAGACGAAGAGGTCAGCATATTGCTCTAACGACGGTGGAAGCCCGAATTCGCGTTCACCTCCGTCTGAATGATTGGGAGTTCTTCACCCTCCATGGTCGTGGTCGTGGTGATCCCGGTTGCTTGGACCGGCGTTCCAGGCACCAGAATACGGTTGTCGCGTTAGTTCCCAAGCATTAGCGGCGCTGGAGTGTGCTCGTAAATCAATCGACGTTGTTCAGTTATTCGTATGAGCAAGATAGCTTCAATGGAAGGATCGTTGTTGTCGTTGCGAGGTACGTAAAGACCTTACAATGTCAAAGAAATCGAGGCTGTTAAATGTTCAGTTTAGAAAGTCGCGAGTTGGAAACCCTGTTGATTTCTGGGGAAGCTTTGACGACAACGCGCTAAAAGCCTTGGGTGACAGGGATCACCTATCAGCGGAGGGAAGGCAGCTTCGGCGTCGTCACTTGCCTGCCTGAGCTCCGAACCCCCAACCTCAGTCAGCCAAACAGTCAAACCGCCAAACCACCAGCACCAACAACTTCAACGCGCAACATCCTCGAAGATCATTCTCACCTCGTCAGTGCCCGACATAGAGAGTGAAGTGACTGCCTGCCAACCTCAACTCCGACCTCTCCTCCAAACATAACCAAAATGCCCGGTTTCGACTTCTCAAACTACAACCGCAACGCTGCGCTGCACGCGCGTGGCGTCCCTTTGCCTAAGGCTACCAGCACAGGAACCACCATCGTGGGATGCATATTTGATGGAGGTGTAGTGGTACGTCTCACTCACACCTGACTGCTCTTTCCGCTCATGGTTTTGGTATCAATGCGCGATACCGTTGCCCCGTCCGCTCTTTAGCCCGACCATTCAAATCGAGGCCTTCGAAGCTGAACCTCAATCTTCCACCATAGATCGCAGCCGATACACGTGCCACGTCGGGCCCCATCGTCGCCGACAAAAACTGCGAGAAGCTGCACTACATCGCTCCTCAAATTTGGTGCGCCGGCGCCGGTACCGCTGCCGACACTGAGTTCACGACCTCGCTCATCTCCTCCAACCTGGAACTGCACTCTCTCTCTACAGGCCGCAAGCCGCGCGTCGTCACTTGCATGACCCTGTTGAAGCAGCACTTGTTCCGATACCAGGGTCACATTGGCGCGTACCTGGTTGTAGCAGGTGTCGACCCCACCGGCACCCACCTGTTCACGGTCCACGCCCACGGCAGCACTGACAAGCTGCCCTACGTGACCATGGGCTCTGGCTCGCTGGCTGCCATGAGTGTTTTCGAGACGAGCTGGAAGGCGAGTCTGACAAGAGAGGAGGCGATGGAGCTTTGTAGCCAGGCTATCCAGGCCGGGATCTTCAACGATCTGGGTTCAGGAAGCAACGTGGATGTGGCGGTCATCACGGCAGACAAAACCACGCTTCACAGAGGCTACGTCAAGCCAAACGAGAGGAGCCAGAAGCTCAAGAGCTACAGGTTCCCCAAGGGCACCACGGCGGTGCTGAACGAGAAGATCATCAGGAAGGATCACATCACCAAGTACGTTAGTGTACACGAGCTGCCGGCCGAGGGCGACCAAATGGAGGTCGACACATAGAGAAGATTATTCGGAAACAGGGGACGAACGGGTAGACTAGATGGCCAGAAGCAGGTCAAGCGGGACCTGAAGGCATTTCCCACAAAACCTTGTACAACACGTTTAACGATGAAATAGAGCATTGCCATTTTGATGACTTTCACGAAGCAGACCAGACTCTCGAAAGTGAGCTCGGCCCACTAACTAGACCAGTCCTAACCACTCATGATTACAAGAGTGGGCGTCGGCAACCAATGCGGGCCAGCAGCATACTTCGAGAGCCTTGGAGCCTGTTTAGTCAACCCAAATTTCTGAGCCTCGCACTTGTTCAAGCGACCCATGATAGCGCCAACGCCTTTGCACAATCGATAAATCCCTTGACGAGAGACTCGAGGTTGTATCATGGAGACTATTTGCAACGAACAGGCTAAGCTTTGAGAACCGCGGAGACTCGCCAGCCAAGTCAACGGCGACCTTGCGGCCTTGGACATCGCACGCTCTAGAGCTCGTGACACCATCACTATGAAAATTACCTCGATGTTCGTCACAGTCTGATCTGCTATCTATGGCCTGCGAGGTATACAAGTAGGAAGAGAACTGCTGTTGAAGAATTCTCAACTTGTGATTTATTTTTGACTCAACTTACGAATTGTGTTTTGCGCTGCCCATGCAGTGCTACGACCTTCATTCACACTAAGATAGTTCTTTCAGCAGAGACCACATGGAGTCATACAAGACTGCACACCGAATCTTCAGCTCTCTTGTACTCTCACTAAATAGGCATCGCTGCTTTCCTCAATGGGCGCAAATGGTGGCCCTACGCCTCGCCTTTAGTGGCGGCCAGCCTTGTTGTGCGCCTTGATGATCGTCATGGCATCGTGGATCGAGTATTGATACTTATACCATCTTCATGCTTTGTAGTGCTCTTGTAGATGCGCAGCAATCGTCGCCCGCAGCTGAACCTTCTACATGCCACTGCACAAGATCGTGCATTCTGCAGCGCGGTTCGTCGACATCTCTGACTCAATGATGTCGAATTCCATAGCTGCAAGCTGCGACACACCTCTCCGGATCCTATATGGGCAGTGCTCGGTTGCGAGACGTCTAGACGTCCACGCCACAAGAATCCATGCAGAATTCAGGAGTTGCAGCAGTCATCCTTCGAGTTTGTATAACTCGACCATGGTTGCGCTCTCTCGGCGTGCTTGTTCAGCCGATAAAGTAAAGTTGAAATATATCAAAAGGTAAGACGCCGCGCCAGTCCACACTTCTATATAAGTGCTTCTACCGCAATGCTCGCTGGTGTAGAAACGCTTGATTTGTCGCTTGTCCGAGTCTCCTCATTGTCAACTTTCTTGCAATATACAACAAACAATTACTAACATCGACCATACGATTGCTCATGTCTCGCCTTATTTCTGGTGGGCTGTTTCAGCTCCTTCTCACTATCTTTCTCTACCTCCCTAGCCCGGTAGTTTCGACCTGCTACTACCCTGATGGAACCATCGAACCGTATGCCGTTCCATGTTCATTCACAGGTGACTCGCAGTGCTGCGCTACTACAGCGAGCATATGTCTCTCGAACGGCTATTGTCTGGACTTCTTCCAGCCCTCTGCTCTATCGAGAGGCTCTTGCACCGATCGCGATTGGGGTCCAGGATGTCCACAGACTTGCCTTTCTAGTTTGTTCCCTTCCAATCACTCCAGACCGAGGAGCAGACAATGCGTTACGATTACTTGTTTGCTAACGTCTTCACAAAGTGCGATCGACAGGTCTACGCTTGGATCCCTGGCGTCCGACTAGCACAGAGTCTCTATATTGCTGCGGTGACGCCAGGCCTCTGATAACCAACAGTTCCGCGGCGTGTGTGGATGGCAACGAGCCTTTTGCCCTGCGCAGTTGTACTCCGCTGGTCGGCTTCGCTGCACTTGCTACGCTCGAGGTCACCAATAACACCTCGAGAGGGTCAACGAGCAGCAAAGCGACTCTTGGTGTTGCTGTGGGCCTGTGTCTTGGCCTGGGGCTCATGGCTGTGTGTCTTCTGCTGTGGGCGGTGCTCGGAAGGCGGCGAAGAATGCAGTTGCAACGAGAATGGGCGGCGGCTGCAGATCGATCCAAGCAGACGAGTATTCGCGCATCAATCCATCACCAAGGTGGAGAGTCTACGTTTGCCATGCGGGCGAAGTGAGTCGATGCGAGGACAATGGGAGCCACTAGTTCCGGAAATGCCAGGCTATCGGCCTCCTGCTGCTGAGATAGATGGAGTGGAAATGAGATAAGATTTGGCACTGGAAGGTTGATCTTTCTTTCCGGTAGTCTAAATATGCAGAACGGCTGGTCTTGCAGCTAAGCCAGCCTTGTCTCGCCGTGCCGTGCAGTGCCGTGTCCCACAAGGCTGACTCCAGAAGCGCATGCACGATCGGGTGAGTATTGGCCAAATTGCGCTTCTACATGCAGCCCCCCCAAACATGCATGGGGTAGGTGCAAGCTCATTTGATCACGGTCCATGCTAAGTGGACCAACCCTACGGCATGGAGCAGCGATGCATCAACTTCACTCATAAAAGCTCAAGGCTGTTGGTTCACGAACACCTCTGTCTGTGTGCCTGTCTTAGATCCCACATGTCTCTCTCCCTTTCCCTTGCCCAGAATCAAGGAATCGACAACCATTTTGTCCTACGCCTCGCGTCAACACCAATCCCATAATGAAAATCAATGAAAGTGCTACCATGTCCCAGACCGCAATATAAAGGAATTTGACCCCCGAGACGCCTATTCGCCCTTCCAGGTCGATGACTTGGACCCTTCTCTTGAGAAAGTTGTGGTCCTCTCTCCACCGAAACTGATTATCGCGCAAGACATGTGAACGTTCGCGGTGATAAACCTTAATTAAGTTGACGAGAAGCAGGTTCATAGCTTTGACGAACAGCTCTAACGGGCCCGTGCCGCTGATCTATCGTCTCCCTTTGATCTCTGAAAACATCACGAACAACCTGGTCTTACAGGCTGATGATATCGCAGCTCAGAAAGACATTTTCAGTGCCTCGCTGATACTCGCTTGACTCCCATGCGCCTTCGTGCACTCAAAAGTGTTTGCTATCCGGCAAGCCCCGTGAAGTATAGACTCGCCACGATCAGTGCCATGAACTGTAAAGCTCAGAGCTATTCGCTCTGCTGCGGGCGACCGTCGACCACTCTTTCTCGGAGGCTAATAAGCTCGTTCTCCAACCAGCCAATCTTCGTGTCTCGTTGGGCCAATGTGTTTTCCAACGACGCAAGGCGCGCATCTCGTGCGTTGGAAATATTCTCCATGTGTACGAGTCGGTCGCTGAGTTCCTTTTGATTCTGCTCCAGCTGCTGGATGTACGACCATACACCCTGATCACCCTGCGCGAACAAGTTGCTTGCCGAGTCGCCGCTGTTGGCGTGGCTACCGGGGCCACTTGCATTCCGCGCCTGCACCGCGGGATTTGCTGCTGGACCTGGGGCACCATGACCTTGAAGAGCATTAGCGTTTTGCTGCAAATGATCAGGGGTCTCATGAGAGGGAGGGCGTAAAGTACCATGTGGCGGAGGTAGTGTTGGCAGTGTTGGCACGTCCCGGTCGGAAGGGCGCCGAGTGTACTGCGGTTGCGGCGGTGGCGGCGGTTGATATGGACCAGCCTGGCTTGGGGAGCGTTGTCTCGTCTGATCATGAATCGCAGGACTCAATGGCTTTGGACTTTCGGTGATGCCTTGAAGATGCAACAGTGAGCTTCTGTTGTGGTTGGACGACATTGTAGAATCGTAGGAACTGAAATTGGGTGTTTGGAAGGGGTCGGAGGGAAGCCCACCGGCAATATTATTGGCCAGACTCGATGATGCAGTGGTGCTACTGCCGCGCTCGATATGTGGCGGGTACAGAACGGCAGGCGCGCCAGGCCGCGACGCCGGCGGATAGCTGCGAGAATTCGGCGTCAGACTCTCGGCGTGGCTGCCAACGTGATGCGCCTTGATTGCTGGCAGACTCAGTCTGCGACGCTCCTCTTCTGTCATGCCCATGTCTCCGTTGCCGTCGTAAACGACACCAGACATGACCGAGTCATCGCCCTCATTCCGAGATGCTTCGTCGTAATCGCCTCCATCGTAGCTACCCATTGAGGCACGACGACCGGCACACCCACCGGAGCCTTTGTTGTGACGGGCGAGCGCATCTCCCCGGGCAAATTTGCGACCGCATTTTGGACACTCGTGGTTCTTCTCGCCTGTATGAAGCTTTCCGTGACGTTTGAGGTCGTGGAGTCGCCTGAATCTCAACTTGCACTCTTGACACAGGTATGGTTTTTCTTGACTGTGAGTAAGCAAATGGCTCTTCAAGTTGTGGTGCCTCGTGAATTCCGTATCGCAATATGGGCACTTGTGCTTCTTTGACGAGCTCGGCGTGTGTTCTCCGTTGCGTGGAAGGCTCGAATGTCGGAGAGGCGACACGGAGGCTGGTGTGCCATTGCCTGGAGCTAATATGCCAGGGTACGAAAAAGAAGTGGCCGCCTTGTCCTGCATCTGCGCATCGGGCCGCGAAGCGTAGCTCTGGCGGTCGTCGCGCGGGTCAACCTCCATTGGACCTGGGCTATTCATCACAGCCTGAAGTTCTGCAGGACCGGCGGCACTCGAAGCACTCCGTGGGGGGCTGATGTCGGTCCGCGCATCGGAGACGTTCGGTTGTGGAATGGTGACTGGATGCAGAGCCTTGGTGGCCTCGGCGGCGAGTGCGCCGATTTCCTCCATATTAGAGGGCGCGTCCTGAGGACGGCTCACAGCGAGCGGTTCGGGCGACATTAGGTCATTCAAGGCCTTGCGGGTGGGATTCTCGCTGACTCCTGGCGGGTTCCTCCTCTCCTCCTCTTCCTTACGACGGCGCTCTTCCAATAGCGCAGCAGCACCAGTGAGCTGGAGTGGTGAAGACAATTGCGCAGTCAAGCTGAGGCGGGCAACTTTGGTCGGAGAATAGTCGCGGGTATAATGGGTGTGATTTGAGACCGGAGAGGACGGAGACCTCGGACTGTCTTGATGGGGCCTTTTGTTGGAAGGCGCTGGTGCTGAGTCCGGGTTGATTTCTGCGGGAGAAGAGGTTCGAGGCAATAGGGCTGAGGAGGCGGGCGGTGGAGTAGCGGTCGTCGCGACGGGAGCGTCGTCCAGTGCCATGAAGAAAGACTGGCGGTGGAAGGTGCGGCAATTGACAGCGGTGGACGTTTCTACAGAACCGAGGGCTCGTGGAGGTGATAGTCGTCGCGGCGCGCGTGCGAGCGAAATTGAACTATCGCGGGTCGCGCATTCTAGAGTGACGACGGAATGACTGTGGCGCTGCTGAGGCGCGAGCTCAAGCGCTGGCTTTCGGTTTTGTCTAGCGCTCGGACTCCAGTTGTATTCACAGCATATGTGGCGGATGCACAAGTACGGTCGGTCTTCTGTACCCAGTCGCTGTATCAGAGTTTTTCATGTCGCTTGGTGACTTGCTTGAGTAAGAAATAGAGGTATATAGAAGGAGGAGAGGGAAGCAATGGTCTCGCGGTACTGAGAGGTCGTATTTTGGTGACGTGAGTTGAATATTTTCTGTATGGAGGGGAATGGAACGGGGCCAAAGTTCCCAATGTTGTCCTGGGGCATGGGCTTGGGGGGAGGGGTACGGGGGTGTATGACGGTGCGGCGATGGCAGCTGGGGGAACGGGGACCTGGACTGCCAAGACAGAGCAATCAAGGATTCCTCCCTCCCGAGGCCTTTTCCGATCACCTAAGGTTTCTGTTGCTATAACTACGCCGGCGGGTCATTCGACTTCGCAACTGGCAGAGAAGCAGAAAGGTGATCTTGAAAGGGGCAGTGAATGATCGACGGCAAGCAAGGCAACAATACGATGCTCGACGGCAGGGAGCTGGTGACAGGTGGATGTGAAATGAATGAGTAAGTAACTAGGTAGGTAGGTACCTTGGTACTCTGTACCTGTTAGGGTAAGGCTGTCGAGCCCCCTGTGGCCAACGACATGGAAACGGCATTCGCCCAACCCCAAGCCCATGGATTCAGTAGTTGGACAAAGGCTTCGCGGTAATATCGCACCAACTCTGGAATAATAGTATGATGGTACTCCTGGAATGACGGAATAACCACCTTAACGATAATTGCATTGAGTCTACTAGCCCCCGGCCCTATTATGAGTGGCTGAGTGGTCAGTCTGATTGTGTCCAAATAGACGTATCCGGTTTTCGCATTGAGTTTCCCAGGGTGCTTGTGGCGCAGCCTCGTGATGGTACAGGATATTGTACAATGACGGACCTCGATGTGTATTAACAATGGACACAAGGTGCCTCCGTATCCTCCTACGGATACCAAGGCACATCGCATCTTGTCGTGTACCATTTGAAATAATACAACGCCAGCGCCCAGTCTGCCGGATCCGATGAGGTCAGCGCGAAGCCCCTGGAGGCTGCCCGTGGCACGAGACATACATGGTATACACAGTAGCGCGGAGGAGATCGCCTCCACCCACACTCCCACACAATTCTTTCAGGTTAGCGTCAGCCATACCGAGGCTAGCCTGTCTTGAGCCACAGGCAGACTGTAACGTTGACAAGAATGGCAATGACTTGGACCCAATTGGGACGGAACCTAATAAGGATTGTTATCAGCAGGCGACGCAACAGGAAAGCTTACCCGATCTGTGGAAACCGCAGTGTCTCTGGTATATTGTCTTTCATTAATCGCGCGAGCGGGAAACTGACTTGCAGACAGCTCGCGCCACGCCTCGCCGTCCGCCTCACCTTGCACAAACCGCGGGCGTCTAGGGTCAGCAGCTTCGCCACGAACTGATAGCCACGCGAGTTCGCTAAATAGTATATCAGGCTCCACTTCAAACGCGATGGCGTCCGTCACGTCTTGCAAAAGTTCACAAGCCACAGCAGCCTCTGGGACACGCCTCCCATCCTATCCTAGTACTTGGCAGCAGCATCGGCCCGCAGTGTCGGACATTTCAACTCTTCAACAATCTTAGAAGCCCAGGGGTCTCCCAAGCACACAGGCAAGCTACCCAGGTAGCTATCATCTCTCACTGTGGTACTGCTAGTACCTACCCCCGGAAAAGTTCCTCTGTCCCAGTTTTGATCGCCTATTGCGAATCATTCACATGCACACGTGGTACAAGCCACCAGGATCACAGTAGCGAAAAGAGGAGCAGTATTTGGCTCGAGTGGCTGCGTGCGACCCCATCGTATGGGCACTGCCACCAGCTGTTCGATGGTCTCAGCTGTCAGCCATGATCACCATGGCGTCCCCACCAAGCAAGACAACTAGTAGCTGTCAGACACAATCTTGATTACGGGACTTTCTATTGACTGTATCTGCACAAATTCAATAGTACCGCCTACGTCTTTGCCCATCTAGACCCTGAGAACCTTTGGAAGGGCTGCGATCTTGTGCAGACGGCGGGACTCTCTTTGCCAAACATCGACAGACACTAGTTGGCAACGTCATCACCTCATCCGGCTGTTTGGGTGCTATTACTATGCACGGGCTTGGCACACCCAGCCAACTTCGTTTCCGAACTGAAAACAGACTTTTTCTTTGGCAGAGCCTCCACGACGACGCATCTGTGCTTCGAGAATACGGACAATCGCTCAGACTTACGGATGGACATCGAGCATGGGCGCCAGCCTGTCTATGTCGACTGGAAATTGTTTAGAATGTCACCTTGGGATAACAATGCCACCCAGGTCTTCGAACGCTCCTACACCAGCCCGAATTGTCTCGACTAGCATGGCTGACCTGCTCCATACGCTCTCATCTGCGCCTTATTACTTTCCTATCACTGCTTCATCTCTGCCATCAGATCAACATAATACAGGCCGTTTGATTGTTTGGTCACTGCGAGCGGTCGAGTATTCGCTCGAAATTGAGCTGTTTGTTTTGACTGATGATTCACTACCCAGGGTAGATTCCGAAACCTCAATCAACACTATAGTTGACCCAGTTCATCGTATTCACAGCGAATCCCAAGACACTATCAACACCACATCCCGCCTGAAGTATATACAAACTCAATGACAAGTCCACTCTCCCAGCATCTACAGCGAGCCAATGGTAGCCAAGCTAGACAGCGCCGCGCCCTCTGTCGAGAACATAGTGTTGTACTCACACGACGAACCCAGCGCAGCATTATCCAACCACGCAGGCTCCCAGTAGAACAGCCCACTGCCGCCATCGACCGCCTCCACAACCGCCGCAATATCCTGCAACCACGTCGACTGGCCCGCCGCGGAGAAGGGAATGTCGCTCGCGTCGCTGGGGAAGTCGTACGCGGGGCTCGAGCACGATGTCGGCCAGTCGGTCTCGGCGACGATGAGCTCCTTGCCCCAGGTGCTGGCCATGTTGGTCAAAGACGTCTTGAGCGCGGCGAGCGTCGCGTCGGCCGAGTAGAAGGGGTAGTACGAGACACCCATGACATCGAAGTCAGTCTCGAGGAACGTGCCGACCGCTAGAAGACCCTCGTAGAACCATTCCTGAAGAGACCAGTCCCACCCATTGGGCAGGTGGATCATGATCTTGGGCTGGGTGGCCAGGTCGCTGTCCTTGATGCCCCATGCGGCGGAGTGCAGGAGCGCTGCGATGTTGTCGAAGCCATTGTCGTCGTAGTTGCCAGTCGGGAAAAGCAGGCCGTCCGAGCACTCGTTGCAAATGGCAATGATGTCGGGCGTGATGTCTGCAGCGGCGAAGGCGTTGGAAACAGCCATGGTGTAGTTGTAGAGCTCGTCTACAGACAGAGTCAGTCTCACACATCTCCAATTTCTTTCACTTCAAATCCAGGTTAAACGCACAAGCAAGGTCATCAACAGCCGTAGGCCACCCGCTCGGAATCGCCTGGTTGCCCGCATCCGCCCACGTGTCACTCAAGTGCAAGTCCAAGTACACGCCCATGCCCGCGGCCTTGGCCCGCTTCGCGAGCGCCACGTTGTAGTCGAGGTCATAGTTGCCGTCGCTAGGGGTAACCCACACGCGCTGACGCACGGTGGTGACGCCCGAGTCGGCGAGGATGGTCTCGAGGACATCGGTCGAGCCCGAGGCGCTGCTGTAGGACACGCCGGCGTCTTCCTCAACGGTGACCGAGGACCAGTCGACGCCCTTGTAGGTCAGCGCCGCGGAGGCGAGCGAAGCACCCGCGAGGGCGGGAAGGAGGGTGTTGGTGAGCATGTTCGTATGGGATGCCAGTGGCTCTGTATGTATGTATAATAATCGTATCTTACAGCAGTGAAGTCGAATGTGAGGAAAAAGAACGTCAGACCAGCCGAAGCAAAGCAAACTATCACGCTACACCAGGAAACGAATGAATGTACAGAAGAATCAAGAGCAGACACGCTCGTCTCCCTCGAAGCTGGGCTTTCGGTACATTTCTATCAGAAACTCCCCTGGCGAGGATCTAGAAGTGACCCATCATTACGGACCCTCGTCCACTTTTTCTCGGAAACAAGAAACATCTCACGCAGCCGGAAGAGGTACGCAGGTTCTGTCGCTGCCCCTCCTTCATCTCGGCGGCTGTTGCTGCTTGGCTGCAAAGGCGCCGTGTGGAGAGCGAGCAAGGCTGCCCGGTTCGTCAGCGACACGAATACCCCGGATCGTCGACGCGAGGAATCTTTGTTTGAAACATGAACCCCTGTCCACCCGGAGCAATATGCCTGCGACATACGCAAATTTGGGGACGACGACGTGTGCTGGCGTCGTCAGCGGAGGCACAATTTCCATCTCTGTTGGACACAGATACGGATAATCAGAGGAAAAGTACCGAGACACTTCGGTAAGGTCCGCAAAACTCTCTCCTTTCGAAATGATGCGTCGAGTTCTTCCTCCTGTCAACGAGACTGACATATGCGCCTTGGCAGATCCCTCAAGATCGACGAGGTGCGGGTGATATATATGGATACATCCTTGCGCATGCTGTCCCTTCCTCTGGATGGTTCTCCGGATTGGCCCCGAGGGACATTGCACAATGAGCTACTGTGTCCACCACGTCAAGTATATCGAGACGGAAGGATTATGTGCATTAATTGATACTTGCCGCCAACTAGTGCCGCACAGCGGGCTGACACCGTCAAAATCAACGTTCTGTACTGATGGAGCTAGTTATCGCTGCCATTCCAAAAAGACACCATGCTTTTCCTCTCTGCACGACTGACCATACCTAGGTGTCGATACCACACCTGAAGGCAGACCACAGGCCAGATCTACTCCAACCATTGCCATCAAAAGAACGTGAGTCCACCAGATCCCGTACTGCACAAACTCCAGTCCGATCTGTGCCAGTCAAATGTCAAGCGCGTCCAAGAAAACGCCACGCCACAATGCACCGCTGTCCAACCACCACCGCCATGTAACACACAAAACTCAAGCACCATCCTGTTCCTCATGTGGTGGGTACTTGATGGCATCATAGCCCTTCCAGCTTTTACAGCCAATTTGCTGGGCCACCAGCTTATGAACCATATCCCAGACCTCTCGAGTCTCAACGTCTTCTTCATCCCACATATCGCCCTTCTTCTCAGCCTCGGCCTTTTTATTCCGCGCAATCCGCCTGTTCAACTCCTCCATAATGCTCATATGCAGTCCAGCAGGCTGCCTTGTCTGACCGCCGCTGTTCGTGCCAACGTCATCCTCGGCCTCGTCCTCAGTGAAGTCACCAACGAATGAACCGCCCAACTCAAAGAATAGCACCTCCTGAGCGCACTGCGCCACCGCATGCTTCACAAACATCGCCAGCGAACCCGTTCCCCGCATAAAGCCCCAGACCACCAGCGAGCCGCCGTGCCGCAATAACACTTCCTTAAAGGCCATCACGCGCGCATCCGCCATAGCCGGGTCCGTCTCGAGAAGCCGTGCAGAGTATCGAGCATAGCCCTTACTAGCGCCCGTCGCGAGCGTCACAAGCCACGCGAGCGACAGCGACGGCAACGAGCGTATGTGAGCGATCTGTGCGCGCCGTAGCGCGGTAGTCGTGCGGTTCTGCCAGTACTTGGGATCGAGGTTGAGGGTGGGTATGATGACTCCAAGGGTTGCTTGGGCCGGAGGAGGGCTCTTCGGGAATGTGAGCTGCGTTGCAAGGTCGGCTAGTTGGTCGGCGACGCAGAAGGCGTGTTGTAGACCACCTTTGAACTTGTCCAAAGACTCTTGAGTCATGTTGAGAATCTCTGGCTCGCAGGTGAGGAGAAATGCACCCCTATTCAAGAGAGAATCGCACCGATGGGCACGGCGATCTAGTTCCTGGATAGTGGCAAAAGAATTTCGTACCGGAATGGTGCAGCGCTGTTCGTCTTCGGAGCTGAGGATCAGCCCCTTCGATGGCTTGTGTGAGGCACATATCTTGGCTTGAGCAATGGAATGCTCGTAGTCTGTGACGAGGCTGTGGATATCCTGAAAATGAGCCGGTTAGCGCTGTGTCAACGGTGTGTGGTCTGTGACCTGGCTCGCTTACTTTGGAGGTCTGGGTGAGCGTGGACAATGTTTCCAAGTCGCAATGCCCAGCAATGTTAAGAATGGTCTCCTTGCTGACTCGGTATTTGTGGAATGACATGGTGGACAAAGGGAAGAAGGAATACACAGTATCGATGAAAGGATTGTCAACAATGGATCGATATCCAGCCTCCAAGAAGAACGAAGCAGGCGGTGTCAGTAGATGATGGGCGTGTTATCAAGAGAGTGAAGCACAAAACACTCGCTGCATGTTGTGTGTGTATGTGTGTGATCCTTATTAGTGTGTGAGTTGGACTTGCCGGGCGGGAGTGGACAATGAACCTTGATGGCCTCCGGTAGCTCCTTCAGTACTGCTGTGACGCAGCCCCGACCGCGACTAATGGTCACGCCTTGTCCTGACGAGCTCGGTCCGAATCACGAATACCTCGATGAGAACCCAAATGCCCAACCCGAATCCACCTGTTCTGCAGTCACTGGTAGCCTGATAGCCACATGTCGTGGCACAATTGATAAAATCGCAGTTGGACTTTGCTGTGACTAGTTTCCCTATCTCCAGGTATGTTCAGTCCTCAACAGAGTAATTGTGTGTGATTTGGATATTATTTGATTGTCGAGTGGGTGATATAGTCATATGCAGTATTTCACACACATGTAAGCGTGACTGAAGGCATTGCAGACATGCCCATGCCAGTGAAGCCCATCAGCCATTGTTATGATGTCTCCTTGCCGACGACTAGGCAATGTGGTATAGGAGCGGAAGAGGTTGACCTAGTCGCAAAAGACGCCAGGTAAATAGTCTCAACTGCCAGAATATCAGATGGGATCTAACCATTTGATGTACCAGTGTTGGTAGAGTCGTAGCAAGACTAATGTATCAGCGCGACATAACGCCGGTCCGATGCGCAAAGACTCAAATGTTGAGTTGTTCTGTTGTCCAGAAGGGCATCTATGGCCCTCATTGGTGATGAGGTCATCATAGGAGTCTCGTACGATAAGGTCTGTCTGCCTCGGCCCGTAAGGTTCGTCGGCTTGAATGGCTGTGCCCATGAGCAAGTATACACTAGTTCAGCTGCTGAACGAAGGAGTTCTTGATCTGAATGCTCTTTCCACCCACGGAGCCGAGTGCTGAAATCTTGCTGACAAGCTCGCCCTTCTTGTCCATCGCAACAAGCTCGTCTGAGCCGCCGATAGTCTTGCCGTTGATCATGATGTTCGGGACTGTGCCCCGTCCGGTCATGTCGTGGAGTCTGTCTTGTATTTGCTTGCCCATAGGATGCGTGTCCAGCTCGACAACATACGGCTCGGGAGTGATCTTGTACTTCTCGAGGAGCAGGCCCTTGGCTCGCTTCGAGAATTGGCAGTATGTCTTGGAGAAGATGATCACTAATGGCACTGTCAGCATTCCGCAGACCTATGGCCTGGATATTGAAACTTACCAGGAGACCTCTTGAGAATGTCGTTCAAGGTCGTCTCAACTTTGTGGTCTTCCTCCGTCTCTATCTTGTCGCCTGTCTCCGGGACGTCCTTGCCGCCTTTTCCGCCCTGCCCGCCGGCGGAGCTCCCAACCCCGATGACCTGCTTCGGGGCTTCAGGTCTCAGCACTTTGGCATTTGCCGAGTCCTTGGCCTTGATCTCAGCAGCCTTGAGACGCTCCCGCATCTCCCTCGACAGACGCGCGTCGTCCTCCTTGTCACTCGCGTCCGTATTGCTGGTGTCGAGCACCTTCTGATTTCCTGCGCCGCTATGCGCCCTGTCCAGCCCCTCCTTGGTTCGATGTATGAATTCGCCAAACGCCGAGCTGTCGAGGTCGTCGCTCGCTCGGATTTGCGTTGTGTACACGAGGGTCATGACCACGATGGCCAGAGTTCCCAACAGGAGCAGCCGCAGCCGCCGCGCGGAAGGCATGGTAGGTAGGTGTCGAGAGCAGCTCGGAAGATGCGCGCAGGCGCCAATTGGGTCAGGTCGCCGTAGGACAGTCGTTTGCTGAGGCGACACAAAGTCGACGGGAAAGGGTCAATGTCGTCGTGCCGACAGGTTTGCGCGAGGTTGTCGGTTCGCTTGGTGGCACATGCGGCACAGCGGGAGAAGAGAGCGAAGGCGAAAGTGGTGGTTGACTGCTACGTACACTGGCTTGCCCTGCTTGCTTGGGGACA
This sequence comes from Plenodomus libanotidis, assembly GCA_022609195.1. Lineage (NCBI taxonomy): Eukaryota > Fungi > Ascomycota > Dothideomycetes > Pleosporales > Leptosphaeriaceae > Plenodomus > Plenodomus libanotidis. Next base: position 391,357 of record JAGKQA010000003.1, read on the forward strand.
CGCTCGGGCAGATCGACAAGAAGGAAGCCAGCCTTATGACTTCTCGGATAATGTTGGTCTAGGATTTGCCTCGAGAGTTTTCACTTGGCAGGAAGAGATTGGTTGCCCAGAGAACTTCGGTCTGGAAATGTGGTCCAGCCAAGGGAAGAATTGACGTAGGGCTGGGAGTGAAGTCTGCTTGGAAAGAAAAGAGAACAAATGAATAGGTTGCATTGATGCTGCAAGAAGCTTAGAGCTGAAGGTAGCCATGCAGCCGCCATGGTTTGGGCTTGACTCCTCTGAACGGGACATGACGATGCAGGGGACTTGCAGCACAGGGGTTTTAGCGCTCGGATGTGGGGCCGTCTGTAGACAGCCAGGGCATTGCAGGCATGGCCATCACATTTAGTCCTCACTCTGCTTCAGACATTGCCATGCGAATGCAATTGATGAACAGCATGACACAGTCAATTGGTATTAGGTACAAAATATCCAACTAGATGTTCCACCGTACCATGCCATTGCTGTGACGTGGCAGTTGAGTACCTCGTGAATCAAAAACAGCAGCATGCTGTCACAAGGTGATCAAAGCTGACGAGTCGTCAGTGACGACGCCTGGCGAGTTTGCTCCACCATTGCTTGGCAGACTAGCTGTCTAGACCTCACCCAAATGAGAACTCCAACAGCTCGAGTGAGTACGATCTGGGTGGTTGAGCTATGAGAAGCGTTGCCTGTTTACTCATGGTTTCAGGGAGATGAAAATCATTCTGATTGGAATTCCCAGTATCAATGATCTGCCTGATCAACCGTGGTCCTCCTGTGCGATTGCCTGGCTTCACCCGCAGCTGCTCACATCGAAACTCTCACCCGTCCGTCTACTTGGCATTTGACTTCGTGCCGTTGTCAGCCTGTGCAGCATCTTGCTCGTCCACACTGGCAAACGACGCGACGATCTGCTTGCCCTCCTGCGCGTCAGACTCCTCCCACGGCTTCAGGCCCATCGACTGCATGAACGCGGTCCATCCGCCATAGGACTTGACCACTTTCTTTTCACCCTCTGTCAAGATGGGCTCTGTGAGCACGGTTAGCTGCGACGGCGGAGATAGAGCTCCGGCTGGTTAGGGTGGGTTGTCACGCACGGAGGGCGTCAGTAGCAGGCATCTTGGCAGATCTGTAATGTGATGCTGTGCTTTGGCGAGTGACAGAGCGTAAAGCTGTAATTGTGGAAGATACAGTGGCGTTGACGAGATGAGCTTGGTATTCATTCATATGTGGTCATGGAAATCGGCACATGCTTGCATAACATGTGTGGGGCTTGTTACTGTAGTGCTTGTGAGGTCTGAGAGGTGACAGTCTGGGCTTGGACCGTACAAAAGCAAATTCACCTTTATTTGTTGTCACATTTGTTCGTCCCGAGGTTTCTTCCCGTGCCAAAGTCTCAGTACCCAGAGATACCGACTCTTGTACAATCACAGGACTTAGTTCACAGACACGCTGACTAATGCTACCAAGCATCCATACACAACCGGCATGAAAAGTCTCGCATTGCTCCATGAATAGCTGTCTCGCCTATTCTCCTCGGGTCTCGAAGCGCACCGTTGACCACAGAGGTCTGGTCACCACACCATCTGCACATTCAGTCGAATTTATAGAAACAGGGACGCCTTTTAAGAGGCCTGGCTCTATGACTAACATCAGGTACTGCGTGTCTGTGATACTGAAAAGCGTCTTCGCATTTGCTCCAGCAGAAGATGGGCCTAAAGCCTGCTTCGGCACATATTGCACGACGCGAGACCGCCAAGGGTGATATAACGAATCAAAACCGATATTACGGTTGGCTGGCAAAACAAATATCCTCCATCCCAATCTTAGGTGCCAGCACCAGCGGTAGGTGGAAACGCTGGTATATTGCAAGCCGCCGAGGTAGCTAGTATGTAAGTAATTGATGCGAGGCTACAAAATTCGACTTTGGAAAAGAACTATTTTGGCGATCCTCTCAAGGTTTGGTGAGGTCTCGGCAGAGCATTGGGACCGGAAGTGTGGTCTTGTTCTCCAAGCTTTACTCCTTGATGTTGTTGCCCTCAAAGTGCACGGTTTCATGTCGCACAACCAGCTGACCAAGGGACATATTGGACCTTTCAACCGCGCCCTTCTCTAATTCTGCCCATTCCTACACGTTCATTAGCAATGTTCAGAGCTCTGAGTATCATCACCCGCGAAATCTGTCATGCAAGTCTGGTGCCACTCACAGGATTCGCAGTCATGCTGAAAACGTCCTCCAATTTGTGGACCCAGTATGTCATAACCAGATCATAGTCTGGGACCGACCCATTGAGCCGGTTCACCCCCTTCAGCGCTTGTCGAAGAGGCTCTCTGAAGTGCTCAGGAATGGCGGTCTACAAGCTGATTAATTCAGTGTTCTTGATCACCATGGCTGCAACGTAGGTGGTTGAGCACTTCAGACAGCGAACGGGCAGCTTCGAGTGAATAATTACCGAAGTCCACTTCACTAGACCGTAGCGCTGCATTATTGGTTTTGCTCTGATGGGATACACGTTCGTGGCCCATTCAATGAAATCTTTGAAAGATGCATCGTCTTTTTTTCACAAGCAGACCTGAAATTTGATGAGTTCGGGAAAATTGGCCTTGATGATGACGGGTTTATGGATGAGTAATGGATTCGAGAGCTTCCGAGAAGGCGCAATGGATTTCTGCAACACCTGTAGACCGGCGGTCTTTGTAGCAGCTCGGCATTGCTGTGCCACTTCGAATATCCGTTGGCGCTACTTACTTTCCTAGTGAGTACTAGTGTGTGGGAACGATATAGGTGCTTCAGAGCTGATGATACGGCAGTAACGGGCCGCTATAGATGCCTGGGTAGCGATTGGGCCTTTCATAAAACTCAGAACCTTACGCATGTAGGAACGCACGGATCTATAGAAGTCTAATAGCTATAGTGCTCTGTCAGTGGCCGAAAATGGAATGACAATAGCCTCGACTGGCTTGCCTCAGCTAGAGCTCAAACATCATGATCCCCCCCGCTCCCCCAAAACGTGCGCCGAGCTGTACACATTTCGAAGCGTTTGGAACGATTTGGTCTAGTACACCAAGGCAACGACTGCCCGACCGCCAGCATTTAATCTCCTTGGTCCGCCCGCAATGCCACAAGCTGCACTATCTGGTCCATTGCCGTCGCCTCCATGAGCTCAAAGACTGACAACTCTGCCCCAAAATCTCTACGCATCCAATTACGCAGCTCTACAGCCATGAGCGAGTCAACTCCAAACACAAGACGTTTTTACCAACATCAATCCCGTCGATTGATTTGTCTAATGCTTTTGCCAGCCTCGCTCTAAGTGCCTTGACAGCAACACTACTACGCTCCGCCGACTCGTTTGCCTGTCGAAATAACAGTTCGGTGCCTAGCTGCTGCTTCTCCTGAAGCGCCGTCGCAGCATTGTGCTCACTGACATCCCGCAGCGCCTCGAACCCTGCCCACAACGGGCAGTCCATGAAGTGCATGAAGTGTTTCACACCGCTGCCGAGGGCGTCAATGGGAGTTAAACCACCGATAAGTAGTTGGCTAGCGTCCGCAGAAAGGGATTGTCCACGCAGGGAGGGGTCGCAGTAGTGATCGAGCCGGGCAAGCAAGTCTTTCTCGTCGACGAGGCTGAGGTCACCCGTGTTTATGCGGTGATGATGGTAGACTTTTTGGCGACGATACCGATATTTGAGAACCAGCCAAGATCGAGAGACACGGACGGTGAAAGGCGTGAGGTGGAGCTACGGTAGCGGGCCAGAGCGTCTTGAAAGGAACAGCCAGCGGCGTAATTGCTCTGGCCCATGCCCGCATAGACCCCCACAAGTAAAGAGAGGAGGATGAAAAAGTCCATGTTGGCAGGGAGAAGCTGATGTAGATTCCAGCTTCCAACAACTTTGGAGTGAATCGTTGTTGACTACTGCTCGTGTGTCATATTCTCGAAGATGGCATCCTAGTCAGACTACATTTAGTACTCTATTATAATTGGTCAACATTCTGTATTTGAAAGTAACATACCTGTAGCGCCATGGCACAATTGGTACACCCTTTGATTGGGGCCAACTTAGAACAGGCAGGATCTCGCAACATGACAGCAACTGTGGCAGCTTGGAAAATGTCGCAGCACGGCGCAAAAGCCTTCATGCCATTGTTTGCAAGCTCTCATATCAATTCCACGGCTGGCTGGGTAGCTGGAACAGATCTCGATGAAACAAGGAAATTCATTGCTCCTCACTCTGTCACCCATTTGATAATGGTACGACCCAAGCCACCAAATCCGCCGGCAACCACGTAAGTGACGTTGGCATCGAAGTGCCACTTGCGCGAGAGTACCGAGAAGTTCTAACTGGATATTAATCATCAATTACATATCTCTGGGGAAACGATATTTGATCTTACCGGAATCATGTCATCAGCGTTGAGCGTAATAGCGATGCGCTCTGTATTTTCACCACTTTGGATATGTCGAAAGGCATCCTCGATCCTTGAGGCAGGATATAGGTGATTAGGCATGATACCTTTGATACTGCTAGAGACAACAAGATCCATCGCTTTTGACATTAAATTCTGAAGCAGAGCCTTCTGGTGGAGGACAACATGGTGCATGGCAACCGCAGCGAAGAATCTGTTCTTTGTGAATTCCGCCATAGGCAATGGTGAATTTGCACGAATGTCTGCTTTGCCAATCTCGACGAAACGCCCGTACGGCGCGAGGCAATCCCAGCTGGCGTCCAGTATTTTGCCTCCAAGGAAATTTAGGATGACCTGGAGGGTGTTAGTCGGAATATCTGACCAACGCAGTGACTGGTTCGGACCATAGGCCGAACTCCAAATGGCCCAGAGGGCATGAGTTGGCTCCAAACCAAGACAGACTTGATCGATGCCCAAAACATACAGCTCGATGCATTTTATGAGAATTTGTTCCGTCAGTAGACATGGAAGCAACTTTCGGTGCTTACATAAACACCTTGTTCGTTAGTCATGCGCATGATGCCGCGCACGAACGACGTGTCGTGGCTGTAGAAAATATGGTCGTAAGGAATCCCAAATTCCGTTATCAGAAGCTCACGTTTCTCGTCAGAGCCAACAGTGACAAAAATTTCGGAGCTCTGCAGCTGAGCAATTCTGATAGCCATCTGGTCTGTTGCTCCTGTGCCAGAGTGAATCAAGATTTTCTCGCCATGATCCAAACGCGCAACGTTCATTAAACTGGTATGCGGTCATGATCGAGGGGCACGTTGACGACCGCATCCTCAAGCGATGTGCCATCGAGAACTATGAAAACATGCTAACGCAAAGCTCGAGGATGAGTGCGCGTGCAGCCCGGTGTCATCATCAAAACACGATCGCCCGGGCGCAAGATTCCCCCAGTGGAAGCGGCAATAGCAGATCCGACTCGGGTCACGATGCCTACGCAGTCCATGCCCAAGTCCTCGTTGCCCATGCGTCCTAGAGCAACCATAATATCGTGAAAGCTGACGCCCCACACTCTAGCTTTGATTTCAACTTCTTCAGAACCAATGTCAGCCTGCTGGATGCTTGAATCCTGAGTGAATCGGAGGGAGTCCAGCATCCCCGGGGCTCCAACATCCACAGCAAGAGAGGGATCAGGCCACAGAGCCTCATGACGCATCTTCGGAACGCGGTGCGAGACCAGTGCTCGTTCGAGTTCGACCTCCTTCACCATACGTCCGACAGTGAGAAGGCTGTCTCGCGCGTTGAACTCGACTTCTGGTTATATGGGCCCGTTGTTCCTGGCTGGAAAACTGGAATGAAGAACTCTGAGTATGAAACTGAGCTCGCTTCTAGAAGCACACGACTCGATACTCAGCGTGACCACATGCTTTCTTGTCTCCTCATTACGAAGGGTACGGAGCAAGCCAGCTGAAACAGCGTACCTAGGTAGTGCGGACCAGAGTCGATGCCTTCGCTGATGTCCTTCGAAGAACATGCAACTCAAAGCATCTTGCGCGCGCTCTGTATATTCCTGCGAACGTCTTGAAAATACTGTTCAGTGAGTATCACAAGTTGTGGTGCACCGATCTCTAAAAGCGAGACAGTAACGTCGGCTGTGGAAGGCTCCTCGAAGACGCAGTCTCGAACATGGCCCAAATAAATGACCTGGTGCTTTGAGTACCTCTTCGACGATTTCTCTGCAAGGAATTTCTGCGTCCTTGAACCAGGATTGACCAAAATTCTAAGACAGGGTTGCTCGCCAATGTCGCCTGGTGCGATGCTCGACGCTCCATTCGTCTTTTCATCGTCTTGTAGGGTTGTGCAGATCGGCGTTGAGATTATAACACTATGCGTGTGAAGGTCGTCCTTCTGATCATCCTTAATGACAAAATCCAAGCTTAAAATCCTGAGTCTCTCAAAACCTGATCCCAGCGATCTTCTGTAGCTGAAAGAGTTGATTGACGCCATTCTTCAGTAACTTACCACCATCCTGGTAGCAATCCAAATACAGCATTGTTAAATGCAAGCTCATGCCCGACGATCTCCTAGAACATGAGGTTTGCCCCAGGCCTCAATAGTTTGCGAAGATTTGCGAGTGTCTTTTGCAGGCTCGCTGTAGCATGAAGCACATTGCACACAATAACTAATTCGAAAGTGCCGAGTGCGGCTTCAAACCCATCACCGTCCAAGCCTGGCTCTCGTTCTACATCCAGAACCTGGAATCTAAGCCCACCACTATGCTGGCCACCGAGCTTCTCCTGGGCTGCACTGAAGAAACCAGGTGATTTGTCGGTGAAGACATACTCGGTGTAGCGGGCAATGCCTGTTGCCTGCTCTAAGCCTCGCAGCATGTTCAGAATGTGGTACGTAGAAGCCCCAGTTCCGGCACCAACCTCGAGTATCCTGAGTCCAGGGATCTTATGGGATTCAGATCGAATAAAAAGCGCAGCTGACCGTCGCGTATGATCTCACTGAAAGTAAGCGAATAGTAAGCCTCGGCGGCTTTGGTCCCAAATAACAGCTGTGAAGGATGAGTGTCGCCACTGATGATTGAAGGCAGCGCGCGCGCCACGGTCGAGAACAGTCTCAGCTTCAGAAGACTAGCAGCACAATCATCCAGGATCGTTTGTAGATTAGAATCACTCAGGTTGTTAGCGGGGCTGAGACCAGGGGGCTGATGCTTGTTGTACAGCTCCGTCATGACAAGTGCATACTTGGTTAGGTGAGCAGGGCGGTAGTCGAGTCTGTTGTCCGGCTTGCCCCAGAGAGATCTGTGCACAATCTCACGCATTGCAAACTAGACCCGGGGAAAGTAGTACATTACGGAGGATTTGCCTCTGGGTCCCGTGGTCTGTCGGGCTGTGGCATGGTAGATCTTGCGAAGCTCGCTGGGTTTTAAAGCAATGAGTTGAGGCTTCCATGCAACGCCATACAGTAGGCCGTCAGAAGAATCGGACTCGTGCTGATTGGACCGCCGAACTTCTGACATAACCAGACCCCTAAGCTCACATAGAAGCGATCTATCTTCGGCCAGAGCATGAACTTTGCCATCGAAGGTTATGAGACGGCTGTCACTTCTGTGCGATACAGAGCTCAAATGCACAGAACGCGAGGCCTCGTGCCACAATTTAAACGAGATCCAGCCACTATTGAGTCTCTGAGGAACTAGCGTTGGACTTTTTGTGAGAGGATCCGCGCCTTTTGTAAATTGCGTAAAGAGCAGCTGCACAGCTGCGTCAAGGACAGCAGAATGCACGGGGCTGCCGATCCTTCCAGCTGATAATACATTGATGATCCGACCTGTAGAGGCATCTCGGCCATCCCGTCGAATATCTTCACGTAGTCGGAAATTCTGGCCAAACACAACGCCAATCTTAGCACAGTACGCATATAAGTTCTTGGTGTCTACCGTCTTCGAGCACGACAGCATGGCGAGGTCCATTTCTCGTTCAATCTGCTCCTTCCTCAGTCGAGCCTCCATTGCTCCAGCGTTAGAAACATGGGAGATGTTGCTGCTGTCGTCATCTTCATGCTCAACTTGAACAACTGTCCGAAAGCTCTCTATCCACTGGTTGTCATATCGAGAAAAGATGTGACCTGGAATCTCGAATTTTCCTTCTCGAAAGGCCTTGTTAGGCGGTGCAGCTGCGTTTACGTTTCAACAGTGTCTTCAATCGTCCCATTTACCCTCACTGGGGCAAGAAATTGAGCGCATTTGAAGCGAAAACCCGAGATCCTTCGGTTCGTTACTACGACTGTGATTTTGACGGCTTCGATGGCCATGACCAGGAGGTCGGCACCGGGACAGACAGTTTTACCGCACAGCTGGCAAACGTTGAAGTCAACTAAGTTGACATACCCACTTATGGGCCACCCCCCTTTGTGGGCCACCCCAAATAGTATACCGCTATTTCAACCACTTTATTTCAACTCAACATAACTTACTCAATTTTGATCCGTTTGACTCCAAAAATAAACACTTCTTTATCATAACCTCATGAAGTCATACACGGAAGATCAGGCTGCTGAAGCCCTCGCGGCTATTCAAAATGGCACCTCAATCCGACAGGCCTCCAAAAAGTGGGCTATTCCAAAGAGCACACTTCAATATCGAATTTCTGGCAAACTACCGTATGAAATAGCACCAGGATCGACATAAAGACTCTTGATCCATCAAGAAGATGTATTAGCCAGCTGGGTTCTTTCTTAGGCCAGTTTAGGCCTTCCACCGACCCATTAAGAGTTACAAATCTTTGCGGAAAGAGTCCTCCGGATTAAAGGGGACTCAATACAACTGGGAAAGCTTTGGGTTACCTCCTTCCTCAAGACAAATCCAAAGTTAAAGACCCAAAGAAGCTTCCGAATGGACTTAAAGAGAGTTAATGGGGCTACTACTGAAGTAATAAAGTCTTGGTTCTCCTTCCTAGCACTTCCAGAGATTTAGCAGATTAAGCCTTCGAACAGGTGGAATACGGATGAAGCTGGTCTTATTGAAGGCCAAGGGGACAACAGCCTAATTATTGGAAATGCTTGATCTAAGTTGGTTAAAAAAAAAAAAGGATTCTGGGTCTCGCCTTTGGACTTCCTTTATTGAGTGTATCTCAGCCAGTGGCAACTCTCTTCCTCCACTAGTCATTTTCAAAGACAAATTAATACAAAAATAGTGGTTTCCTGTACAAATGGACTTGTATAAAGATTGGCTATTTACAGCAACCAAAAACGCGTAGACTAGTAACTCAACGGCACTCGAATGGCTTCAAAAAGTGTTTATTCCAGGGACTCAACCAACAGACTCAACAGAGAAGCGACTACTCATCCTAGATGGCTACGGCAGTCATATTACCACAGATTATATGTTGGAATACCATTAAAACAATATGCCGTTATTATATTTACCTCCTCACACATCTCACGTCCTTCAACCTCTTGATCTTGGGGTCTTTTCTTCTCTTAAGCGGTCTCATCGAAAGAGGCTTAACCAATTAAATTAATGGGAAGAGTTAAAACTGCTGTAATAAGGGATTTCTTTGAAAACTATCGCATTTCTCGAGCAGACGGTCTTTCTACTCAAAATATCAAATCTGGGTGGAAAGCGACTGGTCTTTGGCCCGTGGCACCGAGTAAGCCACTTTTGAGTGCCTTACGATTGGAAATTAATATCAAACGGACTCAAAATTGCACTCTCAAGACTCCAGGAGAGATCAAAAAGGCTAAATTTATACTACTAAAGCTTTTAAATATATAACAAACGATCTGGTCAACGCCACAGAAGTCTCGAGATCTGAGAGATCAAATCGACTTATTCAACAAGGACGGCTTGGCCCATCAAAGGTCACGAAATCTCTTTAGAAAGGTTACAAAAGAATTTGAAGAGAAGGATCTATTATTATCACAAGCCCTAAAGAGGATTGAGGTGTTGGAAGCCAAAGTTGTGACTGGTCCGCCATAAAAGAGACGGAAGGTTGACTTGAGTCCGAGTTCCAAGTTCGCTACCATTGATGACATAATGCGGACTCAACACGAGGCTTTAGGGGCTGTATATAGTGTTATTGAAGAGAGCGAAGCTGAAAGTCTAGACGCTGTGGAAGACTGTATTACAGTCGATTAATTAAGTGAGTTATGTGTTGTTGAAATAAAGTGGTGAGAAAAGCGATATAATATTTGGGGTGGCCAACAAAGGGGGGTGGCCCATAAGTGGGTATGTCAACTTATTGGAAATATAGATAAATTATTGCAGCGCTTCAAAGAATCGAAGCAAGAGTCGACGACTCGCTTACAATGTGGTCTGCCAGCCAGTGATTTGTCTCTGTGCACAAGTGATTGCTCCGTCGAGGCTGAAGTGCGTTGAAGTCAACGGCCCATTCTCCTAGCAGATACCCATCTGTTCTTGGCCTGAGCCTGAAGTTCTTGCTCAATCGCGACTCATGCCAGTAGAGGCAAGTACTGTCAAGGGGATATGATGGGCAGTCCACCAAAAAGGGCAACTTGTCTTGGGCGGTTTGAAGCTTTCCCGCGGTCGGAGAAACGGGATACCCAAGTGAGAACATAGAACCTAGCAATGGTGATGCTGCTATCGTTGAGCACTTAGAGCTGTCCAGGACGCAGTGGTATCGCAGCCGGGACGGTGGGACTTGGACAGTTGACCAAATTATGTCCCTAATCGGCCTCCGCGGCGCAGCATGTGGACCGATTTCGACGATGTTGATGGAATTTTTTAGACTTGAGGATGAAGACCCCACGTCACTCCCGAGAGTAATAAGGCGCTCTACGGCGGGGTCCATGCATTGAGACGACGTGTCCACCTTCAGACGTACGAGAATTATCAGAAATATGGTATATACCATCCCTCTAATTTGTAGGTTACCTAGGTAGTCTCTGAGCAAGGTGATCTAGGATCGGTCTTCAGGCAGGCTCCCAGTCGACTTGTCTTCAACTTGGCGACAGCTCTCCAGGGTATGTCCTCCATGGATTTCTCCGATTGAGTTGTATGAAGATTTGCCAGGACGACTACACATATTTATTCGAGTCCCCGGTTAACGAAGTCGAAAATCTATCTTAACGCGCATTTCACTGCGCCGAGTGTTTTCGACGAGCCGGACAATATCATCCACAGCCGCAAACGGCGAGTAATCGGGGAGATCCTCTCGGAACGGTCCATAAGGACATTCGAGCCAACAATCTGCGACTAGGTAAATATCTTTCTTCGCGAGCTCCTACTGTCAAGCCAGAAAGGAGAGCTCGTCAACATGACTCCACGCTGCCAACGCCTCGCAGTCGACAACATTTGTCACTTAGCATTCGGTTACTCTCTCAATACTCAGACAGACCCCGCGAACCGGTTCCTCGTCGATTCCATGCCTGTAATATATATCCGCATCAGTGTAAGCATGAACTGGCCCGTCACTGCGGCAATAGGCAATGCTTTGATTGAGTTGATTCGGCCACTCTTACCAAACAAGACTTACGCATTCGGGGCCATCCTGCACAAGATGATCCGCACGCGGATGGCCATAAATAGAGACGCAAAGTCCGACTTGTTTTCCATCGCATTCTCTCATTTGAAGATGGAGGCTGCTGATTCGCTCAAGGGTCTTTTGGAAACTGAGGTCTGGACTGAGGCAGCATTCTTCATTACCGCAGGTCAGTGTAATACACATTCTTCAAACGACCCTTCGCCATCAACGTCAAGTATTACCAAGACCGGAATAATCTCACCATAATCACAGGCGGAATCACAACTGCCGCGACCCTTACAACCCTCTGTTTCTACCTCACCCACTACCCGAACGTCTACGATAAGCTCGCCGCGGAAATTCGCACTACGTTCACAACTAGCCGCGCAATTCGTGGTGGGCCACAACTAAAGGCTTGCACATATTTACGTGCCTTCATAGACGAAGCCCGTCGAATATCGCCCCCCTCTCTCGGTACCGGTTGGCGCGAACTAGATCCTGCACAAGATCCTAACCCCGGGCAACCTTTTATCGTCGATGGTCACGTCATCCCACCGGGCGTGGCTGTTAGCGTAAATCCTTATAGTAGTTCCGAGTACTTTCCGGATCCTTTTGTCTTCCGCCCTGAGCGCTGGCTGGATACTCCGGACGCCACCGGCGCGAGTTCCAAAGAGACGCTGATGCGCCGGGTCTTCATATCATTTGGGTCCGGAGATCGTGGATGCGCCGGAAAGGCGCCCGCGTACTTAGAGCTAAGCCTAATGCTGGCGAGAAAAATATGGTACTTCGATTTCGAGAAGGCCCCTGGCGAGATTGGTGAGGTAGACGAAGGTGGAAAGAGTAGCGAGACGGGGATGGAGAAGAAGCACGAGTTCCAATTGTATGACTGTATCACCGCGGACACCGATGGGCCCAATCTTGTGTTTACGCTAATGGAAAAATCCTGGCAAGATCCACCGGAGATACGGTCTGTGTGAGACAGACTGGGTTTGAAAAAGGCAGTTCGGCATAAAAACCCAAGCAGGGAGGCTGCCAGGCTGTGAACCTGCATTATCTAGATAGAAAGGAGAACGAGCAAACGTTCCAAGGCTCGATCAAAAATACTGTTTTAATAAGTTTGACGAGAATGGCTACCACTCAAGATCTATTCATTTGAGGACTGCGATATTCCCCCGGGGGTGGCCCTGGCTTTTCAGGTGATATTTCGCCTATCTAGGGCGTGATTTAGGTGCTGAACCGGCTGATTTTCATGCGTCGATTATTATTTTCGGATGGCTATCTGTACCACACATTACCACCAGATTTCATTGGCCGATACGTACCAAGGCATCTGAATGTGGCTGTGTGAGTGCTGGGTATAGCTATGTGGGATTGTTGTTTTAGGTGAATGTGGCCCGTGCACAGGGGCACCCCCTCCCTGGTCGTCACCAGGAATAACATATTTACCTAAAATAGCATTTTTTTGGGGTAAGTCTCAAACGATTCTTGGAGAAACCAATGTACTGCAGCAACGATGTACAAAGAAGGGTCAAGAGATTTCTATAGTGAATGGAAATACCAATTCATTGTACTTCTGGTTAGCAGTGTCATGGTACCAGGCCCATGGGACCCACTATGCTTTACTATACAGATCGCCAGCCCATTGGTATATCTTAGCCTAGCTGTCCTCCTCTCTTCATATACGACAACAAGTTCGCTACCATGACCTAGGACCCAGCCTTGACGTGCCGTGACAAGCAGCACTCCTCTATAGCAAGTTTCTCAAAAGTGAGCTGTCTCGATAGATTGGTAAGCCCCAATGCGGCGACGAAAAAACAAACATTTCCTGAGCCAGTTCGTTGTAGCAACTGTAGATGTAGGATTGTATTGGTCAATTACTCAAGGAGCAGTTCGTGCCGCTGCGTAACTCTAGGAACACACGATCATGACAGCTCAATTGGATTGAGTTTTTAGCGGTGTGACGACCTGCATAAACTCGAGTCCCATGGGGTAGCCACAGCAGCTCCATATATTCCTTTGCCCACCATTTCGTCGGCCTCGATATTTGCAATGGTGATCCGTGTTGTACGCGTAACCCGTACAGCCGCTTGCTCACCGGACGATTCATCGTACTGTTTCCGTAGCTGCTCTTCGGATTGCCATTTTCTGAGCCCGTTCTCTTCCAAATCATAGTAGGTGTCGGCTCCCGGGCTGTTCCTCGTTTTAGTCCTCTTGCGAAATGTGAAGTTGAGCGAGGATGCTGGATTGGCTGAAATGGTGACTTCGGAGCGTGATTTTTTGCTGACGCCGAGAATGTTCAGAAGCCGTGGCGAGATGTTGACCTCATGCAATAACTTTGGCAGACAAGGGACACTCAGGATGAAGAATCCGCAGGTCATTTCCGCGTCGGCCCAGAAGAGCAGCGGTCCAATGAAATATATTTGGTCATCTGTTCGAGCAAAGGTGACAGTGGTCGATAAACGCACACATGCCGAAATACAAGCACTGTAGATCGATTTTAGCCACTTTTTCGAATAAGATTTGTCCATTTCGAGGCGGCAAAAGGGATGAGACTCACAGTAGCCCGACACCAAACATTATTGCAATACCTAATCGCTCTCGTACTCTCATATGCAGACCCCAGATCACCTTCTGTGGCAGCAACACCATACCCAAGTCCGAGAAGAGTTGCACGCTCGCAGAGGCGAGCATTACACTGGGCAGATTGTAACATTGACTCTCGAGGTAAAATTCCCAGATGGCCTGATGAGGAACGCATTGCATGTTCAACAAGACCACGCAAAGGATACCCCAGACACCTTGGAGGACAATGATGATCAGGCATCCCCACCAGAATGGGCTCTCCCATCTTCTCCCGACAACGAAAAGTGCGGACCAGTCGAGGAGGATGGAAATTTTCAGGCAGGGAAGGACGGCTGAGTAGGCGCAACCGTAGACTAGAATCAACTGAGGTTCCAAGCCAGTCAACAAGAATGCCTAGATCGAGCTAAATCTGGTTTGGAGAAGCGTTGGACAAACATAAAGTGGTTGGATCATGTCTTTGTTGTGCAGGTTCCACTGGTGAACATAATATCCGGGTGTCTCAATCATCGCATAGGCAGCATAAACCGTCGCTAGATATGCTGCCTAGGGCCTGTCAGCAGATGATTGGGTGTCGTGATCATGGAGCGGGTGAGACGTCTCAAGGTAAGTGCGTTGAATTTTAAGGAAAGATGACACACATATCCACATAACATTAATCCTAGAACAAAAAGACAGTAAGCATCAAAATTGAATTTGCGAGAATAACAATCTTGAAAATCTGCGTCTTACCTTCAACGATTCGAAGTCTTCTTGGTTGCAATACTCGGCCGTAGAGTCGCACAAGCAGAAAGAGGGTAGCTAAGACCAGGCAAAACGTGGTGACGAACCACGCTGTCCCATTCCCATTCGGCGGGGTCTGGAAGTCCGGAGTGGTGCCAGCCGGTGGCTGCAGCGCAGGCTGAGCGAGGAACAGATTGATGGCTGCGACTGAGGCACTCATTATTACAGTCACGTTTTGAAGTGAAATACCGCAAACAGAGTGAAAAGACTTGGTGCCATCAACGTTTGGCCGCCAAGTAGAAGATGGAGCATGGAAGCGATCTTGGAACCCAATCCTACGCGAGTGAGTCTTATTAAATCGGTCTCCAGCATCCACGTAATGTACACTACCCTCGGTAGACCCCCTTGTAGCGGCTACCTGGGCATTCCCTTCCATGTACATACGCACCCGAACGCAGAAAGAATAATCAAGATCTCACCGACTTGGTCATAAAACTATGGATTGTACCGGACTGCATGATGTTTTGTGCACGAACGTACATCTTGCACAAACGGTCAAGACATGATTAATTACCTTCTGCGCAGGAAATAGCCGGAAGTCATCGGACCGACTGAGGGGTCTGCAAGTGTACCCAGCCTACTAGTCTATTGCGGAAAGAACTTCAGAGTAGGAGCTTCCATCATGTTTGCTTGATACGTAATTGTGTGCTGGTAGGATTCATAACGCTGGTCAGCTCCAAGGTTGTCGACGGTATGCTGGGTCTTGGCCACTTATTCCCTGCTCAGGTTCCAGGTACTGCGTGGACGGTTCAATATCGGTACCTAGCTAGTAGTTATTATGAGAGTTTGTCTCCCTGCAGGTATGCAGATCCAAGTCGCTGCCCAAGCAGTCGGGCCACCTGGGCAGACCAGCTCTTTTGTATGTACTGTTCAACACGTGGCCCAGATGTGGGCCGCAAGCGTACACTTGACCAACTTTTCTCTCACAAACTTGGAATGCAATCGAGTGCTCAAGTGATGTAGTAAATACTTGTGAATCATAGTTTGTATTCAGTGTTGCTACTCTGAGACTGGCCTGCTAGCCACGCTTTCTTTGTATTGTAATCCTCGATGCTTGGAACCACTTTGCACACCATTTCCGGAGGCACGAAGATCCCGAATGTACCGCTTTTCATCGTAAAAATCGAAAGCACCGGCCATAACAAGGTTTTCTGAAGATCCTAGTTTGGGCAAGTCGGCGAGGAGAAAGGAGATTGCACAGCAAGGGTTTTAACAAAGCAAGCAAGGGTTCAACGGAAAATCGTCCAAAATTCAAAAATACTCATTCAATTTCAGCATTTCTCAACGTAAACAAAATGAAGAACATCACATTAAAATAAAAAATATAAAACTCTTTTATATATCGAACTTTCCGCTTATTTATATAATAATTTTCAGTAAAGCTACTATGCTTGCCAAAGCTACACTCTAATCAAAGATTCAAGGTTTTTTGCATGGTCCGTACTTTCAACTTTCACAATGAAAAGCGGTATTGGATATCCACCTGGGTAACAAAAATGCAGAGCGGACAAACTTCGCAAACCTCGACGATCACCTAATGAGCAGGCGATAGCAACTAGCGTCCCGAGTCGTTCCACGTCGATAATCCTTCGGCCCACTATTATGCATCCCACGACCGCCTGGGAAATGCAGGGTGACATTCCAAGAGGATCTGATCGATTGAGATTTACAAGCGGATGCTTTCTTCACATGACCTCCAACACTGCAATTGGAATTGATCTGCGCATTGTCTGATAAGATTGCTTATGAGACGGTGTGCAGCGTCGTCTTCCAGATGCCGATCAGTATCGATTTAAGCTAGTGCGGCCTATCAGACGGTCCATGCGTTTGCTACCGCTGCATAGTGCGCAAGAATACACAGAATACACCATGAGCACAACGCTGTTCAGCTTGACCCACACATGAGTATGGCTCACAGCCTATTAGTCTAGCCGGGTGTTGAACGTGGAAATTTTGCTCATTAAACCGGGGATACATGCTCGGCTGATGTTGAAGTGATTTTGAATAAGTGGGGCTGACTGTTCAGTATGTCATGTAATTTTTCACGCAGCGTGGCTACGTACCATTAATATATCTAGATATCATATTGAGTGGCGCTGTTGGATGATCTACCTCTGATATACTTTGACAATTCTCGAGGTACTACTTTGGTGGCTCAAGACGTCTCGCGCTAACATCAAGCAACTTACCAAGTCTCAAGCATGTCCAGCATGGCTTCCAGTGAGTCCATCGGCAAGAAGCAGGCCTCAATTCTCGAATCATGTCCCTCTGATCTAACTACTGAATAGATCAGATGACGGAACATCCTCCACAAGTTGAGCTTCGCAAGCTCCAAGTACAGTATCCGCTTCCCATCATCGAGCCTGGGACCATAGATGCTGCCTCTATGTGTGGAAAGGTCGCGAACGAGGTTGCTCTTAGCACTCTGAGCGCACTTGACAAAGCCTTGGCGGCGGAAGATGTCACGGCGGTTGAGCGCTGTTTCTTCCCTAGCCAGACAATCTGGAGGGATCTGTTGGCGCTTACTTCTCATCTTCGCACCTTCACCACCAGCAGCGTTATCGCACTTGCTCTGTTGGAAACGAATCGCTTGAGGCATTCTACCGGACTCCAAATCGTGGGAACCGCCCAGTTTGTCCCGGTTACTCCTATGCTCGTGAGTTAATTGCGTGATGTAGACGTGATAGAAATAGTGTCTCATCTCTGATGCTGACAATTGTTCAAACGATATAGCAATGGATTGACTGTGATTTCAAATTCCGGACCGGGTCACCAGCCGCTAGTTGTCGAGGACTGATGAAACTCCTCCCCGTTGCGACGAAGTCAGAAAATGGAACCGAATCAGTCGAGTGGAAGATTTGGACCATGAGCACCATTCTGGACAATCTCGACATCCATCCGGAAGACGAGAGTCTCCTTCTGGGATCTGGCACGAATCTGGAGCAGTCCTCACTGAACACTGATGTCGTAATAATTGGAGGAGGCAACGCGTAAGTCAAGGAAGAATGCGCTCTCAATCGTACAAGGTGCTATACTCACCGTGAAACCACATGCGCAGAGCAGCCACCCTTGCCGCAAGACTGAAGGCTTTAGGCGTTGAGGCGCTTATGATCGAGAAAAGTGCACAGCCTGGTGACAATTGGAAGCTGCGATATGACTGTATGGTAGGTGGATTCACTTGAGTCTTGCAGATTTCCCATACAGCAAAGTTGCTAACGTTCACTCTGCCAGAAATTCCATATTCCCACGTCGTTCGCAGATCTCCCGTACATGAGTAAGTGGAATCTCCAAAACCGTCTCAGGTCGACGGGTGGATCGGTGATGCACACTTAGATTCTGATCGACAATCTCAACAGGCTATGCAGAAGAGCTTCGAAGCCCGCATCTGCTCACTAGGCTCGATCTAGGCGATCAGCTACGGAAGTACGTCGAGAAATTCCATCTCAACTCCATCAACTCTGCAAAGGTCCTGTCCACAAAGTGGGATGAAGTGACGAAGGAATGGACTGTTCTCGTTCAGACACCATCCGGTGAGAAACTGATAACTAGCAAACACCTGGTTCAAGCAACTGGATTTGGATCTCAGAAACCGAAAATTCCAAATATTGCCGACGGTCATTTGTTCAAGGGCACTAGCATACACTCGGCTCAATTCACAAATGGACAAGCCTTGAAGCACAAAGGTGCTCAGGTGAGCAGCCTCAGATCTGTCAGTTGCAAAAGCAACGCCACTAATTCGGTGATTTTAGACCGTGCTCATAATTGGGTCCGCAAACACAGCTTTTGACGTTCTGCAAGACTGCCACGCAGCTGGTCTCAAGGTGACCATGAACGTCAGATCTCCAACTTATGTGGTACCTCTCTCCTATATCACAAACAAGATGAGTCTTGGAGCCTATGACTCTGGGGTGGACCTTGGTGATCGAACCTTTCAGGCAGGGTCAGCCATCGTGGATACACAATTGGCTAAGGGTCTGTTGGCCATGTTTGGCTCTCAGGAACCCGAACGCTACGCAGCGTTGGCTCGGGTAGGATTTCCCGTACTAGATAGTACTCACCCAGACACAGACCTTATGTCGAATTTGTTGGAGGCCGCTGGCGGGCATTACGTTGACCTTGACGGAACGACGTTGTTGGTCGAGGGCAAAGCGGATATAAAGGCGAACGTCGAGCCAGTGGCGTACACAGAGAACGGACTAAGGTTCAGCGATGGCTCGACACTAGATGCTGATGCCATTATTTGGTGTACCGGGTTTGCGGACTTGAACACGCGCCACGTCGCTGCTGAAATCCTGGGAGGAGGCTCTGAGGTTGAGGACATTGCGGCTCGCCTTGATTCCACATGGGCCCTAGATGCAGAGGGTGAGGTCCGAGGGATGTGGAAGAGGCATCTTCACGTGGAAAAATACTGGTGTATGGGAGGTAAGTTACCTTCCAGAGGAGGCTTTTTTATCGCAAGCGGTGGAGCAGAACCTAGGTGTTGTGAAGGAGCCAGGATTCCCGCAGTTAGGGCTTGGACTACAAATATCCTTCCAAAACCATTTTTCTGACGCCAAAATGCACAGGTTACACGTCGCAGCACCGGTATTATTCGCGCATCGTGGCCTTGCAAATCAAGGCCGATCTCGAGGGCATCTTGCCTTCGGCATACCGCGACACTCCCCAGCAGGAGGACCCTCGGAGCAACTCAAATCGGTAAGAATATGACAGGCCCCTCGTAAATACCATATCACTGGTGTGAAGCTTCTGTGGTCTACAGTAGTATTTAATCGCTGTGTTACGATTTGATACAGCGATGTCAACTCTCGGCTTATTCATACCTAGTTGACCTTGACTATAATATATTCATGACCAGTGTGGCGTGCTCCTGAGAACCATGTACACAGTAAGCTTTTCGAGAAGTTGATGGCTGTACACTCCCTTTTCGGTGGTATACTATCTGAGAGCTAACAGCCAATCAATATGAGACCCACTTTCCTATAAGGGCAATCCTTCTGTTCTAAAGTTGCCGGGTCAACCTTTGCCCCTTTGGGAGGTCCGGTAGTACTTGCATGACCCCAGAGCGGGGAAATGCATGCCAGTCTGTGGCCTTTACTAAGCGCAAAGAGACAACATCCGGGTGATCCGAAAGCTCAACTGTTGCAATCTATTATATGCTCGATGCAAGCCTTTCGAGACCAAGTCCCACAGCTACCAGAAGTATAAAGCTGAAGCCAATCAAGCGCGGATTGCGGAGCGTCAGATACAGTACAGACTTCTCGATCCGGCAAACATCAAGAGCCTAAAGCATAGACTCGCAATTCCCTGTCAGCATTACTCCCAAATCTTAAAAAGGGTTCAAGATGGTCATCATCAAGCCCACGGCCAGCCAGCCAGCTCCTGGCGTCCCCTTTTACACCCCAGCGCAGGAGCCACCGGCCGGGTCCGCGCTCGAGCTGGATCAACACCTGGACAAAGTCCCCACGCTCTTTCAGCCTCTCACTATCCGCGGCGTCACCTTGATCAACCGCTTCGTGGTCTCGCCCATGTGTCAGTACAGTGCTGATGATGGACATCTCACGTGAGTCTCGACGGCGTCCTATTCGCGTCGATCGGACCTCCAGTGGTCTCCAGCAGCGATCTAACATTCACTAGAGAATGGCACTTGGTCCATCTTGGATCCATGAGCGCGCGTGGCGCGGCACTTACGATCGTTGAAGCCTCTGCAGTCCTTGCAAATGGTCGCATGTGAGCAGCGCCGGTGTTGCGCCAAGCAGCAACCGGACAAGCGTTGCTGACAATCACAAGTTCACCAGAAGACTCCGGCTTGTGGAAAGACAGCCAGATCGCGCCACTCAAGCGCATAGTTGAGTATATTCATTCACAGGGTCATAAAGCCGGTAGTAAGTCACTCTGAGAGCAATACGCCATCTGCACCCTACGGTCCCCTGGGAATCAGCCATTAGTACCTACATATCTTGGTACAGCGGCCCCACGCCGGTACTTGTGCGGCAAAATTTCTTGCTTTTTGTACCAAGACACAACCCTTTTGCGGGCAGTCGCTGACAAGCATAGTCCAACTTGGCCACGCCGGCAGGAAAGCGAGGTAAGAGTCTCACTATGCGGACGAATGCTTGGGGCTAACGAAGATTCACCAGCACTCTTGCTCCTTGGCATGGACAGCGAGGGAAGCCTCATGTAGCAACGCCGGACGTTGGCGGGTGGCCCGACAATGTTTGGGGTCCCAGTGCCATTCCCTTCTCGCACACATACCCGGAGGTGAAAGAAATGACGATCGACGAGATCAAGGAAACCATAAAGGCCTTTGGTGCGGCGACCGTGAGAGCTGTTGCGGCAGGCTTCGATGTCATTGAACTGCATGGTGCCCATGGATACCTGATCACCTCCTTCATGTCGCCGTTATCGAACGTGAGCAACCCGACTATGCTTTAGAATTGTTTGTGTGTCAATGAAGTTGCTAACTTACTACAGCAAAGAACCGACGAATATGGAGGCAGCTTCGAAAACCGCATTCGTTTTCTCATTGAGGTGGTGAAAGCGACCCGCGCTGCCATGCCAGACTGGATGCCTTTGTTCGTCCGCATATCAGCTACCGAGTGGATGGAATGGAGCGGCAAGGAGACATGGGATATGCCGCAGAGCATTAAACTCGCCCATTTGCTTCCGGAGCTGGGCGTCGACCTTCTGGATGTCTCGTCCGGTGGCAATGCCTTCGAGCAAAAGATACAGCTCCATCCCTATTATCAGGTCAACTTGGCCGGCGAAATACGAGATAGCTTGAAGAATGCAGGGAAAGAGATGCTCATCGGCTCCGTGGGACTTATCACGACCGCCGAAATGGCCAGGGATATCGTTCAGAAAACCAGCTCCTACTCTGTCGGCGAAGATCCCGAGAAAGGAGACTGCTTGAACCCAGCAAACGGTTCTTATGACGAATGCAAGGATCAGAGCAAGGCAGATTTGGTTATCATCGCCAGACAGTTTCTTCGAGAACCCGAGTTCGTGCTGAGAGCGGCGCAGCACTTGGGTGTCCAAGTTAAGTGGCCAACTCAATATCTGCGAGCGGGGTGGCCAGAGTCCCAGAAGGTGTAGATATTGGGTATTCTCGAGGCGTGGACTGAGAATGCTCCGTACTTCAGCTTGTTGCGTGACGCACTCCTAGTCAAGAAAGGTCAATAGTAAGCAGGTCATTCTGTCAATCATGGATGTTGCCTTGAGTAAAGCGTGCCAGGAATGTTACGATGCTCGGATAGGTAGATTCATTTTGAGGGGACTATTTGTGACTTCGGGATGTCCGCGGCTAGCACATGCTTGGTCAGAACTTGCTCTTGGTGCCTGGCGGGCGTGTCCTGCAAAGGGACGAGAGACTTGTCTTGCTCAAAACAAAACCACAAGCGATACCTACATCGCGAGTTTCACTGGCGAGATACTCTCCTGCGGCTTCAATTGAGAGGTATTGAATTCCAGATTGCGGATCCGGTTCACCTGATAATTAGCATCCAGCCCTTGACGATTTCGTACTAGCCACTCAATGATCAAAGTCGCAGCTGAGAACAACCCCTATGAGCATGCGCGTACCTATCCGCTTTTGCCGCGATCGCGACATGGATTCACGCGCAACATTACCGAGGTACAGTTGTCATTTGACTTATACGGACACTTCCAATATAACGGCACGAAAAGGTGCCTGCGCACAAAAATACTATTTCGAAGACAGTTTCGAAGAGCAGCACTTCGTGGGTTTGGTGTCCAAGTTGTTCCTAAGGCAGTGGTCCCAGTATTTGGAGGAGGACCAACATTTTCTGTAGGGCTGCTTTGGTCGAGGTAAATATTTCGTCATTCACCAGAAGCTCCCGAGATATTCCAAATTATCTTGCTAATGATGCTTATAGTATTGTACAGTCTGAAGACACATTTGTCTTGAGCCCTGTGCCGAAACTGCCACACAGCAACCACACGGAGAGCCTAAGTAGATGGAAGGATCCTTTTAAATACATCAATATCGTTCTATATGTCCAATGCGGTGGGCGAAGTCGACTTGAATCTTCCTGCTGGCTAGGGTGCTGATGCATCGCTTCGAGGCAATTGTGTCCAATGCGTGTAATGGGAGACGATAGGAGGATATATCCTGAGCGCCTGGGTCCCAATAAGTGGACCTTCACGATACCTAGGTGAATCTGGGCTCCCACCACGCTTAGCGAGTTGGTATCTGCGGTCAATGACAGTGTTGGTTCCGTAATCTTCCCACCCAAAGCCAGTTTTTGGAGGCCACGAGAGCTTTTAATTCGCATGTTGCGTGATATGCCAGCCCCTCGACAGGATCTAATCTACTTAGATAGCTTCCCCAGTGGGGTGAGAGTGTCGAAAGAAGCCTTCGACGGAGTTCTTGCGAACAACGGATTACGCCTGTGAAAAACTTGAATCACGAGGCATGAAGTATTCAAGAGATGGCTACACGAGATGATATTAATTTGCTGATCTTGAGTCACACCTAGTGCATTCTGTCCTCGGTTCTCCCAACGCTATTCCGCGTTCTCACGAACTTCCATTGGCATCAATAGATGACCAGGCCGACTTCCTAGTCATTGCATCGTAACAGCACCCTGCCCGCGTTTTATCTAGGTTGCATCAAGGGGCATAGGTCCATTGCAAAGCAGGTGAGTCTCATAGACCGCGATTTTTCTCATCTATATGCTCAGCAATCCAGAACGGTCATGAGATCAGTCAAGGTGATTTTCTAGATTCCTGTCTCGAAGATTTGTCTCGAAAACTTGAGTCTGTATCGACTTTACCTTTAGGAAGCAGATATTGATTGATAATCTCCAGATTTCCTACCCATGACCTCCATATTCAAAACATCTCCTGCTTCTCTCAAAAGCAAGCCTTGAAATCATCGATAACTCCGAGCTTCCTCACCTGCGTAGACCTGGGCATGTTTGCCGAGGTTTCTGAGTTGAACACCTCCCGAGCCTGATTGCAATTCATGTTGAAGTACTTTTATTTCCATCAGCGCAGCAATATGGGATGCATTCGCGGTCTGTTACAAGGGTTCTAGCCGGCAACTTCTCATCACGCTGCTGATCAACTCCTCACTAGATTATTATTCGTCCTTATCCAAGAATTCGCCGACACATGTCTTGATGTCTTGATCATTTTAGTTTCCTACTTTTTTAGGCACTGCTTCCACAGACTCCCGAGTGAATCAACAGTTCACTCATCTCGAGGACTTTGGGGCTCGCTCCCTGGATTCTGCACGCTGAGCCTGTTGCCACGTGATGGGTCAAGACAGCCGGTCACCTGGGGACAAAAGTGAGTCGGAGCGACCTGCAATGACTTACATTCTCTCGACGAAGGTTCAATACCGTGTGTTCGCGATGGTAGTCGATGTGAAAAAGAATGCTCGTTGGGTAAGCATGTCTCGTGTTTTGACATAATATCAGGAGGCAACTGCAACAAGAAAGTGTTCATCCTTTCTAAGCGAGACAGTGGCCTGAACTCCTCGGAGAAGTCTTCCGGAAGCGTCGTCAGTGGTCGCGACTTTTGCAGAGGAGGCTTGAAAATCGCATCGTGAACCAGCCGGAGATTGCGCTGGGGTCGATGCCGTTCCATTTAGGCGAGAATTCTGGAGACTGTATCCACATATGTTGAAGGGAAGTCTCTCCGCTTATTTTTACTTGTCGATGATGTGTCGGGGCCCATGTGGCGAGTACCATCGTTCTCAATGGTGATGTGCTCCCAAGCTCTCAATAATTGCATGGACGGCTCCTCGGCAGAGGCGGCCTGTTGCAAACTGTTTGCATCCTGCGCTTCCGCCGCTGAAAATGATGGGTGCATGCCTTTATCCGCAATTGCGAGGTTGTTGAGATCTTTGCCAAGCTCTAGCTGGAAGGGAACCGCCGACTTCCTGGTGTTGACCACGATATAGGCTGTGGCGGATACATGACTGAGTTGCACCATCTGCGCTGAGCCACAAAGAAGTCTCGAGTGGAGTCGACACTAAGAGTTCTGACATTTCGGTAGAGGAGCAGCGTTGTTGGTGTGATGGGTGCTATGCTGCCAACCTCCTCATTTTGGAGACGAGGCTGCATGCAAGCCTCAACAGGTACAATTCCACAGTCTCGCCGTCAGGTCTTAGCTGAAGCTGAAAGGATGAATTCTCAGACTTGAGGCCGGTGGCTCCGGGCACGCGCCCACGCTAAAAAAACGCCGGCAGTGGGGCGAGAGTATCAGAGAAATTTCTTCGTGGAACATATTTCACGGCAGAGCGATTCTCGAAGTGCTGGCTAAATTGGTTTCTCGCTCGGTGGGACACATGGCAAGCATCATCTTGTGTCTTTCAAAGAAACTCGTGGCTATTCTCCTCACTCCAAGGGTCGACAATATCACTCGAGACAAGCCTGGCCTGAGCAACACTTTCGTCTTCTGCGGGACTCGACAGAATCTCGACAATCATTTTTCCTTTCCCATAACGTTGCAAACGAGAATTCTGGTGAAACGCTTCGCGCAGAGCGGTGCTTTCTCCGTTTCGGGTCGTATAATGGTAGCAGAGGACCACGATAAGACATTTCAGAACGGTGGACTTTTTACACACTCGTACGAGCATCCAGGTCTACGCTTCGAGACGGAGAGCGATGCTCTATGGATCCCTCCTCACCACTTGGGGCTCTGGAGTCCTAATTCACTACTGGCGAGGCTGATTTCCATGGCTCATTGATAGTGCTCAACGACAATAACTATTACTCTGGTGGCCAATTTTCCCAGCTGAGAAGTCGAAACACAACACCTGGGCAGATTCAGGACCAGGGTGGCCCCGTGCTACAGCTAGGATCTGGCTCCTTAAAACGGTGTTCGTAAATACTGTTCATTGCTATGGTCCTGATGTGGTCGGATGGTCTTCTGTCAGGGTACTGTGCTGTTGATGCCACTTATTTCGAAAACGACTGCTCTCTGGTTGAACCAAGGGAGGGGGGGTGAGAATTGGAGGACAAGGATGCCAGACGTCGATTGCAGAGAAGGTATACCTCAGCAGATGTCAAAGATCAGTCACTTGCGTTGAGTGAACTAAGGAACTGACGAACGCAATATGCACATACAAGAGAACCTTGGTCGGCGAGCTGTCACTGCACAACAAGGTCGCCCAGGTGTGATTCCAAGCCCCGGAGCTCTTCGCAGCCTTCACCCGCAATGTCACTGGCACATGCCATTTTGACCGCACCAATAGTGCCTGGGAATCATTGAATCAGATGCGACAAAAAGACACTTGGCTTCAAGACGGAATTTGGGCAGTAAACCTTGGAATTGACGAGACTCCTACTTTGTTGCAAAATGTCCGTCCACATATGAAAGGGCCAGGGTATTTCCAAGATTTGAGGTCGGACGGAAAGGGGTCGATCTGCTTCGTCCTGAGATCCAGACTTTTCTCAGCCAGCCAGCGTAGAACACAACAGCGTCAACCCGAAAATGACAGGACTTTGTCAGCGGTGTGCACTCGTTGTCTATTTTATTTCTTCAAACCCATCCCGTGCTCTTCCTCTTCATTTGATCCTGTGACTTGCTCCGCTTTCACATTCAGCTCGCGCACACACCAGCAATAACACTCCCGGACCTACGCTCAGACCCAACCTCACTTCGAAGTTCTGTGCTTTCAGATACAATTGTGTCAACATGATCTTCATACCCAGCGTGCTGGCCGTTGCCAGCCTGGTCTCCATGGCCGAACCTATCGCCTCCAACCCCATCGACAATAGCCCTTTCCTCCTGACTTTCGTCAACAAGCACCATGTTCCAATCATCGTCGAAAACGGCAGCTCGGGAAAGCTTGTCGACGGGCGGACTGACTCCACCATTCCACCCAATGGCACAACTTCGTACCGCATGACGCTGCCCTTCTCTTCGGGCGCCTGGCAGATCAACACGGCGCAAGGAGGTATCACTGGACAGGATTCCCTGGTTGAAGCCTCATCCAATAACCATAATGGCTTGTACATGGACGTCAGCTTTGTGTATGCCTTCTCGAGCTCACCATTAAACTTCACAGGAATTAATGAAACTGTAGTAAGGGCTTTAGTCTCCCCGTGACCTGTGGTTGCGAATCCAAAGGAATGATCATTGGCTGTTCCAAGGATCTAAGGGAGCTGTATGGCGGATGTGAGCCCGGAAGTTTGGTAAGAATACACATCTTCGGATGGGGAGGCCAATCTTCGACAGATTACACGACAAGCTCTCAACCCAGTCCTAACAAAGAAGTGACGCTAATGAATGCCCTTTCAGAACCGTGGCGGTGCCTGCATGAATCTCCAGTTAGTTGATCCTGTCTTCTCTCCCAGCATTATTCTTCATAAGGTCCTAACTAGCAGATAGCGGGGACACACCAGTCGTTCGAGACTTCCACAAACCGTGCGAAGGAGGTGCATACGCCTATTCTGGTGACGCTCAGGCTCTTGTCAGTGGTTTCTGCAACGGGTACGTATCGTCACATTCCTTGGGCGGTGTCTTTGTTTCTTCTCAACTACGTCCACTCTGGCCTTATTCATTGCATATTCCAGCATGTATTTACGAGAAGACTCCATGTTCCCTAATCTGAACTGTCCATCATGTTGTGCTTCAACCTCCACACGCCGCGGGTACCTAGACGCTGACCTCGCTGAAGACATGACCTCGTGTGTTGCATCGGGACTGATTGTCCAGATGCGTACAAGCAGCCGAACGCTACCCACACAGGCTTTCATCTTGCTGGCTCTACGGAGAACTCTACCAGCAAGTATTTGGGCGAGAATTCAAGCGAGAAGGACATATGGTCCGCGAACTTCCGCCCCGCTGGCATGCAGATTCTGCCCCATGGCGGCCAGGATGGAAGTATCCATCTGTCCAACAAGACCATATCGACTGGACTGAAGTCCAGTGATAGCTCAGGCTTCGTTAGGGCTGTATAGCAGATTTAGAGATGCCTCACATCCTACCAAGGCAAGAACACAGGAATTGATTTTCACACAGGTATTCCTGCTTTTCCCGTGATCTAGATTTCGCACAGATTGAAAGGATTAGATCGTCAATGGATTTGGAGTACAAGAAGACTTCTCGTGTTAGTTAATATAGATAGTTAACGACGATTTCCTCGTAACAAGCCAAACACTTGAAGTGACCATGTCCGAGAGACCCAGGTGCCTGGCTAAGTAAGATGCTTACCAATATGGCGTGCATATAGGTTGGCCACGTGCTACTAATCATGGTTTCAACTCGCATGATGGCTGCGAAGTACATGGGAAATTGCTGATGGAAACTGGCTGCCAAATTGACCTAGAATCTAAAACACATACTTAGGGTACTGCGCTGATTCGGTCGTCTGCTGCATTGAGATTCTCTGCGCACAAAGCCCTAGAAGATCAAATGCTAGCGACATCAGATTCCAAATGGCTAGCACATATGCTTGGAAGTCTTCAGCAAATGTGAGCAGCTTTGTCATAACAAAGGTCGCTCGTACTTGGCGCTTTCTAGTCTAGTGGCAGTCCACGGATCCAAGAGCATGCAATATCCTCGAACGGAACGCTAGAAGTCGAAGCTATGAGAGAAGTCGCTTCACAAGGTACTTATATCTAGCATTCATACCGGAATCCTGAAGTTGCCGCCACTCGACACTTGCCGGGAGCGCTAATCCCACAGAAAGGCTGTATCAAGCCCACTTTCCAAGGTTAATCTCTTTCCTCTAACGTCCACAGCCTCGGTCATAAGTAGTCCTCAAACCTTCATGTCAAGTTCACGGTTCCGGACTTTCATCAACAACTCTGCTATGTACCATTGTTTATTTGAGATACTTGATGAGAATCGATATGAAGACATCCAAGACTTATCTTTTCCTGACCCTCGCGTCATCGACCTCAGCCATTCCGGCGCACTCGAAGGTCGATTCTGTTCAAGGTCACCAGGGCGTGGAGATTCTGAATCTACACGACAAACCTATCTACGCAGCTCAATACCATGGTGATCCGGGACGCAAGATCTTGCCTGGAGGGACTACCATTTATGCGCCTGGCAAGACATTGCAGGTTTCGGTGAGTGAGCATGAGCATAGAGATACCGGCGGCGACAGCCAGATCGAATGGAACACAGACACTTGGAATACTTACGACGTCAGCCATGTGTGAGTTTTGCTGCATCCATTCGACAGTTGGCGAGTTGCTCAATTCGTGCTGACAACGATAAACAGCACGGGTTACACTCTGCCTATTGTAAATATTTATCCTATCAATTTGAACGAATGTGAACTTTGCTAATCGAGTGCAATTGAGGTCTGTGGTTGTCAACTTGGAAGTGCCTCTGAGACGCCGATTTCCTATATCGTCGGGTGCAACCTAGATCTTTTGAGCATCAATGATTGTCCTGCCAAACATGACACAGGGACTTCCTGTTTGAATCCTATGAGGTAAGTTCTGTTTACGCAACTTTTTTCAACGAACTCTGCAGTCTGGGGCTCATCTTTTCAGCCGGCCTCTAACAAAAAGCAGGGACGAAAAGGGTCAAAACCTCACTCCTACGCGGTTCTTCGCGCCTTGTGAAAAATCTGCAATCACCTATCCCAATGATGGTGCAGCTTTGGACAACAATGCAGAATGCGCTTCAGCTTCTAAATTGTTCTGCTGTGTCGGAAAAGCATGCCCACGTTCATTGAGGCAGAAGCAGTACCATGGTGAAGAAGACGAGGACACAGAGCCACCCAAGAAGCACCCCGAGTCCCTAAAGAACCCCAAGAATCTGCAGCCGCCTAACAAGCAACTGCCTATGCCTAGGGTTTGGTGCACCAGAGGAGAGAAGATCTGTGAGAGTCTGTTCCATTGTAAGCTTGGCGATGACGCATGCCTTGATGACGGTTATTGCGACGACACGGATCGTGAGTGCCAAGTTGGCTGGGATCAGAAGAAGTCTCGGTACGCTCACGAACAATCAAACGGCGAAAATGACAACTGCTCGAAGAAGGGCGTTCACAAGAAGAAACAGGAATAGGATGTTTAGACTAGAAAGGTTGCGGGCTGCTCTTGAATCGGGTGTGGATGTCATCAATTCAAAGTTCTGTACGGTCCTATTAGATACTTGGACCACACGTCTCACCATTTCATGCTCTAGAAATTTGGGAAATTTAGGCTTGGTCTATAAATCATGATTTTTAATTCCACTCAGTCCAAATAATGACTTGACGAGACCTTTACCAGTTCAGTGTCTCGAAGAGGTGGTATGTCCAGGGGAAACCAACTCAGAAGCTTGAGATGCCTTGCCCGGCAGTACCGAGGATTCAAAAGCCAGGCACCATTGATTGAGCCTGACAGGCGTGCTACGAGCAAGTTGTGAAACCGAAGGCCAGCATCCCAGAGGAAGAAACATTCAAAACCGAACTATGTCCCTGAGGTAAGTACGTGTAATTGTCTCAGGAGCCTTTGTCCCATAGGTAAGTAGTCGAGCGGCTTATACCAGAGGCGCTTTGTAGTCTCTACATGGGTGTGGTCCTGCCCGGGTAGCAGAGTTCAAGCCACCAGACGCCTCCAGCACGATCTGTCTTCAGCTTAAGTACTTACCCGGGTCTGATGCTTGGTAGAAATGGTAGTAAGATACATGTGGCAGCCAATCTGTAGGTATGAGGTGACATGAATCTGTCACTTCCATTCCTTCTTATGCCGTCACATACGACTGTCGGCGAGTAGAGGCTATGACTTACCCAGAAGTATAGCCGATTCTGAATCTCCCGTCTGCCTGCAAAACTGGCTTTTGTTGGAGCAGTTGCGCGGCGGAGGGCTTTGCTGTGCCTCCGTACAACGGATTTGCGAGTCTGTGCGCTTTGATCCAGACTCTAGTCGCTACCTGGAAGTTTCTAAACTGCCAGACACGTTGTCAATTTCATTGGCGCAGTGGTGATGTAAGAATGTAACACATGAGGTTGGGAACGGGGTTTAGCAGCTCAGCTCGGCCCGAGCGCACTTATACGGTATTTCGGCTTGCACGGCCCAGCTCATGTGAACTTAGAAGGGCAGGCCCCACCCTTGTAGGCGCGCATGGACTTAGGACCCCGCAGAAAGGTTGGCATATTGCGGGTGAAGCAAATCACGCTGACGCGCGACGAGGCTAGAACAACGCGACATCGACGCCTTGCCGAATGCGCGCTCTCAAATGTGCCAAAGAGAAGCCCAGCAACTCCGAAAGAACATCTCCGTGGCCATGGACATCGATGACATCCTCCGGGAAGTCGACCCCACCTTCGACACAGTCCCTCGAGAGACTCGCGACTTGCAGGCCCTGACGCGTGCGTGGGTTGCTGAGCGATGCGCCCCAGAGCTATTAGAGTGCGCACCACCTCCGGCGCCTCTACTCTGCCTGTTTTTCCAGAGTTCGTGCAATAAGAGGGGTCTAACACTTTCTCTGCGCACAGGTGGCCCGCCGATGGGCTCTTTGAGAGCATCAACCAGCGCATCAAGACCCAGATCGAGAAGGTCGAAGACATGACCGGCGACATGGACCCGAAGACAAACTTCGCCCTGATCGTCATCCAGACCGAGCTCGAGCGATTCAAGTACATTGTGCGCAGCTACCTGCGTGCCCGGATTGCCAAGGTGAGCTTGCCCTCAAATTGCGCATGATGGCTCAAGGACACAAGGATCATCTGTTCTGCTATTCGCAACGACATCGCCGCCCAGTCGTATATCTTGGCTAACCACCAGCGCCCTGCTACCAATTACAGATCGATAAACACACCCTCCACTACCTCTCAACACCCACGATGCGCGACCGACTGTCCGAGACGGAGCTTGCCTACGCGACCCGGCACCAGGCCATGCTGCATAACCACTATCTCTCGTCGTTCCTTTCGTCCTTTCCGCCCAACCTGCAGAATCTAAACGATACCGCCGGCAACATCAGCATGATCGACACGCCCGATCTAGAGACCGCCGTGTTTATACGACTCCTCCGAGACTGTTTTGTCGAGGGCAAGGGAATAGACGAAGACGGCAGCATGAACGGCAAGAACGGAGACATTTTAATCTTGAGGTTCTCAGACGCGAAGCAGCTGCTTCAGTCCGGCAGTGCCGAGTTGGTATGATCCAGCGATCTGCGCATTCGACGCAACTGAATAAGCCTAGATTTACCAAAAGATCACTGCTGGATGTCGGCCGATTGCAAGATGATGCTCGCGTATGGGAAGTCCCGCATACCACGTCAAGTACGCGCCTGAGCAGTCACCACAACGGCAAGCAAGCCGAACTGCGAAGCCAAAGGTTGTGAGCCGTGTTCTCCGCACAACTTCTCGCTTGTGTGTTCGTTTTGCCTATATGTCGTCTTATTAAACTCCGAGGAGCAGGGCCATTGTTCCACAGACACGCGGCGCGCTAAGTTCAGCGGAACCAAGTCCCGCCTAAGCCGGCAGATGGATTTAGTGAACGGGCATTGCGCTCACCCAAATCCCCCTTACTAGATCCGTCTGCCTGCTATACTTTCGCAGCACTTCGGACTTTGCGGTTACATCCGCAATGTCCACAAGCGCAGAGGCATTGAGCGGATTTACAACGCAACTCGAAAACTATATAAAGTCGCATGCAGCTCGCATGCTTGTGGGGAACATTGCTCGCCTACGAATTTTTTCAAATAACGGATTCTCACCACCAGCCCAAGATGACTGCGAACAAGACCATCGTTCTTGTGACCGGTGCAAACCAGGGAATTGGCTACGAAATAGCGAGAAAGCTCACGACCGAGCATAAAGACTACCATGTTATCATGGCTGGCCGCAGACAAGGTGCCGTCGAAGAAGCTGCCGAGAAGCTGCAGTCTGAGCGTCTCTCGGTCGAGCCTCTGGTACTAGACATGACTTCAGACGAGTCTATCGAGGCTGCGGCCAAGCTTGTCGGGGAAAAGTACGGGCACCTCGACGTGCTCATCAACAACGCCGGCATCTCCGCGGCCCCCAACTCTGCTGACGGCAAGCCCAACTCAGCTCGCGAGGCAATGCTTCAGATACTAAACACCAACGTGGCGGGCACACAATGCGTGACCGATGCATTTATCCCGCTGCTCGAGAAGGCTAACGGCGTCAAGCGTATTGTCTTTATCTCCTCCGGACTGGGGTCGTTGACCAGCAAGGCCGACACCACTCACCATAATCGGAAACTTCCGTGGAAGCCGTACACCGTTTCGAAGACGGCGGAGAACATGCTGGCGCTGTTCTACTCGGCACAATTTGATGGGCGGGACGATTGGAAAGTGAATATTTCGTGCCCGGGTTTCTGCGCCACGAATCTGAACTCCTTCTCTGGGTCGAATACGGCAGAGAGCGGTGCCGTCAATGCGTGCCGGCTGGCAACGCTGGGGCCTGATGGCGAGACGAATACATTCACTGGGGTGGAAGGGGTGCGGTCGTGGTAGAGGAGAGCAAGGCCTGGTTGGCTGTTAATGACTCAATTGGTCGCACTCACGGCCCTGAGAGGTTTGGCTCATGATGTTGCGAATCTACGGACACTAAAGAGAGCATTCATTCTGTGACCACTTTGCAGCTTGGGCTGATTCTGCAAGACCACTTTTCAGTACACTCCAACGACTTTGCTACGGGCCTGTCATCTTGTATAATCTTCTCGAATGGCATGACATCTGTTCAGTATGGCTCTGAGACATACACTGCAACTTCCAGGAGATTTGCAGCCTCATAAAAGCTAGAGGAATATTCCCGCTGTAGTCTAGAGTCTAGAGTCAATACACAAGCTGCTATACCATGTTTGGGGGAGACTGTACATAAGAAGGAGCACCTTAATTAGTCTCTCCATCTAGTCCCCAAAGCCTTTAGTGGCACAGTTCTACTGAAACGCCTAGTACCGTGCTGAAAGTCTTGAGCACTGCACGACTAACAACGTGCATGCTGTCATGGCTTCCAACGTCGCCTGTGCAAAACAAGGGAGGGTGTGGTATTAGAACATTGTACTCAAGTGAAATGTAGATGAAGTATCTCAAAGTACCAATCGTAGAATCTTCCTGCAGCACTGTAAAGCTTGTGACAAACTAACACTGGAGCTGGAGTACTAAGATCTAGTGCTACTAAATAAAGCCTGCGTCGTTTGGATGGCACTCGATCCTGACAACGGACGAGCCAGACTTGACCTGGTGCATCACTGAAAGTGTCTTTGGAGGTAATCCGCCTAGCCGCAACGCTTGGGACTTGTTCTGAGCCGTGGTTGATGATCAAGGTCACTCGGGAGCCCCGAAAATTTCATGTGAGATTGCCCAGTATGCTGATCGTGACGAATAGCTCGTCCTGCTATTACACAATAAAATGTTGAGTAACATGTGTCTTTTTAAGCCAACGCAGCAATGTGCATGATATGCCATCCCCACGCAAGTCCAGCTGGAGAGTTATTTGCCGGGAGTTAGGCAACTTCGCAGCTGCTGGAGTCTCTAGCCAGCAGAACAAAACAAAAGAAGATAGTAATTCATGTGAACAACGTACGTAACAAATCGTCAGATGCTTCAAGATATTCGATGCTGTCTAAGTACGAATTCCGGTGCTGTCCTGGCTTTCGCACCCTTCTTGCTTTACGCGCCACCCTTCACACTCACAATACCAGAGGAGACAAATCCGCACGACTCCATTTTCACAAGCACGACACCTCAGTTTCTCAGACTTACGTCCAAAATGCATATCACAACTCTCGTTGCGGGCTCTTTCGCCCTTGCCGCCAACGCCCAGCTCTCCCCGTTCGAGGTGGACCAGGCAGAGTGCCTCGACAAGTGTCACGTCGCCGACCAAACCTGCAGGACGCAGTGTATCCAGGTAAGCGTCACAAACCAATTCCCATAGTCGCGCTCCTCCAGGGACGAGGCGCAGTCGACACAACCCTGATGGGCGACCATAAGTTTGCTGCGCTCCAGACCGTGATCATGGCCGCACATGCACCGTCCGCCCTTCAGTAGTATTATGCTGCGCCCAACGCCGGGCAGAGCACTAGTCAACTAACGCAGCCCCAGGTCCACAACCCGGCGGACGACCCGATCCTCGAGATTCAGCAGTGCCAGACTCGCTGCAAGCAGGGCGACGGCTCGGCTGAGGAGACGTCACAGTACGGCATCTGTTTGTCGGACTGCGTCGCGCACGCAAATGACGTGGTCAGCATCCTCTCCACAGTCGTCGCGACCACCACCGCGGTCGTCACTTTGGGCCCGACGTCGGAGCTAGTGGGCAGCTCGTCGGCTGCGGCCAGCTCATCCGTGACCGCTGTTGTCGGCCCCAGTGTGACCACCATCGGCACCGCGACTAGCACCGGGCAGAATACGAAGGCGTCGGCGACGAATGCCGCTCATGTTTTGCAGTCTGGTGTGAGCGGCCTGGGGCTGGCTGGCCTGGTGGTTGCTTTCTTTATGTAAATGGAGTCTGTGCGTGGGGCGTTAGTTTGATTAGACTTTGGAGGTCATAGGATACTCAAATCGAAGTGGCATGTTCGTTTGGAGGAAATGTTAAGACACCATCGTTCAAGACAGGCAACCGTAGCATCTACCATACCACAATATTCACTGAAGCGCAGAGACATCGCATACCCATACTGTAAGCGTCTGTATTTTCCTGTGGCTTGTGACTGTACTATTGTCAACGTGCTGTCCAGCTGTGAGGGGGAAGATGGGAGAGCTGATTTGGCGTTTGCACAAGGTTTTGCGTTTAGTCTACAGTTTGCACAACCGCAGCAGTGGATTATTGGCTTTGTAAGTCGATCTCGGCTCACATGCTGAGACACGCATGCTGCTTGGTCCAGGCCTAATCTTACGGAGACAATGATTTGGTCGTTGTCTTTGCTCAGAATGCGACCCGACTCCTGAAGTCCCAAGTCACCTAGGTAGGTATCTTCGCCGATGGGCAGGGTCGGACAGCTGCTTTGTTCACGGGCTCTTGTTTACGTACATTCCGCATCATTGCCCAATTGACAGCAAGGTTATCGGGGAGAAGCCGATAAGAGAAACGGCTGCCCAAAGCTGTTCACGCTTTCGCTTCCGGACAAGGAACTATCTCGTAGGTGGCAGACGCAGACAAAGTTGGCGTTCCAGCACTCAGGTCTGTCCTAACCTATTCCCATATTTGACTTGCAAATCTGGATGTACTGTGTCGGAGGTTGATCTGGAATCTGCTGGATGGGGAGAGGGGGATCCCCTCAAGTTTATTCTGCACGTGTCCATGCAGCAGAACACAGATGATCTTAACCTCGCAACTTTTGTAAAACTCAGTATCAAATCAGCAGCCCACACGGTCACAGGAAGGATTCCAGGGTCAAATACAACGCAGCAACCGTCAAGCTCAAGCCTTGTTCCTCGGCAAGGTAGGCTCAACGTGAGAGACCCACGGCACGCCCAGCTTGTGCATTTCCACAGCGAGCTGGAACAGATAGTCCAGACTATATTGAAGGTTAGCCATGGGTGGCAATGCTCGGCCAGGCCAGTCTTGGGCTCGGGACCCAAGCACTCCAAAGCATTCACATACCTTTCACACTGAGTCTTTGCGTGTTCCACACTGTCTCCCCAAACGTAAACGCCATGCCGTCGCACCAGCACTGCATACGCGTTAGGATATTTCTCCATGGCCTCTTCCAGGAATTCCGTCAGGTCCTCCTCGTGGGCCGTATTTTCAATCACGGGGATCGTCAAGGTATCGTGGTATCCCAAATTTCCGACCTCCTTGCGTGGGTAGCCTTTGGCAAACCCCTTGATTTGCTCGATATTATTGATGCGAAATTCCTTGTGAGTGGCGTGGCCATCCTGCTGCTGCTGCGGCTCGAAGACTATCGGCTGCTGCTTCTCGAGAATCAACGTCACCAGCACGGCGCTGGGACTGTGCGTATGAATACAACATTTGGCGCCCTTCCGCGTGAATGCGGAGAGGAAGAGAGGCGTGCACTGCGAGGGCTTGAAAGCGGACGGCGAACGCAGGTAGACGCGCGAGTCTGGGCGGATGGGACCGTCACCTTCGGCGGCTTGCTTGTGTTTCTCGAGTGTCTGGGGCAGGGAAAGAACGTAGAGATCGGAGGCCTTCATTAACTCTTTCTGCACGCCGGAAGGGGCTATGTAGACGAGCTCTCTAGGGAAAGTGAGCGTCAGTGCAAGAACGAGGCCGGCCGGAATAGAGAAGGCTAGCGTCTCCTACTCATCACGAATACTGGCACCTCCTCCGGTCCCCGTCACCCAGCCGAGAGTCCAGAATTTGGCACATAGCGAGGGGATGAGATTGGCTGGGTGGTTCGGGTCCTCAGAGAGGACAAGCTGGTCGTTGTTGCTCATTTTGTCTAGAGCAGAGCTGCAAGTATTGAAGAGAATCCGCAAAAGCTCTAGCTTTGATGGAAAAGGATTGGCATGTGGGATGTTGATCAAGAGTGGGGCATACTTTGCAGGGATAAGCTGTGGACAGGTCTACACAGTATCGTTATTAGAAGATCATCAGGCTGCCAGGCTGGCATTTCACAAAGCCTCTCAGAGGATATCATAAAGTGGGTGTTTAGATGTGTATTGATGACTGTTTCATAGTAGGTGACACTGAAAGAGAAAATAGTTGTATACACAATTACTTCCTGTTCATTGGGGATATAGTCCATGTGATGCTAAGTACTAGAGGGAGTAAGGGTATGGTAAGAGGAGCGCATTATGCTTGCCAAGGAGCACAAACAGTACTATCACAATTTGACCAAAGACGCAAAGCATGAGTTCAACAAAGTTGTTACAGAGATTCCATGATGTAGATGGAAGAGGGCAAGATGAGACTGGTAAGACCCTTCAGAAGGTAAGCAAGGTAAGTAGTACCATGTATGAAGTTGCTTTGAGTAGGTAGTAACTAATAACAAATTACACGAAAAGGACAGCTTGTAGAGCCGTACCTTGCTTTTAACCACAAAGCGAGACCTACATTTATATTTAGAGTGAACAATATGGGATCACTCACAGCCTCATCGGAAATGCCGTCTTCACAAGAGTTGCTTCAACTTGCATCGAAAGTTCCAAGTGCTTCCTTCCAAAGTGGGCCACAGTGAATGACCTCGGGGCCCCCATCCCCGCCTTCAGAGGGCAAGGACCACCTTGAAGTCCGTGTGGTCCCTGCCAGCTCTACTCAATCCCTGTATGTGTTGTTCCCGGTGAAGCCTGGCCCCGGGCAATAGATAATTTGGGGAGACTCGACCAAAGCTCCGAACATCACCTGCAATCTGGCCTCTTCCAGCAACAACTTCCCAGATAAATCGCACGACAACCCAATTGTCTCCAGCATCAGTCTTCTTCTGCTCGGGTCTCAGTTTCTTGTCTCCTCAAGCTCTGGGCAAGCATCCTTTCTCTTCATTCCTTCCCTACATTGAACATACCATCCGCCTCTGCGCATTACAAGCGTAGCTGTCCATTCCACCACCACATATCTCCTCAAGCACACCACATCATCAACCGCCACGATGAGGTTCACCCCTTTCATCGCCGCTGCCATTATGGCCTACGGCGCTGTCGCCGATGAGGCACAGAAGCCCCTTGGTGACGAGAGCTCCTCGGCCGCCGAGGCTGCCACCGCGTCCGTGGATGCCTCTATGCCCACCTTCACAGTAAGCTCCAGACCCTCCCCTCTACCAATGCAATGCAATGCACAGCTATGAGCTTTGAGTTTCCTATATGGGGACACCCAGCACAAACAGCTTCCAATTACTGCGCAAACATAGAAGCAATCCAATTGGTCACCATTCAGCTAATCATGGTGTTAATTGCAGCCCACAACGCTTAAGGCTCCCTTCCTTGAGCAGTTCACCGACGACTGGGAGAGCCGCTGGAAGCCCTCTCACGCCAAGAAGGACACCAAGGACTCTGATAAGGACGAGGAATGGGCCTACGTTGGCGAGTGGGCTGTTGAGGAGCCCAGTGTCTTCAAGGGCATGGAGGGCGACAAAGGTCTGGTTGTCAAGAACCCGGCTGCCCACCACGCCATCTCAGCCAAGTTCGCTGAGAAGGTCGACCCCAAGGGCAAGCCTCTGGTTGTTCAGTACGAGGTCAAGCTGCAGAGTAAGTCCCACCAGCCTAGCAAACACCTACCGCCACATGATCAATTGCTAATCCTTGTGCGCTCCAGATGGTCTCGAGTGCGGCGGTGCCTACCTCAAGCTTCTCCGGGAGAACAAGGCTCTCCACCAGGAGGAGTTCTCCAACACCACTCCTTACGTCATCATGTTCGGTCCTGACAAGTGTGGACACACCAACAAGATCCACTTCATTTTCAACCACAAGAACCCCAAGACCGGCGAGTACGAGGAGAAGCACGTCAAGTCGCCTAACGCGGCTCGCATCGTCAAGACCACTGAGCTTTACACCCTCATTGTCCACCCCAACAACACCTTCGCGATCGAGCTCAACGGTGAGCAGGTTAAGGAGGGAAGCCTTCTCGAGGACTTCACCCCCGCCGTCAACCCCCCGGCGGAGATCGACGACAAGGACGACAAGAAGCCCGAGACGTGGGTTGACGATGCCCGTATCGCCGACCCCGAGGCCAAGAAGCCTGAGGACTGGGATGAGGACGCTCCTTTCGAGATCGTCGACGAGGATGCCGAGCAGCCCGAGGACTGGCTGGTCGACGAGCCCCTGACCATCCCCGACCCGGAGGCTCAGAAGCCTGAGGACTGGGACGACGAGGAGGACGGTGACTGGATCGCCCCCACCGTCTCCAACCCCAAGTGCGCTGATGTCTCTGGCTGTGGCCCCTGGACCAAGCCCATGAAGAAGAACCCCGACTTCAAGGGCAAGTGGACCGCGCCCATGATCGACAACCCCGACTACAAGGGCGTCTGGGCTCCCCGCAAGATCAAGAACCCCGACTTCTTCAACGACACCGCGCCTGCCAACTTCGAGCCCATCGGAGCTATTGGTTTCGAGATCTGGACCATGCAGAACGACATTCTGTTTGACAACGTCTACATCGGCCACTCGATTGAGGACGCCCGCAAGCTTGCCGACGAGACCTTCCACCTCAAGCACCCCATCGAGCAGCTGGCTGAGCTGGCTGCCGCGCCCAAGAAGGAGGATACACCCAAGTCGCCCTCCGACCTCAAGTTCCTCGATGACCCTGTCTTGTTTGTCACTGAGAAGGTTGACCTCTTCACCACCATCTTCAAGAAGGACCCCATTGAGGCCATCAAGTTCGTTCCTGAGGTTGCCGGTGGCATCGGTGCCATCCTTGTGACTATTATCGCTGTCATCGTTGGTGCTGTTGGCGCTGCTGGTGGCAGTGCTCCTCCGGCTGTCAAGAAGGCTGCCACTGACGCCAAGGCGAAGGCTGTTGAGACCAAGGACAAGGCTGTGGCTGCGGCTGCCTCTGGTGCTGAGACGGTCAAGGAGAGCGCCACCAAGCGCACCACTCGTAGCCAGTCGTAGGTTGACAAGGTGGTGCCACGGATTGGGGACTAATGGCAGGTACTGCATGGCGGTTGAAGAAGACTAATTCTTCGAGGTTCAGGACGAGAAAATGAAACAAAAAGGGCCTCTCCGCATAAGGACAGGATTCGGGCTAGGCTTGAGCACGGCGTAGCAGGCGTGCATTTTAGGTTTGCGTCGCAGGAAATTCGGGACTTCTCAGGACTTTTCATAGGGTGTACAGTGCTCAATCCTTTGCTGCGAAGAATACATTACTTGATTCATATAAGGCGCATTCGATGACTTGTATGTGACTGATATTTATTCTCTGAAGATGGAACTCCAACTACAGTACTTCTCAGATCTACGTGTGGGGGCCGCTTCTTTGTGCGGAACCTCAACCGAGCTCGAGTTCCTTGTCCCGGCTTCCAGAAACTCAGACTCAAGTTGAGCACCAGTCTCACGACACCCGCCCCGGGCCGGTCATGCTACAAATTCCATGGAAAATGCCATTAGGAAGCTAACGATGACCTCCGCCATAGGACCGTGAATCGTGGTAAGTCCACTATCTGGGCAAAACAAACCCGCTATTAACCGGCCCGGCAAGGACTTGCTGTAATAGAAATGGTCTCTTCCCCGCATCGGCTCCGGTCATTGCTGCCGATGTCATAGCCGGTCCCATAAAGACGACCAGGCCGCCTCTTGTGTAAAGTCAATTGGTTTCTCACCTGCTCCTCTCAGTCGACGCCAAGCTTGATTTGATAATTGAGGGTTCGTGGCTGGATCGAGTAACCCATTCCCCTCCTTATCTACCTCATATTAGTTGCCAATGCGCCGGATACTCCTCTCTGCCAGCGCAGCGCGCTCAACGCAAGCAGCAAGCCGTAGCAGAGCAGCTCCCTCCCTTTTCTCATCTTCCACATCCTCTTCTACTGCCAGAATGGCTCCCTCGTCGTCTTCGGCGGTTAGGAGGCTTCACGCCACGGCGGCGCACCTCAGCCCGGCCCTGGCTTCCACAGCGTCCTCCTACCCAAACACCCACGAGAAGATCACCAACGTGACAAACACGCCCTACTTCATCGACAATGAGTTCCGTCCCTCGTCTACGGATCAGCTCATTCCGCTCTACGACCCGGCCACCAACAACCTGGTGACGCGCGTGCCAGAGATGACCGATGCGGAGCTTGAGTCTGCCGTTGCCTCGGCACAGAAGGCCTTCCCCGCGTGGAAAGACACGAGCGTGATTGCGCGGCAGCAGATCATGTTCAAGTTCGTGGCCTTGATCCGCGAGAACTGGGACAGGCTGGCGGCGAGCATTACCCTGGAGCAGGGCAAGACGTTTGCTGACGCCAAGGGCGATGTGCTGCGTGGACTGCAGGTCGCTGAGGCAGCGTGTGGTGCGCCGGAGTTGTTGAAGGGCGAGCTGTTAGAGGTTGCGAAGGATATGGAGACGAGGACGTACAGGGAGCCGTTGGGCGTTACGGCAGCTATTTGCCCATTCAGTGAGTTCCCCCCAACATGTACTAATTCGGGTTATATGGTGCTCTCAGAGGACTGACAGATACACTGTGCAGACTTTCCCGCTATGATTCCTTTGTGGTGCATTCCCATCGCTACCGTAACCGGCAACACCCTCGTCCTCAAGCCCTCGGAGCGCGACCCAGGCGCAGCCATGATTCTCGCCGAGCTTGTCCAAAAGGCCGGTTTCCCTCCGGGCGTCGTCAACATCATCCACGGCGCGCACCGCGCCGTCAACTTTATTCTCGACCACCCAGCCATTAAGGCCATATCCTTCGTGGGTGGCAACAAGGCGGGCGAGTACATCTTCTCGCGCGGATCCGCGAATGGCAAGCGTGTGCAGGCGAATCTGGGCGCAAAGAACCACGCCGCGGTGCTACCGGACTGCAACAAGAACCAGTTCATCAACGCCGTTGTGGGCGCGGCATTCGGCGCCGCAGGCCAGCGGTGCATGGCGCTCAGCACGCTGGTCATGGTGGGCGAGACGAAGGAGTGGCTGACGGATGTTGCCGAGGTGGCCAAGGGCCTCAGTGTCAACGGCGGCTTCGAGGAGGGCGCGGACCTTGGCCCCGTGATCTCGCCCGAGAGCAAGGCGCGTATCGAGCACCTGATCGACTCCGCCGAGAAGGAAGGCGCGACGATCCTGCTCGACGGCCGCGGCTTCAAGCCCGCCAAGTACCCCAACGGCAACTGGGTCGGCCCCACGATCATCACCAACGTGACGCCCGATATGAAGTGCTACCGCGAGGAGAT
This sequence comes from Plenodomus libanotidis, assembly GCA_022609195.1. Classification (NCBI taxonomy): domain Eukaryota; kingdom Fungi; phylum Ascomycota; class Dothideomycetes; order Pleosporales; family Leptosphaeriaceae; genus Plenodomus; species Plenodomus libanotidis. The sequence continues at coordinate 433,786 of JAGKQA010000003.1, forward strand.
CTTCGGCCCTGTGCTCGTGTGCCTGAACGTTGAGACGCTTGACGATGCGATCGACACTATCAATGCGAATGAGTACGGCAACGGCGTCGCTATTTTCACGCGCAGTGGGCCGACGGCCGAGACGTTCCGGAGGAACATCCAGGCTGGACAGGTTGGTATTAATGTGCCGATCCCTGTGCCGTTGCCGATGTTCTCGTTCACGGGTAACAAGGCGAGTATTGCGGGTGGTGGTGCGAGCACCTTTTATGGAAAGCCGGGGATCAACTTCTACACGCAACTGAAGACGGTAACGGCGCTGTGGAGTGCGGCGGATGCGGTTGGGAAGAAGGCAGATGTCGTGATGCCAACGCACAAGTAGGCCAGATAGACAAGAAAAGTGGTGGATGATAGCGTGCGAAATGAACAGGGAGTATGTCGCAAAACACTTTGATATACTCGTCCTGAGTCACGCAGACTTGGACTGTGCTATTGACTATGCGTCGTGCCTATTTGCGACCTTTACGTAGATTTCCACATGAGGCATTTCGCCAACATCTAGAAATTTCAATCAAAAGGTGTCCTCAACTTTGAGTCGATTCAGGGGGGGCATCTTTGAAGCTTGATGGGGAATTCCTTCATCATAAGTTGCCCAGGCATTTCAAATATAGGTTAGACTTGACGGATTTTGGAGTGCGCCGACTCGACCAAAGGTCCAATCTCAGAGCCAGCCTGTCGAACATATATCACATGCAAACACAGGCTAATTCCTTTCCCCAAGATAGTAATTAAAGCCAAGTAATTGTCTGCCCGTGTCGCTGAAAACATAGTCAGCTCAGCTCCCGAGCCCTGGAGGTCTACAAGTCCCGATCCGGAATGCCGTGCACGTCAACGACCGCCCGTCTTCACTGACTCCTCGCCACCGGACCATCTCGCGTTTCATAGCCTCAAAACAAGCTGCTGCCGTCAAACAAGACGCCAGCCCTTGGTGACGAGCTATGGGACAATCAGACATGGACGTTGCCGACCTTCCCGACGACCTCATCTTGCTTATTGTGGCGCACCTATCTGCCCGCACCATCGTGCTCTGCCGGCGGGTTTCCAAACAATGGCACGCCGTGTTTACAGCGCAAGACTTCAGCCTCCAGCTCCTCAAAGATCGTTTCCCGCGATGCCGGGAGCTGAGACTGGCTTACCTCGCTAATGGTGGCGACATATCGGCGGTATCGGCTTCGCGTCCGCCCTCGCTGGACGGAATGGGGTCTGATACAAGCGACGGGGCGGGTGGTTCTTCAAAGCCTGGTGGTAATGGGCATGACTGGTGCTCTACTTTCGCTCTTGTAGCCGGCAGATATTACCACCTCCGCACTGCCACACCACGCTCCGTCTCGAAGATCCGGCTCGGTACCAGCGACTCTCGAGAGGTAAGGCTCGGTCCATCTTGCCCGCGCTTTGTCCCCGTCCAGCCGTGGGATCGCCATCTGCACCTCGATGATCGGACGGCAGCGTTCGACTATCCCGGTCCGAGTTGGTGCTACTCTCAGGACCTGGGATTGCTTGTGTACCACATTCATCCGGGCGACGTGGAGGACACCCCCAGGGCGTATGTCTACCCATGGAGGCTCCTGGATCTGGAGAGCGGCGAGAAGTTCGAGGTCGCGTTCCCGCACGACGACAATCGGAGCGTCAGGCACGTGCGGCTTGCTGAGAGATTACTGGTGTACGAGTGGTGTGACACAATGCCGCATCGAAACATTGGCCGCAAGGAATATCATAAGCACTATGTCACGGCCCTCGACGTCGTCCGCGTTCCCGCAAGCTCACCATCCAGTGCCAGCGCAGAATGGGACACTATCCCACGCGCTGAGTGGGCTCTCCCCGATATGTCGCTGATTGATGGTGTCGACCGCTTCCTCTCGACACACACGGGCTCGCACTATGCTGTTTACGTGTGGCGCTCGAGCCAGCAAGGCACTATGGGACTCACAGAAATTGCTCATAACGAATGCGTGCTTGTGTGGGACATCTCGTCCCCTACCGCGCGGCCACGGCTGCTCAGGAACATGACTTCGCGGACTTTGGCTTTCTACGGGGTCCGCCAGCAAGGAATGGCGCGGCTACGGCGTTTGGGAATGGACGCGCGGAACTTGTACTTTGTGGAGGAGGAGCATCGGTGGGCTTCACAAGCGCCAGGCTCGAACCCGCCGCGAGCGCACCTAGTCAGGAGTACGGGCGTGCCTGTCATACCAGGTCCTGTTGAGGTGTCTCTAGTATTTGACGGGGACGAAGAGAAGGCTGGTGATGGACAGGATCTGGGTGAGCAACATCAACAAGTCAACGACCGACTGGTAGGTATCGTACAAGGCCCTCGATGGCGTGACGAGTGCGGCGCAAACGGTGACGTCCACCTTTCCTTCTGCACACGGGTCGACAGGGCCTTGCCTGCCCATACCGCGGGAGTATCACCCAACGACGGAAGCCCAGGCATCTGGAATGGCTCGCTACTGGCTACTGACAGAGGCATGCCGACCTTCGCCCAGGAGATTCGCAGCGCTATTCTTGCCTCGTCAACTCGCTGGCCGGGATGGGCACCTTGTTGGCGGCATGAGGACTTTCCGTATCTTACTGTGAGTGAGATGGTAGATTTCAAGGCCGGCGTGCGGATTGTGGCGCGTCGTTGCTTCATGCTTGAGACGTTGAGCGTGCACACCAGACCGAGCCTCTCGGTGAAGGGCTCGGGTGTGGCTTCTGCTAGTAGCTCGTTGTCGTCGCTAGACCCGTCGTCGGTGAGTGATCGCCCAATGGCCTCGGGGCCGCTAATAAACGTGGCGGGTATCTCACTGAGATCTCAGCCCGTCGGAAGCAGAAGCCCGGCGAGCACTGGCAAGACGGACGCGGAAGGCTGGGAGGTTGAGGATGGTGGGAACGAGGAAGTCCACTTTGCGGATGAGATGTGGGACCAGCTGCTCGGAAATGGGTACATCTGTGGCGACGAGAGATGGCTTGTTGGTGAGAGCAAGGAGACAGATCAGAGCATCACGATCGTGAGGTTTTGAGGGGCATTGCGTGATTCCCATCAGGGCCTCAGAAGCGCTCTTGCAGTTGTCAAAGTTCCATGCAACCCCGTGTCTTCTAATGAATAGCCTTTACCACAGCTCAGCTCCAATCAGATGATCTCGACCACACACTGCCTCTTGATCACGCCACAGCTTTCGAGGACAATCTCGATAGCTGTGCAAGTTCCAAATCGAGTAATTTGTGGGTCTTTCCTTGCCAGCAATGACATTTCAAAATGACTCATTACGAGCCTCTGGGGCCAAAAAAGTGCAAATTTGTCTTAAACAATCTGGTTAACTTGCGTGGCTTGAAGCTCACCGAGGCAAGGGGGGGGGGGTTTCTCCAGTAAGGAGGTTTGATCCATTATTTCTGCGGCTTGGCAGGCTTGCTACCATGGACTCTCGTAATGGACAACAATCAGGTACAGCCCCGCTTGCGATATTATTCTCAATGCACACGAACTTGAATTTGACACTTAATAAAGCCTCCTGCATAAGTCATTACCAGTAGATGCGGGTCGAGTAACAGTATTGGGAATCTTGAGCCTGGGTGGACTTGCAGTCCACCCTCCCCCCTCCGGCGCTGCGGAAAACTTATACAGGGAAACCTGTTTAGTAGGATCCGGTACACAACGATACCTCCTACCGAACGATATTTTCTCGCGCCCCGGCTGATTTAGTATAGGTATCGTTACGGTTTTGGCTACAACGTTACGATACGGTTTTGTTAATTAGTCACTACCAAAATCGTTGTAGTCAGTATCATATACTATGGTTGCGTACCCTTTTTTTTTTTTTTTTTGCCACCCCTGTCGAGTATTTGTGATCTATGCACGCAGCACTTTATCTCAGTTCTTGACCTGGCAAGGGGTGCATTTATTTACCCATACCACCATAGTATAGTAGTGGATTTTGGTGTTAAAGTAGCTTTATAGAGGAAAAGTGGCTTATGTAAGGACTATACTCAGCACATTGCATTGAGTCGGCACTTGACAGGGGCTAACATGTGCGCCAAGAGCCCACCTTGAACGATGTCCCCTAGCTAACGATACTTTTTGTTGGCGCCGAACGTAGCCTACTAAGCAGGTTTCCCTGTACTTGTTTCTAGCCGCCCAAGTGTGGAACTATCACGATAAACACTCGACACATGTACCCTGGAGGCTGAAGACCGATGATATGAGGACCTAATTTCAGGTAGTTCGTCCTTTGAAGGCTGTTGCGGCGACATCTCTCTAACTCAGCTTGGACTCTGATGTTCACAAGATTCTGCTATTTTGCAATAAGTGATCGCTTCTCACTCGTCTAGTGGTGGCAAGTCTCGACTTCACGGGTCCAAAACCGGAAATTGGCCACGTGCCAGTTCAGGTGCAAGCAAGTTGGGCAAAAGTTGTTAGGCGAGGTGCAAGATCAGGCGACCCGCCCCCGGATTTCGGCCCCGGAAATCTCACAGCACCAGGGAGTAGTGGATGCCCCATCAAGTCGTTCAGAACCCAAGATGCTGTTTCGGCGAAGCTGAGAGCTTCTCGGGCCAAGACGGAGTACCGTGGTATACATCGAGCGAAGCTGTTATGCATCGAGCTGTCCGGCGCGGGTTGCGGCCATTGGCGTCGGCTTGCATGAAAACAACACAGGGAGTCTAGACAGCTGGCGCAGTCTCGTCCATACAATCCATCTCCTTGGCTCTCCAGTCAAGCCTTATCAGTCCGTCCGTATCATTCCAAAGCACCGCGGTGTACTGTGTAGATTGGGCCGGTCAGGCCAGCAAGCTCGAGTTGACAACCTGACAAGTCAGAGGCGGGGCCGAGGCTAGACCGGGACCTGCAGTGCCGGGTCCATCTTGACGCACGTCACCGGGTCCTTTGCAAACTCACCGAAGGAAAGACGCCGGATTGAAAAGAATTGTGGGCTGGATCTTGACAGCGTGGCCGGTGGACAGCTCTGGAAAAACACGTTCAAGAAACTCCCCGCGACGCTCCACGATTCACGATTTGGAGACCCTTGAAAGCGCGAACACATGGTGGTCCCCTGCACATGGCAGCAAGCATGATATTGGAGGCTGATGAGCCTCAAAGCAACCCTAGAGCGAGACGCCCAATTTCTTATTATGGTGCGCCCAATTGGGCCTGGGCCGTGTCACACCACGAACAACATGTTTAGATCAGGCGCCGGGCTACAGCGGCGCAGCCCAGGCTCTGCGCGGCCCGGTGCCATCTCATCATTCGATGCCGGATCAAGGCTCGGTGCATGGTACGAAGTACTGATCAGGATTCGGGCCAAAGACTCGACGAACACGAAGCTCCATTTTTCTGGCCCGAAGAGTCCCGATGCTGTGGACTGAGAGTTGGGAGACCCACGCATGACGCCTGGGAAAAGCGACAGGTCAGCAGCAACGTGAGTGGTGAGGATATTTCGAACAATTTTCTTTTTCCTTTCCTGATTTGATGTCTGACTTGCCGTCTTCCTTTGACCCTCCCAATATCGACGTTCTCATATCGCGGCTTCCCGTTTCCAATTCGACCCTTCTAGGGGTTTGGCGCTTGCCGTGTCCGTGTCAACCTAGAGTCCCTTCCCAATCTGGCCAACGACAACAACTAGCTCGGGATTTGTTTACAAACATCACACCCAATTCACTGCCAGCCACCAGGCATGGCAACACTTGCAACAGGTACTACGTTGTCGTCCACACGGCTTTGACGGCTTGATGCACTTACTACTTCATTCTTTTCCAACTCTTTCCCTTTCTCACGTCTGCCTTACACTTGGAATGGCGTTTCTCTGGGCACACTTGCATTCTACTCACTGTCACTGAGCCGTCACAGCACTTGTTTGCCTTCAACGTCGCCTCTCACCATCCTTTGTACAATACTCAAATTCTCGGCAACGATAACAAACACCGCACACTTTAGCATAATTGCGCAGTCCGAAAAGTAACCGGCATACCCCCCCATCCCTACAATCGTCTCTACCAAGGAAGATGGCCTGGGACGCCCCCCGTCGCCAGGATCCACACCCTCGGACTCTTGGACAGCCGATTTTCTTTGTTGATGAGCTCGACTTCCCAAATCACCCTCTCGAAACATCAGCATGCACCCAAGACGCAACCTCGAATATGCACGCGCACCTGTCACCCATCGAAGAAGAGCGCCGCTTCGTCTCCGTCGACGCACCTTTCCTGGTCCGTGTAACGGCCAGGTTTCACGATCCTGCTATCAGGTTCACCTACGACCACACTTACCGCAGCTCACAGTCGTTCATTCCCACGGAAAGATTATGTCAAGCCTTCCTGCGGAGAGTGGAGCACTGCAGTAAGGAGTTGATCACTCGCAAGGATTCGACCGCACTCCACGCGACACAATGTCTTCGCAAAGGTTCAAAATCTGTCCGTTTCGAGCTGTCCTTTGAAGTGTGTCGCCAAGGCCACTCTGGAGTCTGGGCCGAGAGGTCTTTTACGTCTTATCAAAGGCATGCTCTCACCATCAGCTCAGCAAACGAGGTCCTAAAATCGACTCACAACATGGTGGGTCTGTTCCTGAGGCGTCACGATAAGCACTTTGAGTGGACAGATGAACCTGCTCGCGAATACTTCCCTGACAAGCCCGAGACCTTCAAGCCGTCCCTCAAAGGTCCATTGAACCTCGCATGCGTCCCACGATCACTCTTCATTGAGTCTCGCCAGGCGTGGGAATTCGTGCCTGGCTACTCCTTGGAACTCACCTTCCAGAGCCGTAATCCAGCCCGGCATCCTCCGGAGATCAGCCGGATCTTGCAGGTCAACAGTGAACAGGCCACGCCTCTCAACCTTGGCACGGGTGAAGATCTGCTCTGGCAGGCGTACAGAGCTCTTCAGGATGTCCTCGACCAGAAGAAGAGCTCGTTCGACCTCGAACACGCGAACTGTGACGGCTTCGATGGAGTAGCGGGCTGTGACTGTCAGCATTTTGAAGAGAAAGCTCTCGATGTGGAGCTCCGGATTATCAACAACCTAGGCCCCATGTACGATCATTTATATCGCAGCCTTCAGAGCAGCCTACGCTTATTCACTCACCCGAGCGGTCAGGACTGCGACGAGTTTGTGACCAAGATTGAGACGCGCCTCCAGCAGTTCAGGAACAGGACCGACAAGAAAATTGCGAAGCTCAATGATTTCGATCTGCGCATCGCTGAATTGACTGGCCATGGCTGGCAACGGAAAAATGCCGCTCGATTTGTCATTGACGGGAGTCAAAGCCATACCCGTGGAAGCATTCAAGCTCTCTTGGATCGCATTAGGACTGGCGTCAGCGATGCTCTTCGAGGAAACGACGTGGCGATCCGAATGATTGCCTACAAGCGCGGACACCTTATCCTGGACAAGGCTCTCATTGCTCGTGACCACAATCCGGTGCCCCCTGAAGACATCGAACCTGCCGAATACCAGCAGCATTTGATCCTCGCAGAGCTTGAGAGACGCATTCAACAGGACATCGACATGGTCTGCGAAGATACCTGTGCTCTTGATGGGACGCTCGAGGAGGGGCCTATAAGCGAAGCGCACAACCGACGTCCTCGCGGTTCCCTCGCCTCATCACGACCTTTCACGCCCTGTGACACCTCATCGCAACGCTCAAAACAACTTCGGCCTGGATCACCGGCAAGCTTCGTGACACGGCCATCAACCTCGCCTGCGGTCTCATCTAGGAGTCCGTCTAGAGCCTTTCCGCTTGTACCAGCTAAGTTTGGAAAGAAGGAGTCGATAAGTTCCAATTCTTCATCAAACGGTCACGATGAATCGCTGCCCCTCGTGGCCGACGCCCATGGACTGCAGTCGGCAGCTGAGGTTTGCAAGTCGTTACATGAAGAATCGAGCACAGACGCGAGCTCGACCCATTCCTCCATGCCAGCACTTACGGAAAGCGATACGCCGTCACCAGACCACAGCTTGCTCATGACGCCGAGTTTCGGACAGTGTCCTCTGCCTGCTCCGCGCGCTATGCCTTCTTTTGAGGACTTTGGCCCTCACCACTTCTCCCATTCGTTCATGCCAGACGCATTGGCGCCGAGCAGCATAACTTTATCCAGCATGGACTCCTCCGAAGATATGAAATTTGTAATGCTCAAACAAGACGTGCGACCGAGCGGCGTCCCTACGACGCCGAAGCACCCAGACATCACCTCCTCGGTCCCTAGGAGCACGCTACAGGCTCATGACGACGCGGATTGTGACGAGAAGACGCCTCTGGCCCATCGCTCCATGCAAGAATCAACCAAGGCCAACCAGCCTGAAGATGCGGGCACGGCATGGGAAATATTTGAGCGAAAATCCGACAATAGCATTGCCTGTTCAGAGGCTGGCTCGATCTTGGAGCACGTCAGAGCCGGGTCGGGTTGCTCAAACTTTGTACCAGTGGCACTTCCCTGCCAAGACTGGCCTCTCTATTCTGTGGAGGAAGAGGAGGCCTTGGATCAGACGTCCAATGAGACTTGCGAAGTGGACGGAGTGCCTGCGAGTATAGCCGCGTGCCACTCGTCCGACACATTGCGACCGTCGAGCATGTTGCAACACGGATCCATTGACAGTATCGCTGGAGTACAACACCAGAGGCTTGGCAATAGTGACAGTACAGTTTCTGTGAGCATTGAAGAGACAATTGTCCACCATGCGCAGCCTTTGATGTCGACGCAGTCTGCGCTCATCCCGCCAACGATCTCCGCCAAGGGATTGGAGCAATTGACGGTGGAAGATGAGGTATCATGGTTCAACAAACCTGGACTTGTCAAACACGACGAAGACCAAGCCACATGTTCGACCGTGGTGGAAGGGTCCGGGCTGGGGAATTGGATGGTGAAGTCCGAGAGACCCGACACAAATTACGTGATACCCTTCTCGGACTCTGGCATTGATATCGGAACCGGGTCGGAGACGACCGATCGATCCGGGTCCGAACGTGGGGAGCAAAATGCCCTTCCACCAATTGACGAGAGTGCATCTGAACTCAATACGGTGAAGTTTGGGGCAAGCTCGGAAAAGAGCCCGACAGAGCTGCAGCGAGAGATTGCCTCGGTGCCGTCGGGAGAAGGAGCTGCCTCCGCTCTCACCGAGTCCTGTTTGATAGAGGCAATAGAGGAGCCCGAGAGTCCCTCTGAAGGCGCCGACGTGGCTGAAGAGACACCCATCTCGGCTCGGAAGCCAGCTTTCGCATCCGCAAAGCTTCCGAAAGTCAGGATGCCGGGTCCGGTTTCGCGCTCGACTTCCAATCCACAGCATGCTCCATCGTATTGTGGTCTGGGGGGTGCCCATCTACTTCCTTCCCTTCCAATTTTCTCAGCCTTTCGATCCGTCAGCCACGAGACAAGGGCCAGCTGGACGACTTCTTCCTCATGGGAGGATTACAATTCCACCGCTCGACAGTCTAGCGACTCAGTCGACACGATGAAGCTTTCTCCCACCAGCTCTGACGAGGATCAGCCCTTGGATCTGCCAAAACGTTTGGGTACCCCTACTGCCGGTCTTCTTGGTCTTAACGAGTCTAGGTGGGCAGAGTTTGGAATCCGGACAGCTTTGACAAGCACACACCCTTCCGATCGACCATCTGCGGCACCGCTGCCCGAGAGCCCGGATTCTAGCGGCCGTGATCTCCACCCAGACTCGGAGCTACAACAAAGTTCGGCGAAAGTGATCAGGGAGAGCTCCTCGTCGCCACGCAAGTCAATTCCCCTCAGACAGAGAAAGAGCATTGGCACCATCTTTACGGCAACCATGTTGAAAAGGAAGGAGAGTAGGGATTTGAAGAAGCAAAAGAGCATCGAAACGAAGTCGCTCAAGAAGATCAAGTCGAAGAGCCGGGAATCAGACATGAGCGTGGAGGACAAGGACGGCAGATTTCCTAAGGCCATGATGCTCGTAGCGGGTTTGGCATTCGCCTCGTCGATGGTAAGCCGGACTGGGCAGTCCTAAAGAAGAAGAAAAAGGTGCCAAAACAAAGTTGTATCAAAATCTGTAAAATAAGAAATGACTATGGCTGCTGAGCGCAGAGTCACTACATTATTATTTAAGAGCATCGATATGAGGAGCATGGATCCACTCTAGACAGGCATTGGTTGTGAGAGCAGTGCAATAGCATGGCTCTCAACGAAAGCCAAAGTGTGAATGGCAACTGAAAAATCGTCGAAAAATGGTTCGTCTGCATGAACAACGTACCCCTGCGGTGTTCTATATGTAAATGTACTCAGCCCAGCCCCCGTGCATCGCTGAGCTTGGGTCCTGATACAGCTGTGGTCTTCTATACCGGCGTGACACGCATTCTAGCTGTTCTGCTCGCCAGCTCAAGCCTTTGCGGGAAATGCTTGAGGGTTTCAAACGTGGCTCAAGGCCCAGGCTGTTTGGGAGCTTGGTGTCAGCCGAAGTACTCATTTGAGGACAATCTAGACATGTTGGCACACAACTATGATGGAAATCTAGCCGTCATATCTTGGATCGTGGCTTTGCTCGCGCTCGAACTGCAAGACCCAATGCAAGACGGTTTGACGCCAACTTTCCCTCGGCCCGATCCCATGTCTCATGCCTCGATTACCCATCTAACCCCCGAACCAGGCCCTTGTGGACATCCACATCAACATCCACGACTTCCTTGACGCCGTCGACGCCCGCGCCCGCGCCGCCGCCGCCGACCCCGCCAACAGCGAGTGGTCGCTGTCGGCGTATACGCTTAGCAGCCACCGCGTCTACCCGCGCGCCGAGATCAAAAAGCACCAGGAGCACCCGCAGCGGCTGTTGATGGTGCATGTTGTGTTTCCGCGTGGGGGCAAGGCTCGGCGGGGGCGCTGTGGCGCCGGCGATTGCTGGAGAGGGTGGCTTGGATCCCACGGTTAAACCGGGGGTTCTTGATGAAGGGATTCACTAGTTGCAGTGGTAGATAGGTGGGTCCAGGTAGTGAGCGGGGCGTCAGGACGGGACATTGACTGGTGGTGAGAAGGGGCTGTAGAGAATGCACTTGAGTAGTGCTTGATTGTTTGGTAGTTTGGGTATTGATGGCAATGATTATGTTTGGGACGGTATCTCTATTGGCCACGTCGTTTCCCTGACACGCAACCATCTCTGTATCTGCTTTCCCTGCGCCTAAGGCCTGATCTCCCACAATCGCACCTTGCCTACATCGTTGCCCACTGACAGCATCATCTCCGCCTCCCTGCCACTTCCAAATGCCACAGCCGTAATCCTTCCCAGTGGCGTCTGCTCCGTCGGCCAATTCCTGTACACCGTACAGCTCGGCAGATGTACAAGCTTGAGCGAGTCCCGCTTGTGCTGACTAGCAAAGGCAAGCAGCTGCCCGTCCGGACTGAACGTGGTCGTTGTGATGGGCGTCGTGAGCTGCTCGAAGCGACGCGTCGGCTCAGGAAGGGTCTTGACCTCGAACGAGCCGTCTTCGTTGGGCTTATCGATCAGATTGTTCCGGTCGTAGATGTTCAGCACGCCGCTGGACGAGCCCATTGCCACCCAGCGGTCCCCGCCAAGCCCGTCCGGCCCGTCTTTGCCGCCCATGGACAGCACTGTGCCTCCAATGGAGCCCTCGTCGCGCCACAGACCGACCGTGCGCTTTGTGGCCAGCGACCACTCCGCCACCTGCCCATCGCGACCCAGGATCGTAATACCCTCGCCGTTCCTCCACCATGTGAAATCTGCGATGCCGCCTCGGCTGTCTAACCTCGCCTGGGCGACCCACTGCATGCTGCCGGTGCTGAGAATGTTCAGCATACCACCGCCCTTGCGACTCGTCGCGATCAGCGCCATGTGCTTGCCATCCGGCGCGAGGCGGAACCGCTCCATCGTCTTCTGCTCGTGCTGGTGTCCCTGAATCTTCGTGACCTTCTTGACGAGGCCGGTCGTAAGATTCCAGCTGTGAAAGAATCGCCTGCGTCCGGCAAAGATGATCTCCTCGCCATTGGGGTGCATGAACGCACTCCGCCGAATGGGTACGGACTTGACCTGAACGGACGTGAGCTGCGGGTTGGGCGTCGGATGCGCGCCGGGGCTGATGTGATGCAAGTATAGGATGGATGCGGTGGAGCTGGAGAGAAGGACGGGATGTTGCGGGTGGAAAGCGAGCGAGTCGACAGGGCCCCTGTGCGTGTCGGGGATATCCCTCGTGCGCTGGATGTCAAGCACCTCAGGGCGCAGCTTCCGCTTCTTCCGGCGGCCTTTGCCGTTCATCGCACTCGCATCGCGCAGGAATTTCTCCAAAGGCAAGGCGGAGAGATCGTCGTCGTCGTCGTCGTCGTCGTCGTCGTCGCTGGCGTCTGAGCCGCTGCCGGAGGCAGAAGCCGACGACACGGCTGAGGACCTCCGTCTGCGCTTCTTCTTGCCGTCTGCGCTTGCCTCCTTGGCCCACGCCGGTAGAGGGTTGAACTTCAGGTACTGCTGGCGCAGTCGCCTCGCGTACTCGGCACCGCTCACTAGGTCGTCCTCCTCGGTCTCGCGCAGCTTGCGCAGCTGCTTGGCGCCGGCGAGTGAGACAGTCAGGCGCTCGTCATCGCTGTCAACCCACGCCGGCTGTGGACCAGTCTCCTCTACTTCATGCGTGGTAGTTGTCGGGGGCGCCTTGGCATCGCCTGTGCCTGTGTCGAGCATGAACAGCGCCGAGTCGTCCAGCGCCTCCAGATCGGCCGTGCCCAAGTCGCCATCGTCGATCCGCAAGCCCTTGAACTCCTCATCGTCGTCTGAGCCCGAGGCATTGGCGAATAAATTGGCGCGGAACCCGGCCTTGTTGCCCAGGACTAGCCGCTCGAGTTCCTCCTCGTCCGAGTCGATCTCATCGACGTCCATGGTGGATTTCACCGGGCCATTTTCGCTCTCTGATTCGGAGAAGTGGTCATCGCTGCCTGATGAGGTGCCGTCAGACACCGGGTCCTGGACTTTGCGCGACATTTTCAGAATTGGTTGGTTGTGTTGTGAATGACGTGCGGAATGTGATAGTAAGGTCGTCGAAAAAATCAGATCGCACTGGCAGCCTCGCAGGAGTGGGTCCGCAGATGATGCGCCATTGGCTCAACGATGACAGGGGGCCCACGTCCACTAACTCCACAATGAGTAGCCTCCTGCTCCCCCTGCCAGAGCAATACATTGCCCAACTGTATTCTGTACTGCCATTCTTGTAATGCAAAACAAAGAATGTCTTGACAAGTGGCAGTCATCGCAACAAGAATGTCGCTATTGCACAGAAATTGGTCACCGTCTATCTCTGCGGAACTCGGCCCATTGCATGGCCACCTTGGGGGTTGGGAGCGGTAATCCTAATCCTTTATCAAACGGAGCAAAGTGGTATATTATTGCCTTCTCATATATATGGCCGTGCTGCTGCCTGCAGCTCTCGGGTCAATACTGTAATTTCCATGCAAGTGACATAGCAGGGTTTTAGAACGTCAGCAACGACGATGAACCGGATGGCAGAATGGGAGGGTATCATGAAAATTCGAGGAGCCATGTCGCGCAACAGGTATCTCCCTCACAATAGGAAGGCCACCGCAAGAACCGGTCCATAGATCCAAACGGAACTCCTTCCCCCGGACCTTGTTCCAGCACTGCCTAGACCTTGCCCAGTTGTATCATCCTCATCGCTCAGCTTGAATTCGACGACCTGCGCGTCTCCTGGGGCAAACATTACTCCGACTTGGTCTGCCGCCGTAATGTTGCTCTGACCGGGCAACAGCAGGGGATTGCTGATGGAGTCACAGTCTGTAATTGCCGTGGACTCGTCAATCCTGTTGGTGACGGAGATGGGAAGGTCGAATATAGTGTAATAGTCGGTGTTGTTCATGCGGAAATTCTGGCGGATGGAGATGTTGTAGATGCCTCGGTCGCTGTCCGATGTACTCGGTCGGCCGTCACCCGCCAGGCAATTTGGCCATGTCCACTTGACATGCTTGACTGTACTGCCAGCTTCCTGCTGCATGATGGGTCCATATGTGCCGATGGTGCTGGTTCCATTTGATATCGTCAAGTTGCGACCCGTGTCGTAGCTGTACATGAACATGGTGATGTTGTTGATTCGACTCGGGCTATCTGCGACAACGTCGAGGGGCAGGATGCCGTTGGCGGTGACGTCCAGGGCGACTTCGATCTGCGACCCGCCAAGTGGCGTGCCCGGCTGCGGCGCATCGACGACGGCGAAGCCGGGCGTGTATATTTGGCCGTTGGCAATGGTGAAGTTCTGCTGGCATGCTGCTCGGCTGACAAGGAGCGGCAGCAGGAAAGTCGCGGTTAGGAAGCGGGACACCATCCTCTCGCTGGCCACTGACCAGATGAGACGAGACGAGACGAGGCGAAATGAGCTCAGACAGGCGGAGAGAGGCCAGTCGATGATCGTGACCGAGCCGACGGTCTACAGAATGGCTTTGTCAATCGTCGGCGGTCCGGTTGCTGCACGACAGCACAATCTATGAGTAGTAGAATGCTCGGTGTACAATACAAAACGTCGAGCTGTTCAACTTGAAAAGAGGAAGACTCTCGGAGATCTGGGCAAACCTGCCAATAAACTTCCGGTCAAGATGTCAAGGTTGGTTTGGGAGTGATGAGAATCCGGGTCCGCGCACAAGCCAGCTGTCAGTGGCGTCGCGACCGTGGAACTTGGGTGCTCTCTGTATATTAATAGTATAATAGCGTACCGAGCCTTTGACAGAAATCATCATGCATTTCCTGATCGACGTCTACCACAGCATCTGAGACCTGACAGGTCGGATGCAGGACTGGCAGGTGATGTGAAACGCATACAGAATCTAGTGGTGGACCAGTCCTATCTAGGTAGTGTCTGATTGGTGGAAATTGTGATGGATGGATCCACTACAAAGTACCTCCGTACCGTCTCCGGAGACTCACGGCGACGTTATCGGGACCGCGACGGCGGGCAGTCTCGGCGTCCTCCGATAGCGATTGTATCTCGACAAGCACATCGCTGACACACAGACTCTACCACTGCAGTCCAGGGAGTCCAGGGAGTCAATACAAGAAAAGACAGTAGAAACACTGAACGCCAATGCGCACCTCGCAACCCTGATCAAGCGCGACCGAGCGACACCAAACGGCACCACCACCCGCAATGCTGCATTGGCATTGATTAAAAAGCACGCGCCAACCACGGATCCCCCAGATCCCTCTTCGTCCACCGTCTCATCTCTCAAGCCCGTTGCCTCAGTTGGACACTCCAAGCATGGCACTTCTGCGGCACACTACCCGGGCGGCCCTCAGCGGTGCTCGGCGAGCTTCATGTCTCCCGGCACAGCCGCGACTTTACACAAAGTCCGCAAGTGAGCTTCGAAGTCTCCTCCGCGTGTCGCCAGAGATTCAAGATGCCGTCGCAAACAGGAAGCCCGTCGTGGCACTAGAGTCAACCATTTACACACACGGCGCACTAGGAAGGGATCTTCCCGATGTGCTCAACTCTGTTGTGCGGCGCAATGGTGCTGTGCCAGCAACAATTGGTGTGCTGGATGGTGTCCCGACGGTCGGCCTCAGCTCAGAGGAGATAAACCGTATGGTTGACGAGGGGGCAAGGAAAGTCTCGAGACGCGATTTCCCTTATATTGTCGGAGCTGTGAGTTGCTGAGTGATTGATCTTCAGCCAGACGCGCAGCTGATCTGAATGCAGGGCTTGAAAGGCCGTAAGATCCACGGCGGCACAACGATAGCTGGGACGATGATCCTCGCCCGCGCAGCCGGCATCCGAGTCTTCGGCACAGGCGGCCTCGGCGGCGTCCACCGTGGCGGCGAGGACTCCATGGACATCTCGGCGGATCTCACCGAGCTGGGCCGGACGCGCGTAGCGGTCGTCAGCAGCGGGCCGAAAGGCTTCCTCGACATTCCGCGCACCCTGGAGTACCTCGAGACACAGGGCGTCCTCGTCGGCACATTCGCCGACGGCAGGACGGGCGAGGTTGACTTGCCTGCATTCTGGGCGCGAGAGAGCGGGAGCAAGAGCCCCTTTGTGTTGGAAGATGAGGCGCAAGCTGCTGCTATGATGCTCGCCCAGGAGAAATTGGGTATTGAGAGCGGAATGTTGCTTGCCAATCCTATTCCCGAGGAGCATGAGATACCTCGAGAGATTATGGATCACATTATCGAGACTGCCGTGCGGGAAGCAGGTGAGCAGGGCTTTACAGGGAACCTCAACACGCCTTTCATCCTGAAGAGGATTCGAGAGCTGAGTGACGGACGGAGTGCACCGGCAAATGTGCATCTGGTACAGTCAAATGTCGCTCGAGCGGCGAGGGTTGCGGTGGAGCTGTACAAGCTTGAGACTGGCTCCGCGAGTACACCCTCAAGCACCTACCAGTAAGACTGGCTCTCCGACCTCAGCAATAATCAGTCAGAAAATCTGACCAGCTATACCCAAACTCAGGCCAAATTTTCCCGTCTATTCAACATCCGAGCCTGAGCAGATTGTGTCAGATGATAAAGCCGCACCCAAGGCTGATATCCTAGTTGCTGGATCAGTTGCACTCGACCTTAGCTGCGACTTCAGTAATGTTAAGTACAGCGAGCCTAGACCTCTCACGCCCATCCTACACACCTCCAATCCAGCTGGCATTAGCCAGTCGGTCGGTGGCGTTGGTCACAATGTTGCTCTGGCCGCTCAAAGCATAAATCGCGGCCTTGGGGTCAAGCTCTGTAGTCTCATTGGTAGTGATATGTAAGTCTCTGTCGACATGGACGGTGTAGACAAGATTCAGACTGACGGAATTCCCAGTGCCGGTGCCACCATACTTGCCAGCATGGCGAAGAATGGCCTCGACACGACGTTCGTCCGCCAGCTCGGCCAAGAGTACCCCTCAGCCCGCACAGCGCAGTACGTCGCCGTGAACGACGCAGACAAGAACCTAATGGTGGCGATGGCCGACATGGCCATCCTTACGTCGCACTCTTTCCCCACTCATTGGAACTCCATCATCGAGTCCGGCAAGCCGAAGTGGCTCGTCGTGGATGGCAACTGGTCGCCCAAGGACATCCACAACTGGGCCAAGACGGCCGGCCGCGCCGGTGCGCACGTCGCGTTCGAGCCCGTATCAACCATCAAGGCCGCGGGCCTCTTCCCCAAGGGCCATACCCTACCCTTGTTCCCAAAACCGGCCATCACCCTCGCCACACCCAACGCATACGAGCTACAGGCTATGTACAGCGCGGCCAAGGAGCACGGCTACATGGACAGCACGGCCTGGTTTGAGATCATCGACGCCTTCGGGATGCACGGCGGTGCGCGCGACCGCTTCGTCAGACTCACCAGCGCAGCGACGACCGACGCCGGCATCCCCGTGCAGAGCGTCCAGCTGCTGCCGTATATCCCGACAATCCTCACAAAGATGGGCGAGCGCGGCGCGCTGCTCACGACTATCCTTAAGCCAGACGACCCGCGGCTCTTCGACCCCGAGCATGAGCGCTATATCCTCACGCGTGGTGCGCCGGGCCATCCGCACGTTGGCGGTGTTTATATGCGCATGTATCTACCCGTCGAGAAGGTCGAGAATCCGGTGTCTGTTAATGGGATGGGAGATACGTTCTTGGGCACGTTGGTGGCGGGACTTGCTCTAGGAGGCAAGGTAGAGGAGCTGGTTGACGTTGCGCAGCATGCTGCAGTGTTGACGCTGAAGAGCCATCAGAGCGTGAGCCCCGAACTCGGTACGCTTGAAAAGGAGTTGCTGGTTGCTTGCGGGCGGAGGACAGAGTGAGTCTTAGAGGTGCTCCATATTGGAGTACAAAATTAGTCGGACCAAGTTCACATGTGCACTGGGTTGTTTCCCGTGGTAGCCTGGTGTCTTTTATCGCTTTGACAGCTGTCGCGGGCTGTGCATGAGAAGAGATTTTGGCGGTTCTCCAAACGCCGCCGTGCAGCAGAGGGAGCTTCTCCGCATTTACTTGAGCACCGAACCTCGGTTTCCACCCAAGCTCGTGATGATCCCAGCTAGATGGAGTTCAATTGGGTGCCAAGTTGAAACCCGCGGCTTCCAAAGGCTGACTCCAAACAATACACGGCTTAGCTCCTGTTGCTAGTATATCCGTCCTTCAGTCAAAGCTCCTGTTCGCGCCAATCCTGGAAGCTGTCGCTGCTCGCCCTTCGCTACCACACAAGATACCCTCAAACCAAACACCCCACTTGTGCAGTCCAGACTCCTCATCAATCTGCCAATATGCCGATGCACAACGGCCTCATCCCCCGCGAGGGCCTCAAGGGCGATGTCATCATAAGAGCCCTTGGCAAGATCGCCCTAAACCCCGTACTTACGGGCGCGCTGCTCCTGGCCGCCAAGTGCACCAAGCGGGGCGAGGACCTCTCCATCTTGCACTCGACAGCGTTCTCGCGCGTGAAGAAGCTGTTCATCTTCGGTGTCCTCCGCTACCTCAACAACTGGTGGTCCGATAAGGCACTCAACAATTGGACGACTGATCAGTATGACTGGCGCGGTGTCGAGGTGGTCGTCATCACCGGCGGCGCGGGCGGCATTGGTGGCCATGTGGTCAAATTCCTGACGGAGAAGGGCATCAAGGTCGTCGTTCTGGATATCATCCCGATGACTTTTGAGCTTCGTGAGTGACGACTTGCATGTGCACGACACGACTTGTGTGGCTGTTTCTTGTGTGCATGTGTGACTGATATCGTCTGCCTGTAGCTTCCAATGCACACTACTACAAGTGCAACATCACCTCCGTCCAGGAGATCAAGGCGGTGGCGAAGAAGATCCGATCTGAGGTCGGCTACCCGACCGTCCTCATCAACAATGCGGGTGTCGCCCGTGGCAAGGACGTGATCGATGCCACGGAGAAGGATATTCGCTTCACGTTTGAGGTGAACACTCTGGCGCACTACTGGTTGGTCCAGGAGTTCTTGCCAGACATGGTCAAGAGCAACCACGGCATGATCGTCACGGTCGCCAGCATTGCCTCATGGGTCACCGGTAAGTCTCCCCATCTGTTGCTCTACAAACATGCTCCATCTTGACACAAACTCGTCTAATCACCTCCCACAGTCCCCAACATGACCGACTACGCCTCCAGCAAAGCCGCGGCACTCGCCTTCCACAACGGCCTGGCCGCCGAGCTCGCGACGCGCTACGATGCGCCCAAGGTGCGCACCGTCGTCGTCAACCAGGGCTACACCAAGACGCCGCTGTTCCAGGGCTACAACAACACCAAGGGCCAGCTGCTGCCGACGCTCGAGCCCGAGACCGTCGCCGAGGCCATCGTGCGCCAGGTCCTGAGCGGCCGCAGCGGCCAGATCATCTGCCCCCCGTTCGCGGGCGCGCTGCCGCTGCTTGCGGCGCTGCCGCACTGGTATCAGGAGCGCATGCGTAAGGAGGGCGCTGAGATCATGACGACGTGGCATGGCCGCCAGGTCTTGGACCCAAATGAGAAGGATGTTGGTGATAGTACTGTTCTCGTACCTGGGACCGAGTAGTGTTGGGCTGGGCTGAGGAAGTTCTGGCAACCACACGGAGAGTTGCGCTTACCGTGCTGGATATCCGGATGGGTAGTACGTGGAGTAACAGGAGTTAAACGGAACCTCATTAGCAGCTCGCTAACCGCAGGTCGTTTTAAGGAGTTCACATTCCAGGTTTCAACGCTATGGGAGAAACGGCGTGGCAGGGCTCAACACCATGGATCTTAGGATTGGATATTTATGATCAGATCGTCTATGATGTGGTCTCTGTGGAATGGTCGCTTCTGGTCAACCACCTGGGCACCTACAACATTGCCGCTCGCGGGATCACAGTCCGTTCGTATTATCGGTTTAGGTTTGAGGATGGCTCAAGTAGCCTGGGTAGTAGCCAAGAGCACCAAGCACGATACTTCCCAGTTGGTCTAACTAGCGCAGTATACAAAGCGTGCACGAACATAACGCACGCTTAGATGCACATCGCTGGTGTCGCAGTACCATACAGTGTCCTTGGTCACGATGATCGACTTTCTGAAATCCATGGCCAGTACGCCAAGTCAGGAACAAGACGCTTTGAAAGTATTCCGAGCCTGGGCTACCTTTTACTCTTGTCCATAGTTCTTGACAGGCAGGCGGTTGCCCAGGTTTGCCAACGTTCTCGGCAGCAGTGAAACAACGGATGGCAGCTAGGCATTTGATACCTCAGCCCTGACACTATTTCGGAATTCGAATAAGCATTAGAACAGTGAGCTTGATTTGCAATATAAGCCTGGTGACCGCTTTCTGTACCGACGGTAATTGGGATTGACAGTCTTTACCTACCAGCCTGTATACCGTTGACCGGTGCCACTCTTTAATTGTTCTTCGCCCGATCCAGTTGCGCTCGCACATTATTGATCTTACTCACAATCTCTAATATTCTCTTGGTTCCCAATTTGACGATGAAGACTTTTCGACTCGTTAGCCTAGGAGCTCTTGTCTCGAGCACACTTGCGGCTCCGGCGCCCCAAGCAAACCTCGCTGAGGCCATAGCCGCCAGCGGGCTTGAAGGCCTTCAAATCACCGTCAATGTCGCGCCCATGGAAAATGCAGGCGGCGGAGCCGTCGAGGCAGAGAACGTAGCTGCGGGCCTTGCAGACCAGGTTTTCTCTCTCAGCTCGACCAACCTCGTCAACGCTGTCCCAGAGCAGGTCATCACTGCCATGGAGCCTTTCATGCCCACAGGTGGACTAGCTGGCGCCACAGGCACTTTCAACTTCGGCGTCAACGCGGCCGCCGACACCATCTGCTACAACATCACGCTCAACAACTTCCAAGGAGAGTTCGAGTCGCCCGCTGTAACCGCCACTCACATCCACGAGGCTGCGCTTGGTGCTTCAGGGCCGCCAAGAATCGCATTCCCAAACCCAGCGCCAATGCCTGGCGTCGAAGGGGTCATGAGCACTGTGGGGTGTCTGACGGGGCCTTTTGCCACGGGAGTGGTGATGGAGGGAGTGGACACTGGAGCTGGATTCACGGTCGCAGCCATCGAAGCGAACCCTGCTGGATTTTTCGCAGACGTGCACTCAAGTTTGGCTTTGCCTGGCGCGGTACGTGGACAGTTGGCATAGTGTAGTGTTATTAGAGCATGCGCTTGAGGCAGTATTTGTCCCAAGACCAAATTGATTCCATTCAACTCATCGACTGATAGCGGTACCTTCACTCAATTCAGAATACCCATCAAGACTCTACACTTCCGCATACTCCGACAAAGTGTAGTTGATTGATTACTTAGACGTGCGACAGCCCGGTGGTCTTTCAAATTGCCCGGACTCGAGATTCTAAATTTGCCGAGATAACATTGTCCCCGGGTTTGGGGAGCAGTTCCGGGAGTCTGAGTGAAACTACTTCGGAGACAGCTCTGAGTACTGGTATATCCAGCCATATTGTAAGTTTTTGGACAGCAATTACTTTTGAGAGTAGGACATAGAATATGAGAAAGGAAAGGTGAAAAATACGTCGACCTTGTCCCATTTCGAGGTTCTTTGGACGACTTCCCTACTGAGGCACTTTCCGTGGCACAGCATGCTGTTGATGCCTTTTGGAATCTGAGACTTAATGGTCAACGGGCAACATAAATTTCTCAGTGTCACGGCAGGAAGCATGCGTTGGTGAATGTATGCCCAATTATTAAGTAATCATCCAGCTTGCAGCGGATTGGTCTATGTTATAAGCCCATCATGTAATCGAACCCTTCCCCTCCGAAGGCTCTGGCCCCGTCAACGCAGCGTGCTATGGAACTCTGCAAGCCAGCCCAGTCAGAAACTCTTTACTAGCAGACACGTGTCAGGCCATGATGGCAGCCTCAACCACTAGGTACAAGCTGATCTTCCGCGTGCCAACGTCGGCATTGGAGTCCGTGAAAGCAGCTGTCTTTGCAGCGGGTGCCGGACGATACCCCGGGCCGGGAAGCTATACGGAATGTGCCTGGCAGACCTTCGGCACCGGCCAGTTTCGGCCAGGACAAACCGCAAACCCGAACATTGGAAGCGTTGGCACCTTAGAAAAGGTTGAAGAGGCACAGGTTGAGACCCTGTGCATTGGTGAAGACTGCACGAAGAGGGCAGTTGCAGCTTTGAAGGGGTGAGTGGGGCGTCTGCTGTAGGTGTTACCTGGACGAATCTCTCCACTAATCATATAACAGGGCTCATCCTTATGAGGAACCTGGATATGAAGTGTTTAGAATCGAAGATTTCTAGTCCCAAGCGCCTCTACTTATGTACAGCAGGCTTTTGAAGGTTGAAAATCGGGGGGGGGGGGGGAAGCTGGGTTTCACAAGATACAACCCAATAACTTCAACCTGGTTTTTTTATATCAGTTCATTTCTGAAATGGCGATTAGGAGAGTTCGGGGACTATTCGCACAGGTTATATGTCGGCACACTTGGTTGTTCGTTCGAGTTCGAGAATGTCTAGGCTTGCTACGCCGCAGCATAACGGTCCCATAAGCACACTTATCCATTACCTATTACATGATCCTGACCATTGTCTTTACTCTTCTCCTGAACCGTTTCGACGTAAGTTGGAAGTCCTTCTATAGTTGCTGGCGGCCTGTTTCTGTGAGTGGCGACGTCAACGTTATAGTCAGCTGACAAGATTATACCACTCACAACACCCTTCACCCCAACGGGTTCTTGCTCCTCGATGTTGTGGCAGAACGGCCCAAGATCTGTGGCCTACGATCCTGTTTATGGGCTTGACATCGACACCAATATGGATCTGTCAGCCTCCTCGGCGGAGCCTCTTCTGACCTTATGACGGTATCAATCGGTCCATTAGTATGTTCAGCCAGCTGCGTTCTGTAGCCGCGTCCGTCAAAGATGATATGAGTACCACAGCAATGTGCTGGGCCCCGTAAGTAGACGCAGCTTCTTTCTTCGTACCAACCAGACACTGGTGTTTTAATGGCTATTTCCCCCGCAATGGAGAATCAGGTGAAGGTTTTAGAGAGCGCATCTTTGGTGTGTTTATCGGATGTTCGGAAACATGGGCCTACACTGACGACGGCTCAATCTGGTCGACTATGACAAGTACGCTTTCTGTGCCACCGTCCATTGTCTGAGCCCTTGCCGTCGTCAGTTGGAACCTACGAGACTCAGCTTCGACAAGTACCGAAACAATCATCATTGCTTCGAGTCTCTCCACTACGAATGCCGCAAATAACCCAGCACATCCACATTCATACCATTATCTGCTTACTCAGCGAATTGACCGAGGTATTACAGTCCGGCCTCCCCAGCGGTGCTTCAATTTATCTTGGCCTCGGACTCGCCCTCGGCGTGATCGGAATAACGACACTCGTTGCCACCCCACGCCTTGGGTAGCGGCGGGCCAGAGACACAAGTGCTGGAAGATCGCATGGTACTGAAACTCGAGCAATGGGGGGAGCCGCTGCAACGGAGCTTCGAAGACAATACAGCCCCTGCCAACAAAAGCTGGGGCCATCTCATCGCCCACATGCGTACGGTACGGAGAACTAGCTTGGCATTTCTCCTCGGGAGGATGTATCGCCAACGGTCCCATCACCAATATCTAGGGGCGGTGCAGCAGTAAGGATAAGTGCTTCCGAGACTAGCCAAAGACTTTAACTAGATTGGGCAAAGTTTTTGCTGAATAGCTTTCTCGGTCACAACAATTTCCATTATCTGGCTTATCCCATGAGGTTCCGCACTGGCAGGACCGCGGATCTGAAAACCGGACAGCACCTTCGGGATCACCTTCGGGATCACCTTGAACACCTACTAAATACCTTTGATTAACCTGCCTTGGTATAACGAGCTTTGGGTCAGCTAGCAATGGACTGTCCAGTTTTGGGATGACCACCCATGGGTTGACTACCACTTGGTCAATTACTTCTGTCTTGAAAAGTTGCCCGTTGAATGTGTAATTGGCATTGTCTTGAAAGTGTCTGGTTTATAAATCCGTGGTCCTGACTGGCTCATGAAGCTGCAACGATGGAGTCAAGATTCCGCAGCGAGTGACCTACTTGGATGATCATTGTCCTAGCTCATTCCGGGTCATGGGCGAGATCGACCTACTGCATTTGTCACTGCAGTGGAGGTAAAGCCAGGTGAGTAGAGGAGTGACCGGCCGTCCAGCTCATCTTAGGACTAGTCCGAGCATATTTTAGCTTCTTGACTACCTAGTACAGTACAGTACAGGGACGTCCTGGCGTTGGGTTTGAGCAAACCGTGCTAAATAGGTATCCTGAGCTCGGATTGTTCTCGCGTCGACGTCACCGATAAGTCTCTGCGTACGAACCGCCTCAAACTCAAAACGTGCAACACCGCGAACGGGGCCTTCGAAAAGCCTCTCGTTGAGAGTTTGTCGCGCGACCGAACAATGAAAACCATATGTGGGCAGTCAACATCACAATGCCAATCTTGGAGAGCATTGAGCATCTGAGCGTACCTGCAGGAAAGCTAGCTAGGTGCTACTTTTATGACATTGTGGTATCGGATCTCTAGTGAAAACCGACTAACATAATTAGCGGCATGCAAGGCACAGATGCATCGGAAGGCTCGGTTGGTATCAGTGGGACGGTCAGCCCGTCTTCTCGTAGCGGGCCGGCCTCTTCCACAACTGGTGATCATCTACCAAGTACAGTTAGTTCCCACTGGCCCAAGCTCTTCAGATCGTCCCGAGGTCTGGTAGAGCTCGCGCTCTGACGCGCCGTTCTTGACTTTCGGATGTTGGGCCGACCTTGCCAAGAAGACTCCAGTGCCTCGAAGCCGACCAGGGCTGTGCCTAGGCAGTCTTGGGTCTTTAACGGCATCGTCGACTGCTGGACCTGGACGCTTGTGATTTTCCGCCAGCCGACCGAGTCGACGTCTTTGTCCAGTAGACTTGGACATGAGTGACAGGCGATATATTGCTTCTTTCCCTCCCGATGTCTTCCGGCAAGGTCCGCTGCATGCTTTCACACCGCTTGTGTCGTCGTTGAAACTTTGATGAATTTTGTTTGGGTACTGAAATTGGAAATTGGAAAGTTCCAATCAGTCCTGTACTTAGATGGTTGGAGTGACTGAACTTGGAGTCCTATTTTGCTCTCCCTCTTATGCAAACTTAATCGCTTGTTCTTCGTCATGTCGATCCCGGGACTATCAACCGCCCCAGCTTGTGGCGTAAGTATACCATTCTTCATCTCTACCATACTCTCGGCTTCAAGGAGTTTGTGAAGTTGCTAATTCCAGGGACTCAACACAGGTCAGTTGCCTCGTCGATACCCTGCCAGTCTCCTTCTGTGGAGCAGGTAATTTAAACACAACCTGTCTCTGTGCCGACGACTTTTATATACAAACAGTCGAGACATGTGTGAAAGCTGGTTGCACCGTACCAGAGTCTCTGAGTAAGCGAACTTTGCACGCCGGCGTTATTATAGTATTCCTGATGCTGATCATCGCCCCAGTCTTCAAAAACTTCACCTCGGTACTTTGCAATGAGCCTGTGACGGACGTCTCAACCTCCCTCATCGGTCTGCAGGTGTTTCTCTGTGTACTCCAGACAGTTGCATTTGGTTTGAGGATGCTATGCAGAGCTGTTGGCATGGCTCCATGGGGACATGATGATACCACGATCGTTATCTCATTTGTTAGCTGATCTTCCCCAACATATTCCTAGCTATCCTTGACTCTGGCTGACCGAGGCTCTCCTCGAAAAATAGATGGCCACCACAACCTTCCTCGGCATATTCTTCCAAGAAGTTCACAATGGCCTCGGCGGCGATGTCTGGAAGCTCACGGCACCCGAGCTCGACGACTTCATCAAGTACTTCTACATCGAAATAGTGACCTACTCTTTCGTCCTGGCTACGGTCAAGATTTCAATCTGCTTCCTTTATATGCGCCTGTTTCCCGACCTGAAATTCCTGCGCGTCTGCAAGATCACACAAGCCCTGCAGTTTTTGTTGTTGGTTGTGTTCCTGGTCTTTGACTTCACCGAGTGCCGGCCGCTGTCCGCGTTCTGGACCCAATGGGACGGGGTCAGGACTGGGCAGTGTTGGAATATCACCGCATATGCCTGGTCCCATGCGGCTGTCAACATTGCGCTGGATTTATGGCTGCTGGCGCTTCCGGCAAGCCAGGTCTGGGGACTCAACATGGCGTGGAGCCGAAAGATCCGCATTCTGTCCATGTTTGCTATTGGTATGTTGTAAGTTGCCCCACTGTTTTCTGCGCACTCGCCCTCATTACATGTTAGATTGTCGAAAACCAAAGCTAACTAGGTCTTCCTTCCCACTCTAGCCTGACCATCGCCAGCATCGTCCGCCTTCGCACAATATCATACCTCAACTTCACGAGCTCTGCCAACCCCACACGTGACTTCGAAGGCATCGCCGTCTGGTCGAGCATCGAGATCACTGTTGGTGTCGTTGTCGCCTGCCTCCCCGCCGCCCGCATGGTGGTCTCGCGCTACATGACCGAGATCAAAACGCACTTGTCCACCACTAGAAGCGGGTCCGGCGGATCTAGCAATGCTGCACACAGGACACCCCGGTCCGGCAATTGGAGCAGCCACCGTGGAGGCTGGAAGGCTACCCCGAAGAGTAACCATTTCCTGCCTACTAGCACGGACTTGATTGGCACGTCGGGCGGGACATTCGCTGAGTTTGAAGAGGGGACGCGGAGAGGAAGCCAAAGCTCGATTATTGGCAAGATGTCGAAGAGGGAGTCGGTACTTCAGGAGACGGAGCTGCGAAGTATGAGTGGGGAGGAAACTTACTCTAAGGCGTCTCCTCGGACGCCACACTTCGACAACATCTGATCGCATTGTCTGGTAGCTCGAGCCTGACAACCAGTACACGGGCTGACACACCTCGATATTATCAGCGTATCTAACCAAGATCACATTTTATATGCGCACAGTTTACGTAGCTAATAGGCCATATCAACTACAGCTTCTTGATGAAGCAGAGTGTTCCGCGGAGTCAACCTCGAATGTATTTGTTGAAGCGCGAACCGCGGTCGCATACTCAGTCAGCCGGGACAGCGGTATGGCGCAAGATCTAAGTTACAGGTCATGAGCCCTCATGTGAGCGTGTATCTCCACTCAAAGGAAAACGAATGGTGCTCCAAAGCCTCGCTGGCAAATTGGACAGAGTCCCGATCGTATCTGGACGTCATGCATTCAAGTGTTGCCTCTTTGGCCTTGATGGCGTCCACCAAATCCGCCATGGCTGCCATTGCTGTCTCGCGGTAAAGCTGAGCCATAGTATCTCTATGATTTTGCACGCTTTGGGTGTCTTTCTCCCTTCTCTCCCATCGCTGATGGCCCTTGAGGAGCTCCGCACAGCGCCTCTCGTGCTCATCCTTCCACTCGCTGATCTCAGCTTGTTGCTCCTTTATTGCCACCGCAGAAAAGACCAAGATTGTAGAGGCTGTCTCTCGAAACTTCTCAATAGACTGATCGTAGTCTTTGAGGATTTCCTCGTGGTAGATGCGGTAGCTGCCTTTGTCCTGCATCGAGAGCGGTGAGACCCTGAAGCTGTGTCTCGCCGACCGTAGAATCTTGGCCCTGCCATCTAACATGGCTTTCTTGGCCAATACCATGCTTTCGCAGGCTTGGTGCTTGCTGTCGCATAGTTGACGGGTGCGCTCGTTGCGGTCCCAGTCTCGTTGGCGCTGGCGCAAAGCGCGCTCATGGTCGTAAGGAAGCTCGACGTGGGGCATCTGGTGTCCAAATGAGCTAGTGCACACAATCATTGTGATGATAATTGGGAAACAGACAATAAGGCTTTCACCTCGTGGACTTGTTCGTACTTAGTCCTTGGTAGATTTGTAAGAAGCAACTTGCGCTTGAGGCAAACGGCACCCACTCTTTACGACTCGGCAATCGGGAACAAGCAGGTGGAGGATGATTGTCTCGTGGTAGAAGACAATAAGATGACCCGTTTGTCTGAGTTCAATAGTGCTTCAATCAAACATAATTTTCCGTGGCACATTCACTTCTAACACCAGCACTCAAGGCTTCACGAGACAGAACTTAGGAGCGGATCCACCACGAAGATTTAGTGAAGTACTCCGCATAACAGGCAGCATGGTGTCGGAATTTCACCAAGATGCACGACCGTGGAGATTTAATTCTCATTGGCAATGACCATTTACTGGCATGTGAGCGTCTTTTAGATGCTGGTCCATGAGAATGGTATATTTCGGAACTCGTTGATAGAACAGCGAGTCGTAGCATGAAACTGCCAGAGATGATCTGGGTGGCTACCGGCATGGTCTTTGTAGATGTGTATGAAAAGCTTGATATCACAGTAAGTTGCAGTAACCGCTGGGTTCTCAAATGGCAGCCTCGTCGTTCAGCCGTGTCGCTTACACAAGCTCGTGGGAACAAGGCTGAGTGAGACAGGGGTACTCCTTGTCCGTCGATCGTAGCGTCCCACATTTCACAACCTCAAAGACTCAGATACTCGGTACTCTCTGTCCTCATTCGGAGGAAGCTGCGAGAGATCCAGTCGGCCGAATCTTTCATAGAACTCATCAAGTCGGCGTGGATATTCTCGTAGTATCACGGTCACTCGGTGCCGTTCGCACACAGGCTCAGGCCTCCATGTGCTGGCTACACCTCAGATGCTGCGGCAGTTTTTGAATATTAGAGCTTCCTTTCTCGAAAGTAATTCAAAGCTGAGCATGGGCTTCTGGTGCAGCAGGAGAAAGGGTGCCGGGTGCGTCAAGGCACTTACCGCTGTCGAAAAGAACTGCCAAGCGCAAGCTGATTATACGATTGCTACATGCTAAGCGAGAAATGCCATGAAATTACACCACATCTCACCAACTTGATCGCCAATTTTGAGCCCTTAGAGCTCAATGCACCAAGACATCATTCTGTGGTTGATATACACAGTAGTTGCAAGGTAGATTCTGACGATATCTCCGGATTTCAATCTGCCCAATGGCGGGATGCCTGACGTTGCATCCAGCACCACGGTTACAGCCCGGCAATCGTACCAAGTTTCAAGCATTCTTAGACGTCTAGTCGAAGCACCGACTAACCTCTTTCGAGCTGGACGGGCGAACGTGCAGGTCATTGTGTCGCAATATGAGCTTCGTGATAATGCCCGTTTTGTGACTTGGTTGCGAGAGATCTGCCCCTATAACTAGCTGCAGGATGTCAGGGACTGCAGGTGAGATCTGCGCACGACTACATTACTTGATGGGTGTTTGGTCGTTTTGGCATATTGAACATTCCATTGGCGCCTTGTCCTAAGGTTTTGAGCGAGCGTACCTGTCAAAGAAAGTATGTCCCGGCCCGCTGGTGCGGGACTGTCAAACGAGGATTGCAGATCAAGGTCGGCAATACAGGTGATACTACAATGACAATCATAGCCGCGCTCAAATCACGAGGTCTCGAAGCTGGTGTAATAAGTTGAGACTTTTGCTCCGTTCGACAGTGTTAAGGCCGCCCTCCCTCGCGCCTTGAAAGCACTTCTCCTTCTCCAAACATACATAGATGCGCACAAATCCCAATTCTTTTCAGACCAAGTTGGGAAGATATTTGCGACCCTATACATCTCGTCCGAAGGCCTCGTTACAGACCAGACGGATCTCATTATTATTGTGCTCGCTGATTATCGGCAAATAGATCGCACGATAGCCCCGCAAGATATGTCGACCTCATAGCCTTCACTTACAGAAAAGTCCAGATTCTTTCTTCCCATTCGTTTCTCCAAAGATTCGTTGCAATCCACATTGCTCCTCCAAAGACCCCTCCGAATTTCGCAAGCTGCCGTGTTCTCGATCATTTTTCTGGACGCGCCTGACGCTTAAAGCGAAAGAACTCGAACCTCACAGGAGCATGCGCACCCAGCTTCTTCGAAACAAAAACGCCGAAGACTGACCCGAGGGCCTCTTTTGGCACCCCTGATCGGTGGACTCCTTCAACGGCTGCTGCTCCATTGACCATTGCGCAGCGAGGGTCACACGTTCCCACATGAAACAAACTCCGAGCTCGACGATATCATCAATATTTGCGCCAGCAGCCAGCCATAACTGCCCAAAGAACTCCATCAGCCTCGTCTAGTATCACTATGGATTCATTTCCAACTGTGATGATCTCGGTCGGAGCGCCTCTGGGTGCTAGTCCCAGCACGACCACCAACGCACCCTCCATTCCAACAACATCCACCTCGCGAAGCGCATTTATCACCAACCTCGTGCCTTCAGAGATCAGCACCGTTACGGTTCCTTCGTCTCCGACCAGCGCGTCCCTCCCCGGCATAAACCCAGTCACTACCTCATCACTTGCGCCGCCACTACCAACCACAGCAGCCGCCAGCATGAGCGACGACAGCAGCAACACGCAAAGCTTCCCAATAGGCCTGATCGCCGGCATCGTCACAGGCTTCTCGATCCTGGTCCTCGTCATGGGCGTCATGTTCTGTCTGCTGTGGCGCCACAAGCGCATTCGCGTGGTGAGCGACGACGAGGTGACCGAGATGCGCGACCAGCGATCCGCCATGCGCGCGTACTACATGCCGCAGCCACCGTCGCAGCAGCAGCAGAAGATGATGGCAATCGATGATGTTTCTGCGTCGCCGGTGAAGAGTATGAGGGCCCCGCCTGAGGTCGTCACGCCGAAGAGAGTGGCGACGAGCTCGCCGCGGCGGAGCAGCAGCGCAGATACGAACAAGCCTTGGCCGGCTATGCCGATGTCGACGTTGTATCGGACGTCGGCATCACCGTTGCGGGACGCCTACTCAAATGGAGGTGAGTTTGATTCCCGTCTACAGCACGCCCACGCTTGCAAGCCCTCCTCACTGCTCGAATACCAAACTAACACCTCACAGCCCGCGCCATCACCCACCCCGACCCGCTCCGCGCCAACTGGCCCATCGGCCCCGCCCCAGACACCCACACCGTTCACTTCGCTCCAGACACCCACACTGCGCCGTTCACACCACCCCAAGCGGCCATACGGCAGACCCACCAGCTTTCCCCCGTCCACGACTGCGACCCTGACAATCGCGACGACACCACCATCGACAGCAACCAGCAGCGTAACTCAGCGCTGTCGCGCACGCCCTCGCTCGCTCAGCATTTCGCGCTCAGCCCGCCGCCCAGGCGCAGACCCAGGTCGGAGACGATAAGTGAGGTGGCGACCAACGTTGATGGAGGACGAGTCGGTGAGACGCCGGGCGTGCGCGTGTCTGGCTGTGGGACTGCTGGTGACGGTGACGGTGAGAGGGCCGAGAACACGAATGTGCCGCACAGGACGACTTGGTGTGCCAAGAAGAATGCCGACCCACGCGCGGTCTCTAATACTTCGTCCAGCCTTGAGCGCCGGCGGTTCTCGCAGTGAGCAAGGGACAGTCTTACACGTTGGGGAGACGGGAAGGGTCGGCAAAGGGTTCTGAGGCGAGTCTCTTATGGAGACTTGCCATGAGGATGTCTCCTGGAGGGATGCAGTTTTTATGAGACGACATAACGGTGGTTGCATAGCGATCGGACTCAAATGAACGGACGGACGGCCCTCGAGGCGGTTGTGGATATCAGCATAATTCGAATTTATCTCGTCTTTTTGCCAGAGTATCACTTGATCCGTCCCACTCTTCAGCTTTTGCGCTGCTCCTTCCTTCGGGGGGTATACAACACATTCGAGAAAACGCGAACGGACAATAAGAAAGAAATGGGTAAAGAGAAGCACGAAATCAGATTTGTCCCCTCCTACTCCCTTGAACGCCGACCGATGCTGGGTTTCCCTCACCGTATGACAAAAGAAGGAAAGCAGTACTCGCTCTCAGTCTAGTGTCCCTTTTTTGGTTTGTCCCCTACCGTAATGCCTGAAACCGTTGCCGTGATTTTGCTCTCTATAATCCGTGCTCGCGCGAGTGCCGACCCATGGCCCCCATCATATCGTCGTGCCCCCCCCCCCTTCCCGGACGCCCATGCTTTGCTTTGCGTGCTTGCCGCTGTTCGCCCGCCTGTCCGTCGAGCGTTCAGTGACTCGTGGTATCCCCTACTAAGTTCTCTAGACCGTGGCGATCCTGCGGACCAAGGGGCGTTTCTTCCTTCGATCTCGTGGGATGCTGTCGCGCGCGTGTCGCGTAGAGCTGCGCGATTAGCCCTGAAGCTTAGCCATCTGATCCAGCAATTCCTGCAGGATCTCGTCGTCGATCTTGTCGGCGAGGGACGGAATAAGCGTCTTGGCCTCCTCGGCGCTGTCGCAGCAGAGCGAGCCTAAACGTCGTAGCGAAAAGAAAAGTGCATCAGCCAGACAGTTTCACAACACACAACTACCACGACCCAGAGCACAACATTCACCGGCAAAGGCAAAGTGGTGTCGCATACCAATTTGGGCGCGCTCGAACTTGTTGAGCGTCTTGTGGGAGCTCAGCAGGCGCTCGACAGCCTCGACGTTCTCCTTCTGCTTGAATCGCGCGAACGCGTCGAGATAGTCGACCGTCTTGGTCAGGATCTCGGACTCCTGGAAGCCCTTGCGATCGTTGCGGCGCTTGGACACCAGCGCGTTAATGACGAGCGACGCTTCGGACAGCGTCAGCGTGTCGACGCCCTCGAACTCGCCCAGCTTGAGCTCCACGCCGGCTTGCTCGTCGCCTCGCGGGGGCGGGCGGGGTCGCGAGGTAGGGGCACGCTTGGGGCGGTGGTGCACTGTCTGGTGCAAGCCGTTGCCGTTGGCTTGACTATTGGAGGACTCGTCGGCCATTATGGGTGACGTGTTGAGAGCGAGGCTCTTGAAGCTGGATTCGGAGGATCAGGGTCTAGCTGAGTGATTGTCGCAGAGGCAGCGAGCGGCGCAGGAGAGTGGGTCGGATCGTCGCGAGAGGGAAGGAGGGTGGGTGCAGTGACCCTTTGCGCAAGCCTGCTTCGCTGTAACAGCAGCAGTCGTGAGAGGGCAGAACTAATCAAAGTTGCTCCAAATTAATAGATCCTGGAGTGCCTGCCGAGGTCCTAGCAATGTATTGCAGGCGTGCGCTGGTGGTTGATGGGTATTGATGGGGGTGAGGCTTGGCGGCAGCGTGAAAAGAGGGTGAGGTCGAAGCGATCCAAGCAGCTGCCCGAGCCGAATCAATTGCAGGGCCCCTGCCCCGTGCAACTACAGCACAGTGGACCTGGACCTGTGCAATTACAGCCACTTCAACCTCACTTGTCGTCTTGGGAGTTCCTTGGACCCTTTCCCTTCAATATCAAATAGCATGGTGGAATGAAACGAGCATTTCCCGCAATTTTGAGCTCACATTCTCTCACTGGTGATTGTTAAAGGTCAGGCCAGTGCTCATGAGATAAAGAAGACGCTGCCAGCTGTCATCTACCAGAGAGCCTCCCTCCTGATCAGTGCTGCCCAGGAGCCTGTACTCAAGATGTAAGCATCTTCAGTGAGCCACTCTTATGGTCCAGACACTAACATTTGATAGGACTGTCTTTGCCCTCATGATCATCAACAAGGCAGGCGGCCTGATCTACAATCGGACATTCCAAGAAGGCCTCAACCAACTCAGCTCAAACGATTACCTGGTCGTAGCAGGCACATTTCACGGGTAACACACAGTCCTCATATACATCACAAGACCGTACACATCGCTAACACATCCACCAGCGTCCACGCCATCACACAGCGCCTCAACCCGGTGCGCACGCCGCCCGTCATCCTCCCACCCGGCGCTCTCCCCAACCGGCCCGAGCCCTCGTCCGGGCTCGAGGTCATGGAGACGGAGAACTTCCGTCTGCAGTGCTTCAATACGCTCACTGGCACTAAGTTCCTGGTCTTCACCGACACCACCCAGGCGAACGTCGACGTCATCACCCGGCGCATCTACGAGCTGTACGCGGATTACGTGATGAAGAACCCTTTCTACCAGCTGGAGATGCCGGTGCGCTGCGAGATGTTCGACAGGAAGCTGAATTCGTACATTCGGGAGATCAACAATCGATAGGCTCTGCGGAAGGAAGGGAAAGGACGGAGCTAGCTGTACGGGCGCGATCCGGGAGGGGCTGGCGTTTCGGGAGTTTCATTTTCATGGTTTGACTTGCTCATGGCGAACGGAGAGAGTCTCGGATCCTGTAGAATACCCCTAGAAGTCATATGTCTTCATTGGTGTCTAATATGGTACAATGTCTTGTGTGATGCGACGCGTGAGATGTAGTATGAGGCAACGACGCCTGGCCTCTCACCACCCGTCCACCGACTTTTGGAAAAGTCATCTCTAACAGTGTTCCTCCCTCAATGCAATAGCTGGCTAGGAAGGTGTCGGCACATCAAGAAATGTCCATCTTATCGCCACTCTTGTCGCCGTCCTTCTTGTCACCATCCTTCTTCTCGTCTTTTGAGGACGGGCCACTCCCGCTTCCACTTGGCTCGCCGTTCTTGTCCAGCAGCGGCTTCGATGACTCGTCCTCCTCTGTGACCGAGTCCAGCGGAGCCGCAGCAGGCTGCGCAGCCTCCTCGCGCGCCTGCCTGTCCCGCCGCGACTGCTCCTCCTCCATGGACATTCGCAGTGCCAACGCAAGCTCCGGGTCGTTGTTGGGATCGAAGCCGAACTCGCCAAAGTCGCCGCCGGCCTCGCCGCTAGCACCGGCGCCACCCGCTGCGCCCTCGCCTTGCATTATGGGTGAGCTGACCAGTGCATCGGACAGCAGGCCCACGCCTGCAGGGATCGTGACCAGGTGCGAGCCCTCGCCGGACTTGACTGTCTCGTTGAACTTGACGAGCTTCTGATGCGTCTCGCTGCCTTCCGCCTCGCCGAACAGGATAAAGTCGACAGACGTGCTGGCTTTCTTGAGCTTCTTGGCGAGGGTATCCAGGGCCTTCGGGGTGTCGGTGACGGGCGAGCAGACGAATGCTACGATGCGTTGTCGCTGGGTCTTGTTTTGTCGGTGCTTCAGGGCGAGCTGTAATCATAGTCCTTACATTAGCTTGCCTTGTTCAACATCGGCTGGAAGAGGTAGAAGCGGGAATGAAGAGCGCGTACACTAGCGACCTGGATGCCTGTAGCCAAGTTCAGCTCGCCACCAATCTTCTTCTGTGTGCGATGCAGGCCCTCGAGAATTCGGCCTTGCTCTGTGGTCAACGTGCTGAGCACCTCCGGGGCATTGCCGCTCATGCTCATAAGACCGACTGAGGATTCGGGGTTGCCGTTGATGATAGACTGGAAGACGATGTTGACGGCATCGCGCTGGGCTCCGTATCGGGTAGGTGTATAGTCTCCGTTGCGACTGCTCTCGCTGTTGTCGACAACGACCATTACTGCTTCGAGAGGCATCTTGGGTGGTTGTTTGGGGTGGAAGACGCCGGGCAGTAAGGGTTTTGGGAACAAGTACGAGAAGGATACGCAGACACCGTCTTGTAGATACGGATCAGCCTGGGGAGTACGCGCAGTCGTCGGCAGGTGGTTGAGATGGTGGAGTTGGTGGGTGGACTTGAGGCGGGATGGAGGTTGACGAGACGGGAAGCTCCAAGCCATTCGTCAGTGATGAGTTGCCTGGCTTTGGTCTCCAGATGTCCGTCACAAGCCGGCTGGCAGCGATCCTTGTATGTTCAGGGGAGACCCTGCAAGCCTCGCTAATGGCCCGAGCTTCTTTTGTTTACTTTGGTACAGTACGGAATGGGGATGTCGATGTCACTCGCAACCTCTTGAATGACATATTCGCAAATCATTTTCCCGTGCGCATTGTAACCTGACAGTCTCTGACTCTTTTCACCTCAACTTCAAATCATTCATATCATGGCGCCGCGCGGAACGAAGAGAACGCCCGATGAGACGCCCGACAAAGTCGAAGACGCGCAGGACAAGGCGCCGCCGCAGACAATCGCGACCAAGGCAGGCAGTTCTACGGAGCAGGATGGCAGTCCACACAAGAAGCAGAGGACAGGCATCTCACTGAGCCAGAAGCAAGCTCTCATCGAAAACCTTCAGCTCGAAAGTATGTGGCCGTAGCTCACCAACCTATTCCGGCTCATGAGCCCCCATCTGACGCGTCTACAGTCACAGAACGCGCGCGGAAACTGCGAGCGCAGTACAACCTTCAAGCCCAGGGGCTGCGAACGCGCATAGAAATACGCGCCAATCGCATCCCCATGGCGTTGCGCAAGGCCAAAATGGGCGACCTCGCGGACAAGTACGAGAGCGGCCAGCACCCCCAGCAGGTCCGGCCCACGCCATCACAGTCGTCGTCGCACTCCTCGAGACCGCCGCCAGTGCCCGAGAAAGATACGCCGTTAGTACGTGCTGCGTCCTCTACGTCCACCAAGTCTCATGCGACAGCGTCCTCTCGCCCAGGGCCAGGACGTCCACCCAAGAGAACTAGGTTCGGGATATCTTTCCCAACTCCACGCTCCACAATTGCTAACATTTTCAGTCGTGAAATCTCGGGTGACGGCAAGGAAAACGGAAATGCGGTAAAACAGTCAGACGTACCGTGGAAGAAGGTACGCGTCGATAACGAGGCGAGCAAGGCCTCCAAGGTCCTTTCACCATCCTCCGCCAATATCCGGACGATACCGCGGCCCACGCCCGCCAGGTCTTTTAATGCGCGACCTCTCGCTGCAACCGAGAACACGCCAGGTCGCTCGAGGTCGCCTACGAAGCAGAGCAGCATGTCCAATCTCTTCAGCAGCTGGGCAGAGAAGGCCCGGTCTCCCAGGAAGAAGGCGAGCGCGCCCACCCTGAGCTCAGCCACTGGCTCCGTGAGAGGCAGAAAGCTCGGCTCCACACCCGCAAAGGGTGTCACGAAGAGTGTGGCAGCCAAGACTAAGCGCAGATTTAGTAACATCAGCGAGTCTAGCGAGAGCAGCACGGCAACGGTGGCCATGAAGGGTGTGGAGAAGAAGGCTTCGCCTGTCAAGAGGGCGGGCGGTGTTATGGGCAGCATCAGGAGGGGTGTTGCTGGTGCAGCAACGAGGAAGGCTGCGGAGAAGAAGACGGCCGCGCCAGCTTCGACCGCCCCTGGAAGAGTCCTTAGGAACAGGAATCTATAGGTGGCTTGGGTTGGACTATTTGACGCGTTGATGCGGCCGTGCTATGTGGTACGTGTGAAGCACTGAGCGCTTAGCTCGACATTGCGATTTACGAATGAATGGGAAGGTCCAGCAATGCTTGCGGCGCCATGGCGTTGAGATTACATTGTGATAGTCGTTGATTTTCAAACGGCTGGACAGATCAGTCAGACGATAGCCATCCATGAGGTTGGACAGTCAGTCACAGGACAGCGGGTTACGGGGTAGCCGCCCACAGGATGATGGCCGACGGGGAGACTGCTGAAAAGACCGGGGGTATCTTCACATGCTGATTGTAGTCTGCTTCTTGACTGCAAGGTCTATTCCAATCGTTCAAGAAGTCTTCAAGCCAAGCCACTTGCCCACGTCTAGCCGCCACCCTCGGCCTTCTTCTTCTTTTTGTCGTCCACAAACTCGATGTTATCTTCCGGTATCTGCTTATACTTCTCGAGCAAGAACTCCTCAATCTCATCGCTCACGTCGCCCTGGACCACAATCTCCTCGCCCCCAGACGGAACCTTGGTCACACTAGACCCGGTCGCGAACTTCTTGCCAAACTCCTTGGAGACCTTCTTCAGGTCCAGGTCGAAGGCCTCGAGTCCGGACACGGCGGTCACGTACTTGCGCTTGTTGCGCTCGATGCGCTTAATGATGACAGTCGAGGTGGCGCGCTTGTCGGCGATCTTTTGCTCGGCGGCTTCGGCTTTGGCGGTCTTCTTGATGGCGTCTTTTTCGGCGCGTTTCTGGGCCTCGACGGAGAGGTTGGCGGTGGAGGCGGCGAGGGCTTCTGAAAAGTGGGAAAGATGGATATCAGTCAGTGAGTCAAGAATTGAGGTTTCTTTGACAGGTGGGAGTGTCGTACCAGGTGACCATATCTTCTCGTATACACCTGGGTGTTTCTTCTCGAGCCACTCCTGGCATTTCTTCACGGTGCCTCCATATTCGCAGTACTATGCACAGTTAGGTGAGTTCGAAATATCCATGTGAGTGTCGAGTAGAGGGGGTTATCACCTCAGGTGGAAGAGTACATGCTGCAAAACATTGTCATTAGCTTGAGAGGCTGTGATGGAGGGGCAACGTATCAGCGCGCGAATAGACAAGACCACGTGAGCTTACCGCCACAGTACAAGACTGTCTGAGCTTGTGGTTCTGCTGGCGCAGAGGAATCGACGTCGGCCATAACAGGATGTGTCTGGCGCAGAGGATGCTTTCCAAAAGAAGGTGCCGTGTGGTCGATGCGGGGTGTAGTTGCTTTGATTTCGAGACAGGAAACTACCCCGCCACGTTCCGGGAGGACGTCACAGAGCTAAAGTGACAGGGGTATGGATTATGTAAGTCTAAGTGACATGTTCTACCACAGTACCTACACAGTACAGAAGGAGGTGAGCGACATGTCAGGAGAAAGGTATTTTGGTGACAAGCTTCAACGCCACCTGCAGGAACGCCAATTTAACGAGAAACATATCACAGCGCTCGCAACAGAAACTGAGCCGCGCACAGTCAACCGGCAGCTACCACGGACTGTATGTGTTGCTAATGCAGAGAAGTAACCATGGCTCATCCACTCTCCACGTTTCTAGCACATTTTCGTGGACACGATAGACGTCCGTCACCTTGATGATACTCCGCACAGCGACGATTGACAAAGCCAGCTCGTGTTTGCTGCAATGCTTTCGTTGACTCCCATTTCACTCCCCGAGCAGGATTGAGTCTTGATTCCGGATCACGTCTCGCAGCCGCCGACGACATGCCGACGTGATGTAGCCGCCAGCCGCAGCATCGACTATTTGATGCGCTGCGTGATCGGATCAAGAGACTGATAACAACGACCAGACGGCGAGGCATCAAACATTGGGTTGATGTTTGGTGTTTATTACTCGAACCTTGTCATCGCCTCGTTTCGATCACCCTCGCGTTGCATGGCAAGATCTACTATTTATATCGAGACATTGCATTCGAACTGGGAACATATTCCCGGACCACGACCCGGCCTTGCATACTTGTCCTCTTCATCAAGACGGAAGCTGAGCCGTGGGATCCGAATTTTGAGGGCCGGGCTGTCATGTACGATCAAGCTCGACAACGACATACCGCTTCAGCAGCGATAGGCTCCGTCGCCGAAGCGGTCACGACTCACCATGGACTACAGCGTCGAGGTGTCGCTGCCTGATCTTCATCACCGTGTTCTGGGTCCTGGCCGACCATGCGCCTCACGCTTTTCTTTTGCAGATGGTTTAAGTGGGGTGACATGGGACGACGCAGGTTAAGCGCCCAACTTGACGCGCGACCGGCGTCGCCTTGCACCATTGGCTGGACGCACATGCGCTGCTTTTTGCTTCTTCCCAAATCAAGACACATATTGGCCCCCAGGTTACCGCGCGCCATCCAGTCGAATTTCGTCCTCCTCATGTGCGACCCCTGACATCGGTCTTATTGGACCATGCGAAGCGTACTGCAACCCTCCTCGGCTCCTGAGTGATGTCGTGGAGACTTCTGATAACCTGGGACATGACATGCAGATGCATGCAAAGACAGCCCGCTACGGGGTATCGACCGGTGAAGCCTTCCTCCTCTGGGTTCTCAAGAGCCATCTATACGTCTGCGGCGAAGGCTGGTTCGCGCAGGGGACATGGGATGCACGCCCCAGCCGTCCAATGTCAGCAGGCATGCTGCCGGGCCAGCCTCTCAAGTCACACCCTCGTGCCCAAGTCTGGCCGGGATTCACTAGAATTTGCAGTCTCTGAGCACGTCGGTAGCCGCTCGATAGGCACGAACTGTGGGTAAGGGCATACGAGAATCTGGCTACTCGGCGCGTGTGGCAGGTTGCAAATTTCATAAGACCATTCCAATAGCCCTTGTTCACTTCGGAACAACTTCTCTATTTCCCCATTCTCTTCTTTAACGTCTAGCTCAAGCGAGTTTGCGACTACCAAGGGCTTTCGCTGGGCGAGGCATCCTATCGTTCAGGGTTTAATTTACTTGTTCTATTTCTTGCTATACACTGGACGCGGAGCGTCGCATTTTGTCAGATCCTACCCTCAAAGTGGAATTCTTTTTTTGGCTTGGGATGACCGCAGCAGCTATAGTAGCTACTACCACACCTGCAGCATAACGGATCGATAATCATCACCATCACCATCACCATGGCAGACCTCTATATTCTGCCACAGGCTACTTATCAGGAGCCCTCTCCGCAGGGTCGGAGAAGGCGTCGTGAACTTAATACCATAATGGAAGACGACAAAGAGGACGAGGTGTCACCAATCCGATCACCATTTTTGAGGAAGAAATTCGCCAGAGTTAAGAGGGCCCAGACCGACGATAGAGACAAAATACAGGCGTGGTTGGCGCCTCTCGAACCGACACAGTCCGAAGACGTCCTCACGCCCAAAGGATTTCCCACACCGAGAGGCAAACACTTCATGACTGCTCCAACTCTGCCATCCTCTCCCTCGTCGGCATCGTACTCTGGAGAGGAGGACAGTTCGAGGTCGTCTTGCAAGACGGACTCCTGGCAACGACAAAGTGTGATGACTGATGTGACCGAGTTCGACGACTTGTATGGGGTCTCAGACGCAGACGTGGAATCTCCAAGGTCACCAAAGGGGAGGAAACAATACGCTCCACCGCTGCCACCTAAGACACCATTCAACGACGCCAGGAGAGCACTACCTCAACTTCACATTCCGAGTGAGCAAACGAGCAGCTCGGAGTGGTCGGCTGGAGGTCAGGACTTGAGGAAGCACAGGTCACCTATTCCCCCGACCCCACCGTCGGCCGTGGCTATGTCTCCAGCCATGTTCTCCTTCATGAAGGCGCAACATGCTCATTCTATACCGACCACTTCAACACCACCATCTCTGGATGGTTCTCTCGATGGCAGCCTCACTTCCGAGCAACTGGCAGCAATTACTGCGCCATCTACCCCAGTCATCGGCGGCGAGGATCCTCGGGACAGTGGAGATTGGGCTGGTGTTCAACTGCAGCCCGGCGCGTTGGAGACTTTGCACGCTCTGTCTATCAATGAGTCGGAGAACGAGATTGAGCACCACCACCAGGCTATCGAGGTGCCATCAGTGCCGATGATGGAGTCTCGACCCTCAAGACCTCGTCTTCTCACCAGCAACATCTCCAGGACATCATTCGTACTCTCTCCGGCCCAACAAAGATCCATGTCTGATCTTACCAGTCTGGAAATCCCATCCCCCGGCGGATTCTTCTCTGGGCTCTCGCCACGCACGCGAACGACATGGCACTACGGCATGTCCCCAGCTGAGGATGTTGTCCCTCCCACATCAACCACTGCTGAGCAGTTCTATCGGGTTCCATGGAGCATGGACGATGCTCCTCCTATGCCGGCGCCCCCAGCTCAAAACCAATGGCCTTTGAGCGGCAACATGCCAAGTCTCCCTGTGGAGCACGTGGTTGAAGTGCTTGGCACCATTAAAGAAGAGGAGGCTCTAACGGCAATGCGTGTTCAGTCACCACTTACCGCAATCAAAATTCCCCCCCCTACCGCCGGTGCGGACGCTCAGCAAGTTTTCTCGCCGCAGTCTCCACGGGACGAGCAGGCCGTGACAGAAATCATCGTTGATTATGACCCTGACTATGTCCGCAAACAAGAAGAAGCCACAGCCACTCATGTCGACCGTACCGAGTTGTGGCTCAAGGCGCAATTCGCGTATCTTAGGGGCGTTGGCTTCGAGCCTTCAGAGCCCGCAGCCGACCTGGGTCCTGAGCCAGCTCTCGCCAAGATCACCGAGGAGCCAGAAGATGAGGAGGCCGAAGTTGAGCGAGCTCCAACGCCACCTCCCAAGGACGGCGAGCAGCTTCCTAAGCCTGCCCCTCTCGTCCGCAAGAAGACTGTTCGCTTCTCTACAACCACCATCACCGATACCAACCTGCCCAAGAGCCTCCCCTCGAAGCTTTTGAAGCAGGAATCTGCCTACTACCGTGCCTTCCAGTCCATGACTGTCGCTGCCACACAGGCTGACGTCTTCGTGCACCGCATCCCGCGCTTCGAGGCCCTCCAGGCACAGCGCGTATCTCTCCGTGAGCAGCACCGTGCTCAGCTACTAGGCAAGTACCAGCTGAGCGTCCTCCCACAATCAGCCAAGAAGCGCATGAGCGCCAATGTAGCACGCGGCGACGACGAGATTTTCGACGACCCAGCCAAGCTCCGCGCCGACAAGGAGGCCGAGGCTGTCAGCCAAACCTCTGTCGCCAACTGGCACGTCGCCGCCACCAAGATGCTCAACGGCGGCCGGCTCGTCTGCGCCCCGGTACACAAGCGCCTCAACAGGCTGTCCATGGCTCCCGCCGCTGCTCGCAGCAACCGTCTGCGCATTCTTGATCTCGGTGGCCAGTCGACCTGTGACTGGGCCTGGTACGCCGCCCACCAGTATCCCAATGCAAAGATATACACCGTGACAACCAAGGCAATCCGCCAGCTGTCCAACTCCAACGTCCGCGGGCCCTCCAACCACCGCCAAGTTGCCGTCAACAGCCTAACACGCCTCCCCTTCGCCGACGCGCAGTTCGACCTCGTCTCAGCGCGCGAGCTGCACGCCATTCTCAAGAACTCAGACGTTGTCTCCTCCCCGCTCGAATACGACGAGGACAACGAGTGGGACGCCACGCTGCGCGAGATAATGCGCGTGCTTAAGCCCGGCGGCTATGTCGACTTCAGCGTCATGGACTCGGACATCGTCAACGCCGGCCCGCTCGGCCTCGCCAAGAGCGTCGAGTTCGGCTTCACGCTCAAGACCCTCGGCTACGACGCCAGCCCGACCAAGACATTCCTCCCGCGCCTTGCGCGCGCCGGCTTCGAGAATGTCCGCCGCGGCTGGGTCGTCCTGCCGCTCGGGCCCAAGCCCGCCGACAAGCCCGGTCCGATTCGCTACGGACCCAACGGCCCCGTTGATGCGTCGCCTAAGCCGCCTGCTGGCGGCGAGACGCTGTGCCTCGATGCTATAGCTACGGCGGCGTTGCCGGGGAGCACGGACGGCGCGGCTGCTGTAGCCGGGCTGGCCGGCACATGGGCGTGGGAGCGGTGGATTTTGCGGTGTGAGATGGAGAAGGCGGCGGGGGAGATGCACAGCGGGTTCAAGCTGGCTGATACGGTGTCTACGGATGGTGGGGTGATGCGAGAGGCGGGTAAGAGCCTCGATGGTGTTGCTGCGGTTGTTGAAGAGGGCCGGGCCTGTGGGGCTGGCTTGCGGGTGTTGAAGGGGTATGCGCGGAAGCCTGAGGTGACGGAATTTGACATTGACATGTATCTGGACTTTTGAATGATGGGTGATGGCTTAACGGTGTATGAATAATGGACGATTTGGACTACCTTGGCCTTTTTTTTTCTGGTTTTTTTTTGTGAGGGGGGGTACTTGGGGAAGTATCTTGTACAGTACAACATGTTCTCTGTCCGACATACTCGGAGTCCGAGGACTTGTAAGACGATACTCCAATGACGAGTATCCCAAAGACACGTATCACTGCCCTATCATCCTACAGTCGATAATCCCTGAACGCAGAGTCATAACGTGGAACCAGCCTTGGAGTAGGAAATGCTCTCAACAGCTGTCATACCAACGAGGCCCGTTCTGCTCTTTTTCTAGGGTCTATATCACGAATCCAAGACGTGAATCGATCATGGGCATAGATTTCACAGGCTGCCGCCTCCTCATCGCTGTCGCTGTCGAACGCGGTGCGACTGTCGCCAGAGTAAGAAGCCTATTTGCAGCATTGGTCAACACAGCTGCTCGCACCTCTTCTATGCCCTCATAAAGCTTTGGACACCATATATACCTCACTCTCGAAATCCTCACATTCCTCTCTCACAGCTCTATACGATTCGTGTATCTGTCTTCTACGCTCAAGTCAGGCTTGAGCTAAACCGGCGTCGCTCTGTGTCTGGTTGCCTTACTTGTCAGCAAAATCTCCCTCTACATCTATGCTGGCGTGGGCTTTATGCCAATTCTTACCGCGTGTCGTTTACCAGGAGGCGCTGGGGCCAGCAACCGACGCTGTGGGCGCTTGGCCTGGCTAGTCACGTTGCCCATGTCTCCAGGGGTTGAAGCGATGAGCTTCAAAGGCACCTAGACCAGCGGCAAGACTGCCTATTGCAAAGCCGAGAAGTGCGTATTGGACAACTGCCATGTGAATGTGAGCAGACACCAACGGGTCGCTATTGAGCCAGGAATAGATGCGATCAAACATTCTGTCACGCGGAAGGGCTCGGCTGCGACAGATGCAAGTGTTAGTGAGCCTTGTGTTGTAGTTGAGGAGGAAGAGGGGGTGGACATGCCCAGGAACAGAGAATCCAAGACGATTCAAGCTGAGCTCTGAGAACCTTGGAAAGACTCATATAGTCAACACAGAGCCACGTGTTTTGATTTGTTCCAGACTAAACATGTGCAAGTCCATTGCCTTCAGCTACATTTGTATCACGTTCTTGTTGTCCGACTTTCAAGTTTTATTCGATCCACAGAACGTGCATACCTACTACTTGCTTAGTGATCCTTTTTGGAGAGGAAGTACTTAAACTTTATGTGTGTCATCAAATGTAGAACCACGATCATTCACGTCAGTAAATTGAGTGTCTTGTAGAGCAAGAAGATTGACGCAGATTTGGCACGCTCCTCCATGAGGGACAGAGCGCTGAAAGTATAGTCTGAGCGTTTTGACAGCTCACTGATTATGTCAATCCGCGTGGTCAAGCTGGAACAGGGTCTAGAAGGAGTCTATACTCATCGACCTCTACTTCCTTCTA
This sequence comes from Plenodomus libanotidis, assembly GCA_022609195.1. Taxonomy (NCBI): domain Eukaryota; kingdom Fungi; phylum Ascomycota; class Dothideomycetes; order Pleosporales; family Leptosphaeriaceae; genus Plenodomus; species Plenodomus libanotidis. Next base: position 478,472 of record JAGKQA010000003.1, read on the forward strand.
TGCTTAAATGCAAGATTGACTGGAATGTGATCCGAGTGCTGGTAACCTCTCGCTCCAACCGGCCTTTGCCTAGAAACTTGTCCTTGACATGCTTGGAAGGATAGCACGATGGTCTTCGAATTCGACGGATAGCTGTGCCGCTGCTCATCTCGGCTCACAGTCGGTGAGACTGGTCTGCAACGCAGAAGAAGCGGCGCCTTGGAAGTGTCCCGCGCATGACATCTTTCAACATGGTAAGCTGGGCACATGTCCTTTTGGACAGTCTTCACAGCTAGCCATAATCACGAAACCCATGTAACAATGACATCTTCAATTTCATTTTTCAGCCTTCGAGGCCCGACGTGGTATCATGCTATAAACCAAAGCCAATCCACCTAATGCTCGCAAGTCGAAAGATTTGCTCTGCTCTGCTCTGCTGTGCGTAAATGTACCAACAATATGTATGCATTCTCGCGAGAATGGATCAGCTGAGCCGGATCCCATCTCATTTCATCTCTCGGCCCTGCGCCGAAAGGCATTTGACGCCTGCAGCCTAGCACAGGTGCCAATTCTTAATCTATTCCGAAGAGTCAGGGCTGGCCAAATTCTGGAAGCACTTGATGGGCAAAGCTCCACCTGATTCCATTTCCCCAGCGGTACAAGCCATACCGCTAATCCAGTGTGATTGGTGCACCCTGAGAGCTACCTGCTCCCACTCCCGCTCCTGGTCCTGCGCCCGCACCCAGGCCGCTCATCGTCAAGGCCTTAATCGCGTTGCTGATACGAATCAGCAGTGGCTCGATACCGCCGCTCTTGACAGGCGCAACAGCCGAATCGCCAAGCCCCTGCCATCCCTGAGCCGTGGCAGCGCTGCCAAAAGTGGGCTGAAGAGCCGTTTTGAATTCGTCAAGCTGCCCATCTTCATGACCAAATCGCACGGCCCACCAGTTCTCGCCGAGCCGAGCCATGACGTTCACGCTGAGCTTCAGCTTCCGTGGGCCCCTGCTACTTGCTAATGCGGGAAGTTCAAAGTGCACTGCCACCCAGTCGACGGCGCGCGGCACGACCTCGAAGAAGCCTTGGTCAATGCGGGAGATGCCTTCCCAAGTACTCTCGATCGTGTCCAGAGCGCGGTGCAGGGGAAGGGTGGTTTGCAGCCAGTAAGGCAATTGCTCGAAGCCGACAGACGAGTTGATGAGCTTCTCGAGCATATCTGTGACGCGCACGTGGGGGCTGTCGGGTTGGAGCTTGAGGACGACGACGTTGTTTCTGACGAGGTCGAGGGTCACTCTCCACGATTTCTGCGCGGCTGATGCGATACTTCCAGGGTCGCTGTATGTGAAGACGACCTTGCGCAGTGTTACGCTCTCGCAGTTGACCCCGTTGATACCGCCAATCGATGCGACGAAATCGACGACCCGGTCTATGGCCCGCAGACGGTGAGCCAGCAATCCCATGCATGACTGGTCCGAGGGAACGCGCAGGTCTAACCGGAAGTGCCTCGTTCTGGGATCGTAGTAAACGTCGCGGTCAATGAACCCCTTCTTGAGCAGCGAGACCTTCCGAATGTCTTGGACAAATACTTTGACTTCACGGCTCACCTCGAGTCGTCCGAGACCGCGATTCCGGACGCCTCGAGTGATAATCTCGACCGAGTCTCCAGCCCACGAAACCTTGTGTCGTCTTCGACTCTTGTCGCTCTTTTGGACGGACGGAGTGCCCAGGAAGACCGCTGAGCCAACCAACAAGGCTGGCAACTTAAGACGAGGTGACAAGTAGGAATTGACCGCTCTCATCATCTTCCAATCCGCCTTCGCAGCTGTGAGAGCTCCACTATCTTCGATAACTGTCTTTGTGTCGGCAGTCAAAGTGGCCAAGTCGACGAAGAATTCATTGGAGAATTCTGGGTTGGCGGAATTAATGGGAAGTTTGTTGAAGCTGCGGAGAAAGGTAGTGGGCTGCTCGAGAATGCCAGTCTGCCGTACATTCTTATTTGGGCGGTCTGGCTTCTTCGTTGTGGTTGTGCTACCAGTGTCACCAGCTTTGGAAGGCGTGTTCTCGGTGCTAAGAAGGTGTCAGTGCGACGATTCAGATCACGCAGTGGGGATGGGATATACGCACATCGAAACAAGCCACCATGCATCGCCGGCCGCACTGAGAGACACGACCAAATGCCACGTCGGGGTCCAGCTTTCGTGCCTGAGCCATATCGCCTGACTTGGCTCTTGGGACGGTTGGAGTTTTTTCATCTCGTCCAAATGGACCGGCCTCTTGCACATGCCCCAGCCCAAACTCTTACCACGCTTAACCAATTCTTCGAAAAAGCACTCCCACCTGATGCTCTCGATATGAATGAGCCCATCTGCAACGGAGTCTCTACTGCGAGTATTAAGAAAGTTCTGCCTCCTACTGATCATAACATTCTGAGGATAAAAAACGAAAGCACCAGTGATGGCATCGATTCGTACTCTTAAAGTCTGTTCATGCGTCACTTGCACCACCAGACAAGAGTCTGATGGCTCATTTTTGTCGATGTTCAGTGAGACTGATGCCTGCCGACTTGCATAGCGTGGTTTTGAAAGGAGCCGCCGGTAAATCGAGGAAAGAATGTGACTGATGTGTTTGCCGATGACCCGCTTCAGTAAAGCCTCTGCGGATATCTCCTCAGTGTCAAAAGATAAGTCCACGTCTTTGACTTCCGTGCCATCCCTGAACCACCGAATCACGATGTTGCTTGCTCCAGGAGTGCCGAGCGGTACGTCGCGCGGCGGCGTCTTCGCACTGTTGACGCCAACGATGAACCAGCTCTTGGGGCCGGCAGGGACTGCTGTGTTCATACCCGGATTGTGCGCAACCGCGGCATACCTCTTCGACCAGTACTGTATGGAAAGTGCCCTCTTCAGAGACTCCACCTTGGTGTGGTCGATCCAAAGCTTACGGCTGAGCTCGGCAGCCTGTCGGCGGAGCGCATTAATCTTGTGAGTCTGAACATACTCATGCAAGTACTCGTAACATCCAAGCAGGCCACGTGATTCAAGACTTTCGTTGACTTTCCCTTCAACGAAGAATCGAAGTCCATCTGAGGGTTCTGCCGGCGCAGGGGAGAAGGCGAATCGGAAATCGAGAAACCACCACTGTTTCTCAAAATCGTCATCTGCAATAGTGAGATCTACTTCGAACTCGCCTTTGACTCTGAATGTGACGCGACCATTCGCGATTGTGTAGTCCTTGAACCAGTGTGGGATTCTGTCGAATTCGTCCAAGTTCAATCGGACCGACAACAGAACATTCAACTCATTCATCCACTTCTTGATGTCTGGCGCGCTTTGTTCAGGAGGTGGTATGAAACCAAACTGCCAAAGGTCAGCGAGGGTTGTTCACACAGTACAACCAGGAGTATCTTACATCGGGTAGAAATGGCGCCTGTCCTGTAGACAGCACCTGGAGTGCTGTTTTGATGTCGGGATCTGGCAACCTTGCATTGTACAGATTTCTCTTGATATTGCCCATGCGGTCAAGCATCATCTCGAACTTCCTGATTTCCTCCATAATGTGGGCGTGTAGATCGATGAGCTTGCTCACTTTCCCGGACTTTCTGCTCCACTCGGATATGACAAGAGCCTTGACCCATTGACTGTGCAGATCTTGAATAAACGTCAAGAGGTTCGCCTTCTTGTTCTGGTTCTCCTCGGAGCTGTCCTCCCCAGCAGCATTGCCATTCACAGCGCCATGTCCCACTGATATCCTCGCCAACTCCTCAATCTTGGCCTGCAAGTCATTGTGCGACTTCTGCGCCAGGCGCTGCAGTATGAAGGGTAGCGAAAAGTAGTTCGTTGTAATGCGCACGATCTCGGGAGGGAGCGAGCTTGTGATGGCCTGACTGGATGCGCTCGTGGCAGCCGCTTGCGCTTGCTTTTGCGCCTCGTTGTCGCCGTTAACAAGTGTGCCGCCAGACTTTTTCCCTGAGGAAAATTCCTGCTTCGAGACGCCATTGATGCCATTCGCAACTTTCCCCCGCGCGCCCAGGCCGTTGTGCGCTCCTGCCAGCTCCATCATATCCCCTGCCTGGCTATTGGTCCCAAGGGCGAGAATCGCATTCGCGAGATCTCACCCTGCCGTTGGCTCCTTTTCCGCGGCCGATGTTCCTCTGTGCCTCAGCGCGAGCAAGGTGCTGTATTGCGCCTGGGTCGGTCGAGAGGTAGATAGAGAGGCAGCTGGGGACGGTGACAGCCCTGCTGCAATGCGCCGAATCGCAGATGGAAGGGGGCATGCGAAGCCTTGCGCAATCGGCGTGCTGATGTATCGTAGGATTTGGTACAAAGAGTCTTCGACGGTTGTGAAGCTGACCCAGGCGAGCAGCTCGGTTACTGCTTCTCGACGGCTGAACAAAGAGCCTGTCCTCGGTAGTCGGAAGTCGGTCGCGTTTGGCGCTGGAAGTTGACAAGAGCTGTTTGAACAGTTTGTAGAAGTGGTCGTATCCCACGACAATGGTCGGTGTTCCGGAATGCTGTACTGCTGGCGGTCGATTCGCGACGAAAACAAAGAGGTTTGGTTTGTAGGTTGCGAGAAGTCCTTGGCTGAATGACATGAGCAAAGCCGCCCGGGGATCGTTAGGCGCTAGCGCGACAGGGTGCCAAGACTCTTAGTCAGCAACATTGGCATCGACATCTTCGCGCTATGATTTCCTGCTCGGCTCAGATCCACGTGCAGGTGGGCATTTCATAGGTTTTTACAAAGTACAAGTAGTGAAATTATAGCAGTCAGAAATCCCCAAGTAAGAGTTGGAAGATAGTTTTGAGGTCTATGATCATTAGCTGTGAGCTCATACTCCCAAGCGGCCCATGTTTTATTCACTGTTACATCAAGTCAACCCGATGCTATCGGAAACTGGAATAATTTTCGAAGCTTCAGTAAACCTTCTATGATCAGTCGTCTTTAATCACCGTTCTCTTCCGTCTGCTGTATATCCTGCCTTCGTGCCTGTCTGCTTTTCCAGGGTCGCTTGCCGGGTGTATCGAGATACAGGTATGAGCGCACTGACAGGCCACAATATTCTTCTCTAGCTGTTTCCAATTGTTACTTCACACCGTCCAGACTTTTAACCGCGATACATGATCAACGAAACACATGATGTTGTCTTTGACTTACAATTTGTTAGTTGGCTGCGCAGCGGACGTTGTCGGCCACTGGTAGCCCGCGGCATCCGAAAACCTGTAGCCGTAAGAAGCCGTGAAGTCGTCAAGCACAGCCGGGCCACGGGAGCCTGCATTTCCTATTAGCTTCTACTTAATTGTTCAGCTTTAGATGTTGACACAACTCACCATAAGGATACTCCATAGGAATGATCTCTTTGTTGTCGTCTAGGTAGTGGAGGAGAGGAGTAAAGATTCTCCAGCTTGCGTCAAGCTCATCGTCGCGCACAAAGTTGGAGTGGTCGCCCTTCAGGCAGTCGAGAATCAGAGACTCGTAGGCCTCGGGAATCTTGAGATCCGAGAAGCGCCTCCTGTAGGTCAGGTCCAGCTCTGTGACGACAGTCTGCATGCTCAGACCAGGCAGCTTCGAGTTCATCTTGATGTAGACGCTCTCGTTAGGCTGAATGCGCATGACCAGCTCGTTCCGGGGAATGTCCTTGAAGATGCCCGAGGTGACATCCTTGAACTGTATCCGGATTTCCGTCTTCTGCTCATTCACGGCTTTGCCAGCCTTCATAATGAAAGGCACACCATCCCAACGCTCATTCTTGATGTGAGCAACCAGGGCGCAGAATGTGGGGCACCGGGAGTCCTTGGGAACGGTGTCGTCTTCCTTGTATGAAGGCTTGCTGCCGTCCAGGGATCGACCATACTGGCCAATGATGACATTCTTGGGCTCAATTGCTGGGATGGCGCGAAGCACACGCACTTTCTCGTCGCGGATGTCCTCGGAAGAGAATGAGATGGGCCGTTCCATTGCCAGCAAGGTCAAAACTTGCAGCAAATGGTTCTGCATGACATCTCGGACAATGCCGAACTCATCAAAATAGCCACCACGACCCTCGGTGCCAAAAGGTTCCTTGAATGTGATCTGCACATTATCAATGTGGTGACGGTTCCAAGTAGCGCCGAAGAATTCGTTGCCAAATCGGAGGATCAGAATGTTCTTCACCATCTCCTTGCCGAGGTAGTGGTCGATGCGGAAGAGCTCATCCTCGTTCCAGTCGGGTTCCAGTGACTTCTGCAGTTCTCGCGAACTGGCAAGATCCTTGCCAAATGGCTTCTCAACCTGCGCGGAGTAGTAAGAGAGTCAGCGCAGTTCAAGCAAGAAACGATTCCGACGATCTCCGGGCGCGACTCACGATGACGCGGGCGATGCCCTTTTTCGGGTAGCAGCATCTCTTCAAGTGTTGCGACACTATCGTGAACACACTTGGGGGAAGCGCCATGTAGAACAGACGGTGAGCCTCCTTGCGCCCCTTCTCCAGGTCCTCCAGGTGCTTGTTGAGTGCCAGGAAAGACTCGTCCTTATCATACTGGCCGGAGACGTACGTGCACAGGTTGCAGAAGTCCTCAAGCGTCTTCTCTATGTCCTTCGTAGGGGTCTTGATGTAGGCCTTGACTCTCTTCAAGTACTCGTCATGTTCCATCTTCGTCCTGGCATAGCCCACAATTTTGATGTCCTTGGGCAGGAATTGGTTGCGGTACTTCACAGGCATGTTAGTACAAGCGTCGTGACATCTTTTCGGGTTGCTAGACAGCGCTTACGAGTCCGAAGAGGGCTGGAAACTGGACAAGATTAGCATGACTTCGGTTGTAGCGGATGGTGAGCGCAATGCACTTACTGTCTTCTTCTTTGCAAGATCTCCGGACGCTCCGAGGACCACGATGACGGTGTTCTCCTTGAGCTCCATGGACCTGCATTGGAAGAATATCAGTCATTACGCTGTACGATGGTGAGACCAAGAACATCTTGGCAGTCGTGGGATGTTCTCCAACAGCAGTAACAGTCGCAATGTCCGACCAAAGCTTATGTTGGTGGTATCTAGTCGCTGTTTCGTGTCGCTCTCTGGGTATTTTGGCGGGGTGCGCGGGGTTGGTGCACTTACGCCGCAGCAGAGTGCAAGTCTGCCATGTTTACTATGATATGCGCTTCACGAGACGGCGAAGCTGAGTGAGGGGACGGATGAGCAAGTAGATAGAGCTACTTGAGAGGAAGGGAGGCTGCGGGCGATGAGACAACAAAAAAGATTGAGAGAGTTTGACCGGAGCTTCGGCTCTCAGGCTGGATATCGGGGTTATATGATTTCACTAGGAAGGCAGGAGCTGGCGAGCAAGCTTGTCTAGGGTCCGTCGTTGCGCGAGCACCAAACACCGCCCGGCCGCCCAGCCTGCCAGCAAGCTTACTCAGGCGGAGGCGCTCAGAGTCGTCCCCTGTTCGAAGTTACCGTAGCGGGGTGCCCAGGTGTGCGTGCCCAATTTTGCTATGGTCACTAACAGTTTCCACTTCGTCGCCATATGCCCTGCTGTGGCTTCGATGCGGCCCTATCAACGCCGCGTATGGTCAAAGCACAATTGAATGAGTCGTCGATACCGCAGAGGTCTTTTGCTGTCACTCGCGTGGAGAATCTATTGCATCCGGCGGCATCGGATAGTCGCGTAGCCTGTGGAACCTACCGTGGTGGCTTGAGTCGGTCGAGGACAATACTTCCAAGCTGCCGGGTTTGTGATGACGCTCCAAACTTGGCCGTGCCCGCTATTCGGATGTGTGTGACTTTTGAGACATTTAACACTGTTGCTCGTCACCTCTTCCGTTGCCCGGACTTCGTGGACATGGCTACGTCGGCGTGTTGACATAGTCACTGATCGGCATATTAAGAAGTTGTTCGGGCTCCGCGATAATTGACTGTCTGGGCAGTAGCAAATTTCCAAGAGCGCAGTGTGTTCTGTTAAGAAATCATGTGGTAGCCGAGACGCTCTGATTATGAACAATCCGAGTCGCAGAATCTGTAGCATCGACGGCGTCTGAAAATCGCTCAACGGTTTTTCTCGAAACATTCGCAAGATAGCATCAGAGAAGGCAGGCCCAGGGTCGTCAGCGTCGGGCCTCGAGCACAACAGATTTCAATGCTCAGTGTCCGCTGGATTTGTCAAGGCCTCTCGGTCATAGTTGACCCTGTCCGGGCCTGCATGCGCCAGCCTTCATGCTTTCTCAGACACAACAAAACAAATCTAATACCCTTCGGTAATCACCTTTGTTGGCAGAATCACAGAGGCATGACTGTTATGCTCAGTTGAGAGATTTGGTAAAAGATTGGTGCCCGAGTACCAGACCAAGGGACAAGAATAAGCGCACACATCCTCGGCAAGATCGCGACTCCGATTGTAGGAGGTTTGCTAAGGGACTTTCGTTCGGAGAGCGAGCAACGGAGCATAGAGCATGGCATCGCGCAATTGCATCACTGTGGAGCCAATTGCCCCGGCCTTGTTGAACAAAAGCCACTTTCGTTGCGCCTCAGGCGCCTCAAAGCTTCAGAGCAGTCTGTTATTTTTTGTCTCAGTGACAGACATCTGGACTTGAAGTGTCAACCCTAACCCTGTTGTGGTCAAATTTGGAAGGCGCGGCCCCCCTGCAACTTCCCTGCGATCACCTGACCAGAAAATCTGTGTGTCTTTGGCTGGCCCAATGCGGGCCTCTTACTAGCGAGTTTAACGAGCCTTGCCCTCCAAAAGACGATCAACCACCAAGACGCCCACGCCGCCCACCTTCAATTTCTCTTTTTCAAGCGGTACGGAGAGAAGAACGAAAGTCAAGATGCCTTCCGATGCTGGTCACAGACGTGAGTACAAATTCCCCAACTTCTCCTGCATCAACGCGCCCACCGATGAATCTTTGGGGAGGACGCCCCACGACCTGGTGCGTCCAATGTAGACTGATAGAATGACTGACTTTTCCCGTTTGCAGTTTATGTCAAGTAAGTTCTCACGATTCTTGGACCTTTCGACCACGATTTCGATGGAGATGCGAGTGTGGGGCACGATGTTGGACGCGACAGTGGATGCAACAAAAAGCAGGAGGAATCAAACAGCGCCAGGGCCGACACGTTGCGACAAATCCCACGACGATGGCATTGCGAGATATTAGGAACTGGAACGAACACACGAATTTGGACGAGCCAACAGACTGACGGATTTGTTTACAGGGGTCGCCACCTTTCCTACCAGCGTTCCCGACACACCACTCGTCCCAAGACCAGCTTGATCAAGATCGAGGGTGTTGACGACACCAACGCCGCCAAGTAGGTCTTCAAGATTCAGGCTAGTAAGAACGTCAGGCGCTGACTATGAAACAGCTTCTACCTCGGCAAGAAGGTTGCGTTCGTCTACAAGGCTCAGAAGGAGGTCCGCGGCTCTAAGATCCGCGTCGTCTGGGGCAAGGTCACCCGCCCTCACGGTGCGTTCAGCCTCGTCGGAAACGACTGAATCTCGACATGCAGCGCAATACTGACGGCCTCGATTCTAGGCAACTCCGGTGTCGTCCGCGCCAAGTTCTCCAGCCCTCTCCCCTCTCGTTCGTTCGGTGCCTCCGTGCGCATCATGCTCTACCCTTCTTCGATATAAGCAAGGAATTGGTCTTTCATGGATGGAGTTGAAGGGGAAGGGAATCGATTCGCTGCATCAGGGTTTGGACGGGGTTTACGCTCGAGGCCTGCTTTAGCATGCAAATCAACGGATGAATTGCCGACCGACCACCACCAAAAGACGATCGGAAGTCCACGGGCTTTTCGAGTGCTTGGTCCGACACGAGAATGGCTCCCCAGTCAATGGCAGAAGAGGATTTCGAAAGAGGGATCGGGTCGGTACATTCATAGGGGAAATACCAGACCCCCAGGACTCAATATGGCAACCTGAATTTGAAGAGCCGATCGCGCTTTTCAACTCTATACGAACGATCTTTTTTGCGAGCTCACGATTGGGCATCTGTGATGAACATCGAAAACAGGCAATGTGGATGGTTCACGTCGAACAGTATGAGAACATGCTTGTTGCGGCCTCTGCCGGGATCGAAGGCCCGATAGCAGTTTTAGTTCCCAGTGCGTCTGAAGAAGTCTTGTGATTCCAATCGAAGATGTTTCTGCATTATACGGCCAGGCATTTCACGGAGACGTGAAACAGGCACATGACCCCCGAGGACTCCCCGCACCACAGGCTGACAACACATTTGAGAAGGCTTGTGTATCCCTTGCCAGTCGATCTCACACACCCAGTGGTTCTTCGAAGCTGAGCCATCGTCGAGGAAATCGGTAGACCTTCGGCTTTGACATGTGACATGGAGCTTAAGAGACTGCAGAGGTCTCAGAGGGCCGTTGATATCAGAGTGCCAGTTTGCCAGTCAACTTCCTCACATCATCAGGTTGCGTACTGCCGTACACTGTGTCAACTTCCGGCTGGTGCAACAATACCGTCGCGGCGGAATCACTCCCTGAGGCATGATAGAGCTGGTCAAGGGCAGCCTTACCACCTGCAGGTGCCTGGCTAAGCCAAACCTTGATATATGCTACCACAGGATAAACACACTCTCTCAATAATGCAGGCTGCAGCAGGACGACAATACTCCTTGAACAGCCAATTCTTCACAAGTTCAGTGATGGCCATGGCAAGGTCCAGCCAGGACCATAAATCGAGGCATAGGCCTTTTATAATTGCTAAGCGATTGAGGTAAAGGCACAGCAATCTTGTTTCTCCCTTTGTTCGGAGACTGCTACACTGACGTGCTCAAGAGGAAAGCCGTGCAGCATTATGTTTAGGACTCTTGCGTGGTGACTGAGTGGCGTGAGCTGGCTCGCGTGGAATCGCATTACGATTGAGCCATTAAACCGGCGCTTTATAGTCGTCAGCAAGGCTGAATATTGGCGAGTTGTCATGCTTCCACATGAAAAACACGCAGCTGAACATTAGGCATTGGACCAGAAATCCCAACATTTGCACGGCTGTGGGTGAGTCCAGCTCAAGGGTGTCGTCTTGTCACGGATCTGAAGCTGACCTTGACATGGCATTCTACTAACGACCAACATCAATGTTCGCATCATCCGCAACACAGTTGATATGCTCTTCACCAATTTCTCTTGGACGGTCGCCACAGCTGTGCCCCGACTCGCCTCGGGCCACATTTCCGCCTGGCTCTCTTTCGCGACCGGTTCCCTGCAGGCCTTCTGCGGGCTCGCCACAAAAGCTGCGCACAGTGCCGTGGTGGTGGACTAGTTGACGGACTGCACGAGGATGACGACGGAGATCCGCTTACGGAGTTGTCTAGTTCTCGCTGCTGTTCCAATCCAGACTTATTCGAGCCATGGCCCACAGTTTCGGGTCATCACTCACGTGTTGAATGTCATGCTGGCCGTTTAGACCTTTAATTTTCTTTTCTTACCAGAGTTTCTTCCTTGTGGCCTGTATCGTGAGCCATGTCAGTGGGCTCCGAGTTGGGCTCCGAGAACAGGGTTACAGAGGTGATGGCGAGGACCAGTGAAGCGTGTGGATACTTCCCGCCGCACGACTTTGTCTCTCTGGCGTTCTGGAATAGTTGCTAATGGGTTTCCATCACGGTAACAGCGGACTTGATGAGTCTCGCTGAGTCTCTCCTCTACGTTCACATGTTTCTTATGGACGTATGATCGATGACAGTGACCAGCTTCATCTTGTTCCCTGACTTCATGTCAGTGGTTTGCCTGTCCCAAAGAGATCATGTACGGCATGATGGTCTGATGCAAATCCACCGCCGCGGGTGTCTGGCGTCTCTGCATGGCGTAAGGAGACGGCTACCGTAGCTTGCTGCGTTGCTGCCGGATATAGAAGTCCATGCAGGCTGGTAATGGTCATTCTAGCCCTTTGAGAAATGTCCGTAATTTGTTTGTGAGTGCAGGATGCTACTCTTTTATGACGCCCACGGGTAGACGATGTTGATAAGTACATCATAATTACTCAACAAGTTGTGGCCTGCGAACTCTACCACCATGATCTCCACAACCTGTACTCTACCAGACACGTCGGCAGGGGATTTACGTCCTAGATGCTGAAGTTCTTCTGGCTGGGACTCGTATATTTCAGCGCCACCGTAAGCACGTTCGAGTGCATTGACGCTCTGACGCAGAATCACTGAGAGAGGTCAATTTGTGGTTTACTCCGCGATTATACGGTTTCCTCTGGGTGCCACGAAGACAGGTCCCATAGTCGTGCAGAGTGTAGACTCACCAAGCGCAGCATCATGCCCAGGTGCGTCCTCAGACGGGTAATACTGATTGCGAAATCGTGCAACGTTGTACCGGTCTACTCCATTCTATTCGCCGTAACACGGGCGATCTAGTGTTTTGGCTTGTCTATGTCATGCCAGCTGACTCCTTGACCTCGATGCCGAAGATAAACCTCTTATGGCTTTCTGAGATCTCAAAACAGCTTTCTCGGCTGATAAGCAGTAACGAAGCAACGACAGAGGACCTAATGAGGGAGGTCACGAAAGCCATGCTACCGCCTGTTACAATCTGGTAAGGGGAAACTTCGCCATCGGCTTGCGCTGGTCTGTCTTCTTCACATGGCGTTCGTCAACGTGAGGGGTGATGAATGGGATGAGCTCTGATAATGTCGTCGGCCAAGTCATCGTTGCACTTTGCTCCCTCGTGCACATACGACCTGGCTGGTTCATGGTCGATAGGCTGCAGGAAGCCAGGTACACAGTCCCCCGAGCGGAAAGTTTTTCACGGTGAACATGGGTCTTACGCAGGTCTTGGAGTCTTAACGATGGTATGATTCATACTTGCGAACTCGATTTGCTCGGGCACACAGATTCCTGCCACCTGTTCCGATTCCGCCCCGGGCGCGACGCCTGGATATGTGCCTTTGCGCACAAGAAGAATCATTTTTAATCAGATGGAGCCGTGGTGTCTGAATGGAACCATTCCTGCAATGAGGATATAACAAAATAGACCTCAGAGTATGCGGTCGTTTCGAGAGAGCGTGTGAGCTTCGTCTGCTCGCTCTTTCGAAAACTGGTCTGATCTATAGTACGTCCTTTGCCCGGTTCGATGCTTGCTTGATGTCTTGTGCCATAGAGACCACTACTCTCACGATTCTCGGGCACCAAATCACTGTCACTGGGTTTCAGCATTTCATCGAGGGCGGCGTCACTGTAAGCATTGCGCCAGTCATTCCTCTTCGCGTTTAACTTCCAGGCGATTGCCTATGAAAACTCGTTGGGAGTGGCCGAGGGTCTACGCGCGTCGCCATGGTCTTGGCCCGCTCGGCACCTTTTAGCCCAAAAGAAAGTTACGCAATATAGAAGCAGCCTGCTCGGCCCATCGCTGGGTTTTTGGGCCGGGAATGACTCCGGATAGCCCATCGAAACTGTCTCTACATGGCCGCCAGTACTGTCGCTGTCTCTTGGGAACTGTCGCCTACCGGTATATTGGAAGAGTCGGGACTGGCCCGTGAGAAGCTCGTTCGTCGCAGACATACTCTGGAAATACCTTTTACCATGTGCAGCATTCCCAAGCAAGAGTGTGTGGTGGAAATGATCGCGTCGCAATGCGGGCAGACTTGATGCCCGTCGATGTTGAGAAAGTGGCGACCCCACTATCGAGCGTTCGATCCCTGGCCCTGTTCAACGTCCGAAAGTGCGGCTCGGGACGGGGTAAGTGGCGCACAGCAAGTAGGCAGGTAGGTTGTTCGCATCGGGGACCTCACATGTGCATTCCTCCTATTTGATACCACAGTACCCAAACCGGGTCCGAGAGTTATTATTGCGTCTCTAAACATCTCTGGAATGTTGAGGCCCTGGATTGAATTTCTTGTCCTTTTGGCTGTGCTACCTACCAAGTACCTGCTACTATAGCAAGCTTACCTGCAGTGGCACACACATCGGATAGGACAAAGCCCGACCGGACCTCGCAATGCATTGCAGACTAGCAACTAGTACCATGCCTTTGCTCGTATTTCCCCAAGGTCACCCATCCTTTTCCACGCTCGTTGGAGGGCACCTACGAACAATACGAGCTCGACTGCAGCACTTGACTGCACGGGCAGCATTTATTATGCCTTTATCTGGAAGCTTACACTTGAGTCAGACTGACAATAGGTACGAAGTAGTACGCGACAGGTAGAACCGTTTCCGATCAGCCGTGCTGTCCGGCTATCAGCGAATATTGATACTCCGAACCATCCTGGGTCAACTAGATTGGAAATATGTGGCACAGTACGTATTCGCAGATCGATCTGGTCAGCGTCTCCGGAAGGCTGACGATTATTGAATGCCTTCCCAAACTTTTGAAACACACTATCTACATCTGCACCTGTTGTGTATACTGCGAATAGGACTCTGCATTCTGTGGAGTATCACTTTCCACTTTATCTGCACTACCTGTCAACTTGGACTGTGCGACACGCGTATCCGTACCCATCCATACAAAGCACCCAAACCCCCACTCTACTATCGGAATAAGCGGAGCCTGAGAAGTCATCTGCAATTGCTAGAGTGGGGTCTAGATAAAGTCTGCTACCCTGTGTCTACGCAGATATCTCGAAAACTGAAAACTTGGGGTAGCATGAAGTTGTATATTGTTTTCAGACATCTATAGCAACAGCAACGTAGAATTGAAACAGCCTTGTGGATCGCTCTTGAACAATTGACGTCAGGCTATCCGCATCTGGAGACTGGCTTGACTGGGGACCAGGACCCGCTCTTATTGTCCCGCAAATCTGAAATCCGATCCTGCGAGAATCAGAAACGCTGCTCTGGCGTGTGATTGCCATTGACTAGTTCAGGCTAGGCAACGTCGTATCGACCATACTGTCGGACGAGGCACTTGGGTTCAGCTGGTGCATTGCGATTGTCCATCTGCGGCCGATATAACTCAATATCTGAGATGGATGTGCGCATACCTGGGTAGAGACGCGGTCAATCAACTTTCAGGTATCGCATTCTGTGCGCTGTTGTAGCTTGTCGCACCAGCTGTTGGTCGACTTCTTCAGCCCCACGCAAGGGGCCGCGTCACGCCTTCACCGTTCGATTTCCAAGAGCTTCTCAACACCGCTGCACAAGAGAGAGAGGCGCATCAGATTCAAAGTGGAGTTGGATCTACGACAAGAGTAACTGCGCAGACTAAGGTAGTCTTGTCTAGTGGCTTCGCCAGCAAGAACTTCACGGCTCAGCCGGCCTCGTCCACGGCTTGAGAACCTTGGAATGGTTCGCCACTGCTCCTTGGAGCTCCTTGGAGATCGCCTTCGCTCAACCAGCATCCCGAAAGTACTTCGTACACAAACTTGAGACGCTACAGCCCTGGCGCTAGACCGCAAAGCTCGGAGGCTGTTCCGAACCGACTGCTGTTGGAGCACCCTGAGCACCCAGGTTCCGCGGCAGTGACCCCTGTCCGCAGCTGTGGTGCTTGCTGTGTGCAGTGGGTGGTGTGCCGAGTTATGGTGTGGTGTGAGGTGTCTGCATCCAGTGCATCCCAGCCTCTCGAGACAAGCCTGTTTTCCTTACTCTTGGTGCTCTTCAAACCCAGATCTTTACCCTTCCACGAGTCGCTCCTGATTCTTTCTACCTCTGCATCCTTTCTCAGCAATTCCTCAGATTGTTATCGCCATTTAATAGCCGTACCGTTTTTACATCCGTTTGCGAGACCGCCTTGATCAGGCAGAAGATCCGCGACAGAGCCCAGATCCAATTGCGATCCGACCCAGCACCATCGGCGGGTCCTGACTCCGTCGCTGCCCCATAGAGCTCCTGCGAGACAACGAAATCTCCACTGACGAGTAATCCACGGCCCCTGCTATCGAAGTGTACAAGAACAAGTGCAGGCCCTCTATACAGCCAAGATGGCAGCCCAGACCAACCATCCTCTTCCCGCGCCGCCAGGACACCAACAACCCGCACAGCACTCTCAACGACCGACCAAAGACAGAACTCGATCCAGAGCCTTTAGTTTTCGATCTGATAAGAGTGGAGGTTCCAAGGACAAAGACAGCAGCAACAGGCTATCGCTATTCGAGACCCACCGGGAGAAGGAAGCCAAGCGTTTGCATTCAAAGGCGGACCCAACCATGGCTCTCAGCGAGATCGAGCCCGGTACGATGTTTTGCCCTCTCTTGATGCTGTCTTCTTGCTCAATTCACTAATTTATTCGCAGGTGTGGTGGCGGCACAGTCTCAGCAAACTATGGACAGTCTCCGAGCGATGCAGCACACAGACGTGGCAGGGAACGTTATCAGTAAGTCTCATGCTCACGAAGGTAGACCGTGATGCTGAACTATACCACAGCCGAGCCCGACCATTCCAATCCAACGCGGTGGAGATTTGAGAGGCCTCTTGACACCATAAGAAGTTTCGAAAACAATATAAGGAAGAGGGATAGATCATCCATGATGCCACCCGGAGGTAATTATGCATCCTCCCCAACACCATTTACATGAGCGAAGGAAATTTCCGAGACTAGCGCATGGTCACTTCTGCAACAACTGGCATTTCTTTGCTCACCAATTTTTTCAGATAACGAATCCGTGATGAGCTACAACGTTCGGAGTAGCTTCTATGGCGGTAATGGCAGTGGCAGTAAGCATGGTCTTCTCTTCTAACATCGCCTTGCGGCCTCTCTGCACGGGACTCTGACTGACATTTACCCAAGCCCCAGCCCCTGGCCGGTATCAACATGCCAGTTATTACAACGACGTGCGATCCAGTCGGCCTCAGTCAGGCGCTTGGGACCAAGCGCAACAACAAGGTCGCTGGGGTCCATCTCCAAATCAGCGCCGTCATCCGCACATGAACCCAGAATCGCAATATGTCCCGCGAACTCCAGGTGGCAACATGTACCCACCGGGACCAGCAGGCGATCAACGTTCGTACGATACTGTGGCTTCTGGCTCTGGCACTTCTGGGGAGCGTCCCGGATATGTGACCGATCCCACAAGCTCTGAAAATAGCTCGATCGATCGCCGACAGTCACCTCCGAAGCGGCAACCAGAGCCTATGGACGACTACGGTATCGGTTTCAGCCAGGCTCAACAGTACGAACCATCCACGTTCACAATCGGTACCAATAGCGGCCCTCAGTCAGGGCCTCAGGCGGGTGGAGCAGGACCACCTGTGCCCAATAAAGCAGGTAGCATGTTGAGAAAGCCTGTTCAGGCTGTCCAGGTCCAGGAGCAAGAGAAACAGAAGAAGCGCAAGAGTTGGTTCAGCCTCAAGGGCGGCCGGGATTAGCGGCATGTTTGGTACTTTAATGAACGATTCCGGTGTGTCAACAGCAATTGGACACTCTGCGCCCTACTACTCAAGGCGGACGATGATACTACGATACGAGAACGATTTGCGAGACGACTTTGGCCACCCGGATTGTAGAATAGAAGAGATCCAAAGGTGCTATCGGCACGGGGACAATGCCATGGACATATGTCGTCTAGGAAAGATCAAATGTGGCCAACACGACTTGCAGCCGCAAAATGGTATACAACGACTGAGATCAAGCCAGAACATAGCCTCGGGCTTCGCACCTCCCTACTACCGTACGGACAAGATGCACCTCGAATGCGAATGTCATTTGTAGGAGGGAACGCGGTGTTGTTTTGACTCTGTGCCTGCATCTGAGGCCTGGGTGTCTGAGATCTGGTCCCTCACGGTCAAAAATGGACATGTAAGGATCCACCGGCGGATCATCAAGAATTTGATTCCGGATTGCTCCAGCACCCAGCAGACCCTAAGAACATCAATCATGTTCTGCAGAATGGGTGCCAGAAAATGGATAATTCCATGATGGTCTCACATCCGGCCCTGCCATCAGGGCCGTCCCTTCTTTTCAGCACGCCTGGCGACATGGGGTTGTTGAGCGTGGATTGTGGTGGTAATTCGATGTGGGCGGATGAACGGCCACACATGGTAATGATGATGATAAGTGGTGACAACGGAGACTGCATCAAACCTTGGTGCTACTAGGCCTGTTCTCGCACAAATCTCTTGGGGATATATTGAT
This sequence comes from Plenodomus libanotidis, assembly GCA_022609195.1. Lineage (NCBI taxonomy): Eukaryota > Fungi > Ascomycota > Dothideomycetes > Pleosporales > Leptosphaeriaceae > Plenodomus > Plenodomus libanotidis. The sequence continues at coordinate 496,437 of JAGKQA010000003.1, forward strand.
GGATATCAGCGTGAAACGGTGGGCTTCGTAGCGATGGGATGGAATAGCGCGCCTCAAATCACACTCACTTTGGGCTTTCCACATACCCTGCGGGAGCATTGGACCCCGCCGCCAGTGATGAGATACGCAGAGTAATTGCGGGATCTGGTCAGGACTTTAATGTATGGACGACGTTACGGCACCTCTGGGTCTCTGCGCAGACCTGGTATTGATAGCTGCGTGTCGAGCGATAAGGGAATTGGGCACTCATTTTTGAGATCATAAGATTGAGGCGTTTGACAATACTTCGGCTGCGTTAGTGACCAACTTGAATATGTGTAGACGACTGGGGCGAGCCCGTGTGCCTGGCTAGTATGTGCCTCAGCAGCTCGCGCGCACCGTCACGGTCACTGCTACTCTGGCCGACTTTGCAGCCGCATATGTGAGGTGACGAGATCGAGGATTTGGATACCGAATATAGTCGCATGACAACATGCCATTGTATCAGCGTCTCGCTAGGCCATGTTTTTCCAAAGCCGAATATCCTGCGAAGGTTTACGACGATCAGCTCATACACGGTTTTTCCACATGCGACCATCTCGAATGCGATTCGTTCGTAGACCACTACCCTTTGGCTAAGTAATGTAAAGCAACTTCAATAATGTGGTGTCCAGACTCTGATACCGTAGTCAAATCGTGTGGCTCATTTGCACAAATCTCGGTGTGGTGTTCATATGTACTGAGAATGGACCTACCGTGTAGGAGAGTCCGCATTCGGCCAATGCATATTGTTGATCCTGCCTCCTACCGTCAACGAAAGAACTCAGCAGACTCTTGTGTGGATGAGACGCGCACTTTCCCACCTCATGAAAGACATCCCGGGATCCAGGTGATGCGCGGTGTAAGCGACAGCTCCATTCCCGTCATCAGTGCCTACAGACGGTTGCCGACGCCGTCATGATTCTTTCCGTGCCGTGCCTCGCGGCCTTCCTCGCCCGCGGCCAGCTGGGCTGGGTCCTTAGCGGTCCTTCTTGCTCTCCTTCTTCTCCTCCAGCTGGTCCGACTGATCTTCCCTCATAGCGACGACCACGTAGGCGATCAGCACAACGTTGGCCATAATAGCAGCCGTAGCGCCGGCGAACGTGGAGTTTCCTAGGCGCGGGATGTCAGTCAATCCCTTACAGTGGCGCAGGGACGAGAATTGGCGACACGTGGCGTACCTTTGAAGACGGTAGACACGGTAGCGAAGTAAGAGCCGATGGGCACGACAATCATGGCGAAGGTGAAAGCGAGCAGCTTGACGATGACGTCTCTGGATCATGTCAGGTACGGAGAGGGAAAGGGTGAGTGGAGTGTCCCCTACGTTGGCACGGCGGGCTTGATGTCGGACTTCTGGCTGGCGGCCGAGCTTCCGTCTGCGTGGTCGTCCTGGTCGAGAAGGGTCTTCTCCGTTGAGATGATCCTTCGGGAAGCCATCTTGATGTCTGGGTGTGGAGGAATCGGTACTGAGTGGGAGGGAGGCGGGTACCGCTCCGGATTAGTGGTGATGCGGGAGTCTGAGATGAGAGACTGATGATGCGCAGGGCTTGAGCAACCTGTCAGATCCGCTTTTGCTCGAGTGACCGGCTCCAAGACGAGACACAGGTGGCACCAAAGATATTCAGTCGCTACATGGACTTGATGTGTGATCTGAGAGGTAGCTGGTGAAGAGTGACCTGATTGGTGACTGTCATTGATTTTCACAATGAGAGTTGGACATTACTTAGGTAAAGTAAGTATGCCGAGTTCGAGCTAGGCTTGACTTGAGCGCTAACAAAATTCCATAGTACAGTCTAGTGATCTTGCTAGGTGTCACATCACATGCCTCTTTAGGCTTAAAATACGATTTATTTCACTAGTACTATATGTGCCTTCAGAGTTTCCGAGAATAGTCTCCTAGATGCTTACTTTCCCTATGATACATCAATATGTCGATGTCAAGAACTTTCAAGTCTAGGGCAGTGCAATTCGTATTTGCACAGTATCTAGTCAGGGGCATCTCAGCCATGCATTTACACACATCAAACTCGACTCTTCACCTGGGCACTTCCAGTGTCGCTCTGCAGATGCATTGAAACATGTAAAATCCGTTCATCATCAGTATCCCTGATGTGTAATAAAATCGCGGTACCACCAGCCTCTTCTTGATCACCTTTACCGCTTCACTAAACCTTACCTGTTCAGTATTCAGCCATCGTTCACGTGGCAGCGCGGAAAGAAAAGAATGAGCCCCCCTGCATTTTTGCCAAGCGTGTCTCGATCGCGACTACCCGTTGTTTCGAGCCGGAATTGATCGCGGAGACCAACGGTCGCCCGTCTTCTTCATTTTCAAACGCCAAAATTCCACTTTCGTTCAATAACTTCGTCGACCGCGTTCGGTTCCACCAAACTCACCCAACTCACTCTACAGCTTGGTTTCGACTGCATTGTCCTTTCTCCTCTCTACAGCAATCGAGGGCGCGTTGCACTGATTGTAAGTGCTACACTTTTTTTTTTAGATCGCGTGCCCCGACGTTCGTCATCGTCCAGGTCGCCCGTCCAACGCTTGCTAATCCACTTGTCACTTACCCTATACCCCCACCACCCCACCACTTCAAGTCAGTCGTGACCGTACCGCATTCTTTGATCAGGTACTTTGTCTTACATTTAACTACATAGTATACCAATCTGCCTCGTCCGCCAGCGGTACACTGTTCCGCCGTGCCGCCGCTGTGCCGTCTAGGTCTGCCTCTCCTTCACCACGGGCCTCTGGCCACAACGACACCATGTCGTACAGCTTCTCTTCCTCGCCCTTCACCTCACCTGCACGCCCAGGCCGAGATGGCGACAAGACGGTCCCTGTGAGTCAGGGTACACAGAACAACCCCATCTCGTTCGATGACGACGACGACGACTGTGTGCCCGATCCTTCGCCAAGATCGTCTCCGTACTTCACCCAACCCACCCAAGTCACAAATCGCCCCACTCTGGGTATCAAGCCGAATTCAAGCACGGGAACTCAGCCTACTCAAATCACCAATCGTCCGACTGTTGATCTACGTTCTTCGCCATCTTCCTCTTCACCCCGCGAGATCGAGGTTCCACGGTCTTCGCCCATCAAGACATCTCCTTCCGCCCAGCTCAATGTGCAGCCCCAGCGGCAGCGTACCCTCGGAGGCATATATGGCCTCGCACCGGCTGGCACTTCTTTCAAGAAGCCCAGCTTCCAGCCAGCCCCTGCTCCTGTGGCCAAGGACTCCAACCTCCACAAGAGGAAGCTGAGCAGCTCAAGCGACGAACTCAACTCGAGCCCTCAGTTTCGTATCCGCTCCGACAGTTCTAGCAGCCCTGAACGAAGAATTCCGGGTGATATTCAACGGTCGTCATTTCAATCTCGCCAACCTCCCCCACCACCACCGATGGCTATGCGACTTACCCAGGACTTTGAGAGCAATTACGATGCCAGCACTCAGCTGAAGGCCAGGAAGCTCTCCAAGAGGTTCAAGAGCCGCGACAAGTCCACGATGCATCTCTTGCACTTTGCTAGAGCCATTGAGTTGAAGAAGGGCGACATGGACGCTGCCTACGATTGGATGGTCAAGAATAGTGTTTATGCCCCCATCGTACAGGCTCCCGCCCCAGCTCTCGGCCCCGCCTCCTCGCCTCCTCAGCCAGAAATCAAGCGTGGCCGCCTTATTTCGAAGGGCCACCTCAGCAAGGAACCTGTTCCATCGGAACCTTCCGCTGCCTTGCAAAGTCCCTCTCCGCTTCCCAAACGCCGGCGCCTGGTGACGAAGGGTGACCGGAATAACCGCTCCAACGCCCCAGTCATCAGCCTTGTGGATTCAGACGAGGAGATGGGTGTCTCCAATGATAAGAGCGAGGGAGAGGACTACTCTTCTGAGTCCGAATCTGAGGCTGAGGCAGCAGATAGCGAGAACAAGACCGCTTCTCGTCTGCCCAAGAGGGGCGATGCTCTACAGGTCGGAACCAAGCGTACAGCCAAAATCTTGAAGTACCTCGAATCTTGTACAGTGGAGGACCTTGCAGGCAACGCGAAGATTTCTAAAGACGACGCCAAGTATCTGCTCGCCAAGCGTCCAATATCGGACGTGACGCAATTGAAGGCCATTCACAAGTTCAAGAATACAGGCAAGAGGAGGACGAAGGTCGATCTTGGAGAGGATACCTTTGAGAACTTGAGTCAGTACGTGAAGCGCCTCGATATCATCGATCGAATCATTAGTGTTTGCGACACGGAAGGCAACTGGCTCAAGGTCAAGATGGGCAACTGGAAGATGGATCAGCTTGGCAATATGAAGACCGCCATCACCAATACGATGGGTGCTGTTCTCCCCTTTCCCAAGGAACCCAGTCTTATCGAGAACACCCTATATCCATATCAACTATTTGGATACAATTGGATGTGGCAACTGTATTCTCGCAGCATAGGAGGCATTCTTGCCGACGACATGGGTCTCGGCAAGACGTGCCAGACTATTGCCTTTATGGCCCACCTCGTCGATGCCTTCCAAAATGGACTGCTGCCCAGCAAACCGTCGCCCAACTTGGTGGTCGTTCCTTCGTCTGTGCTTGACAATTGGAGCAACGAATTCATCAAGTTTGCTCCAGGTCTGTCCATTCTCGTATACTCCGGCAAGCCTGAGGAGCGGGACGCCCTTGCTCAAGATGTCATCGATTCGGAGGACCAGGAATATGATGTGATCCTCACTTCGTACGGACAGATGGGCCGAGCTAGAGACATCAACTGGATGAACAAGATTGGCATCAACGCTGCTGTCTTTGACGAAGGCCACAAGCTCAAGAACCCTCAGACGAAGATCTATAAGGATTTCATCCGTATCAACGCGAAGTGGAAGCTGTTAATCACCGGCACTCCTATCCAGAACAACATCATGGAGATGATGGCTCTTCTCAGCTTTGTCTCCCCGCAATTCTTCACGCAGAACCAGGAGGTGATTGAGGAGCTATTCTCTCAGAAGGCCTCGATGAAAGAGGTGAGTGAAGGCGCGACGCTTTTGAACGATCGAATACAGCGCGCGAGGAGCATTCTGGAGCCATTCATACTGCAACGAAAGAAGGACCAGGTTCTGTCCATGTTGCCGCCCAAAACCCGTAAGGTCGTCTATTGCGATATGCTTCCCCATCAGAAGGCTCAGTACGAGATGACTTCCGCTAGAGCCCGCAAAGAGATGCTGCGTGATCGTTCGACTGGAAAAGTTGTTCAGAAGAAGAAGGACGAGGGCTCTCGTTCGAAAGACGTCGACAATCCTTGGTTGCAGTTGCGCAAGGCATCTACTCACGCCATGCTCTTCCGAACCCATTTCACCGACAAGATGTGCGAGGAAATGGCCGAGATTCTGATGGATCGCGTTGGACCAGAGGGACTGAACCAGTCCAGTCTCTTGCACATGACCAACGAGCTGAAGAACGAATCGGACTTCGTTCTTCATCTTTGGTGCAGAGACTACAAGTTTCTCAAGAAGTTCGACTGTCCCGATGGCGCCGAGTTCGAGAGCGGCAAGATCCAGAAGCTCCTTGAAATGCTTGTGGAGTACCGTAAGAACGGAGACCGCGTGCTCGTTTTCTCGCGCTTTGCGGCCGTATTGGACATACTCCAGGAATGCCTTAGCCAGAACGACATCAAGTATCGTATACTCACAGGCGCCACCGCCGTCGGGGACCGTCAAGCCCTCGTGGATGACTTCCAGCAGGATGAATCGATTCCCGTCTTTCTCCTCACCACTCTTGCGGGCGGACAGGGAATCAATCTCACTGCGGCAAACAAGGTCATCATCTTCGACCAGTCAGACAACCCACAGCACGACGTCCAGGCAGAGAATCGTGCTCACCGTATGGGCCAGGAGCGCCCTGTGGACATCATCCGTCTCATCACTAAGGGGACGATTGACGAGTTGGTCTACAAGGCTTGCCAGAAGAAGCTTGAGCTCGCTGGCCACATCACTGGATTCAACGAGGACATTGGTGACAAGCAAGAGGCGGACATTTTGGCTCAGGTCACGGAGCAACTTCTGAAAGGCGAAGGTGGCGGCTTGACCACGGACGGCTATGTCACGCCTCCCAAGAGCGACGTCTAATCACTCCGACATGTACACGACTACGACCGTATCTTGAATTTGCATACAGCCGGCAAAAGCGCGAAGGGTAAGTGTCAAGCAAGACCTGCAACATCTTCACGGCTCATCACGCCATTTACCTATAGAACTGTGGGCCTGCAGGCGAGATTTCACAACTTGGAAGGACTAGAAAGGGGCAAAGCGCCAGCATTTTTCAGTTGCATATTTTTGTGATTCGATACCCGCAACGTTGGCCGTGGTGGTCGCGAGGCACGATGCATGGAGCAAAGCATGAGAATATGGCGTCTTTTACTGTGAGGAAAAGGTTTCACGGAGTTCGGTTGCTGTACTTTCTCTGGAGACAGGCTGTTTAAGAGGTTGAGGTAGACTACAGTAAGAACAATAGACACTGGAATAGAACGTAATCCATCCCACGCACTGCGCCGTGGTAACATCTCACAAAGCGTACTTGCGCAGGTGATGGCTTGCCGCCGTCTCCGCTGTCGGCATATCTATTTCAGCCTCTAAGGCTTTTCTGATCATCCGCTGCGAGCGCTCCCGCCACTACGTCATTTGATTATGGCGGCGGCTTTTGTGAAGCAAAGCATAATGCCTGGACAATTTGATTGCTTCATTCAAGTGCTCTCTCTCAGAATGTCAGTCGTGACGTCTGCGGAAGCTAGGGCAGCTCAGCTCTACACCCCACGGCTGCCTCGCAAGATAGGACGTAATTTTAATGTGTCCCGGGAATCTGGGAAGCAACATCAGGCTCATGTCAGGTCCCGCAAGCACCTGCCAACTCTGTTACTATGCATGCATGCACGATGCTCTGGTGACCGATCTGGTTGGGCCCGGGAATGAGCCACCGACCTCGGCTGAGAGGGTGGTGCAATAACAGAATTGTAACCACACCACCTACCTGCCTTGCTTTAGGATTTATTTATGAGGCTGGGGGGTGCCTTTGCTTTTTCTTCAGAGGTTTTTCTCTCCCTGACTGTTTTGCGACAAATCAAAAGTCACACAAACTCAGCAAGCCTACGTCCTACAGCAAATGTGAGTCGCTCCCAAAATGTCAGTTGAGAGGCAACTCTAATATTACCGCCCAACTTCACAGAAACGAACATCTTTTCAATCACCTAGAATTTCTCAACACAAGTAACATCATGAGCGCACCTGAAATTTCCCACGGCCGTGGTGGCGCTGGCAACATCAACCCAGACAGCACGGACTATACCGACGCCGAGATTGTGCGCGCGGGCGAGGAGGGCACCGGTGTCAGCACTGGCAGGGGAGGTACGTGATTCCAATGGCATCAGCGCATTCATTCTACGCCTTCTATGTGGGCCATATCATGAGGTCGAAGGCGCCGAGGAGAAGCGCGACGTTCTTATCTCTCCCACGGCCCTGTTGAATCCCCCAGGCGCCAAGCGCGGCTGATAAGGGCGGCGTGAGGCGTCGCCCAATGTCGAGCTAGCCGAGTGGCGCGCCCTCTACCAACCAGATACAAATCGCAGTGTATGTTCCCGTCCCTAACGCACGTCGTCATGTGTACAGGAGCCGCAAACATCTCCGACAAGAACTCCGCAACGCCCCGAACCGACAAGGAAGTCGTGCCGCCCGAGGCCGTGCGCCCGTCGACGGAGAACAAGGACTACCACGTGGGCAGGGGTGGCGCCGGCAACGAGCACCTTGCCCCGGGCCATGAGAAGAAGGGAGAGCACAAGGAGAGCCCAGTGGGGTTGGCGGACAAGTTGAAAGCCAAGGTTACGGGGATTTTCAAGAAGTGAGGTGGTGGTGGAAGTGTGTCGCAATGAACCCAGATGGTGGAAGCCTGGAGTTGACTCGAAGTTGGATTTGTATGTTGAGAGCAAAAGAGGTCCAAGGTCTGTAATGTTGTTGTTGGCATCTGGAAATCGGGCTCTCCCCTCTTCTCCCTTCAAGTCAACACTGCAGACTTGGGGGAGAAGTGTTAGATGCATGTTTTGGTAGCAATGATATCCGCCCTCTTCTGAGGGCATCTTTCCAAGCGACCGTGGATGGTTCTATTCCAGAAGTGCTGTGAGAGGTGCCATAAGTTCCAACGTCCGCAGCCATACGTATTGATGAGCTGGGCTTCTAGTGTGAAGTCTTGAAGTCTGTCTTTGGTGACTCCAAACAGTCACGTTTTTGCATGGCTAGATAAGTGGGAACGCCAGATGGGGTGTGTCCGGACTGAGGAGGCTAACATGGCATTCATGAAACCGAGTAGCTGCTCAGCTGCTCGCTCAACTTCGCAGTCAGCCTGAGCTCTACTTTTTTGCTCTCGTTTGGAGCAAAGTGCCTCAAGCAATTTATTATTTAGGGATTCTTAAATACATGGTCTCACAAATTCTGACTTGACATTGGTGAGTGACGTCCGCTGTGGCGAGCCTACGCAGCCTTGGCCCTGGCGCACACAAAGTGAAACGCAGCACCTTCAGAGCAGACTGGCGAAAATTGTCGTCAAACTATGCTGAGAAGATATGTAGCAGTCTCGCATCGTCTGTGAAAGCAAAGTTTTCTGGGTGTTAGATCACCAGATTTCACTTTTACACAGTAATATCGCCCATACAATACTCACTCACCTTTGGATTTTTGGGGTAGTCACCTCAAAATAATCATTTCTAGGCTAATCACCACTGCCCTCCATTCATCATCTGTCAAGACTTTTGGCAGGGATCTCTGTGGCAGACCCATCGCCAATGGGACGCATGGGATAACCAACTGCCTCGTCCACAGGTGTTTAGTTATGGGTACCAAATGTTGGTCTGGTCGTATTCGCAATAGGTCCAACGCATGGTGGCAGGATGATGGTGATGCTCTTGCGCAGGGCATCCACGCAAACGTGGTCTAAGTATCTATATATGGTCATAAATTAGATGCCGCTAGAAAGTTGATGCAACATCTTAGGACTGTTCACCCGTGACCAGCGCCACAGATACATTGCATTCTCTGGAGCATGACTGTGGAGCTGCTTTGCACAACTTGGAAATCACTATGTATTCTGTACGTAACTCATCCATGATCGATGTGCAAGAGTTGCCATTTTACCTAGGCACGGCAGTTGCCTTCATATCATCTATGCCTATTATGCCTATTGCTACCCCCGCAAGGAGCTCCATTTTGGATGGGGACACTTTCAGACCGCTCTGAGCGGCTACTGGAATAAACCTTGCAAGTCTAGCTGTCTGCAGTTGCCTCAAGGTTCTCACGTACCAAACTCAGGAACTACAGTTGCTCAGGGAGTGGCTAGGGCTCGGGGTCTTGGGACCCACACAAGCACGCCGCTGGAAGACAAAACAGGGGTGCTGCGGGTGCTTTGTGCAGCATGGCTGTCTTGGGCAGACCGCATGAAGGCATTGTCCCCGAGCTTACACCGTTGCAAAAATGCTCGACCCCGTCCTTCGCGTATAACTCAAGAATGAAGCCTTTTCAATTCTCGTCCCACCACCGAACGGATCGAATCGAGCCTTGGAACCGGACCGCAGGTTGTGGCCAGCTGCCCCAGGACCCTGAGACACCTAGAACGCTGACAACCTTAGCGAAGGCCCGGCCCGGGGGCCGACATAGCCTAAGAATAGCCTCCAGCTAGGCCTGCACAGGCCCGCCAGGCCCGTTGTGGCACCTGTCAACGCTGGAAGCTCATGTCATCATGGTCAACCATGATCCACAAGATGGACCTCACTGCTCGCCACTTCTGTACCACTACCAGCACCAACCTTACCCGCCACCTTTACCTCGCGGACTGTCCCACGGATCAGGTGTCGAGGCCGACGACGAGCTTTCTTCCACTTCGGCTTCAAGGTCTGACGAGGAGAGCGACACGGACACCGAGACCATGTCACCACGCAGAGCAAGCGGTACCGCTACGCCGGCGCGGTATCCGGGGGAGGATACTAGGCGTCAGTGCATCCTGAATGTGGCTCTCAATATTACCTGTGCCTTTACTGACTGTTTCGGTGACAGCGACGAGTGTGAAAGAGCTGAGAGGCTGGTATATGTATGCCTTCGCAGCTGAAACATATGTTATTTGTGGTGAGTTGCCACATTCCCCAACCCGAGTTCGCATCACAGCTGACCCGACCTCTAGCTATCGGTATGTGCAACACAAAATACTCAGTACAGCATCTGAACACTCTCGATGAGAATACTTGAGAGTTAAGTCGAAACTTTTCTAACATGCCCCAGGGTCATTTATTCCAATCTTGCTTGAGAGTTTAGCCAGAGAAAATGGAACACTTCTCAAGACAGGCAAGCCCTGCGGACCCAGCAACGATAAAGGCAGCGGCGCTGGAGGGCAATGCATTGTCAACGTCCTCGGCATGGAGATCAACACGGCCAGCTTCGCCATGTACACGTTCAGTATCAGTGTCCTTGTCCAAGCACTGCTCGTCGTGAGCATCAGCTCCGCCGCGGACCACGGGCAGTACCGCAAGAAGCTCTTGCTCAGCTTCGCATGGATCGGCAGTTCCTCGGTCATGCTCTACATCTTCATTTCCAAAAACCTCTACATTCTCGGCGGCATCCTCGCTATTATCTCGAACGTTGCCTTCGGTGCTTCGTTTGTTCTTCTCAACTCGTTCCTCCCGCTCCTGGTTCGCAATCATCCGAGGGTCCTCTTTGCGGAAGGCCTGTTGACTCCCGATCTGTCGATCTCTAACGAAGAGTCGCAGCGTTTAGTCGACTCACCGGATCGACAAGATGATGATGAGACGGAGGGTACAGACGATACGCACACCATTCCTGACGACAGCTCCATGACAGCCCTCTTGCGTGACGAAGTATCTCAGCCGCTGCACAAGGTCCTCACGCACGAAGACCAGACCTCGCTGGAGCTCAAACTATCCACGGAGATCTCAGCCAAGGGTATCGGTATTGGCTACGCAGCAGGTCTCTTCGTCCAGTGCGTCGCCATTATTGTGCTTATTCAAATGAAAAGCACCACCTTCTCCCTTCGAGTCGTGCTCCTCATGATTGGAGCATGGTGGGCTATATTCACCATCCCAGCAGCATACTGGCTTAGACCACGACCAGGCCCGCCACTTCCTGCAGGAGAAAACCACACAGGCCTCAGGGCTCTTCTATCCTACACAGTGTACGCCTGGAAATCCCTCTACAAAACCGTCAAGCTCGCCCGACGCCTTGTTGATATCATTCTCTTTCTCGCCGCCTGGTTTCTCCTGTCTGACGCCATCGCCACCACCTCCTCCACCGCAATTCTATTCGCCAAGACCTCGCTCAATATGGAGTCCTGGGCGCTCGGCCTCATCAGCGTCATTTCGACAACGACAGGCATCGCTGGCGCGCTCTCGTGGTCCTGGATCTCGCGTCGCTTCAGCCTCAAGCCGCACCAGACACTGCTCGCGTGCATTGCGCTGTTCGAGCTCATTCCGATTTATGGTTTGCTGGGGTACCTGCCTTTCGTGCGCAACTGGGGCGTGGTCGGGCTGCAGCAGGCGTGGGAGATGTTTCCTCTGGCCGCTGTGTACGGATTTGTGCTCGGTGGACTTAGTAGCTACTGCCGAGCCGTGTACGGCGAGCTAATCCCGCCAGGATCTGAGGCGGCTTTTTACGCGCTGTATGCGATTACGGATAAAGGCTCGAGCGTTTTTGGTCCATTTATCGTGGCGAGTATTATTGAAGGCACAGGAGAGATTAGGCCGGCGTTCTGGTTTTTGGCCGTGCTGGTCGGTTTGCCAGCACCGCTGATCTACTTTGTAGATGTTGAAAGGGGCAAGCTGGAGGCGGAAAACTTAGTAGGCGAAATCGATGAGATGAGGGCACAACAACAGGAGGTCCAGGGAGGCAATGGGTCGGCGAGGCTGGCTGGGGATGAGCGGGATTCGGGTCACAATGAGTGGGCATGAGAGCAAACTTGTATTGGTGTTTACGCAAACAAGGTGAGAGCGAATCTTATAGTCTGTGATGTATCGGACTATTGTGTCTTATATGGTCACGTAGACATAGCGTTGGAGCTTGGCGGAGTTCGGAATGCTGCTTCATTCTGCTATTTACTCTGAAAGCTCAGTCACACAGACCACGATCGAGCACGTACGTGGTGACATGGTCGGCACTGGTCATTACAGAGGCATCGATCATGCAGAAGGTTATATTACGTGGACAGGAGCGTACCACTTCAGCGAATATGTGCTACCGAGCAGCAGTAATTGGGTGAACAGGTGAATACGTGGCTGTCGGTCCACGGTGCAATCACGCCTCATACAACAGCTGCTGTCACGAAAGCCTCGATAATAGCCTTCACCTTCGCTTTCTCTTCAATCGAGCACGCCGTCGCGCCATACTTCGGCAAACAGGCCAAGAACAAGCTCACCAGCGAGCACAACACCTCGAGCTCTATCTAGCCTTCCGTGGAGGCCGCATCAAGAAGGCTAATACTGCAGCACCTACCGACGCAACATTTCCTCCTAGTCAAACCATGAGTGTCTCTGCATCTGCAAACCTCTAGACCGCGGATGATCAAAAGACCACATGGTATACAAAACTCACTTCGAGGACGATGATGGAACACCTCTTCTCGAACGTTCTTCGCCAAATCTATCCCAGAAAGCACGCTGCCGTCATTGCCGAACAGAGAGACGAACACATTGTCCTCCAAGCCGATCATGATACCTTCGTCGGCATACACAACAACCCCATGAACAAGTACGCTGCGCTCGAAGACGAGTACGCTACCTGTAGAAAATGTGGGTAAAGGCGGTAGATTCAGAGGTTCTAGCTACAGGCTCCTCACGGGAGCACCCACTGTTTATAGCTAGATAAAATCCTCTCATCAAGTACGTAGCTAGTCTTGGATCTAGCTATCAGCTGACCTGAAAAGGTCAAAGCTCACAGTGATGACCAGTACGTATTTCAACACTACCCTCATCACCGAACATGGAAACAAGCACACCGTCCTCCAAGCCAATCATGACACCCTCGTCGGCATTCACAATAACCTGTTAGACGAATATGCTGCGCTTGGAAAGAAACACTCTATCCTGTAAGCCGCCTACAATACCTTTTTCGGCATACACACCGCCAATCTGACCAGCCGCAATAACTCCCGAAACAAATGTAGGAGGGACCTCGTCAATCAAGTTGCTTTATTCTCCGAAAAGCAAGCTATCCTTCAAGACTAACTTGCTGCCTATGAAGCCCAAGGCAAAAGAACAGCATGCTGCTCTCCTAGACAAGCACATTACTCTGCAAGACAAGCATATTACTCTCCAAGAAAAGCACGAGACTCTCATCTATCGACACGAGTCTCTCACAACTGACTACATTACTCTCGATGACGACAATGCCAATGCTAGGAGGTGGCTCACCCGCATCAATGAATTGGAGGATGTAATCAACCAAAAGGGGTATCGCCGTCGGAGGATAGAGTTCAACACTCTTGACGCCCAGTACCACGCCCTCTTACAGCATGCCATCAAGCACGGCATCATCACCCTGCCCAAACGAGTCCGCCGTCGTCGTGGTCAAGACCTCTCTTGAAAGAAAATACTTCCAGAGTGCTTTACTGACACAGAAAATGAGACGGACTATGATGGGCACATGAATTCGATAGGCAATGCGGAGTTCACGCGACACAGGATAAAGCAGAGGATCGATAGATGGACGGCAGAGAAGGATGAAATGGCCGGAAGTAATGGTAGGACTGAGAATGAACATTCTCATTACAAATTTAAAGACTGCCAGTGTCAGTGCCTTCCACTCAATATGGATATAGTTCCCCTCGATGCTTAATACAATAACAACACACGAATGCAAAAGCATAACAAGAACCCCATACTCGGTATACGGTCGACCGACAGGCACACATTGTCTCTCCCTCTACAACACCATTCTCTACGTTTGGTAGCCTCTTCCAAATTGAGTTCCAGTGACTTTCACGTGCTTCCACAATTGTTTTGCCTTTCAAAGCCCAAAAGGAGCTCCCGATGCCAAAGACTGATCAGCTGCTGCACCAGTGGGTAAGATAGATTATTTTCATATAACATTCTCGCTTGCACCCCCACCTGTTGATGTATAATCACTACATCTGGAATAGCGATGCGAGCCATGACTTGACCGCTTTGGAAGTATCACAATCTTCCTTGATACCGAGAATGGGATCCATCAGCGGTTGCTCATGCGTCTCGTCTGCAACAATGACCTGACGTGCAGGAGTGAACGCCTTTCAAGAGTGATCAGTACACAATTCAATCAATTTTGGAGACTTTCGAAGATGGATGATTATGCGCAAAATCACGTCTTACCTCCTCGAGCAACTTTGTGAAAGCCACTGTATCATCGAAGAGCACCTCTTCCGTTCCTGTCGTCACCACAATATTTTTGAGCACTTTGTTGATACCGTTCCACCAGGTCGATGTGGCGCTCAGTGGCGAGTTACACTCGTCCTGCAAAGCGTTGCCCAGGGAGTATGCTGCCCAGCCTAGCTGGGCTCCGGCGGGATCGCCTCCTAGTATGATCTGGTGCAATGCAACGTCAGGATATTGTTCACTTCAAGCCCGGCCTTCGATCAGCATTGCAATTGCACATACATCTTCTGCCTTATTACCCGCATCTTCGACAAGATACCGAATCATCTCAACAGCCTGGACGAGTTGAGTCGGGTATTGAGCTTCAGGTGCAAGACTCATGGACAGCAACACAACAGAAACATTTGATCCAACTGATCCCGACCTGAGAAAGCCCCAGCATCACTCGAGTTGAGCTGCCGCAGGATAGACATATCCACCGCCTGTGACAGTTACAACAGTCAGCAGGTTAGACACACCGAAAGGCCCAGCTGCAGCTACGTACTACGAAAGCAAACCAGAACCTTAGAAGCCTTCGGGCCGCCTAGCCAAAGTATCTTACCACCAGAAGTTGGCAGCTCTACTACGACTGGTTGGATGCCTTTCGACTTGGCGAACGCAGCGTATGCCTCTTCAGTGGACGGGTTGACGGCTCTGACAGACAATGTATCGGTCAAGGACGAGTTGGCGAGGTCTCAAGACATAATGAATCATTTTCACCCACTGTATCTGTCGAGCAGTAGCCCGCCCGTTCATGGTGCGCAACGCAGTGTGCGCGACATGCTTGAAAACGCTTTTGTGGCCCGTCTTGCCTCTGAACACAGCTGTGACGAGTGCGCACAACGCAGCCGTAAGTGTGATTCCAATGGCTACCAAGAGGCTAGAAGAAGTCTCTGCAACGGAGAGCTTGGGTTTTGGCGCAGTGGCCATGCTGCGTGGTAACGTGTATGATTTGACGAGGCTTCGAGCATGGAATTCTTTCTGCAGCGCTGATTTGTTTGGTACAAGGTGCAAGAAGGCTCATTATATAAACACGAGCGGACGCAACTCAGCGTCGTATATTGAGACCGGATGCTTTGCTGTGCCGCTCGAGCGCATAGACTAAGTAAGTGCCTAGCCCCCACTCGAACGCGTGGGTGGCCTGTTGCAGAAACCTTGTTGGTAGTCTGCAAGGCTCATGACTGGTTGATAGAAGCAGGGAGAACAGCACACTGGACTAGGCGCTGCGGTATGTTGTATGATTGCTACTATATAACCTAGAGTTGCACTGCCGTGGCCAAATTTACTTTTTGGACAGAAATCGGAGGAGTATACAGCCTGTTGGTCTACACGTGCATAGGTCCTACATTTTCAAATGTCAGCGGGTCCATAGCCCTTGTGAGTGGGTATCTTCGAACTAAGCATTCTTAGCTCGTCACGCTCGTGCTCCATGCACTCGTGGACAATCTATTGACAGCTAGTGCCCATTTTCAATCTCGGTAAGAAGGGACCTGGAAAAGCCAATTGTGGGAAGCCAGTGCAAAGTTGTTTGATCCACGAAAAATCAACAAGCGAAGAGGCTCAAATAGACACAAGACGCTGTCATAGCTCAATGACGACTTAAGAACAAAAGACAAACCACCTACAATGACGCCGATTCAAGAAAAACACCCAAAAGCTCATATTCCTTTTCTCAAAAAATAGCAGGCCAAAACGTCCCAGCAACAGTGATAGATAACATGTTCTAGCATGAGGGCCATCTCTTGATTCACAACTCAATCAACAGTGCGGCGCTCTGAAAGTTCTGCTCCGTGCGCATAAGCCCAAGTATGTCTCTGCTCCTCCTCTTTTCCCTCCTCCTCATTTCGAAGACTCGTCGAGAGTATCCTCCATTAATTGGCTCTTCTGCTCCAGGAACGCCCCGTAAAATGTTCGTGCGGTGAAAATGAATTCTTTCCTCGAGCCCAACATCCTCTGTCCGCCTCGTGCGCACTTTTTTCGCTCATCATTTCTCTTCATCGATGCTGGTGCCACAGACTAGGCAGTAGGCTTTTTCCAACCAGGTCTGCTCGCCGCCCTGCACCTGCCGCAGGTCCGTAACTTCGAACATGTCTTTGTCCGGGTTGAAAGTGGCATCGAACAAGCCCGCGTAAGGTCTTGCGCTGAGATTGTCTGCTGCCTTCTTGCGTGGACGACCTCCCTTGCGGGGAGTTTCCTCCTTCTTGACATCCGCGGCGGCCGAGGCCTGGCCGCTCTGAGCTGGAGCTGACGAGGAGCCCTCTGCCTCTACTTCGCGTTCCTGCTTAACGTCGACGGAGTCGTTGGCGGGCTTCGCGTCGGCCTTGTCCCCACCATCTGTCTTGACCTGAATCGGCAGAGCATTGGCAATCGTGCCACTAGCGGGCTCGACGGGGCTCAGCGGGCGCTTGACCTCCTCGTCCTTCGGCTCCTTGACATCGGCGCCGGGTGCCTTGTGCGGCTTGTCGGTACCAAGCTCCTCGTAGACCTTCGACAATACGGCGTGTTTCATGCACTCCTCGTGGAGCCACTTATTGCACTTGTCGTTCGGGCACCCGATCAGTACCTTGTCTGGGTTTCCTGGTTCGTTGCATTTGCATACGCGGTCGACACTCTGGGAGTTTTGTGTTAGCTTAGTTATCACTGGCGGAGATGAGTTGTCAATGCTTACCGATAGCTCATTCACGCGTATATCAAGAGCCTGTCGCCAGTACAGCGCTTGCTGGATCTGGTCGTCATTCTCGTCCGTCACTTGATTAACGATGGCTTGCTGCGTTACCGATACTACATTGATGATATCCACTGTTCGGAGTTAGCTGCTATGCGCCCATGCCTCCTCTCGCCCTTGCCACACTTACTATGATTCGACGCGATGACCTCGGCCTGCCCATGGTACGGTTGTCTGCCAGTAACATACTTCTTGCCGTCGAGTGTGTTGGGAGGGAGCTCGTCGGGCCAATACATCCAGAAGACGCGGGCGTAGACGTGGTGTTCGTCGCTTGCGCGAATCTCAAGGATGCGCGCCACCCAGTCGCTGTCCGAGTGCGCTATGGGCGCGGGCTGCTGACCGGCTTTTTGACGTTCGATCGTGGAGTCGTTTGCGACGAAGATGTAGTTGTCGCTGAAGTACTTGGTGCTATTGACTATGGCAGGCGCATCCGAGTCAGAAGCTGTTGTGCCAGGGTGAAAGAGCGCAGGCATTAGCGGCATTATTGAGAAGGTAGGTATACGTACGGACAAAGCTGTTGTAGCGGGTCATGTCCAACCATTTTTGTTTCGCGCCGTTTGGGCCGTCGACTATGTAGGGAAGGTCCATGGTCTCGTGTGTCTTGAACTTGCCCGTGGGCGCGAAGGGAGACAGTTGGACGGGAATCTTGGCGCTGGAATCGTCGGGGTCATCGTCCTTGCGTCTCTTTTTCTTCTTCAAGTCCCTCTCTTTCGAATCGACCCAGCGGGCATTGAAAGGGCATTCGGCGATGCTGGCCTGATCAATGATCTCGCGTGGGCGCTTGCGGGGGGCAGCCATTGTGTAGTGAGTGTTGCGGTAGCAATTCGCAGAGGTAGCGGGAGTGAAGAGATGACAAAGTTGTTGTGTCAGACAAGATGGCGCGATCGAGTCGGAGTCGGCAAAGAGTGGGGCCTGGCTGAAGTCTTGAATGGCAGGAGAGAGAAGTCCGTATGGCGGAGGGCGCAAAGTTGCAAGGTGGAGAGATACGGCGTAGCAGTGGCTGGGGGGCCTTGAAGGGAGGGGAAAAGGAAAGGAACACCAAGCTGCTCGCTAGGTAGCCTGTGCTGAGCCGTCTTGTGTTTGCCGATCGGGTGAAATCAATCACTGATCAAGCTGTATCGATGGCGGCAAAAGAGACGGCGCGCAAGCTCAGCGATAGCTTCCAAAACTGGTGAAGCTCGTCAGCGAGATGCGCGCGGCTCAATTGATGATGGAGAGCACCCAACTTGTTGCCCGTTGTTGGAAATTAATAAGAGGGAAAGGTGCTAAATTTCTGGCGCTGAGCGGCAAACGCGTCGCGAAGAGCGGAGAGGAGGCAAGAAACGGCTGCATCGGCTACCAACTGCCCAAGTGGAGAGCTTCCGTGACGCTAATTAAGAGACGCCAGCCGCTGTAGTGGAGGAAGGAAGGATCAATGGCCGGGCAGTGAGCACGCACCTAGCAGCCTGGGCACTACCTACCTAGTAAGTAGGCATGATGAGGGGTGGGTGCCAGTGTCGCATGGACTGGGCTGGCTGCGGACCGACTATTCACCGCAGCCCGAGTCAAGTTGCACGTCCCGCTACGATGGATGGGTTTCTCACTTCAGACAACGCAATAGGTGGCATAATAGTATATACTCTTGATTACGGTAGTATGTTTGCACCAATTGCACAGATTCGGCGTAGGATATGCCCTTGGACTCGAGCTAGATCGAGCTAAGAGTGGCGAATGGCCACCATTTTAGAAACGCCGTGCAAAGAAGCAACCACTCAGCTAATGACCTTATTAGTGCATCAGATTCATACGTTATGCCTCACGAAGCCAGAGTAGATGCAAAGTAAGTAGTAACAAGACGCTCAGAGGTCTCGGCGGTATCATTTCCTAACCATATCCCTTCAGTAGACTGAGAGGAGCTTATTTGTATCTCCAGTCCACGCACCGCTTTCAAGACCGGAATTCCTCGCAAGCTTGTTCCTCTTGCCCTCACAATGCGGATGAAATCGACTCATTGCCCCAACGCCTGTATCTCTCCCTTTTGAATGTTGCAAGAAGATAGAATCTTGACCAGAACCGGGTCGCCGTGCCTAAATTTCCTGTCGATGCTAGACGGCCTTGTGCAAGACGTTGCCGAATAACTGTCGCGTATAATACAGCACCACTCCGCCACCTCGCCCTGCTTTGCCCAGACTGATACTTCGCCGTGTCCTTGCCGCGTGACTTGCAATTTTATTCGATACAGCCATCAGAGCTGTCGGATACCTCAAACACGTGGGACTTCTAGCCAGCCACGGGCGTCTGCTCCGTGCCACCCATCGCGTCATCGCCGCCTGAGCCAGGAAGTACCTGCTCCTCCACGGCGCTCTCGTCCGCGAACTTGCGCTCGCTAGGATGCTGACTCCCATTGCCGTCCGCCGTCCACACCTTGTCGGGGAATGTTCCACGCTGGCCCTCTTCGTGCTTGAATGTGCAGTATCGGTTCGTGCACGGGTTGAATTTGCACATGACGGTGGTGTGGTAGAAATCGCAACCCTCCTTATTACAGTTACCTCCGTTGCGACACGGCGGCTTCGATGGGTGCCGGAAGGTGCAGCGCGGGTTTTGACAGTTGGGGAAGAACTTGCAGTCCTGTTCGCTCTGGTGAGCGGCTTTGGTCGCAGGCGACGGGTGTCGGCCGGTGCACTTGAAGTTTTTGCACGCGACGCCGAAGCTGCAAGTGTCGCTTACGTCGATAGTCACGCCGGGGGGTGCGGCAGGCGACTGATGTGCGAATTTGCAGGCGTGGTTGTTGCAGGTGAGGTTAAAACGGCAAACTGTGTCGTCCGGGTTCTGGGGCTCACGTCCAACCATATCGGTGTCCTCGCCTCGCGGTTCTTTCATGGGTGACTCTGATGACTGAGAATTGTGACCATTTTGATGATGCTGACCACCGCGTCCGCGGCCGTTGCCTCGGTTCGACCGATCCATCAGTGAACCTCCTCTGCCACGTCCTTGCCCATTGGACTTGCCACCGTTCATCCCATTCTGTGCCATCACCTGTTGCTGCAGAATTTGCAACATCTGCTGCTGTTGCTGCAACAAGCCCATCATGTCGTTCTGAGGCGGCTGGCCTGGCATCATGCCCCACTGAGGCATGGCGCCCATCCCTCCGTTCATATTTTGCGTGGGCATGGTCATGTTGGAAATGCCATGTTGAATGCTCGCTGCCCTATTCTGCCCTCCTCTTGGTAACCTGCTGTTGCCAGCGCGAGGTCCGGTCGGAGGAGCGCGACTGTGAGTATTGATTCCTCCGTTGCCGCGAGTACGATGCAGGACAGATTCGTGGGTACGGTCCATTGCTCGGTTAATCTGGCCCATGATGCGCTGGCCTCGTCCACCCCTGTCGCTGCCGTTGCGCATGGCCTTAGGACCTGTGGGACTGGGGGTAGTTAGTCTCGCTGTGCAGTTTTGCGCCGAAAAGGGGCTTGCTATAACATACGCGTTGATCTCTGTTGAGCCTTCGGTTGGAGTCATGTCCATGTCCTGGTCAGTGTCTATTGCGCCCGGCGCGGCACCCGGCGCAGCACCTGCTTGCGCATTTTGAGAGCCGGCCTGGCCAGCCAGAGTATCTACGGTGGTGAATAACCAATCGCAGAAGGCAAGAAGACCGGGATCGTTGGGATCGAGACCGAGCAGGTCGTCCGAGAGTTCTGAGGCGACTTCTGCTCGGGGCTTGTTGTTCACCAGCATGAGGACGATGTACTCGCCAAGAGCGGCGTCTTCTGCACCGCCGGTGGCCCAGCCATATTCAACGAGCTTTGGCTGAATGGCGGCGCTGAGAGCGTCAGCCAAGGGAGTGTTGAGTTCGATTGCGACAGTCATCGCGCGATCGGTAGCTGGAGTCGTGGCAGAGGTTGTAAGGCGACGCTCGTGTGATCGTTCGTTACTTTGAGGAGGGTCAAGGGAGCAGTGGCGCCAAATGAATGTCGTTTGGTTGAAGCTGCGAGTCGGAGGTCACACGAGACAGAGAAGAGATAGCTCGAAGTGTGTCAGAGACAGAGACAATGGCGAGTCGGCGAGTTGGAAAGTTGGAGAGTTGGCGCAACAATGAAGAGGCCAAGATGAAGCAGTGGTGGCGTTGAAAGAGGTGCGATCAAAGCGCAGCCAGCCTGTACAGAGGCTTCTCGAACGACTCGATTAGGATTGCTGTCTTTCTCTCCGTTTAGCGGGAAAAAAGAAACGACCGGGGATGATGGTCAGACGACAGGCTCGTGGGGATTGTTGAGTTGGTGGAATACAATAGTTGGTAAGGCTGAAAGGCTGGGTGAAGAGGTGAAGTGATTGACTGATTACGATACTTGGAGGTCGCCGCTTGAAGACGCTCGGGCCATCTGTGCTTACTAAGGCTGTCTCAATACTTCACATTCCATTTTCAATTCTCCCAGTCTCCCACTCTCCCTGTTCTGGGATTGGCAGACCTGTACCTATCTCAAATCAAGATTCCAATGGAACGTTCTATCTGTGTCTTGACTGGTACAGCCTCTTGTATACCTGCCAGAGCTCTTCAGATGCATTACAGAGTACCCTTTGAAAGTTGCAAGGGTGCCTCTTCCGATGCCGTGAGACCAGTCAACTACCACAGTGATTAATTGCCTCTTAACACCATCTCAG
Source organism: Plenodomus libanotidis (assembly GCA_022609195.1). NCBI lineage: Eukaryota > Fungi > Ascomycota > Dothideomycetes > Pleosporales > Leptosphaeriaceae > Plenodomus > Plenodomus libanotidis. The sequence continues at coordinate 518,207 of JAGKQA010000003.1, forward strand.
ACCAGAACCATCGCCAGCATTGATATACGCAGTCTGCGTCGTAGGCAGCTACTACTGGGAGAATGAACACCACAGAGCACATTATTCAGCTGATCCTAATGAAACTTCAATGGTATACCAAGAGTAGCTACATTCAGCAGCTGAGTCCCCAGGAGGCAGTAGATTTTCCATAGGATCTATTCCTTCCCCAGGTGATTATTCTATGGAGGATGCCACTCAGAAGCTAGCCCACAGGCAATTGTGCTAAAGCTAATTATCCCACGGGATCAAGGTATCCCACAACTCATTATCTCAGAGGCTAAATGTCGAAGTCTTATTGTCCAGCACACAAAGCTTATTCATCGCGGACCACCCCTCCCCTATCTGACGCTTCACCCTTTCAGCTGCCTACTCCAAGTAACGTTGCGAATACAACCGCATTTCATGTTTAGGTAGTCACGATCCTGCGAAATCGCACTGAGACATTGTGCGGCTACCAACATCCAAGAGATGACCCCAGGGTCACCCACAGCAAGGCCTCGCCAACCAATCAATTCTCCCGGCCTTCCCAGTGGCTGTCGCTTCTTCCTTGGAGCTTGGCATGCATGCGGCCCCGGTCATGCAGCTCAGTATACCAGAACCAGTCCCCAAGTCACATTCGATTCCTTGCGCCTCTCTCATTGCTGACTGCCTGGCTGCGGTCGTCGCTTCCATGTGGTATTGGGCTTGCAGGATGGCTTGCTTTTCTCAACACCTCCCTATCAACCTTCAGGCTCAGCAGGTCAGGCAACGCGGTCACTCGCATGCCCGCAGCTCCTCTAGCTTTAATTGACACAAAACTCGGACTCCCGTACACTCAAGGCGTCAACCCACTTTACCAATCATTAATGTCCCTTCTCATCGACTTATCAAACAATCTTCTTGACAATTCTGTATAAGCCCATCGCCCAAATACATCTGGGTTGGTATTGCAGCTCGGATTCCTGCCTGTCAACCCCTCTCTTCTGGCCGGCTCCTACTGCGAGAACATCCCCATGATTCGTGTGCACTAGCTAGCTACAACACACGTCAACATGGCTTTACAGCTGTCACTGTCCATCATTCTCCTCTCTCTCGCCAATCATGTCCATGGCCAAGGACTGGGAGGATTGTGGCCTATTCCCCAGCCTACCTTCACGTCTGGTAGCACGCCGCTGTTTATCAAGGAGGATGTCGAGGTCACTTATAATGGTGCAAGCGTACGGTGGTCTAGCAAACACTCCCAACGTTTCCAAGAGAAAATCTTTACTAAAATCAGCTCTCAAAAACAGCTGGACTACTCAGACTCTGATGGCTCCTTGAGCACCTCGGCCATTGTCAGATCTGGTGTGTCCAGAGCGCTGGATAGCATCTTCTCGGCCAACTTTGTGCCCTGGATGCTGGTTCCCCGTCGTCAGCTCTCGAGCCATGAGCCATCACTCAACGGAACCGCACTGGTCAGCTGCTTGGACATTACTCTCTCGAACAGCAATGCCACTGTCAAGCCCGCCACCGATATTGATGAGTCGTACAAACTCACCATCACCGAGGATGGTATTGCGACGCTCTCTGCTCAGTCCACCAATGGTGTACTGCATGGCTTGGAGACCTTTTCTCAACTTTTCTACCAGCACTCGAGCTCAGAGGCTTTCTACCTGGTGAACGCTCCCATCGACATTGACGATGCTCCTGTTTACCCGTGGCGAGGTTTGATGTTGGACACTGCTCGCCACTTCTTCTCTGTGGACGATATCCTGCGGACTATCGATGGCATGGCATACAACAAACTGAATAAGCTACACATCCACGTTACCGACTCGCAATCTTGGCCTCTGGAGATTCCCAGTATTCCTGAATTGACTATCACGGGCGCCTACCACCCAAACCAGGTATATACGACTGACGACATCGTACGTCTTCAGAGCTATGGCGTCCAACGTGGAGTGGAGGTGTACTTCGAGATTGACATGCCCGGCCATATCGGTATCGTGGGCGAGGCTTTCCCGGACCTGGTCGTGGCCTACGATGCTCAGCCGTACGGCACATACTGCGCGCAGCCACCGTGTGGCGCCTTCAAGCTGAATAACACGGATGTAGACAATTTCTTGGGCAAACTCTTCGATGATGTCCTGCCTCGCGTTGCGCCATACACATCATACTGGCACACCGGTGGCGACGAGCTGAAGGCAAATGACTACCTTTTAGATCCGGCCCTGAACACCAACTCCACTGAGGTGCTGCAGCCGTTGCTTCAGGCTTTCGTCGACCAACAGCACGCCCGCGTCCGCAATGCCGGTCTGGTGCCCTTGGTCTGGGAGGAGATACCCACGGAATGGAACGTCACCATTGGCGAAGATGTGGTCGTCCAGTCCTGGTTGGGTGGCACAGCCGTCGCAGACCTGGCCTCGGCCGGCCACAAGGTCATTGACTCTAATTACAACTACTGGTATCTCGACTGCGGCCGCGGCCAATGGATCACTTGGGGTCCCGATGTTATTGCTCAGGCGCCTGCGGGTTTTGCAGACTGGTGCGGTCCAACGAAGAGCTGGGAGCTCGTCTACTCCCACGACCCCGCCTACGGCCTTACCGGTGACGCAGCGAAAAATGTCCTTGGCGGCGAGGTCGCTCTTTGGTCTGAGACGATCGACTCTGAAAACCTTGACTCCCTGGCTTGGCCTCGAGCTGCTGCTGCTGCTGAGATTCTATGGTCTGGATTCACAGACGGAAACGGTCAGAATCGAAGCCAAGTGGATGCCGTTCCACGACTGAACAACCAGCGCCAGCGTCTGGTCGCCAGAGGAATAGGCGCCAGCCCGATACAGATGGAATGGTGCCACAGTAAGGACCAATCACTTGAAGCTTCGATGTTGATCAGCTTGCTAATGCCCAGTAGTGTACCCGAATGCGACTGGATGCGCAGAGCCCAGCAGTTCCTAGGAGGACGACACTCGGCACAAGGAGCAACTCATTGCCATCGAATTCATCACGATCGTCAAGGTTGTCTGCTGGACGTTCGCCTCGGATCCTGACTTTCTCGTGGAAGATCTCTACGCCTACGAGGCGCACGACACCCAGGATATCATCACGCTCAACCAGCAGAATCGTCAACGTTCCTCTGGCGGTCTGGGTGCGGGACTTGGGAGGGTCCGACAGCGGCTAGCTGGGCTCCGGTATGAGTCTGGCAAGTTGGTCAGAGTGCACGCTGATGAGCGCAAGGTCGAGAAAGACGAGGTCAGGGACGAACTGTGAGCGGCTCGGTGATAACACTACTTACTGTAAATACTTTAGCGATGCTTTGTCAAGCATCAATGCCAGAATAACACTTTTGATGAAACTTGCGCGACGCGGCAGTATGCAACGAACGACTTTCAGCGTCCAATGCGGAGAAAATGCTGCGTGTAGCAAGCAGACAAGTGATCTGCGGAATCAAAAACTCGTGTATTGACAAGGTCGACCATCGAATGTCCTGAATGAAATCGGCAAGGCCAGGGAGCTGTGTCTTGGATGTATCTTAGAAACGGCGCTCTTGCCGTGAGCCCTGGCAACACCTGGTCACCCGAAGACGATGACGGCCCCCACGTGGCCGTGGCCGTGCCACTCAGCTGATGGGTCCTTGGACTGTGCAACACTTCATCTCACTTGACACGAATTATGATCACGAATACCTCTGGCTCATTTGATCAAATGTCTATTCTCAGATCTTGACGAAGCATGTTGTCGGAATCTCGTACATATCTGAAAAGGACGTCCCGAGCCCGCCTCGGACACACACGCAACCTTATCACTCACAGTCCGCAAAAGCTCACCACAACTTCAGAATGGACACCACAACAAGGGTCTTCTTGACAATCTGCCTCATCGCAGCAGTCAACTTCGCCTTCTTCACCCGTCTCCTCGCACCCAAGCGCCCTGCCATCCTCTCCAGCCCGCTCAAGACCCTCCCCGCCACCAAGCTCGCAACGCTCGTCTACCCGCCAGACTTCTTTCCCGGCGCACGCGACGTGCCCACGCCCTACGGCTCCATACGATGCTACGAATTCGGGCCCGAGACAGGGCGCAAAGTCCTCCTCATCCACGGCATCTCGACCTCGTGCATGACGCTCACGCACCTCGCGCACGGCCTCGTCGCGACGGGCTGTCGTGTGATGCTCTTCGACCTCTTCGGTCGCGGCTACAGCGACGCCGTCGGCGACCTACCGTATGACTCGCGCCTGTTCGTCACGCAGATTCTGTGTGTGCTGGCGTCGAGTCCACTCGCGTGGACCGGTGACGCGGCGCTGGATGTGCTGGGGTACAGCTTGGGTGGTGGGATTACCGTGAGCTTTGCGGTGGCGTTTCCCGCGCTGGTGCGGACGGTCGTACTACTGGCGCCGGCGGGCATGATTCGCGAGGAGAACTTTGGCCGCGCGGCGCGTGTGGTGTTCCGCAGCGGGTGGGTGCCGGAGGGCGTGCTAGAGGTGATCACGCGGTGGCGGCTCAAGAGGCCCATCGCAGAGGCTGCGAAGCGGAAGCCGAAGGCCGGCGCTGCTGCGCTCGAGACTGCGGTGCCTGGCGAGAAGACGGTTGAGGCTACCGTGACCGGCGAGATTGTGGACGACGTGCAGGTGGCGGCGCCTAACGAGTTGCAGAAGAGCGTGCTCAAGTTCGTGAACTGGCAGGTTGAGCACCATTCTGGGTTCGTGACGGCATTCATGTCGACGCTGCGGTATGCGCCGATGCTGGGGCAGCATGTTGCTTGGGCGAAGCTGGCGGAGCGGAAGCCGAAGACAGTGTGTCTGATTTTTGGGGAGGGTGACGCTATCGTCAACGAGGACGATTATAGGGAAGACGTGCTCTCGCTGGTGGGTGGAGAGAACCATGTGTTCTGGGCTAAGGCTGTGGGAGGCAAGCATGACTTCCCGATGGTCTATCCGGAAGAGACATTGAAGAGGGTCTTTGAATTCTGGGGTGGAAACGAGCAATGATATCTCGAATACGGAGACTCCGTTAGATATAGAAGAGGCACGACGCTGCGATGCTTACATCAGAAGGCATGGACGGGCTACTGGATTTACTCTCAAAGAATTTCAAGCAAATGTTTACTAGACTGAGGCCAGCGGCTGCCTCCATGAAGTCGGAACACCACTGGCGGCTTGTGGTGATCTTTTCAATCTACTGCTATCGAATTGAACGGCGAATATCTACCAGTCTCTTCCTGCTCACGGAGGTCTAACATGTGCCCTTGCAGTAACAAGGCTATGGCCTACCACAACACATGGATGGTTCGTCTATCAACGACGTCTGCACCTCAGAGCTGCTACTCACTCAGCACGTCGCAAGTCAAAACCAAGCTGTCCGGCAATGTTGACCTTTTCCAAGCTTACTATATTTGCCGATACTGAGTAGCCACCATACATCTGTGGTGTGAGCCAATCTCTAGCACTCGCACATTCAAGGCATAGACAAATCACCCTACATGACTTCAGATTGTGATGAACCAGGTCTGTGGTGAGATTGTTTGTTCCTCATATATGTGTGATGCTGAATGGGGTATATTCCTTTACCGGCTACTAGAACATGAGTGGATTGTTTTCGCTAAACGCCAGTATTTGGAAAAACTAACGGCTCTCTCTTTACCTATCAAGAGCTTGGCTTTGGCACTGTGGCAGATTCGTATTAGTACACAACAGAACGTAAGTTTCGAGAGAAACAGGAAACTCACCATATTGAAATACATCCCCTTCTGTCTCAACAGCTCGGCGTGGTTGCCTACCTCCAGAACCCTTCCTTCACCAAGCACATAGATAACGTCGGCATGCTGGATGGTCGACAACCTGTGCGCAACCGCCACAGTCGTCCTGCCTTTAGAAACCTTTTGCAAGGCCGCTGAGATCTGCTTCTCACTCTCCGAGTCCAGTGATGACGTTGCCTCGTCGAGAAGCAGCACCTGCGGCTTGCGGATGATTGCCCTGGCAATAGCGACACGCTGCTTCTGCCCACCTGACAGTGCTACACCCCGAGAGCCCACGTCTGTGTTGTAGCCATCAGGAAGCGAGACGATGAAGTCGTGGATAGCGGCGTCTCTGCACGCTTGGTAAAGCTCGGCGTCGGTGACGGCCCCGTTGTCGTCTGGCACGCCGAGAAGGATATTCTCTTTGATCGTGCCCTGGAATAATGTCGCCTCCTGCGCCACGAGTGATAACAACTTCCGGTACTCGTAGACATCAAGTTCCTTGATGTTCTTGCCGTTGCACAGAATGCTTCCGGACTGCACATCGTAGAATCGCTCCAGGAGCCCAACGATGGAGCTCTTGCCGGCACCGCTTGCACCGACCAATGCTACGAACTGCCCCTTCTCGACCGTGATGTTGAGTTTTCTGAACACGGAGACGTTTCGTGTGGGATACTTGAAGCCGACATCCTTCAATTCGATCTTGACGCCGCCCTTACTATTCACGACGCCATCCGAGTCCACGCCTTTTTCATTGTGTTCCCCCACGCCTCCCTCGCGAGGAGTGTTCTCACCGCGAGACTCTCGTATGCTCAAGATCCGATTCGCAGCATTGGTAGCCTGCGCCGCATTGGGCCCAAACGAGAACCCAATACCAGCAGACTCAGCACCCTGCTGCACAGCCAAGTAGCACACAAAGAAGGCAAGCACACCCACCTCGCCGCGAGCGAGGAGATGGCCACCGTACCAGAAGATGAGTGCGTTACAAGCCAAGCTGAGAGAATCGGACAGGGCGAAGATGACGGTCGACCAGCGAGCCTTCTTGTACGCCGAGACAACGTGCTCGCGGAGCAGCGCCTGGTAGCGTTTGTTGATCTCGTCTTCGAGAGTCAGGCTGGAGACGCAACGGAAGGCGCCGATGGCTTCGGCGGCCCATTTGCTGGACTCGGCGAACACGGCGGCGGACAGTTTTTCAAAATGTAATTCGTGCTTGAACCTGTAGTAGGCACATGTGAGGCCTATTGGGACTGTTGTGAAAGTTCCGACGAGAGCTATCTTCCAGTTGAAGTAGAAAGCGATTATCAGACCGCCAGTCAGCTGAAAGACCGACGCGACGACGAATGCCTGAGGAGTCAGGTTAGCTCAACATACAAATAGGAAATGATAAGAATGCGTCTAACTAACCATGTTCATGCCTAGCAACTCCTCGACTGCCGCAACTTATGTCAGTAGTGCATTAATGTCAGTGATTTTTTTTTAAAAAAAATGTAGAACTCACGTTGTTTTGGGTCACCTTGGACACGAGCCGTCAAGGTTCCGACCGAGTTGTCCTCCGCATCGAAGAAGGTGATCGGCTGCCGAATCAAAGCCCTGAAGTACTGCTGCCGGTATGCCGCACAAATGAAGAACTGCAAAGATGTTGCCACAAAGCCAGTCATGAAGTATCCAATGCCAACGCAAATCGCGTAGACGAACCACATGAGTGACCAGAAAGCGGCTCGGCTGAGGAAACCGTCGTTGAGGGGGATCTGAAAGACAGTGATGACCTGGCCGAAGAGATAGGCTGTCATCGGGGTTCCTGCACCGATCACTCCAGCGAAGATGATGATTATCACGTAGTTGGGGAATCGGCTTCTCTGCTCCCAGAGCAGCCGGCCGAAGCTTCCGATAAGGCCTCTGTTCTTCCACGGAGTTTCAACGGCGGTGTCGTCCAGGCCTTCGGTGATGGCGGCAGCGGTCTTCTCGCGACTCAAGATTGCTTTGATGTCTTCTTCCACGGTCTCTTCTGGCCCATCACTGTCTTCGCCCTGGGTTTCGTTGCCAAGGGTAAGACGCTGGGCTCGAACAAGACTGGAATAGACCCCGCTTTCATTCTGTAGCAACTCCTCGTGCGTACCTTGCTCCATGAGCTTTCCTTTCGACATGACTGCGATCTTGTCGGCTTTGGCAATTGTCGACAGACGATGAGCGATCATGATGGTCGTTCTTCCCTTGCTAATACGGTCCAAAGCAGCTTGAATTATCTTCTCACTGCGAACATCGATGGCGGATGTGGCCTCGTCGAGAATCCTGTGCTTGTCAGTATGCGGATGAAGCTTAACTTCAGCATAAGAAAACACTTACAGGATTTTGGGTCTTTTGACGATGCTTCTCGCGATAGCCAATCGCTGCCTCTGGCCACCCGACAGCTTCAGCCCGTTGTCGCCCACCAATGTTTCGTAACCCTGAAATATACGTCAATGACGAGAACCGCACACAGGCAGAATCTCTCTGGAATTGACACGGCAGCCTCAGTGCCAGATGAAACTTACATCAGGTAATCGGTCGATGAACTCCTCTGCGAAAGCCTCCTGACACGCCTCCTTCGCAAGCTTCTGCTTGACCGAGAGTGGCTCGTGTTCCCACTCTGTTCCCACCAGCCCATGCATGACGTTATTGTAGATACTGTCGTTGAAGAGAAACGGCTCTTGCTGGACCAGCCCGATCTGCGATCGCCACCACTTGACATCAATCTCGTCCAGCGTGTGCCCCGAGGTTGTGATTCTGCCATCCAGCTGCACAGGTGGCCCAGCGTCCTGCTCCTCTTTGATCGCGTTGATGCCCTCATCTTCATCATCCTCATCACTCTGTTGAGGGGGCTTCGGCTTGAGCTTAGCCCAAAATGACTTCTTCTCGCTTTTGCTAGGACTCGACTCGAGGGCTGCACGCGCCTCGGCCTTCTTCTTCCTCTTCTTCGCTTCGTCCTTCGCAATAGTCTTCTGAATCACCACCTGGTCGTGTAGCGAATACCATTTCTCAATGAGACCCACGATGGTCGACTTGCCGCTCCCGGACGGTCCGACAATCGCCAAGATCTTGCCAGCTTCGACAGTCAGATGGAGTTTGTCGAGGACCTTGGTGCTGGGCCTTCCAGGGTACGCAAAGGTGACGCCTTCGAATGTGATGTCTCCATCCGCAGTGACATCCGGCTCCTTCAGATGGCCTCGATCAGGCTTGGGAGCGTCGATCACAGCAAAGAATGTCGCAGCGGCTACAATCGCCTTGCTCGCAGCAACAAGCGGCGTAGCAATCCTCTCCAGCGAGATAGCCATGAGAAACACGTTCATGAGGACCACAACAATAGTGCCAATGCCGCCTTCCACTAGTCCCTGTGTATACGATCGCGTACCATACCAGAAGCACAGGGCGAAAGCCGAGTACATCCCGAAGAATACCAGGCCAAATTGTGTCGCCGTGAAGGGCGACATCCATACACCGTGGTCCTTGGCTTCGATTGCGAAACGCGAGTATCGATTCGCCATGCGCTCTTGCGCTCCGCACGCATAGATCATGCGAATGGCCGAAAACGACTCTGTGGCCACCGCGCCGGCCTTGGTCTCGGCCTTGGTATGACGCCCTGTGCCCTTGATGATGAAGGGGAGGATGATACTCACGACAATCCCGATGAAGATGATAGCACACAATGTGACCAAAGCGATGCGCCAGGAGTAGGTGAAAGCCACGACAATGGCAGTGATGAAGGTTGAGCTAAATTCCACTCCAGTCCCTAGCTTCTCGGAAATCCCTATCTGTAGGGTGTTCGCTGCGGATGTGATGGTGCCGGCCGCGCTGCCAGGCGCCATACTGTCCAGCACATGAACTGTCTGGTCAAGCAGTGATTCGAGGTAGTGCATGCGGATAGCAGCTGAGATACGAATACCAATGAGACGCAGCGAGAATTTGGAGACGTAGTTGAGAACGAATCGGGCGAGGAAGAGAATGACTAAAGCGCGTATTAGTGACAATCGCGATGGCCATATTGGCACCGAGTAGACATACAGATATATAGGCACTGCGTGTCAATCGTGGCCTCAAGTTGTGCCTTGAACATGTCAGTCCGTACTTCTCACGACTTCGCCCCTAGGCTCCAACTCACCTGTGCGTCTGAGCCTGCAACACCAAAGGATGTAAACCCATTTACAAGTCTTCCAAAGATAACGTTCATGAGCGGCATAGTCTATATGTACTCAAGAAGTCAGAATCCGAGAATCACACTCGAAAGACAAACATCCCGAAGGAGTGCATAAGTCGCCAGCGCTGAAGAACACCACTCACCACACCAGACCCCACAGCCGCCAAGGCAGCCGCACCTAGGAGCAAGTAATCCCAATTCTTCGCATACGTGAAGCACCTGGCCGAGAGTTAGATCCAGCAGTGTCTGTAAGACTTTCTGCACTTACCTGAAATAATCGCCCCAACCGGCCTCTCGCTCCTTCGTCACCATTTGGGCCGTTGTCTTTTGCTGACCATCGCCGTTATTTCTCGCGGCGGTGGATTCCAAACTAGTCGTATCCTCCACCGCCGTCGCAACTCCAATGTGTTCAGTGGCCATGGCTTGCCCGTTTGGTGAGGTCGTCCCTGGGCTCAGGATGAGTGGTGGCGTTGGGGTCACCCGGAGTCATGGACGTCACGCCGCAGCAGTGAATAGTAGCCAGAAACCACAACACAACAAACCTGAAATATGAGGAAGAAAATGAACAGCAAGTGTAACACACCTATCCTACAGATCTACCCAGAAATAAACAAAACGATGATGAGATTACGAAAATCCACGGAATCAGTCGGTGAATGGGAACCCTGCGGACGCACCAGTAGTGAATCGCTAGGCCCTGTTCGGAATGTCCTGTACCGATCTGTTAGTGTTGTCGCCTGGTGGTATTCCGCACAAAAGTATTTATGGATGATGAAAAGACCCGATCCTGCAAAGACAGGCGCGCTCGATCCTATGAAACGGTCAGACCATCAAAGTGTAATATCACTCACTACGTGTGGAGCCTTTCGGTAGGTGCCACGACACAATACGCGTACAGGTCCCTATTCTACATACCTTTGACGAATGCGGCAATGTGTCTTTGAAACATTCTACGCAGTACCAAATCGCCATGGCATGGTGAGACATCCGCCGTAAGCCGGGGCCCATGAGGGCTCCGAAGTCCGAGTCCGAGCCATCTACCACCCTCATCGAACTAGCACCCGGCGCATTCCCCGAAACGCAAATACATACCAGGTAGCATCCCGTGAGTCTGAATGGACATTCTCTTATACAGACGAAACACCCGCACGGAATTTGCAAAGCTCGACGTTGTGTTGTCTACAGCACACCGTACGATGTACCGCTGCAGTGACCGGCACGTCTTTGAATTACTGCGAAAATGCCCGTCTTACTGCGCCAGCCCAACAATATAAGACTTGGCGCCGCTCTCGCCAATCCTGATGCCTGATATTCAACAGCCACTCGCGTGATGCCAACGCCAAGAAATCGTGGTCAAATCCGAGCAATGCTCCCAAACATGAATCTACCCATATGCTTACAGACGGTAACTCGTCTTGACAGCCTCGCCGAACCTACGGATAGCCTCACGCATCGGCTCCGGCGCCGCCGCCGCGAACGTCGCGCGGAAAAACAAGTCCTTAGGCGGCTTGTCATGCTCGGCCGCAAACCAGGAGCCTCGCGCAACGAGCACGCCCTTTTCAATGCAGAGCCGGAAGATTTCCTCTTCGATCTCGGGAATGGTGCGCTTGCCTGCGTCAGGGTGCTGGCTGTAGTTGACTCTGAGCCAATGCTAGAAGGCTGATGTCAGCAACCAGAGAATCTGGATACAAGAGAAGTCGATCACTCACAAACATGCCAGCGGAGGGTGGCGTCCACGAGACGACCTCGCGCGGTAAGAAGTCCTCGCACGCTGACAGGATCACATTCCTTCGCTCAGTGTACTCCGTCCGCAGATTCATCAACCACCGGAAGTAGCCCTCGTGTCCCCAGTGCTCATCGAGCAGCTTGTGCAGCACAACTTGCGATAGCCCAGCGGGACCCTGGCTCGCCACCTCCGCGTGCCGAATATACCGCTCGATAATCTGTTCCGAGCCCGTCACCCAGCCCATGCGACTACCTGGAATGACCACCTTCGAGAAAGAGTCCATGCGCAGCACGCGCCCGTCGGTGTCCATGCTAAGGAGCGACGGGATGAGAGATTCGAGGAATTCGTCGACGGACTCGGGATGACCGGCTTTCGAAGCGCTCTTTGACCCTGATGCGTAGGGGTCCATTTGAAGGAAGTAGTATGGCTCGTCCTCGATGATGAAGACGTCGTGCTTCTGGCAGACTGCGTAGATATCTCGGCGCCTCTGCTCACCCATCGTTGCTCCGGTCGGGTTCTGGCCTGACGGCACGGTGTACAGCACATGCGGCTTGCGCGTGCCGTTGCGAGCTTTCGAATCCCAATTTGACAATATCTCGTCCATCGACTCGGGCAACAGGCCTTCCTCATCAATAGCCACACCCACCACCTTGATACCCAGCGGCTCGGCCGTCTCCAAAGCTGTAGAGAAGGCAAACTCGTCCATCAAAACGGAGTCGCCCCTGCTACGGTCGCAAAACATTCTCAGTGACTGCTCTAGCGCGCCGGTGCTTCCCACTGTCATGCAAGACCGCCAATCTGCGTAGGGGGGGTTGAACATTATCTCTGTGTGCTCAGTGACCCAGCGAATCATTTGGGCGGAGCCAGTGGCTTGTCCGTAGTTCAATCCTATGGCTAGGTCGTACTCTGCGTCTGGCTTCTCCTTCGCATCATGCTTTCCAATGGTCACAGTCTTGCCGGATTCCTTGGTGGCCTCCTCAGTAAAATTTGGCGAGACGGGGACTTTCATGCTGATGGAGTCGAAGGGAAAGTATTCCGGGCAAGGCACGCCGCCGCCTAGTGAGATGAGTCCTGGCTTTTTCAAGTACTTGGCTGCTTGTTTCAACATGCATGGTCGCCGGGAAATCGATTCCTTCGTGAGGTGATCTACGTCTCGTTAGCATAGTATGTGCACCTTAGTGGATGCCAAGGCGCCTGAGTAGCACTCACGATCCCATCTTTTTGCCTTTGGTTTCCCAATTGACTACACACATGAAGTCAGCCATGAATGCCAACAAGAAGTCCGCCTTTGAAACTCACAGGCGCCTTGAACATATCACTATCCGAGTACGCAGCTGTGCCCGCGACCAACTTGCCGGCCTTGGCTCTCCGCTCCAGGATGGCATTGATAGTGATCCTTTCCCTCGCTTTCTGTGCCGGTATGGGCTCAGCTTCTGGCAATTTGGCAGCCTTGGCTAATATCTCTTGTGATCTTCTTGTCGAGCTGTGCAGCGGGCGCCGTGCGATATTGAAGGTCAACGGGCCCGGACCCGATCTCGGAGCCAGTGCTCGTGCCGCTCGGAGCACGGCTGCTCGAGGCACAGCTTGGCTGATGAACATAAAGAGTTGTGGAGGGAATGCAATTTAGACCAGTAAGACTTAAGGGTTGAACTACTGAAATTGAGTTTATTTGTAGAGAAAGTGAAAATGTTGTCTTTTTGTTTAAGTAGGCAGGGAGGAGGCAGCGCCCTGTGTCAGTCAAGTGGAAGGCGCGGCTGGATAGTTCCAGGGATCCGCTCGCCGTGAGTAACCGCGACTGTCCGCTTCCTCAGAACCACAATACGAATAATGGTGGTTATTGCTACACGTAATGTGTAGCAGATTGAACCACCGAATAAATAAGAATTATTTTCCCTCGTGTCCATGCGCTGTCTAAGTGGATATTGCATCAACTGAAATACGCCAGTGTAATGCTCATCAGCTTATCGCAACGACTTCTGCCCGGGGACCATAGATGACAGGCAAACAAAACTGGTGAGCAGGTCTGCAATGAGTGAGAAGAAGGAAAACAAAAGGATATCGTTAATGCTATCAAACATGCAAAGAACGAAAGACCCGAGACACCGTGCAATGAAACAACCCATGGGCAGTTGATGAAACCATCGCCCTCCGCTCTAAAAACCGTGTCCGTCGTGACTATGGACAGGACACCTGCCAGGATTCTTCGCGAACCACCTCGAGATGCAATCCCGATGAAATCGACACAGACACTCTAACCGTGCCATTGGTACACCTACCTCGAACTCTTCGAGACAGATAGTGCACTCCGCACTGTCCACGCAGTCCTTCTCCGTGGCAATATACGGGAACATACCAGTCCTGCGCGGCCGCGAATCCTCGCCGCTCAATGATCCTCCATATGTGCTATGTGATGTGATGCACGTGTTGATATGCGCTTCCCGCAACTCCACAGAATTCACGAGACTTTGTGGTGGCAGCTCACGGTGACAAATCGGACATTCGTCTTCTTCAGCCAATTGGGGAGGGTCCGGCGGTAGCGGTCTCCTTTGCGCTGCCGCTGCCGACGACGAGGACGCCTGCCCTACGTCGTAAGCTGAACGATGTCTAGGAGTTCGGTACGAGCCGAAAGGTGATCCAGCGTGTGTGTGTGGGTAGTTGGTCGGTGGTGTTCCACTCAGAATTCTACTCTGTGTGGGCTGATAGAATCGACCACCAGGGGGCCGCGAGACGCTCGGGAGCTGTGACAGGGTCAGTGAATTGTCAATGACCATCAAGACACGTGGAGTAGACGAACCATAGTTGCACTCCTGTTCCTGACATAAGCGTCGAAATGTGAGCCTGGCTGTGATGATCCCGCCGTACTGGACCCGTACGATCCCCCGCTGCCAGCGCTGCTTTGGGACCTACCATGACCTCGAATGGAAGTCGGCGAGCTTTGAGAGTCGGGTGGATTTATGTTCGGGTCTGGTACGCATGGATTGCACAGTCTGACCTTCTCCCCGCCGCCGAGGCTGCTGAAGTCCGCGTGACCTCCCTCCCCGCTGATGAGGGAGGCCGGATATCGCTGGGCACCAGCTCGTGGAGTCCCTGGAGGCTGGACAATGTACTGATACGGAATGGTGATGCGATGTGGAGAACACCGGTTGCAAACCACCCTGCCACATTTTCTGGAGAGGTTCAGTATCAATCAGAGAAATACTGTCAACTGACGAGTTCCTTGCTCACCTGCAATGATGTTTCCTGATAAGAAAGCTGAATTGTGTACGGCAAATAGGGCAGAATGTCACTTCTGCGTCGGGCTGCCATCTCGGCAGCACAAGCTCTGAAGGTCTTCTAGACGCAGATGGTCTTGGCGGTTGCATCATACTCGGTGTAGGTGCTGTGCCAAGGTTGTTCGTAGATGTTCGCCTCCAGATGGGCGCAGGTGGAGACGGGGGTGTCGTAGGCCGTCTTTGAATCGTTGGCGATACAGCTCCACTCCTTGATAGAGACGAGTCCGAATCGCTGGCAGAAGCTGGTGTCGTTGGAAGAGCCCTTTCCTCATCCAATGCTTCAGCGTTGGTTCTCGATCCTGATATTGGAGACGCCTCAGGAGAGTCCCCTGTCAAGTCGATGACCTCCGCAGCATTACTTAAGCCAGGGATGGCTGGATCATCTTGTCTTGGTAGCGAGGCATCGGGCGATGTCAAATCAATCACTTCCGTGTCGGGTGGCAGACCTTCGCCAGGCTCGCCGCCGCGGCGGCGGCGGCGGCGTTGTTGTATTTCCTCAGCCATCTGACGAGCGTCCAGCTGGTCTGGCCCCGACGACGAAACCCCTTGAGGATATGGAGAGTCCTCCAGATGCTCCTGCTCCTCAATATCCGTGTCCTCCGCGCTCGAATCGTCTATCGCCCCGTCATCATCCTCTGCCTCGTCTTCTGCCTCGTCTTCTGCCTCGTCCGCTGCCTGGTTCTCGTCCTCGATGTCACCGTTGTCTAAGGAAGGGCGTTCTACCGTATGGGCCGGGCAATCGAGGTATCTCGAGCACTCGTGTCCGCTGAAGCGGCCTGTCTGGTAGGCGCAGAGTTGACGTTGGCTCGGGTCATCGTACAATCGGTCCGAGGAGTCGTCGGAAGAGTAGTCGGGCGACGACATTGGGCTCCTCGAACCGCGGAGGCGACTTGAGGCTGTCGAAGTTTCAGACTTCCTGCGGAGAGGACTGTGATGTGGTGATCACGAAACACGCCCTCATAGAATTGTGAATGATTCGCGAACTTGAACTACAGTCCGCGGCACGGTCGTTGTCGGGGAAGTGACGGCGGTGGACAAGTCCGTGCTACGAACTACTGGGTAGAAGTTATCAGTCAGTGCTCGAGATCCTGACTCGATAGACCGGCAGTCGACTCTCAAGCAATAAATTGCTCGGTGCGTTGGTGTACCAACTGAGACAAGAACACAGCTCGGCAATCTAACAGCCACGAGTGGTGATAGGGAGAAGCCGAGGAGGAATGCCCAGATCGTAGTTCGCGTGAGGGTACTAAGTAGCTGTTCAATGTATTGCAGTCGAGTCTTGCGATTCCAGCTGCCAAGAACGAACCTCTAAGATGCGCCGTAGATTAGTGCACTGACACGCGACCTAGCCGCCAGCTTGAGCAATCGCGGGGTGCTTATCACTGAATCTAAGACCCCACTTCCCGCGGGCCAGGTCCCTGCAAGTGTCAACCGGGCCGTGATGGTAAAAATAAATTGAACTACAGGGTTTAATGTTCACTACGGACGCGGATAACCTACCGACAGATCGACAAATTCGACAATACATTATTGAACATCTGAGGAAAATATCATGTACAACCCAAACCACTATAGCAACAGGCAAGGACCGGGCACACGACAAGCTCAGTACGAGAGGCAGTGCTTGGTACAGAAATGGCCAAATATGTCCAACATCTATCTCTACATCACGAGCTAGAGTTCTTGCCTTTCCTCTTCTTATAAGTCTGCATTCTCCCCGAGATACTTTCTTTCATGGCTGTCAACGATCCTTATTCATGGCCCTGAACGCTATTGCACCGTATCTACTTCACCGCCCACCTGGGCAGTCCCAGCTCGGTCAAAGGGTCCTTCAGAAATCCTGCTAGTGTCTCACTTCACTGAACGAAGTCCTCCCCTCGGCCATCACATGGAAAGGCTTGACCACGACAACAGCTGGCGACAGATCGTACTCCAGCTCTGCACCAAAACTCATAGGGGGCAGCTATTCGCTCAGTGACCAGTAGCGTTGCACCATTTGGTTGAGGGAATCGGTGATGGTAGATACTCACATCGAACTCCATCGCCAATACGCTCAACACCTTCTTCATCTGCTGCACAGCGATATGCTGGCCCAAAAACACACGCCAGCCCCTACTAAAGCCCATGAACGCCCCTTCCATCCGCCTCGTCTGCTCAACGTCGCCTGTGAGCCATCTCTCCGGCCGAAAATTATGCACGTCGTCCCCAAATACGGAACGGTCCCGGTGTGTCGCCATGACCAAACAACCCACGGATGTGCCTTTGGGTATATACATACCCCCAATGTTCACACCCCCAGCCGGAACACGCCGCTCAATGGGCCAAAGAGTTGCAGGCGACAGGCGCATAGCCTCGCGAATGACAGCGTGTAGGTAAGAGAGCTTGGCAACTTCGCTGAACTGTGGCACTGGCTTCGAGAGCGACGCGACCACAAGTTCTTCTCGAAGTTTGGCCAACACTTGTGGGTTCTTCATCACAAAGTAGAGCGCAGCAAGCACAGCGTAAGCTGTGGTATCGCCCGCGCCGGAAATCATCGACATTAGCATGCCCACAATCCCCGGAGTGTCGAGTACATCCGGATGCGACCGGCTGGCCTCGATGAATCTCGACAGTAAATCCGACGGTCCATGGAATTCCTTCTCTCCAGCGACCATGCGCGCCTTCAGCTTTCCCGCGGCGGCAGTCACCATGCTACTCGGCGCCCGCTTCTGCCTCGTCGCGATCGGATTACGGTAGACCAACCGCTCCAGCCACGGCAGACTGGACCACCATCCCCAGTGATTAAATCGGCCCCGGATCATCTGGATCGACCCGCCCATATCGTCCTCAGCCTGAAGGCAGCCGAGTGGCTCGCTGAAAGAAAACCGTCCTGCCGCGTCCAAGGTGTAGTACAGGATAATCGCGGACAGGTCGAACGCGCCCTTCATATTTCTGAGCACGTCCAATAGCTCCAAGATGGTCTCGTCTACAAACGGCTCGTACTCGAGCACGCCGTTGGGCGAAAAGGCGCCCGCCACTGCGCGACGTAGGGCGCCGTGTCGGGCTAATTATCAACGAGCTTCAGCGTTGACAGACCGCAGACGGCCAGTAGCGCGTAGGTAAGTGTATCCATGACTGGCAAGCTCGGAATTTCGCAGTGTCAATATTTGCGGCACAGTCACTGCGATGAAATGAGGAGCGTGGGCATTCTAATCCGAACCCATCGTAGTCGCTGCATTTTATATTACTGTGAGGAGTCGGATCAGTGAGTAAGCCCCTGCAAGGTCGATTTTACTTGTGGTTGGAGATTTCTGTTGGAGCAGGGATGGGCACGCCGCTTTTGAGCCAACGATATCTGCACTATTCCGGGAATAATGCCGCAGTTGAGGTTCTCCAAGCAGTGATACACTTGGTTTGAGATGCATCATTGCGGCAGAAACATATGGCAGTAGCCACACTCAGGAGCAATTGTGCCCAGTTCCAGAGCCGTATCTGAAGTTGCTCGGGATCAGTGTGGGCCAGACTTCAGGGTGAAAACGAACACAACCTTCAACGTGTATTTGAAGTATCCGCAGTGGCAGCGTATAAGAATATCGAGGAAAGTCTTCCCGAAGTTCACTGTAACTCATCAAACGTCACCACTGATGCAGTCCGTCTTCGAGATGAGTCTTACAAGGGATGGCTGAAATAAGTTGGGTTACGAATAGTTCCTGTCCTTGCTCGCTAATGACAGCAGATGGAGAGCCTGAAAGCAATCTAGTGACATGCCACTGCAAGGTGCCTGGATGAAAATCTCCCAGAAGCCAGTGGAATTTTACACTTTGCACAGCAACGCATCGTACGCTGTCGACTCGTGCCCAGATACCAGGAAAATCGAGATGCCGAAGTCGTCTAAGAAGCCGGTTTCCCGTGTTCACGTACGCCCAGAATTGCCAAGTGACCAGTATTGTGTAAGTACCTAATCCGAACAAACGATGAAGCGAAGAAGGCTGCACTGCCGCCGACCGCAAGCACTTGTGCAATTGTTCGCAATGGCCGCAGCATTTCGGCCTCGTCAGTGATCCGGCGTCAGCAAGGTGGCGGTTGTTGACGCGAATGATTGATGCCGGCTGGCTGCAATAAAACAAAGATGCAGTTTCGCAGGTAACATGCGTTCGTTGCCTGCGATCAGATCATTTTGACGTGTTTCAATGTACGGATGAAAATAAAGAGATGCAGGACCAGCACAGTCAAATTCTCCGAAGGCGGCCAGAATTGTTCAAGTCTCCGTCCGGGAAGATTCGATCCGTTCGGCATGGCACAATCAATCCATGGTAGCATGCCTGCATACCTGGATATCTCTGACACCATTCAATACATGGGCATGGCGAGAATTCGCCTTGCGACTCTCGTGTGATAAGAACTTGGGATGCACAGCCTCATGTTCACGCCATTATTGCCGTAGAAGTGTGGATTCCAAGAGAATCGCCCCACAACAAAGGCAGCACCCAAGCACATCGCGCGCACATGTCCGAGTTCCGGTCGCTGGCGTTTTGGGTCAAAGAGCAGCTGCAGTGATCGACTGCGCCACGAAGTTCTCCCAGTGGCGGTCACCTTGGCTCTCCAGGTAAATTGCCACTGTTGCAACAGTACCGTGAGACGTGCTCGATGAACGTGCCGGTGACATCTCGTCGACGTACGTGAAGCAAAAGGTCATTTCCAATATGCAGAGAATCAAATCGATCTTTCGCTGTTTAGACACAACTAGCACTTGCGAGGTCGGTCGGGGACATGCTCACCTCAGCTCGACAGGGATGCTTACTATCATCAGATCGTGGACATAGCCACGGTCCGTCCGTAGTCTTCGAAACAGAAGGTCCAGATGCGGAGACTCAGGAAGCATCTTTGTGCCACCACATAATACATAACACCGCTTCATATCAAACACTGTAGTTCAAGAAACCTAGATTTCATCTTCTGCGCATTGATTGCGGAAGGGAATAAGGTGACGCGTCTTCGCTATTCGATTCACGAAATTCAATAATCCAAACATCTTGACGTTCGATTAGCTGGCTGGGCATCTCCAACTAGTGACTTCCCTTTGAAGGTCCCAAGAGTCACCACACGTCATCAGCAACCTGAATCCCAGCAGGTTCAACCACCCAGCTTGCCAAACAAAATCCCCAGGGTGCCCTCTTCTCTAGTTTACCCTGCCATCTGCAAACAACAATTTCACCACCATTCAACATCCTCAATCGGACATCGAAGCACTGCAAGATGTTTATCCCACAAGCCAGCACGCTCGGCAGCACGCTGGAGTCTAGGCAAACGTTAGTTACTTCGTCACTCTTGCTTGCATGCAAACGCGTCCAAGCTCCCAGGCCCACTCTAACATTCCACTTCTAGCTACCGCTGCAGAAGCTACCAGTATATCGACAACAATGGCATCTGCCGCACTTCAGGCTGGAGCTACTACGGCCGCTGGATTCTTGCCGCTGTCATCGTCATCTTCTTCATCGCTCTCTTCGTCACTTGGTCCTGTATCAAGAATCGTCGCCGTCGCCGCAATGGGTTGAGACCCATGTACGGCACGGGTTGGATGCCCGCTCAGGGTGCCTACAACGGACAGGGACAGCAGCCGCAGTACGCCAACAACAGCAACAACAACGGATGGTTCGGAGGGTTTGGCCACAAGAACAACAACAACCAGCCTCCGCCACCTCAGTACACGCCCGCTCAACCGCAAAACCAGCAATATACCGGTCAGACATTCAACAGCAACGAGGGATATTATGGTCAACACCAGAATGATGTTCCTCTGCAGCAGCCGGCCGGAAGCTACTACCCACGTGGTGGCGAGCCGGTTTACGAGCCTCCTACGGGTCCCCCTCCGGCCAAGAACTAAAAGATGTGACGCGATGGGAAATCGATGATACCCTTGGACTGGGAATGCTATGGTGATTTACGACTGGGAAAGATTGGTGCACGGCACAGTCTATGATTATTGTTTATGTGGTTCTGTTCATGATGGGATTGGGAGGTTCTTTGAGACCTGGCGTTAAGGTCTTTGATACTCCCGGGGACACGCTGAACAGGCAGGCAGACATTGCATCATGCTACTTGATGGGCTGCTGCACTTTGCCGAAGTAGTGTTTATACAGCTATTTACCACTAATCAGAACGTGTTCATATCAGCGACAACAGTATGCAGTTTCGCGTATACTTCTGAACAGCATTACTGACGCTCCGCAACCTGGAAGCGATCTCCAAGGGCGAGCTCGCGCCATTGATGCTCGATTGGAGCAGAACAAAAGGCATGCCCAGCTTTTGCCTTGCAATACCTCGTCCATCGTGGGTGGGAACATGGGCATTTATTTGCTCAAAGTCAAGCGAAAACATGCCTGTCTTTGTCGTTGCCATAATAGCTTGCATCTAGAACACCATTTTCAAGCCTCCACGTTGCTTATACTGTGCAATTCCACGAAACCTTCCCGCAAAATGATCTCCACCCCCCGCCTCCAAGGCCCACCTGGGAGGCCTCGTAGTGACCCGTAACTATTCCCGATCCAGTCAGACCAAGAAGCGCACCTGACAGTCACAGCGTAGCACCTGCAAATCTTGGCCTACGACCGCCATACCACCAGGCGATTTTCCGACAGACATTTGGATCGTCGACGCTACGTGGAAAGCGCGTGGCTGTGCGGCATGACTTATCCAGCCGGTAAAGAGAAATTCCAGCCTCACCCGCACCAACTTCTGGGGTGCGTCAACCGAACTCCACGATTGACGCATGAAATTAAGCTTAAATTGACAAGGAACAGTCTAGAATATCATCTTGAGGTAGGAACCCTTCACGACTAGGAAATGCTTTTGGACATTGTGGTAGATATCGCACATGAGAACGGGAGTGTCATTTCGAGCATTAATTGAAAACGAGAATAGCCGTGCTGGTGTGCAGAGAGAAGCACTCGTGCAGTGTTGAATTTGGTATTGCTATCTATATATTGCGCAACCCGGGCCTCTACTATGCCCCACGCATTCCATGGCATCGTAGAGTGCAGCGTGTCTTCCTGGTTGCAGACCAATTGTTCGGTGCTTCAATGGCCAATTTTTCTGTCCAAGCCCGTCTTTTCCTGATCAAACTCATGGTCCAAAGACACAACCGCAATGCAATAGGCTCAGTCGCCATATCTCCTCCCATCTGTATGCTGAAAGCCGCCTTCGTAAATGATTCCATGCAAATGTGATTCGCTCAAAACGCGTAGCTGGCCGTTAGGCCGAAAATCTTTAGGGTATCTTCCAGTTTTCTTCCTCCTGGTAATCCAAAGTGATGTAGGTTTCCAATGTCAGAATTATAGAGCGGCTTAGGATTTCATCCTTAGTCTCGCTCGCTCCCAGAGCCATGTGCTGGATGGTCCGAGGTATGGTATGGTTGTTGAGGCGGCGGGAACACGATGTCGCCGTCGACTGTTACGAGACTGCCTCGCTGTTCTCCCATTTCAGAGATGCTCATGCTGGGACGTGCAGCGCTTGTGCTGGGGCGCACGGTGCTCATACTGGCACGTACAGCACTCATGCTTGGGCGTGAAGCAAGAAGGCTAACGTCTTCGCCTCCGCGCTCTTCTTCCGCATCCGAGTTGCTCGAACTCGGACTCGACATGTCGTCGCGTTCTGTACGCTTCTGTAGCTCCGTCTGAGCTTCCTTGCGCATCTTGGAGATTTTGATGTAATTGTAGGAGCAGATAGCACCAATCGTGACACACAGCCCAGAGATGTTGATCGCTGTCAATTTGTCGTCAAAGACCAGCGTCGCGGTCGAGATGGTCACCACCTCCTTGAAGATACCAGCAATCGACAGGGTGACGACTGATGTACGTTGCAGCAGAGCATACTCGCATGCCGTCATGAGGAAAGCGATAGTGCCAGGAAAGAGCAGCAGAAACGGTGTCAGCAAGCCCCACACTGCCCAGAGGGCTTTCAAAGCTTCGATGAGTCCTGGGAAACCCTCGGTCGGGATGGCGATGGCAATGAGCGTCACGAACATGACGGGCGTGAGGAAGAAGATACTCGAGAAGGGGTTCGAGGTGGCCGGGTTGCGTAGGAGCAGGATTTGTGTGAGGCCCCAGCGAAATCCGGAGAAAAAGGCGGCCGATATGATGAGGATAAAGCCAAGAAGGTCAAAGCTGACTTCACCAGCTACCATCATGATGACTCCGGCGGTCATGACACCAATGATAGCAACCAGCCTCCATGTTGGCGCCTCAAGCCTGAAGACGAAGGCGAACATGAGGACAAAAGCAAGAGAGGAGGATTTGCACATCGCTAGAGATTGGTTAGGATTTGGCAGAGCCTGAGGGATGGTTGACAGCACTTACTGTAAAAGGTCAAGGTAATGAATTTGAGGGAAGTATTTCCCAGGCCAATGTCGAGACCCGTAGCTGCTCCACATGGCCCTATTCTAGTGAGATAGAACATCTTGGTCATAGCTGGCCTTTCTTCCCCCGTTTCGGACCTTCGTTGCGGCGCGTTATCGGGGCGGAAGGACGGCACAAAATACAGCACCACACATGCGAGAGAAAATTGCACAAGCATGTGTACGGAAGTGGTGAACAAGGGAAATGGAAAGTTGAGTCGCTGCGAGTCGAACATCCACTTGTTATACTGCGGTGCTTAGTTAGCATACCACATGTTTACTCCCAGTCGTATCCAAACTTACGAGAGAAATGCAAAGTGAGAAAAGGTACCATAGGCCAATTAGTGACCCATTGACTGCGAGTTTCCTCACAACAGTCTGATCTGCTGCCTTTTGCTCTTCGTCGGAGATGTTATCCCTTGCTATTCGCTGGTCGAGCAATGTGTTCCGCCGCTTCTTTTTCTGTTTCCTTTTCCTCTCCTTAGCCGTCAAGCCAGTCTCTTCGTCGTCGTGTAGATCTTCGTCTGACAAGTCGTCATTTGGGCTTGGTCTCCTAACACCGTCTTTGCCCTTAATGGTGGCCTCGCTCTCTTCTGATATTTTCGGTTCGTCCATAGTAAACTGGCCGCTTACTGATGGCCCTCTGGCGTGTCCATTCCTCCCCGCCGGCGGTATGGCCATTGCTGCGGGTGACATCAAGCTGCTGCGCCTGCGGCGGTGGCCCATGGGATTGATGGGATCCATCTCGATGGCTTCCTTGTAGGAGCTGGCGCTGCTAGAGGACGCGACGACGTCGGAAGCCGTGGCCCTCCTCGCACGGGCGGCTGCGGACAGTGCTTCAGTGGTACGCTGAGTCGGGGTGGACGGTGAACCGTGAAGAGATGAAGGGACGTTTTTGTTGTTGGTCGCGTGCACGGCGGGAAAGGCGACAGCAGGGGAGCCGGAAGCTGATGACTCTGCGGATGAGGTGCCACCCCTGGCAATGGAGGTGCTCAGGCGAGGGAGGCGTTTGAAGGCGGCAGCGGCGTCGGGTCGGGGGGTGCTGCGCGGTGTGTTGCGTAGTGAAGATGACCTCGAGGGGGTGTTTTGAGACTTTGGCGGCGAGGGAGGAGGAGAGTACGAAGGCATTGTACACTCAGTAGGAGCGGTGGGGGGAGGGTACATGTATGTATTTATTTGTTGATGAAAGAGATTGGGGTCATGTCGACCTAGACCGGGGCGTACAGGACTGTGTGGGTAACACCCCTTGCACTTTTTCCCTTTCCCCCTAGAGACGCGCTGCGCATCTGCCCAAATTGTCAAATGACTGGTGCAGCGCAGCACCTGGGCACCTTTGACAGCTGGCCCGCTGATGAGGCGTGGGTCGTACCGTCGTACTCGCAGTGCCGTACCCAGCCCAGCGGACGAGTACCGAACTGGCTGGCTGGCTGGTTGGCTGGGTAAGCCGAGGTGCGTCTGCACTTTAAATGTGGTCTCTTGTTGGTCTCGGTTTGGCCAGTTGGGCGTGGCCTGGCAGTTCTGGCCCGATCCTCTTGATGCTCCTCTGGTGGCTCACTGTTCGTGCGGTGGTATGAGCTGTCGAGGGAAAGGGAAGCAGTGTTGCAGATCGTCTTGGTCACTGTCCGGGCGCTGGTGAACACTGGCACTTGCGACAGGTTCTAAGTTTGTAGCACTGTCAAGACCAATTCCAGGCCGGGATTCCCTGCTCCCCTGCTTCCCGGCCGCGAGTGCGTAGCCGGTGATCATTGGACGGGACCCCTGATCCGTACAGGGTCTAGGTCCTAAAAGTGTCTTAGACCCCAACCTTCTCATCAAGTTCGATGTCGTCAACTCAATCTGTATCGTCCTAAAGCGCAACACTACCAGTAACAGCAAAAGACTTTCACACCTACTTTGCAGATGAATACCATGGCCGGTGTGGCTGTCATCGGATCAAGCTATCGTGACTTTTCATGAGTCTCGTGGTTCCGCCCTTTCATACGCGCCTCTACCTACGGTACCATGGTACCATCTCCATCTGTGTCTTGCCTACCCAACCTGTATGGATGAAGCTCTGAGCATCAAATACCAAGCTGGCGCAAACCTTAGATCTGTCGCTATGACCTCAGTATCAGCTAACAGAAAGCTACCTACATAAATCAGTCTGCCGCTACACAGTATAATGGCCACAATACCACTACTGCTCTGTCCTCATCTCATTAGCGCTATGCCAACGTCAGGCGACCTGCCCTGCTTGCTTGCCAAGTCACCGGCAAACAGCACTAGTCACAGTGTTAGTGCCAGTGCTTGACCGCTCACAAACCGGCAAGCTACTGAACAACACATCCGGGTGGCTTTTCTGCACGAGGCTGACAGGACCGCGGGATGCGACCCAGGACGTCCGAGTCAAGATCGCCCGAACAAATCTGGGGAAGCTGTCGCTGTGATGTCACGTCAGCGGGTCGGCAAGCCTGCTGGCCTTTGCGTCCCGAATTCCTCCACGGAGACACTTCCCCGGACCTCGCGCCCCGTCAGCCTGTGTGCCACTGCCAGTGTGGATGCCGATGATCTTCACAGTTGCTTTTGCTTTTCGGTCAGGCCCCAACAAGTCTGGGCCTTCGCAAGCCCTGACGTGGAGTCTTCGCGATTACCCATCAAGCTCCGAGACAAGCGTGGTTGCCCAGATATCAAGCCTTGCATGCATGACGAGTGTCCCGTCTTGTCCTATCATTATGGACTGACATGCTAACGACACAGAAAAACCGAAAGACCGGCTTCGAGAGTGAGACAGCATTGACCACAATATTCTGCAGCTACGTCGAAAGAGCGTCGAACATCGTCGACACTTTCCATATACAGGTAGCCAGGTCGCGGCCCCTCATGCACACTGCACAACATCGCGGTAACCTTAAATAGGGTCCTGGCTTGATGCACCGCACAGAACGGGCTTATGTGCATGACCGACCTGGCATCATTCTGGACCACTTACACAATATTCATCGCCATATGATAAGAATCAAACTCTACCAAATTGCAAGGAAATGTCTCAGCAAGATGTCGGTGAGAAATCAGAGACACGTGGCGGTCTAGAGCCAGCTTATCTTCCAGTAAAGCTTGCAGCACTCCTTCCACAGCCACGGCCATCAACTCCTCGTCTATAGCACCAGAAGCCTCGCCATCACCGCGATTCACGTCGCTGTCGCTAAAATCCTCGACTGTGCAGCCACTTGTCATGTCTGCTGAAAAGGCTCGAGTGGAGGAATTGTAATAAGCTCGTCCTGGTAAGTGGCCAACATGAAGCGTTGTGACTTAGAATTCGCGTATAATGATATTGAGCGTCTACACCTCAGACTTGACTGGAGTCTAATGGGAACGTCGCGCCCTGGCTTCGCGCATACTTTGGAATGTTGATATGTTCATCAGTCAGGGCATGGTAAGTTGCACGAGGAATAGCTCTCTTGCTCCTTCGTCCGTGGCTCGCTGTGCGGAGATCACGTCCCGCTATATGCGGCCGAACTTGCGGGTTGTCATATCCACAATTGGAAGTGTCCGATATTTTCAGACACGTTCTAGATAGCAGATCAAGCGGCTGCACTGCGTGCTGATGTATGCCGGAGTGGAGCAACTTTACCGTACTGTACAAGGGGACCTGACGCATGTTGGATATACGGGTCTACCGGGCTGGGGCTGATCGGCTTATAAGTGGGCAGAGATGGTAAGTTTTCGAAAACGCCTTGATCATCGTCACTAGAGGGTTCATGTCGCAAGTGAAATAATTCTATACGGGCCTCGATTTGCTGTCCTACTTGCTGCAGTGAAGAACCTCCCAGGCTCAGCTACTTTCTTGTGTCAACCTTAGGAGCTACTACAAAGGCCTCGGTCTTGCGAGAGACCAAAGTGAGAATATTGAGGATGGCTAACTCGAGTCTGTCCTTGGCAGATCCGGTCAGAGGCCGGATCAATGGATACCTGCCCATCGAGAATTACGGTATCATTGGGAACATGCACACATGTGCTCTCATGGGTATGGATGGCAGTTGTGACTTCCTGTGCTGGTGGGCAATACAAACTCTGCCGCTGTTTTCCTCCGCAACGTTCTAATGATCTCTTCAGGCCTGACTTTGACTCCCCAAGCATCTTCTGCCGTCTGCTGGATAAAACCAAGGGCGGCCACTTCTCCATCTCGCCGCCGCCTGAGATCAGCTGCACCACCAAGCAGAGCTATTTGCCCTCTTCTAATATCCTACAAACGCGCTACATCCACGAGGATGGCGTTGCGGACTTGATAGACTTCTTCCCGCGACCGCAGGCCTCCTTCGTGCCAGCTGCCTCCGTGGGTCGCCAGTCTGCTTACCGCGAGGTGCGGGTTGTGCAGGAGGAGCTCAAGAAATGGCTTGTGCGGCGGATTGAGTGCGTCCGCGGGAAGGTCGAGCTCGACGTCGAGATTTTCCCTGCAATGGGATATGCGAAAGAGGGCCACGTCACAACGGTGTTGCAAGAGACGCACAAACCTGGCATGGCGTCGAAGGCGGTGACTTTCCACAGCGTGGAAAAGGGTGGGCTTAAGCTTCAACTGGACGTGATCATCGATAAGGGCGAGGAAGATTCTCAGACGTGCCCCGTGGTTACGTTCAAGACGGTCAAACGGGACGGTATGATCGGCGAGGGCGTCGTCACGCATATTACGCTGCAAGAAGGACAGGCCATCTCGTTCACGCTGCGGGATGATCTCGAGAGCCACGTGACGGCTGATATCTCAACCGTGGATCTGGACAAGCAGCAACACGACACGCAAACGTTCTGGTACAACTGGATATCGAAGTGCAAGTACAAGGGTCGTTGGCAGGAGGTCGTGACGCGAAGTTTGATGACGCTCAAACTTCTAACCTACGAGCCCACTGGCGCTATAATCGCAGCACCGACATTCTCTGTGCCAGAGGAAATTGGCGGCCCGAGAAATTGGGACTACAGGTATTCCTGGGTGCGTGATTCGAGCTTTACGATTTACATATTCCTCCGCATGGGATTTGTGGAAGAGGCGGACAAGTACATGGAGTTCATCAACGAGCGAATTCTGAAATCGCTGATGCAGGATGGTGGATTGCCGATCATGTTCACAATCAGAGGTGAGACCGACATACCAGAGACTGAGCTGGATCATCTCGAAGGATATCGAGGTTCGAAGCCTGTGCGGATCGGGAACGGCGCGGCGTTCCACCAGCAATTCGATATTTACGGAGAGCTCATGGATGCCATCTATTTGAACAACAAGTATGGAAAGCCTATAACGTGGGATTCTTGGGTTTCTGTTCGCAAAATGCTCGGTATGTCTTCCCTGACTGTTGCGTGGACCTCAACTGACCCTCTGGCTTGTAGATTATGTCTTGACTATCGTGAATGGTAAGTCTCCACATGGACCTTTGGTAACTTTCATCACTGACCTGTATTATAGAGCCGGACATGTCAATTTGGGAAGTACGAAACAAGAAACAGCATTTTGTGTACTCTAAGATTATGTTATGGGTGGCCTTCGACAGGGGCCTCCGTCTGGCAGACAAGAGAAATCTTCCTTGCCCCAACAGGGTCAAGTGGCTCGAGGCCAGGGATAATCTCTACGAAGAGGTCATGGAGAAGGGTAGGATGTTCTCTTCGAAATATCGTTGTTTGACGCACATTTAAGCTGACTCTGGGCTTCAGGTTACAACACCGAAATGAAGTGTTTTGTCCAATCCTACGAGAGCAGCCAAATGCTTGACTCGTCTATTCTCATCGCTCCACTGGTCTTCTTCATCATGCCAAACGACCCACGCTTCCTCAACACGATGGATCGCATCCTCCTGCCTCCTGAGAAAGGCGGATTGACGTCCACGGGTCTGGTCTACCGTTATGATACAGAGCTGTCAGACGACGGTACGTACACATCGGACCATTTCACTTCGAGGGATCTGATACTGATCCCAAGTCACAGGCGTTGGAGGTCGAGAAGGAGCCTTCTCCATGTGCACGTTCTGGCTCGTCGAAGCTGTGACCAGGGCCAGTGTCTACGACTCAAATTACTTACCGCGAGCTATCAACTTGTTTGAGAACATGTTGGGATTCAGTAATCACCTTGGTATGTTTTCTGAGGAGATATCTCGCGGCGGCGAGCAGTTGGGCAACACGCCGCAGGCTTTCAGTCACCTGGCTCTCATCAGTGCCGCGTTCAAGTGAGTACCACCTTGCGGCTCTGCTTCCTGGTCATGCATGACCGGGAAAAGATTCACTCGATCAGGGCACTGACCACTATCCCACAGCCTCAACCGTGTTTCTGAGCGCACCCACGAATAATAAACCATTGGTACTGTTTATTCAACACCAAGCCTGCAAGAATAGAGACCACAGCACTGGGAATACAGAACGCAAAAGTATGTCAGGGGAGGGAGGGGTTTAGCTCATTCAAATTTCCTGGTGCGAACCAAGTCCACAATTCTGTCACATACGCCGACAACGATTCTCAAAATTCAAACTGGCAACAATTCGAAAAGCGCGGAATATGGAACAGACGTCGTTGCCAAAGACTTGACCAACGGCTTCAGTCTTTTGCGTTTACCGCCTTCACAAAACTTCCAACCGAGAGCAAGGTCTTGAGTACTGGTGGTGTCTTTGGGAGCATCGCGTGTAAGATAACCGCCTTTGGGACGATCACCTCTAGAATGATCACTTTTGGGATTGTTGCACTCCAGATCTTAAGATCTTCATGTTCTTTCCTCAACCCTTTTGGCAGAGGCCTCTGTACTGGGGTGTCTACAGCCAATCCTATTGGAGTCTAAATCTCTGTCGATCCCACTTGATTGTGCGCTGAGGAGCAAGTGGACGGAGAAGATCAGAGAGATTTATAATTATAGATAACACAGAAATAGCATGATAGAAGAGAATCGAGGAACTGATGGCTTTGATATTCCCCTCTGTACCTCAAAGGCGGCCAAAAGTATGGCTGCTATGTGAAGTAAAAAAATCGTCACCTTTTTCTCTTATTTCTAGAGTAGTAATGGACATTGCAGCGCTTCACAATGCATTCTACACACGTGCAACTTGCCATGTTGAGATATGCTCCCTTGTGAAAGCAGCAAACACCAAAGCCTCATCGATCAGGCTGTTCTCGGACAGCGTCACCAGGCACAGATTGGCACTCTGGGACACATTCCTTCCGTCTACAAGTCATCCTCTTGCATCACGGCCGCTGCTACAAAATTGTGACTTGGGAGATGTTTTTTCAGCTCGGGACCACAAATGTGTCACCCAAAGTAGTCAATGGCTGGGCTGATTTCACCAGAAACATCAGATCAAGTTCAATTTGAGGAACCATAGTGCGCTGCATTGCTCCCAGATTCCCGACCATAACGCCAATGCTATGCTTGCAAAATCAATGTTTGACTCCAATGCTTGCAGTCCTTCTCCTACAATGCTTCACACCCGCCGTAACTGAATGATTCTACCCAGCTTCTCGTCTGCCCACTACGCCCTCGACTCAAGTCTCTGCCGCACTGTCGACAGCACGCCCCTTCCGGATATTCTACAGCACCGCGGAAGTGCTTACGGCCCAGACACATCCATCTCGTCCGCCAAAGTGCCAACAGAGCTCAATCCACTAGACGCTGGCCTGGATTCGACTTCGGGTTCGATAGATTTCGCTGGGGCGCGGCGCTTGTCTATCCAAGCTTGGATGCTGTTGATCTCGCCTCCACCTTCCACAGTGACGTGGCCTTGGTCGAGCGCCCGGCCGAGCAAGGTGCCGATGTATTTGGAGTCATCTGCAGTCTTGCTATGTTTCTTCTTCAGAGCTAGGTCGTAAGGGTATTAGCAATCGAGATTGTGGTCGGCGAGCTTCACTAATTACTGAGGCAGAGCATCACATACCGGCCAGGTAGTCCGTAACACCCTCCTCACCGTCGTCTAACGCAATCTTCTTGATCAGGTCCGTCTTGGGTCCAGTGGCCCATGACAGAAAGTCGTCGACGCCTCTGGTGTCCTCCGCCTCGATGAAGTCTTGCTCTTCCCATTCGCGCTCAGGTAGAAACGCGCCAACATCCTGTAGCGCGAGCCGCACCTCCACAATCGTAGGCTCCAGAGCCCCGGCGTGCATCGGATCGAATGTGTTGTCGGCAGTGTGTCGCGCGGTTTCCTGACAAAGGAGCTCGAGATAACGGCGGGCAATATCGGTCAGGCTATCGATTACGGTAGGCTTCGCTGCGTGGAAGCCGGCGGCACGTAGAATTTGAATGATGGCGGGTCGCATAAGCGCGTGGAACACGGCCTGGGAAGGAGCCATTCTTGAAGATTGAAGTATTGCGAACTGTATTGTAAGTTGTGTAAAAGGAGCGTTGTGTGAGACGGGTCTCAGATTCGAGTATGGTAGAGCATGGTATTCGAGCGTTGAAAGCGCGCGACAAAGATGTTCAAGGTGGTGTTTCTTCGCGAGATCGTCACGTCGGATGCGGACGAGAGCTGAAATCATCAAGCTTGCATGTGCTTGAAGTTGCGGCTCAGTTTCCAGTGCAAGGATCTAAGGCCTGGGCTACCCCTGTCCCCCTGGAATGGCCCACCTTCCCCGGCTCATCAAAGGTGGAGCTTGCGCGCCTGCCCTCAAGCAGGCAACGCGCCCTGCTTTGCGACCGCATCTCAGTAACATCACGACAAACTTATCTAATACTGCCGACTGACCTTTTAAGGCTTGGCCCCCAACTTTGAGCGCATCTATTTGCTAGAGCTTCACTTCGACCACCGGTATTCTACATGGTCATCTGACTTTTGCTTGTAACCCGCTAACTTGCGGGCGCATCGATTCTTCGGTCGAACGCGACCACCTTTCCGGAGGCGCGAACAGCTGCACACGACATCGGCGTAGGTTGTACCGACAACTCTCCGCGTCATCGCGGAAGCCGCTCGACAAGTCGACAAGATGGAGAAGCCCAAGAAGCTGCTGAAGCTGAAGATTAGTCGGACGTCTTCGATGTCTTCGAACGGCCCTCCCTCGGCGACTACATCGGCAGCTCAGCAGAATGCCTCGTTCTTCAACCAGCCTGTCGCGACACCGGATGCCATTTCGCCTACGTCTTACTTTCCTGCGTCATCAGGAGTCATGTCGCCTTCTTCAAGACTGGGTGCCGGCCCAAGCGCATTATACTCATCGACAATGCCACCTCCAGCAGTGCCAGCCACACCCACCGACGGTAGGCCCAAGATCAAGCTCAGACTTCCTGGCAAGAGCCAACCTTCGACCCCGGTCACCGAAAATGCTCCAGGGCGAACTCCACTGCCGCAAAATCGGACTCCCCTACCCCCGAGACCGCCGCCAGCTGCTTCTCCAGTGGTACCTACGACGACGACAAAGGCCGGTCGAACGTCGAGGCCCACTGCAAAAAAGCGTAGTCTGGAAGGTCCCGAAAGTGATGATGATGAAGACACTCCCATGGCCGATTTACTACCGCCGCCCAAGAAGAGGAGTGTTGTGGTCAAGGGGAAGCACGCGGGCTCGATCAACGGCAGCGGTCACGCAGACAGGCGCAAATCTCACCAAAGGATCTTTGTCAAAGACAAGCTAAAGTCAAACTCGTCTAGTCGACTGCCAGGGTCAGGGTTTGATTCGGAGATGGAGGACGCTGAGACTGGGCCTATAACAGAGGAAGAGATTGTGTTCCGGATGATGGAAGGACCGGAGTGTGACTACATCAACGAGTGCTTGTCCAACAAAAAGTTTCCGTCTGGAGATAGTATGACTTTCAAGCTCAAGTGGTTGGATGATCGACGAGCAGCCGTTACTGTGAATACTCAGCTGTTTGCGGCTGTACTCGTGGACTTGCCGACGGTCACCGAGGCAATGAAGACTTGGGACAAGAAGCTGGTGGTGAAGTCGGCCGACGTCTGTCAGATGCTCCTCGCTTTTGCCAAGATCACGCGAGAGGACGAGGCGCAGACAGCTCCGCTGCCCAAAGTGCTGTTTGATGGCTACAGGTGGCCGCACGGACTGACACCACCTATGCACGACGCGGTCCATCGCAGGTTCCGGAAGCGTTTACACAAGAGTGACATCCTCAACAAAGAACAGGAGGTTAAGAGACTCCTGGAGGAAGACCAAAAAGCTGTGACAACGCGATTCGAGTACTTTAGCGAACGAAAGGATACGCAAATGGAAACACCTGGTGGGGAGATGCTGGATGGTGAAGGCGAGGAGGATGCAGAGGGAGAAGACGAGGAAGTTGAGCTCCTGGAGGATGGAGAGCAAGGACCGGTCGATTTCG
Source organism: Plenodomus libanotidis (assembly GCA_022609195.1). NCBI lineage: Eukaryota > Fungi > Ascomycota > Dothideomycetes > Pleosporales > Leptosphaeriaceae > Plenodomus > Plenodomus libanotidis. The sequence goes on from JAGKQA010000003.1 coordinate 551,710, forward strand.
ACCTCGAGGCCGAGTTCTTCGGGTCCGTGGAAACACCAGGCGAAGCAGAAGCTACCCCAGCCGAGCCTGTCGAGACGCCGACTGTGGCTATCGAGGGCCCAGAGGGCCAAGGTGACGACGACCTCTTTGGCGACGAGGATGAAAGTGGCGAGGACTACGATGAAGAAGACGAGGAGTCAGACGAGGATGTGGACCAGGCCGAACGGCAGCGGCGCGAGGAGGTTCGCAGTGTGCGCGAGGAAGTTCGAGAAATTGACAAGCGCATCAAGAAGAGTCAAGAAGAGCTCAGCTTGCAGAAGAATGATCTCCTCAGGAAGCGCTTGGTTGAGAAGATCAAGGGCGCTAAGGACGACAAACGGCTCAAGCTGGCTTCGATTGGAGAGATACCCGAGGACGACGAAGACTGATGCCAGAATCCTGGGACAGAGGTGCATGCGTCTGGGCGCATCTCTGTGGGTGGTATCACTTTGTTTACGCGGCAATTAAGCGCAGATTGATATCTGATATGCAAGTTCATGCATGTGCATCATGGTGAACACCAAGTCGCCTCTCGAAGCGAGATATCCTCTGTTTTTGATGTGGGTAGTGGCATTGCCTATTTAAAAGTGAGCCTGCCCAGCAAGCCACTGCTATGGCGAGATTGCAGTTTGAGTGGCGCGAAGTTTCCTCAGGCCCACCAGAGCTTTTCATATCCATAATGTACATTAGCGCGCACATGTGCCTCTCTACTCCATTTCGCATAGACATATTTCCTCGGAAATGTCTCTCAACAAGCAGCCAGCGCCAGGCGCCCGAAACCCATCGTTACGTCTACATGGACTTGAGGTAGTTGGTCTCCTTGATCTTGGCTTTCCTCTCCTTACGCATCGCCTTCCTCAGCTCCTCGCGCTTCTTAATCGCCTCCACGTTCTCCTCCAAAGTGCCGTTCGGCGAGCCGGGTAGGTTGATTGACTGATGCTGCAGAGGAATCTTGGGCGCCAGCGCCTCGAGGTCGCCAGACGCTATGAGCTTTGCTTCGACGGTGCGCTGCCGCTTGGCGGCTATGCGACGCTGTTTCTTGGATTTGGCTGCAGTCGGTATTAGCAAAAGTCCACTACGCGAGAAGTATGCAAGCGCGCAAGAGAGGAGGAGTTTGACAACGTACAGAATGCATCACCATCGCCCGAGTCCTCGCCTCCGCCCGCCTTCTTCTGCACGTCCAAACATGACCACAGCCACTCTGGGTACTCCGCATCAGGCAGCGCAACAGGATCCGTCTTGCCCTTGAAATAGTTCAGGCCGTTGAGCACCGTCCCTGGCACGCATGTTGACCGCGCCGGAGGCTGTTCTGACGTCGCGTCGGCTGGTGCAGCGGCCGCGGCGGCTTCTCTAGGTGCTATTGTGGTGGAGAAGGATCGTGTTATGGGCGCTTTGTGTATTAATGAACGGCGACTGACGGCCGTGGCCCTTTGTATGCAATTCCTGCAAATCATTGTGGTGTGTGGTTTTGAGTTGTTGGGTGGTGACGAAAGGTGGGTGTTTGCTGAGGTTCGATGCTCCCCCGGGGCAAAATTTCTCGGCCGGCAAAGCTGCCGAGATATCACAGGCAGTATTGTGCTCGGGAGTTGAGGGTCATGGCCTGCGCAGAAGGTCCTCACAAGACGTATTTGCAACATGTGTAATAGCCATGAAATTGGACGGTCTTTCAAATACGTCTCGACTATGTACAAATGGGTAGTTCTGGCTCTTCCAATTGCAAATATGCTGCCACCCCTGTAGCCGTGAAAGGTGTCTATCTCGATGCCGCATCTCGTCCACTTGTCCAGCCCTGCGACGAAATTCGTTGAACCTCCTGGCTCTCTGAGTCGCCACATCCCCTGATCTCTTATTCCTGTTTCTTAATGTAGTTCTGTTGCTGAAAGAGGTATCCCCGAACCTTCGCCGTACCGAGCATTTGAAGATATCGCTCTGTGTACGCCCGTTAGCCAGTATTCATACCGCACCCAATGCGCATCAATATCCATTTCCCCCCATATTGGAATCATTCGCCCAGTAGTACTGACCTCGTAACTCGCCGCACTTCTCCAGATGGTTGACTCCCTCTCGATAATAGCACTTGCTCAGCTCCTCCCTGACCAGACGCCCCATCATCACCTGCACCCACTGCTCCCGAATGATCGCATCCTGTGCCTGCTTCAATTGCTTGTTGTCATCGTAGTCGACGCCGTCAAATGTTGGAGGGACGGTCGGCTTCTTCGCCAAGAACGCTGCGGATTCGGGAGTGGGCATGGTGGACGGCGAGACGCAGAATGGGCTGAGGGGCGGGCGACTTTGTTTAGATGCTTTTGAAGAGTCGCCGGAATGACCTGGAGATTTCGATCGTCTGTGTGGAAGGTCGTGTTGTGTGCTGGCGAGGGTGAAGGACGAATTGACGTGCCTGGATATCCAACGCGGACTGGGTACGGAGTACTCAAGCCGGCGTCTGGAGCTAGCCGCCGTCGACACCAACTCGGCCGGCAAGCTCGGACCAAGCTCACAGTTCGAAGAGCAGGATCCCTGCTCTGGCCCCGCTAAAAAGAAAAGATCAGGGTCTTCGCGTGAAATTTTCCAGTCGCAATCGCAATCGCATTTAAAAAGTTGTATCTGCCCCAACCTTCTGCCCTCTCTCCATCGTCTCCCATCATCTTCCCAACTTCCTCTCTACATTCTCACTCCATCCATATTCCCGCGCATCACACTATCTCACAACGCGCATCACTTTCCAACACATTCATCATGGGCAAGGTCAAGGAATCCAAGGGCAGCAAGGCCCCCAAGGCCGACGTCAAGTCGAGCTCCAAGAAGGTCGCCCCCAAGGTGGTCGCCAAGAAGGCTACGCCCAGCAAGAAGTCCAAAAAGGAGGAGACCTCCGAGTCTGAGTCTGACAGCGACTCTGACAGCGACTCCGACGCTTCGTCCAGCGCTGCCGACTCTGACTCTGACTCTGAGGCCGACAAGAAGCCTACTAAGACTGCCCCTAAGGCCGCTGCCCCCAAGGTCGCTGCGAAGACCAACGGCAAGAAGGCCGCTGAGACCTCCGACTCGTCGGAGTCTTCGGACTCGGACGATGACAGCGACTCTGAAGAGGCCGCTCCCGCTGCTGTCGCTAAGAAGGAGGCTTCTGTAAGCTCATTCAACCAAGGCGCTTTCAGCAATTACTCAAAGCTAATTTTTCCGATTTCAGTCCGACTCTGACGACAGCGACGACTCTGACTCTGAGGAGGCAACACCTGCTGCCGCCGCCAAGAAGGAGGCTACTGTATGCTAAACTCATTCCATTTGAAGAGACTCACTTTCACACGCTAACTACTCAATCTGCAGTCTGACGACTCGGATGACAGCGACGACTCTGACTCCGGATCCGACTCGGACGACTCGGACTCCGAGTCTAGCGAGGAGAAGGCCGAGGCTCCCTCCAAGAAGCGCAAGGCTGATGACGAGACTGAGGCCCCTGCCAAGAAGAACAAGACTGAGGATGCTGAGGAGGAGAGCTCGACTCTGTTCGTTGGCAACTTGAGCTGGAAGGTTGACGACGCCCTTCTGTTCGCCGAGTTTGAGGGCTCCACCGGCTGCACCAACGCCCGTATCATCACTAGCAAGGATGACGGTCGCCCCCGTGGCTTCGGCTACGTCGACTTCGACAGCGCCGCGAACGCTAAGGCCTGCATGGAGGCTAAGCAGGGTGGCTACCTCGATGGCCGCGACATGAGAATTGATCTGTCTGGCTCCAAGCCCAAGAACGACTTCAAGGACCGTGCCAACGATCGCTCCAAGCAATTCAACGATGAGCTCAGCCCCGAGAGCGAGACTGTCTTTGTCGGCAACGTCTCCTTCAACACTGACGAGGATGGTGTCTCCGCTTTCTTCAACGAGGTTGCCAACGTCAAGAGCCTCCGCCTCCCCACTGACCAGTAAGTGCTTTTCACGTTCCGTGCTATTTCATCACCACATGCTAATGATCGCGTAGGGAGTCTGGCCGCATGAAGGGTTTCGGCTACGTGACCTTCCACTCCATTGAGGACGCCAAGAAGGTTGTCGAGTCGCTGCAGGGTGCTGACCTTGCTGGTCGTGCTGTCCGTCTCGACTACGCTGCCGGTCGCCCCGACAACGGTGGCGGTGGCTTCGGCGGAGGCCGTGGTGGCCGTGGTGGCTTTGGCGACCGTGGAGGTCGTGGAGGTGGCCGTGGCCGTGGTGGCTTCGGTGACCGTGGTGGACGTGGCGGTGGCCGCGGAGGTGGCCGTGGTGGCTTCGGCGACCGCGGTGGACGTGGTGGAAGCCGGGGTGGCTTCCAGGGAAAGAAGACCACCTTCTAAGTGGTTGAAGTATTTGCTGCGTCCAAGAAGTCTGGCGTCAAGCAGGAGGATGATACATCTGTCGAGAAGACAGGCAGAAAGAAAACCACGAAGACCGGCTCTCAAGCCGGTCGACCGCACGCGATGGATCTGAGGGCTCTGTTGGCACTTCAGTGGGCTATGTGGGTTGTCGGCGTCGGATTTCTACGATCCCTTGTGGATCTGTGGGCTTTGCGTAATGACTTTTGCAAAAAGTCGCGATACCTGTGGGCTTGTTCCTGATCTGTGGGCGTGTTTACACACACTGTGGACACCTTTGAGTCTCGGTCTGCTCTTTGCTCTTGAGGGCATCATACATATGATGGGTTCCTGGTTCTGTGGGCTTCTGTGGGCCGTTCTTGTCTTGAGAGTGTACTAGGTGTCTGACATTGTACAAACTTGAGACGGAGCATCACTGTGGGTTCTGTCGGCGTTGAGGGTAACAAAAGTTGGCCTGCGCTTTCATTCTGTGGGCGTGTAATAGGGATACATGAATCTTCGAAGGCAAACAAGGGGCACTGTCCTTGCGCGATGCAACACTGGCTGGCGATGCAAATATTCGAGACTTTCTGGATGACTTTGTTGAGCTGGTAAGTAATCACTCCCACCACGACTCCCTATATTCCCGATACCCAGTCACTTGGTTTCATTAGCTGTAGGATATGATAGTCTTCGAGAAATTCACGAGAGCACAAACATACTGTGCAAGTTCAACGCATGTGCATATGACGTGAGTTCGCGGCTGTGATGATTCGACTCGGAGAGTTCATTCCCGGAGCATACTAGGTAAGTACTTGCGTGACGGGTGAAACCACTAAGTCTTCACGAAGTAAGTGCTAGCAAACCGTGGAACATTAAACAGCATTAAGTCTCCTGCGACAGAAACATCAGATTCACCAAGTACATACGCAAAGCATGGGCCGTTTCTGTCGGTAATCGTATGGAGCGGTGTCCCCACACCAACAGACTGGCGCCCGAGTGCATAGTATCGCGTCATTAGGCTGTCTTGTGTCGCAGGTCACCCACCCCTGCAACGGACAAGCCAACCAGTCAGAAGATCAAGACCATGGCCGCAAATGCCGCGCCTTGAGGCTGCGGAATGGGCATGTGCACTTCGTGCTGGGGGATTTCCCTTGGGGGCCGATTGCTGATCACGACCATTTGACAAGGACTCCCCCGGTCGGGTCAACAGGCTCAACGTCCGTGTCTTAACTCCGCTGCCAGCGGGCACTTCGGGCACAGCACAGAAGTTGGCGGGGACTCGTTAGAGACAAAAGACGGGTCAAAAAGACGCCTCCTCCTTGCAAAGTCACGCAGATGCATAGGCGCGATCGGAGCACGCCGACTAGCCTCACATGAGGTCCCTCTAGTTGCAACCTTGACACGTCTTTTTCTACTGTGCATTACCTACATACGCCGCTGGCTTACCTTGCCAGAAGTGCTCAGTATATTCAGACCGCTTCTTGTCATATTTGACAAAATCACAAATCTGCTCCAACAGACCGTCAGACAGGACCACGAGGCGCGCTTGAAGGACCCCACCTCTATCTGCACGCACTTGAGCACTTTCGGGTATCTGACAGCCTTCCCGCCTTCCGACATCAGATAAGCGGTGGGGACTTCAGGAGATCCACCATTCTAGCCTCCGCTTGGGTCTCAGTCGGCTTGGGTATCCACATCTATCGTGGGAGCATTCCAGACAGCGGCCAGGTTCAGCTTCTCCAGCAGCGCTGTTGTTGAGGACGAGGGGCTTCGAGTCTGGTCCCCTAATCTTCCTTCCTCAGCTGTGGGGTTCATCCTGACCGGGGTTAACTGCGACACCTCGCCCGTGCTGCCGACCGACCGCGTGCACGTACAACTTCACATCACCGACCACCGCCTTTCTCGTCCTCTCACCCCTTTCGATCTCGCCTTTTCAGACCCTGATCACTTCTACCATCTTTGCCTGTTCATCCAACGACTGCACCGCCGACATGGCCTCCTCTCAGCAGCAGAGTCATCTTGGCGGCAGCCGCCCGACTCGCGCCTCTGCCTCGGATCCTACATCCATGTCAGACCCAACGAGAGCAGCATCGCAGAACTCACGGCATGATGGTCAGTCTCCAGCACAGAACGTCGAAGACGCGCAGTCCTCTTCCCTCTACACTTATTCAAAAATGCAAGTCGGACTGACAAAAGCCTCAGAATCATGGGTCGAGATCGCCTCCCAGCCGTCCTCCTCCTCCCTCTCCTCGATCGGTGACGAAATCGTTACCACCGGTCTGCACGTCGGCAACCAGTCACGTCGAAGGCGGCTTCAACAGCACTACCACCAGTCTGTGCAGCAGCAAATGCCCCAGTCTTACTTTGTGAACCACGCCTCTGGACAAGCGGGCACGAGCAGTCAGGAGGAATACGATGAGACGGAGAGCGAGGACGATCGATTGATGACATCTTCTACGGAGAACGTGAATGCACGGCCAGCTCCTGCCGCCGGCCTTCGTCGTTCACAGACTGCTATCCGTCCTGGTGCAGAATTATCTGAGTCAGAGGACGATGAGGGCACGGCTCTTGGCCGTCCCTCGCCTGTACAAGCCTTTCGGCCACAACCCAATGCCTTCTCCCATCCTCCTTCCCAGTTCAACCAACGCAGCCATTCTAATGCCTCCGCCATTCCGACGCATCATCCTGGCAGCCGACCCGGTCCCATGTCTCACCGATCACACAACCGTGTGCACAACAACGACTTGAGGTCTCCATCATACCAGGCCGACAAGGACGAGGCGCTACGGGCATCCCTGACTACGCTGCTTTCCTGCGCTGCGGCCGCTAAGAGCTTGCCAGGGCGACGAGGCAACACCGCTGTTCCTTTGTCCGGAGAGCCTGTGATGGGTGCAGGTGTTGGCCCGAGCACCCAGCCGATGGAGCTGAGGCTTGTCCCGGAATCGGAGCTGGGAAATGCAGCCTCACCGCCTATTGGTTCAAATGCTTCCAAGTCCTCGCGGCAGGCCACAACAAGGACGAGTTCCAATTCTAGTGCCCAAAGTCAGCCTCTGTCTGTCTCATCCAAAGCAGAGAAGGGCAAGAGGACTGCTGCCGTTGGCCAATCCAAGTCGCAACGAGCGACGAAGAAGAAGCGGACTTCGGTGTCTGCTGTCGATGACAATACTGTTACATGGATTAGCCCCGCCACGCTCACCTGGGTGCTCGGTACTGGCGTTGTGCTCTTGGTCTCGGTAGTTGGCTTTGGGGCCGGGTTCGTTGTCGGACGTGAGGTTGGTCGACAAGACATCCTCACTTCGATGAGTGGTAGCGGTGGTGCTATGAGTGCGGGCGCAAACTCCACATCCTGCGGCACAGAGGTGATGCGCAGTACGGGTACCGGGACACTCAGGCGGTGGCGCTGGGGCGCTGGTATGGGACGCAGTGTCATCGCTTAGTGGGTAAGGCTTCTGGCATGGGCACATGACTGTCCAGTTTAAGCAGTGGCAAGTCTTCCGAGGGTTTTTTGATCGATAAGCCGAGTGGAATAAGATCCAACGCAGCCTCCGCTGCATCGTTTGTCCGAATCGAGGCTCGGCATCTGTTTGCTTTGGTTCAAATACGGGCGTTGGGGGACTTGATTTCGCACACGTGGAGTGGGGCTGGTTGTTTTCGGTACAAGAAGAGATACCACGATATCATCGGCTGTTGGAAGCCAACGGCTTCAAGGTTAGTACGGGGAAGGTCGGTGCAGGCAACACAATACATTACAGCACAGCATTGGTAATCTTTTGTTTTTTGAGGGAAATGGGGTGATAGCAAGGTTGGTTATGGGCTTCCCTATGATTTTCTATCCAATACTACAGCATTCTCATGCACTTTGTGACTAGCTTTGTGTCCTTCTATCCTGCGACTACATCCCTCGGTAGGACCTGGGTGGGTATCTCGCAATTTCCGACGTGCAGAACGATCTTTTTCGACTTTTCTAATTGGAGGGCGCAAACAGCGATCCGCCCATGATCCTTCATCACATGAGATCCATGCGAGCACGAGTGGCGTCTCCTCTTGCGGCTGGAACATCCACCCAAGCAAGCAATCTGCCTTCTTACACGCATTCGAGAAGACACCCCGGCTGATAGAGGGCTTTGGGTCGGCAGAAGTGGCAGAATTTCCCTTTCCACTGTCCGCCAGTAAGTCGGTATTAGCTTGACATAGAAGCTCGGTCTCCTCCTTCTCGATTTCTTCTTCACCTTAAACGTCTGCCACCCAGCAGCCGCACGCCAGCAGCCGCTCTCGTGCCGCCTCGTCGTCGTTTGGATGTTGCTGCTGCTGCTGCTGCCAGAATAAGTTGTGCAACCACGCAGGCAGGCCTGAGGCGCCCGGTTGGATGCGGGTGACGTTGCTGCTCGAGGTAGTGGGTAGGTGGAGACAGTGTTTGGGCTTGGGACTGGCGTGGACTGTGTGGGTGATTGTGGCGACGATGTGGTGCTTTTCACCTGTTGATGTTGGGTGTTGAGGGTGAGTAAGTGGAAGGTCGACTGGGTCTTTGGCATTGTGCGCACAGAACCATTCATATACACTAGCCGGTATCGAGGATTCGGGCTCAGAGTGGGTTTGCTGTGGCTTCTCTGTTTCAGTTCGATCTAGGTGCCTCGCTGAGCTAACTTCACTGTCCGCAACGGCTGATTCTTGACCGTTATGTCGAGCAGAGTAACACTCAAATATCGGCCACTGCATGTCTTGCAGCATGCGGTCGCTCGAGCAGTCTTTTTGACTGCTGCTGTCGCGCTCGGCCTCACTGAGGAGATTTTCGATCGAGTCGTTGATGTGTTCGTAGCCAGGCTCTGCGAGAACGATGGTGTAGAGCGTGGGAGGACTTGTGTGGGCTCAGGTGAGACGTCCATTCCTGCGAATTGATGGTTGCCGAAGCTGGCTGTTACGGATTTGAAGCAAAAACATTTCTTTGCCGGCATCGTGAATGTGGTCGTTTTGTGTAGTTGATTTTACCCTGGGTTCTATGGAACTGAATGTGGTTGGGTGAAAGGGGGACGTGTTATGGGCGATGGTTGAGCATGCGTGGAATTTTTTTTCTTAGATATCAAAAGTCCTCTTCCGCTACGAATGCCCTTTTAATCTGCTGCACGCCGGTGCAGTACTAGGGCATAGTCTTGACGTGTCCGTGAGTAGGCTAGACGAGACCGTGCCATATCTCGCCGTCGGGCTCTGTTTGTCTCATGTCTTTCAAAATTCGGCCAAGTTTACTTAACTTTGGCAACGTCTCCCGGCCGCCAAATGGCCTTCTTTGAGCTATTCGTGTCCGATACAGTTGACACCAAGACACTCAAAAATGGTCTTCGAGAGTTCACTGCTTTTCCTCCATCCCGTTCGTGCCTCCCAAACTAGCCACTGCAGTGGAAGCGGCGCACCAGGCTATCTGCATATCAGACCAAGATACAAATTAGCCGCTGCGAGTCAAAGCTCCAGCATCTATGTAGTATTTAATTGATACAGAAAGGCTATATCAGTACTCCGTCAGTCTCATGAACTTCGTTAGCCCTGTTTGACACATTGCGACGTTTCCTCATGGAAACCCACAAAACAAACCCCCAAAAGTAGGGACACGAGTGCGTGCATTTCACCATCATCCAAGATCTCAAATCCCAAAGACTCATATCTCGATCTCAGACGTCAAACATCGATATAGCATTACGACAATCTACAGTAATGATCAACAACGAAAGCACACCGTCGACTGGCGGGGAATTCCCGTCTAAACCTATCGTCGCTGTAGAAATGGTCACCACCCAAAAGTTCCCGCCGAGTCTCGCGTCGAAGTAAATCGCGCCGTCGACTGCCGTGACGAGCCCTGTCACCGTTGCCCCTTGAGATGGATCGGCGTCACTTATAAGGACTTGGTTCTCAGCGACGTGACTTTCCAAAATTTTATCACCGGTGAGGAGCGATAGACAGCGACAGGCGCTCTGATGACGTTTAGCACAACCGAACAGTCTTTGGGCGCAACACGAAAGGTGCTGGAGCTTGTGTATTTGACTACAATGAGGTCTCCACATGCCAAAACTGCACAAATCTCTTCACGTCCCTAGTACCCATGTGAACACGATCACCACTGTAATCTTCTCAAATTGTTTGTCTCGAAATTGTCGACCGTATGAACCATGAGAGACATCAAGATTTCCCGACAGTTCGGCAAGTGCGAAAAATGAGTTTCATACATGTTGATGGCCAGTCTTGCTCACCATCCCTCATAGGTAAGTAGTTGGGACAATCAGGCCGATCACAATATTATAGCGCATTCGCCGGGGAATTATTGCCTGGGGCACAATAGTTCAAGGGGAAATCCAGGATTGTGGATTATATCATACATCTCAATAAAAGCGTATTTCATTTAGAACTGGGATGGAGACGCTTTTGCGTGGAGGACTTTCAAGGGCATCACACCCTTGGGGATAGTGATAAAGGGATGTATAATAATTCATATACAGTCTTCTGATTTATTCTAGAGGGTATCTGGCGTCAGACGTAATGAAGGTCTGGATCTACCTGCTCACTTTGTATGGTCGACAGCTTGTGCCATGGCTCCAGCCGTAAGGACGACACAGGCAATAATTCAGAACTCGCGACTCTCTCCCACAGCGCAGACGTCAAGAAGGCCCGTCTGAGGAAGGCCCTTAAGTCTCAGGGCCTCCTTGAGTTTCACTGGAGGCTCATCGACCGGCTCGCTGATCAGCGCCCAAGCACCCCAATGCATCGTCATTGCTCTCCGACGTTGCGTATCTTGAAAGATCTCGACGGCGTCGTGGGAGCTGGCATGAACGTCACTATACATAAAGCGGGGTAAATAAGCGCCGATGGGAATGAGCCCGACATCAAATGGCCCCCGAAGCCGTCCGATCTGTTCAAACTGCGGGTCACGCGGTAGCTCATCGAGGACCGGCCCGAACTCCTCCATGTCTTCCGGTACACACCGGTAACCTGTGTCGCCGGCGAAATACGCGGACTTGCCGCCTGACGCGATGGCCCATGATGCCCATAAGGTCGATCCGTAGTCAAAATCTGATCTCAATGATCCATGCTGACTAGGTAGACAAGACACTCTGGCCTTGATCTGCTCTGGAGAATTGTCATCGTGGCTGGCTGAGTCCGGCTTCTTGTGCAGCACCACTTCCGCGTCAACCCACCAGTCCATCTCAACTACTGCACTGATGCCACTGTCCCGAAACCACTTGCCTAGACCATGCCCGACGAAGAAATGGACGTCCGGAAATTTGCTGATAAGCTCCATGATGGTTGGGTAGGAGAGATGGTCATGGTGATTGTGGCTGATGAACACGGCATCAAGTTTAGGCAGGTCAGCTACCGTACAGGCAGCGGGCGTGAATCGTCTAGTTCCCAAGACACGGAATTGCTCTTCGAACACGGGGTCAAAAAGTGCGCAGAAACCTGACGGAAACTCCTGGAAGTAAGATGCATGGCCGAGCCATGTCGCGCGGACAGTGGTGCCACCGTCGCAAGACGGCACAAAGCTTGGCTTCACAATGGCAATTCTAGCGTTGGATATGTCTGGCACAGGTAGTCTGCCTGCGAATTTGTTGCTGAAGACAAGAAGGAGCTGATCAGGGGTTTGCAAATGTGCAGGGGCTCAAGAAGTTTGATTTACCGAAAGAGCATAGAAAGCCCCTGGACTAAGGTACATGTCTAAAGATTCCGAACGAAGGGTTTGGGTTTTTGAAGGACACAAGCTGCCCGTCCTTATCGTTGACATGGTGTGCCTGAGCATCCTCAGGGCCGTTCCCTGGCTCAGTGGACACGGTACAGGTGTAGGAAGCCATTGCCAAGGCACGAATAGGCATCCACACAAAAGCCACCATAATATGCGAAATTCTCGAAAAAGTTTGAAAGAGCACATGCAGCAAGTTTTCAATGTGGGCTCCTCTGGCCTGATTCTTCTTGGCTAATAAAGGCGGGATTGGTCAGAATTTATAGAGGAGATCGTCACCATCGCTGATCGTCGCAGCATGCCCTGCTCATCGCAGATACTGTCGGACAGACAGAGCTATATCCACTTCAGGGGTGATCGCAGAATGTGTGAAAGGGCTTTCGATGCGCCAGTATGCTGCGCCGCAGGGCTGACCGCTCATGAATCTCTCAGTGGGTCCACTTTCTACATAAAATGGCACTTGAGGGCAGGCGTCTGTAATTAGGGATTTCGCTGCGTAAACTGCTTTGTCGCCGTGTGGCCGTCCGAGCTGATGTAGACAATCGATCAAAGTTTTGTTAGCTTATACTCCAAAGCTTGCAGAACTTGCAACACATGAAGAAAGCACCACATGCGAAGACATCATCCTAATAATTAGCAAGATCGGCTTCAAATCCTGCCCTTCCGGACGCAGTGTGCATTTTTAGACCGTTCCTTTCAAGTGCCATCATGAGCGCTAACAAGTCGGACAGTGTTTACCACAGCGGTTGCAAATTCGCTCTTCAAGTGGTCTTCGGGAGCTGGCTTCCTCCCGCTCGAATGGTCGGACGCGCAACTTCTATCAAGCATCCCCCTCAGACACGAAGTGATTGACCGGCCTGAACTGGTTGCTGAGGCTTCTTATACGGCGACGTGAACCCGAAGTCCAGGTCGAGATCCGAGTGTCAGAGCCTTTTAGAGCCAGATCAGGCGCGGCAGACACATATCCTAAGGCTTATGGTCGGGCTGCTCGCGCCGCAACATCGGTAACTCGCACCGCACCAGAGACTGAAGCATGGAAAAGTAGCCATAAGCGATGAGTACGGTGAGATCGGCATTGTTGCGGATCAGCTGTAAATTGCTACGGTTGACGGCACCCAGGGTCCGCGGGGTACGAGACGCACACAGTGGAAAGATGGAGAAGTTGATACCTTTTTGCCCGAGAATCATCGCGAAGCGGCTTCGGATCATAATCGACATTGGAGAAGTCACCATCAGCGATTAGCTGGTTGACGAACATCACCAGGATATCGTCGGTGAAGGACTGCCCAGGAGCCACGGCGATGGCCAGGAAACGGATTGTTGCTGCTCACCCTGAAGAGTTGTCGCGCGTCTCGACGCGGACCTGACTAATCATGATTATCTAATACTCCCAAGCCAAAATCGCCGTCACGTGGGAACCTTTTTCAACGACTCCTCATCCATCATACACCACCTTTTCCCGATTTATATGAGAATCGAAACTGCCGTACCCGTTGAAACTGCGGCATATGGCTACAGATCATTCTACGCGCCGCATTTGCCGAATCTGCGTTGAACATGAGTTGTGATGCTTGCCCAGACGTCCCGATGTGACTCCTTTCCTCATCTCAGATAGCCAAGCACAGTCACAAATGCAAGATGGTTTTGAAGAGTATTGGTGGTTTATCGCCTCTTGTTCTTATGCTACGCCAGGCTGGTTAGAGGGTGCTCATACAATCTGACCCGCCAGGCTACAAGAAAGCTCCAGATTGCACTAAAACTCATCCCACTAATAAGTATCCTATAGATGATGGTTCCACTAGCGATTGATCTCGCTGGAATCAACAAAAAGGTGCCTCATTACTCTTTTCGTTTGGGAAACATGGCGCAGCATGACAATGTTGACTATCAGAGCCCTGGGGATGACTGTCACCATACGCTTCATCACTTGGCTCAAAAGGAAGACTGAATACGTCACACAGCAAGGTGACATATGGCTTTGTTCTCGATGTTATAGACTGAAGTCGACGTAATCAACAGCTGCATGTTGCGCAATGACTAGATCTGGCCGAGTCAGAAGGGCAGACCACTTGTCATGGTGAATTCGGAAGCACAATGCACGGCCTTTGCTCAAACTTAAAGGGCATATACCCCTCCCCCTAAGTGAGATTAGAGCCTTCTTTGCTCGGATTCAATGAAGGTGCTGATGGTAGTATCATCGAAAAGCAGAGTGTTGTTGGGCAAAAGGTGAAGGTGTGTGGTGACACCTGTGCACACAGAACTTGAGGCTGGAGGAGGTCTATTGCAAAGACTGCAGCATCTACATGCTGCAAACTTTGACCTGTGCTAGGGCCAACATCTGAAGGCCTAGCTCGTAGGAGGCTGATCTGATTGTGAGAATAAGTTCGTGGAAGCGTTCGACTACGTTTTCGACTGTCAGGGGGGAAGTGATCGAGCCTGCTGCCGCCCAGTCTCGCGCTGTCGCATAGCGCGGCTCGCCGTCGGAAAACATGACCCGCTGGCACCTATTTCTCTACAAACAATCTGCTATTGTCAAGACTGGCTGCTTGCTGAGGCTGAAGTTGACCACAGCTTCCTTGGTTTCTTTCTCTCTCTATTCTCCACCGACTTTCGCGCCAGCCACCGTCACCGTGGCAAGTATCTTCTGCGTATAATTTTGCATAGTCTACGATTGCGCAAATACGTGCCTACACTTGTCCGCTACGAAGTATTAAACTTCGTGTCTTTCGAAGAAGGCGCAGGGCACCATTTGTGTCAGCTTCAAGGGGTTGTGTCTCGAGATCACCGGCCACGCTGGGAAGTCACATCGGGCAAACCTTCACTTGCTCTCTTAACACCCGTATGCAGAGCTTTGGTCATGTGTTTTGATTGCTAACGCTTCAAAATCTCAGAGCTGCACATACGTGCAACATTCGCTCGAAGCCTTTCGTTGTCCCAGGTCGCAACTTGAACACCAGCCATACTATACGACCCTTCCACCAACTCTCATAGTCTTTGTTCGAGACTTTTTTTGGCTGGCCTTGTTCATCGTCTCTTCAACAACTAAACCTGTTCTCTACGACGAACAGGAGAAAGCCCTCGATATGAGCCAATCGAACGACAAGGACTATTTCTCGGGCAGCATTTCGCTCGATGACTTTCGTGAAATCATCAAGCAGCGGGCGACCAAGATACTCGAGAACCAAGAAGAACTTCGAATAATCGTTGAGCATTTCCAAGAGTCCCTGCAGAGGCGATGGATCTCATACCACCCCACCGTCTTGAAGGCTACGTGATCGAGTTCGCTGAAATTATTGGCCCGGAGACGTACGGAGTCCTCATGCAGGTTGAGGAGCCATCGTAATGTACCCGCTGTATTGGCTGTGATACGGGCGCTCGGTCTCTCGATCCGGGTGTGGTTGAACTCATTCTCGAGGTGAAAGATTGGACTTATAGCTTCCTTCTCGAAGTGTCGCAAAAAAACTCCTGCATGACACCGTGCCTGCACACCTGACCGGAGCACACTACCCGGTTATGCCAGAGTTGCCTCGCATTTCCGCCAACACCAATGGCGCCAACGTCAGTCTAGCAATTACAAAATTGAAAAAGTTCATACTCACGGTCTGGACAGACAGACTTTCTTCGTCAGAAGACGCTTGTCGATGCAAAAGCCAGTGAAGTGGAGGACAACTTCTGGGCTTTACGTGAAGACCCTCACAGCTTTGCAAAAGCCTTCAAAAGTCTGCAAGCTCATCGTCACGAATACATGGCCGACGCTTACGGAGAACCTAGCGAGCGCACAACATCTGCGGGCTTCAAGAGCTGGATGGTCAACTCGTGTGATACACCATTCCAGGAGTCTGGTATCTGCAATTTGAACAATGTGTTGCCAGCAAGTGGCTTACGGAGGAGTGTCTCAAGGTCGATTTTTGGTATCACTTTGCCAAGATGGTCAACGATGTTGTTGTCTTCAAAGCCGAGCAATTCGACGGAAAGAACATCACTTCTGAAGATCCACTACCGTCCGATTTCGCCATAGCTCTCTACCGATTGCATAATCAACTCGTCAACTCTGTCCAGAGGAAATACGTAATGCTTCTTTGGCAGGCGGTTATGGTGTCACCTTCTCTTAGACCATATTTCAGGAAAGTGCCTAAGGAGTAGTGCACGGATCGCAACACTTGGCAAGGCTCGTTCTGGTGCATTGCGGATCCCCCAGACAGTATTCGAAGACTTGTATGGATCATGCACATTATCTCCACAACCAAGTGCTTAGGACAGGTGGAGCACTCTGCTGGCCTGCAAACTGCGCTCGACGAGTGGGACAAGTTTTGCGAAATGCCTGAAAATCTGGACGTGGTCTCACCGCATGTCAGCAACGAAGTGAGCGAAATTGCGTTGCTCTCTGAATGCCTCCGACAGCTTCAACTATCCACCCATGGTCTCTTGCCTTTCTTCGCGAGATGGAGCAACCAAATGTCTCTGAACAGATCTCAGCGGCCTTCGTCGCGCGCCGATTGCGGTTAAGAACGGACTTCTTGCCTAAATCGCACGCAGCAGAGGCTGTACGTACGGCGGAAACAGATTGCCCAGCCCACAAGAGCCGCAGCCAGGCCAAAGTGGACGCTATGCGTGCAACCCAAGACGCACTGGAGTGGATAGTGTGAATATCATTCAGACTTTTCAAGCTTTTCATCTCAATGTCGCGAACAAGACCCAGTCAGTGCAGGGCTGTTAGAAGAAAAAGAAATCGAAAACTCGAGATGTCTCTCAATCCGATGTCTCTTGTCAGAAGTCAGAACCATCTTCCACAGGTACGTTAGCGGAGGAGATGAGCAGAGTACCCCGCCTCGTCAAAATCCACAAGCACTCGCTCAAGGTCTTCTCTGCCCTTCTCTTCTCACCGTCTTCAACGTCTCAACAAGCAGGCGAAAAGACGTGGAAAGAATTTCCACATACAATACAGGCGGCTGGTTTCACAGCAGAGAAACTATACGGCTCGGCCTAGCAATTCGCTGGATATCGACACAAATGTGCCCAAGACGGGCAGAGAAAGAGCGTCATGATGCATCAGCCGCATCCTGAACCCAAGATCTCGCATTGGCTTGCGCGGAGGCTCGGACGCAGACTCGTCATGCGCTTGGATGGAGCTTGGAGACATTTGAACTCAAGTAGAGCATTGAAATGTAATGTTCCCCCAATGTGGTGGATTAGGTTCCGATGGACGGAAGGTGCTTGCTATGAAGTCTCTGGCCAGTGTTCAACAAAAGTGGGTGGAGACCCTACGGTCAGGATTGAAGTGGTGTGTTTACATCTTTTAAGGTCTGCCATTTGGCTGACTCCGAGCGAGCTTTGTAGGATGTAAGGATGACTGACGTTTGCCCCGGGGGGGGGGGATGAGTCCAGGAAACATGTGAAACAAAGGCATTGTGTCTGGTAGCAGCAATACTCACAAAGAAATCTCAGTGACAAACCAGATGGTTCATTGTGTTAATTATGGTTAGGTGGGGTACCAGGCCTACGTGCCTGTCTCAAAAGCGCTGCCTCTCCATAAACCCTTGCCCAGGCGCTCCTTTTGTCTTTCCAATCCGAGAACCAGAAGCCAAACAGTTGCTGGTCAACACTACTGAGTTGAAGATTAAAACCTTCACCCTCTTCGACGTTCCAAAACACAGCATGTGCCTCACAATACGGAAGCAGCGGGTCTGCGTCGAGGAGGGCTGCGCGGCGCCTGTAATGAATGACTGGGTCGAAGTTGTGGTGTGCTTGAACCTCCGTCTGAGACGAGCGTTCAGCAGAGGGAGTCGCAGGGACAGTCTAATCTGCGATAATCGAACAACGAGGGATGAGGCCATCCGGATTCCCGCAGTATATACAGCAGCCACCCCACCCCTATGCACTGCCTCAGACCACACTCCAAATGACTGATACTGACTGCCTTCTTGTACTTCAGATATGCTTGCACTGTATGCTGCAGGCCACCGCACAGCAGCTACTTTGAAGACAAGTTCTGCTCAATTTTATTAGTACAGGTGATAGTGACTGTACCAGGTTCCAAAGTCGGTTGCAGAAATTCGAGAAACGGGGAGAAATTGATCAGCAGACAACCCTTGCAAGGGTCAAGATGAGTTTCCTGGAAGACTGTACCAGGTGACGCCGTATGCCAGCTCCGTACATGGTGAACAGAACCAGTCAAATTTCTGTATTGTCTCGTTTTTCCCGCTCATGCTGTGCCTGATTAATAACCATGGCCTCTCTGCGTCCTTAGGTGGCGGACTTGTGATGTGCATTCGCGTTAGCCGGGCTGGATTCTGCAATGTGTTCGCGTGGTCTCAATTGTATTGTCAGAATAAGATCAGCATGTCAATGTGTCAAGATTTTCTGGTGTTGCCGCCCCTTTCTCTCGGAACTCGTTCGAGTCCACGGCTAGCTTTTCCAAAGTCTACTCATCCATGGAAGGCAGCTGGAACTGACGTACGACCTCTGTTTCTCTCCAACAAAAGTCTTCTGTCATAGATTGAGTGATTATCGCAGTCAATGAGGCGATCAAAAAGTGCATGAAAGATTAGAAAGCCAGAGTTTGAATTAGAATAAGTTCTTTTGGTTGGCAGTAGTGGCTCGGATCTTAAATGCGGATTAGCGTCGTAGCCTTGTGTAAGTCAGCGTCAGCCTTGTGTCGGCCTAGACGCCCTGCCCTGGGTTCAAAACCTATCTGAACAAACTCACAACAGCGCAGAAATCCAGTCAGTCATCCCAAGCTTCAGTCAACATGTATTACCTGCATGAAATCACGTCAACTTAAAGTCTTTGATCAGCAGTTCCCTCTTTGGAACTGCCAACCGCCTTCTTGTCTTTATCTAGGCCCAAAAAAGAAAGGAGACCCTCATTAGCATCAGGATCCCAGACAAGAGAGATACACGATCAGTAGAGACAGACTGGAATGTCTATCTGTCTCAAGAATTCTCTCCGCCTCAGCTCTCAGATCGATGCTGTTGTGACTCGAGAACGGCGTAGTATGCGTTGGTTCACACTATTCGAGTGGTGACACCAGGGGCTCGCATCTGTGTTCCTGAGGATCGCCAGTAGGGACATATTAATTATCGAGGAGACCAATGCGAGAAAATGTAAAGTATCGAAGTAAGAAACAGTATCTATTAAGTAGACCCAGGAGGCTACCAATGGGGGCGGGACGAGTTGACACATGGCGTCGTGATTTCTGTCCCCAGATTAACGCTGAGACAGCTGTTGCAGCCAATGGTGGACGTCGCTCATGATCACGATTAGTCTCGGAGCCGGGTTTTCGGTCATTCACGTAGCATGGTCAAAGAAGAATTGTGGAAAGCTGCAAGATCTTCAGAACGTTGAACAGCAACTAGCACGCGACCTTTCAATATTGTGAAGCTTGGCTTGTGGGATACATGTTTGTGGGACTCAACCCCACCGAGCAGGCATTTGGTAGAGCAGGTATAGTAGCCCGGCGTAACTGGAATAGTGGTTATCCAACGGCCTGATATCGATTTATACTAGGCCAAGAAGTATGACCTCGGGTGATACCATGAAGTTGTTTTTACTAGCACTAGCAGCAGGTAGAATTATGCTGCTGCGAAATAACCATCTACAGTATTGAGGCTATGCCTGCGTGTTCTAGTCATTATCGTCGTATTGAGGTAACCTGAGGCGATTTGGAAGATCACACACATGTTCTGAACTTGTCACCGAGATCGAGTGCGTCAAACTCACGCCAAGAGCAGGGTATCTAGACGTCACAGATGTCGGCCTTTGAAAGCTGCAGGTCGAGAGAGGCGTGCATGAACTCTCGGCGGCAAGACGAGGTTGTCCCAGCAGAAGAAAAGCGCACATCGAGCGCAGCACCACCGTCGTTCACGATGCCAGTCTCCGCCAGCGTACGTGACGCGCACACGGAGATCTCCCGACGACAACGAAGCCCACTCCTCAAGGAGTGTGCATGCTAGAGATGTAGAGACCAGAGGAGCCAGCCTCATGTTCATTGGCAAAAGAGCGGGAAGCCGACCGAGCCGGACTCGGCGCCGGCTCGGCGGGCCAGCCGTTGCCCGCAGCCCGGGGCAAACCACTGGCTGCATGGCGGCGAAAGCGCCCGCCGCAACGGCACAATCAAAAGTGGATTCGCGACCCTGTATGAGCAGATCAAGTCAGTACATCGCCCGACGACTGCATTGATTTCGCGTCCCGGACGGCCTACCCTGGCGCAAGCTTCTCCCGTCGAGGCAGGTCTTTGTCCCGCAGACACGCCGGCATCGCACGCAGGAACGGCCCAGCTATTATTCGCTTAGCCTTCGTCCATCCGGACCTTTCCCACGCTTCTTCATAAAGAGACTGGTCTCACCCGAACTGACGGCATCATGGCAGAGGACGACGGTGAACAACCTGCTCGCTTCACAACCTCACTCCCAACGCCGATAACCGCCCCGGAGCTTGGCACGACTAGCAGCAGCGAGGCCGTGAGACCACCAACGCTCCAGCTCCGTAGATCGAGCAGTGGTGCGCGCGCGAAGCTCGTCAAACGTGTAGCGACTCAGGAGAGGCTGGACGGGATATTGGAGGTACTTGTTTTCTCTGTCCACCCGGCTCCATACCATTGTTTTCAAATTTTAGTTGTCAACGGTTCATCTCCCGCGCCAAGGTTTACTCGTTCTCTCACTAGTCTCTGCAACGGTCACATGCCTCCGCACCCATTACTCGTGGTACAAGTTGTACTGTACAGCCACTAGTTCCCATCATCCCCCGCGATCTTTGTGACCTGCCGCCTTGGACTAAGCTAACCTCTGGCGCTCCTTCAAACCCACAGCTAGGACGGCAGCGCGCAGAAACGATGTCGCCCGGCCAACAAACCCCACCTGTCTTCCGCAGTCCGGTGATGCGCGGCGCCAGCACACCACCGGCACGCAACACCAGCTCACCAAACGCCTTCTCTGAGCGTGATGAGGACCAGGCCGATGATAGTTCGGAACCGAATGAGATGACCGGGATTGTGATGAAGGGGCCGTGCCGTAGCGCGTCGTCACCCATGAACTATCAAAGCACAGCGACGTTGGAGAGCAGTGTAGTAAGGCCGAGAAGGAATGGCAGCAGCACACCGCGGAGCAACACCGGAAGGAGGCGAGAGACCGCGAATGGGGCTTCCGGCGATGGTTGCGACGATGTCAATCGCAACGATCACGAGCAGGACAAAGAGGCGCTGGCCTGGTGGAAAGCACAGCTGGCCAAGTTTGGGTCGATAGAGCTGGAGAACAAGGGGTCGGTCGCTAGAGACCACCTGGCTCTAGGTGGGTTGGCTTCTGCTGACGATCCCAAGTTGCGATACTGACGGGCCCTCCAGAACGGACTTTTCTCGCGTGGCTGAGAACATCACTGTCTTTTGCCTCTATCGGCATCGCCATCACGCAACTCTTCCGTCTCAACACATCACTCTCAAAGGCTGATAGTGCGAATGCACATACGTTGCAACAACTTGGAAAGCCACTTGGTGCCGTGTTCCTGGGCATTAGCATTTTGATGCTGTTTCTAGGCTACCACAGATACTTTCAGGCGCAGCAGTGGATCATCAAAGGCAAGTTCCCGGCGTCCAGAGGGACTGTGATATTGGTCTCACTGGTAGCGCTGGGCTTGATGTTAATCTCACTGTACGTTCCAACGGATTCGCTTGACAGATGCTGTGGACTTGGGTGCTGACGACAAGACAGTATTGTGGTTCTTCTGGCTCAACCAGCCACGGGCAGCACTTGAATGCTAGCTTCGTGTCTTAATGGGGGAGCGAACAAGGCCCAGCTTATTGGGCGACAAGCTGCTTGAGTTGATTCATTTCCAAGGCGAAGAAAATCCCCTGGTACGCCGGCTTGCTACCATCGTATTTTGGCGTTGCAAGGTAGTCTGGAACGGCAATTTGCTCCTCAAACGGGTTTCGCTACATTTGTGAGCCACCTCGTCGAGTCTTAAGGCGTCATGTGGACAGGGTGAAAGCATAGCATTGGCGTTAGTTACGATTTGAGATGCAGAATTATCTGGACTGCTCCACCAATCATCGATGGCCAGCCTCATGTGCAGTCCATAAATTGATTCGAAATATGTAAACGCGTTGGGCAGATTAATGGTGCAGGTGACTAGTACACCAGCCTCGTGGGGGGGGGGGGTCCCTCTCAGCTGGTCCGTGCGCGAAAAGTCGAAGAAAGCAGCCGCCGAGGCCATATTCAAATGACGATACCAGACCTCCTTGCGACGCGAGGGGAGTCGGACTTCACAACACACCCACCACGATGTTCAGGCGAAGATTAAGGATACCATCGGGGCCAGGCCTCTTGAGGGCGCGCCCGGCGCCCACCATCTTGTCACCATTCGCCCGCCCAGCTGCCGTCGCGTCGAGACACCAACATGAGCTCGCAGGACTTCATGGTGTTCCCCCGTTGACCTACGACGACAACTTCAAACAAGAGGGCATCTACGGACTGTACACGCCGCATGGCTTCGAAACCGCCTGGGAATCTTACCAGACGTGGTGCCTAGCCATGTTGAACCAGAATATTGCAGGTGCGTTCAGACAAGCCTCCTTCAACCGGAAGACAAGTCGACGAGAACATGCGCAATAGCGGCACGCGTAGTGCTGCCCGAATCTGTCACTGAGGAGACCATTGCCGCCTCTTACTTTTCGGAAACTGAGCTAAAATTCGATTCACCAGGCACCGAACTCCAAGAAGGCAACAAGTCCGCTCTCCAGATCGCCGTCATGACCTCCCGCGAGGCCAGCCAGGCCGCGACCTTCAATTACGCCTCGATGGCGCACAACAACCACTTCTTCTTCAACAGCATCATACCGAGCCTCACAAGAAACGAACAAGGCGAATTCGTCGAGAACCCGCCCTACGAGCACATGCCGCCCGAGCTCCAAAAAGACCTCGAGACCAGCTTCGGCAGCCTCGAGAACCTGCGCCGCGAGATGATCGAGCAGGCCGACGCCATGTTCGGGCCTGGCTTCGTCTGGCTCGTGAAGCATCACGATCCCGGCAGGACAAAGCATGCCAGTCCGTACCGCGTGCTGGCGACGTATCAGGCCGGCACGCCGTACGCGGCGGCCCACTGGCGCAAGCAGGGCATGGACATGAACCTGCAGGCCGGCCTTAGCGACCCGATTGGTGACCAGGTGATGGACTACTTCAACAGGGCGAACGCCTCTAACCACCGCGCGCTGCTGCACGGCAACTCGGCCGACGCAGGCCTGGAGTCAGAGAAGAAGAAGAACCCGGGCGGTGCGCTTGTTCTGCCGGTGTTGTGCGTCAACACTTGGCAGCATGCTTGGATGATGACCTGGGGCGTACATGGTAAGAGGGGCTATCTGGAGGCGTGGTGGAAGTCAATTCACTGGGGCAAGGTGGCGGAGAGGGCTGCGGTGGATGGCAAGGCGATGACGACAAATCCAGACGTGGGGGAAAACTCAAGCGTGGGTTTGAATCGTCCTCGTGAGCAGCTGCCCTCAGCGCCCGAGGCGCAAATGGAGGAGCCTTCTGTGCGACCTGCTCTATAGAGACTGTCTGTCGCCTGGGTAGGGCACGATAGGCCGGTGGAGGCGCCAGTGGGATGGGCAAAACACATCTGAAAATGCCTCTATGTATAACCACCCCGATCATGCGCGGTATTTCACATAGACAAATCGCAGCGATGAATGAACTTCCGCCACACAAAATGACTTCACACCAGCATGAGTGTCGTGAATCTGGCAGAGTGCGTGATTTCAAAGACACATCTGTACAGCACAGCGCTCGCGAAGAAAGCAACCGGTGAGGTGACAGACAAGGCTTAGCATATCACTGTCGAGAGCCCTGGAGAGTTTTCAAGAAGAGAATTGTACTATTTACTCAACAATACTAGAAGAATAAGTACCCATTAGGCCATATTATGGCAAAAAGTTGTTATGTCCATGCGGCTTGTTTCACAGCCTGTATCGTTCATTTCATCCGCCGACGCATTTCAACCATTGATCATTAAATCCGCGAGCCACATCAAGTGTCTCACGCCTGCCTCCCAAAGTCTGAAAACCGTGTCTCCCTCCGCTCCCTCTCGCCAAAGCCCAACGGCGGCGGCGCCAGCGCATTACTATCCGCAAACACATCGATGTACGCGGCATCTGTCTCCTGGCGACTGCCCGCCCGCGACGCGTCGTTGCTGTTATACTCGCTCAGCGGGTCACCGAGCCAGTCGCGGCCCACGCTCACACGCGAATCGTTGCCGCCATACGCCCGCGCCGATGGCATCTTCAGCGGCGGCTGGAGATACGCGGACTGCCGCGCTGCCGGGTCGTTGGGGTCGTAGAAGCTGCCGTACATGGAGCTCACGGCGCGCTCGTTGCTGGGCACAGTGAGGCGCGGCGGCGAGTGCGGTACCTGATGCAAGCTGGAGACATCGTCATCAAGCTCCTCGATGTACGACACGCCGTCGTGCTCGTCGTCTTCGCCGTCCTCCTCGCGTATCTGCCCGCCGGGGCCGTTGCCGTGGCTGTGCAGCGAGCCGGGTTCGCGCACGCTGACTTTGCGCGTAAAGTCGCTGCGCCAGGTGCCGGTCTCGCTGACGATGGGTTTGGAGATCTCGGGGTGGGGTGTTGTGCCGAAGTTGCCGAAGGACGATGAGGCGCGCGAGTCGTCGTCGCCGCTTTTCTGCGCGAGTGCCTTGCGCTTGCGCTCGCGCTTGACGAGGAAGAGGATGAGTAACCCAATGAGGACAAGGCCTGCAAGGCCACCAACTACGCCGCCCGCGACTAGGCCTGCGTTGGCGGAGGATGCCTCGCTGTTGTCGGATGTATCGGTGCCAGTGCCGGCGGCCGCGGAGGTGGTCTCTGCGGCTGCGGTGGCAGTGGAGGAGGTGCTTGAAGAACTGGCGCCGGACGTGCTTGTGGCGGATGAGCTTGAGTCGCTTGCGGTTGTTGGGTTTACCCCAGCAGTTTGTGTCTCAGTCGAGCTCTGACTTGACGTTGCCGTCGCTGAGGACGCTACTGAGCTCGTGCTCGGCTTGATACTCTGGTCACTGTCCAGGTTGCAGACACCATCGTCGGAACAAGAGTAGCCAAAGGGACAGCACTTGTCGGCACATGTCTCCAGCGTCCCTGTCAGCGCACTCGTCATTACCGTGGCGGCTGAGTGCAGGCTCTTGTCCTCCAGTGATAGATCACAGGGAATCGGCTCTATTTGAGCGCAGTCTCCTCCTGTGGGACAGCACAGTACAGTGGTCTTGCCCGCTAATACCATACATGTCGAAGTCGAGGGACAGCAGAAGTCGGAGGGGAGGTCTGCTGAGCACTGGATATACGAACTCTCGCCACATGTTGAGTCACGGCCAAAAAGCTCCTCTGGTGACGGTGTCCTTTGTCGAGCCCATGATGGATTGTGTACAGCGAGGGCTGATGTGAGTGATGAGAAGGTGAGGACGACGAGGGCCGCTGTTGATATCCTGGACGGCATTGTGACGTTGGTCTGTCTGTGCAACGATGTCCTTCTCGTCCCTCTTCCTGTCGTTCGGTGTTTCGGATTATGTTGATGTTGGGTGTGGCTCACGGCCGGCGCGTAGCCAGGCGGATTTTGTGTATTCCCTCCGATGTGTCGAATTGATAACACTCTCGTCTAGAATTTGCCTTTGATCTTCTTTTGCAAGCCTCTCCAGGAGAACGATACTGAAGCCTTAGGTCTTTAAGAAAATTCGTGGCGACACGGGTAGCTCAAAGCTGGTTGTCGCTGACAAGTCTGGCCACAGGCAGATGAATAGAATCCACAAAAGAGATCGCCTGAGGAGATAGTGATACACACTATAGAGACTCTTGTACAAGAATTAGGTAGAAGGCAAGAATGAGAAAGTGAAAAATGGAAGACTCAAGACCCAAACATGAAAGTATTCAGTAGAAGGGAAAGGTGAGCAAATAGGGCCACAAAGTCAGATAGACCCCGTATCGCACCACCACACTCACAGTACGACCTCAGCTGGCGCCAGCAAGATGACGTCCCTTACCTGGGGGCTTGGACGGACTGAATGGCCTTTGTTGCGAGTTGACAAAGCCTGGTCCAGGCGAGACCCATGCCCTGTCCATTGTTCTCGATGGCCATCTGCACAATATTGCGCATGCGCACCGGCCAGTGACCCGATCTGAGGCCTGGAAACCAACGAAAATAGACGCACCGGGGGCTTTTCTCGCGACGGTAGGTCAAGCAGACGCAGCAGTCAGAATGACTGGTCTAGGCGTGATAGCCGCTGTGTCTATGGGGACATCAATCAAAAGAGGCGCCGGCGCCCGACGCTAAGTGGTACGAAAGTTATGTACGAGCAACGGTCCGTGAGCATTCTGATAGGGCGTCGGCGAATGAAACAGCCCTTGAAGACAAAAAAAGAGCTGAGGCGGCGCCTCCTGGGCAGCCGCGAAGACGCATGGGTGTTTCGACCGGGCAGGACCTCTGCAGATGAGAGGCTGCGAAGAAGCGCTGGGCCATGCCGGAGACCCCAGGGACACGGATTGGTGACAAAGGTCAATGGATTGGACAGTAGTGAGCGTTCATGAGCAGGGTGAGATGAGGTCGACCCGGTGCGCTTTGAAACTTGAGCGGTTGGCTGAGGCTTGTCCACAGCGAAACAAGGGTGGATTCGTTCCGCGGGCCGAGCCGTTGAGAAACGGGGGTTTTGAGGTTTGGCAAATATGCGCCGCAATTGTGCGATGTTTTCCAGCGAGATACAGCTCCTGAGGGACTGACGAGTATATTTTTTGTATGGGCGTTTTTTCGAATATGCTCAAAACAAGATCTTATTGCGCAGCGCTCGCAAATGTGTCTGCCTTTCCTGCATTCTTAGCACCTTGAGCACATCTATCTCCAATGGGTTTCTGATGCCTCAGGTAGCAGGAAGAATGTCTGCCACAGGAAAGCTTCACTGCTGCTAATAATAATGATTCTATTTGGAAAAATGGGAAGAATAACCAACCACTTGCGGATTAAGTTCTAACAACAGTCACAAAGCAGTCCATAACTGACAAGTTAGACGCTCTGACGCACCAGGCGGCCAACACCGCCACACACCATATCAAGCCCCGGTATCCGACACGTCTGAATCGAGCCACAACAATGCATTTGACAGGCGGACCCAGTATGAGTTACGAACGATCAAATAAGTCAGATGTGAGGAACGAAATTCTTGGCGGTTGAGTGTGGCATGTGCATGTGCAGCATGCAGCATCGTCGGGTTTCCCCCAGACTGGGCAACATGCTGGTATGGCAAGGGCACGAATCCTCCCGCATGGAACAACACAACACATGCAAGATATCGAACTGCAGGATGTCATGTGTGGAGGCCCAACCCCATATGCAAAACTGGCAGCGACCAACAGTGGAAAGTGAGGCCTCTCAACACGTGGCAGGCATTCGTCGTTTTGCCATTGCCGATATCTCCAACCTTGCCTGACCGCCTGACTCGTAGCGACTGGTTTCCAAGCAGGCATCTACTTTGTATCATTCAAGTCACTCTTTTGCGATATCGAAAGACGATGATCACAGTATGACTCTACTACTGTCTGTATGTGGTGTCTCAGCAGTTGTGCCGCTCATAGCCAGCGCTACGGTGGTTATATTAATCTGAGTGTAACGCGGGGGATCATCACATGATGAGGACAGCCGCCCCAGTCCCCTTGTGGAATGTTGGATCGGCGCTCACAAGCCACGCGGTAGAGCTCACCCCGAGCAGCTATCAGCCACCCAGTCCATAGCCACCGGTCATCGCCCGCATACGAAGCCAGGGAGATCCCAAGATCGAAGCCTCAACTTGATCCAGGCCGCAGCTGGGTCGAGCTCCCATCCTTGCTTCCACCAAACGAACGTCCCGACAGCGGACCAAGGCCACACAGGCCAGACCTATGTCCGTGTTCACGAGACCCAAAACTTCGAAACCTTCAGCTTGTCAAGGTTTTGACAACGCCTCATCTCAGGAATCCGCCTTGCCGAGGTGACGTTGGCTAGTACTGTAGACAAAGTACTCGTTCAAACACGACTTCTTGCTTCACCGACTCCTGTGAGCAGGGAGGGGGGGTGTGAGTCCATCACCATATTTTCGGACGGACACACACCGAGCAAAAACATTCGCGAATCGACGGACAAGTCTTCGTCTTTGGACTTCCACGGAGGCAAACTGCTGGCGAGCCCACAACGACGTGTCGCAGGGGTGGCAAACGATGTAAGAATGACTGGCTGTCGAGAAATTACGAAGCAGGTTTTGGCCGGCCCTGGTTTTCGCTTGAGGAGGCCCGCTGCCAGCGGGCCCAGTGTGTGCCCTTTTTGTCGCCGAGACCTCCAACCGAGACGGCGACAGCGAGCAAAGGGTTAGGGTCAGTGTAAGTCCTCAGTCGGGAATCCAAGTGCACATACTCAGAGTGCTCGAGCCCCGAGTGGAAGAGGAGCGGAATAGTGACGATAGCCTCAAATGTTTAGTTCCTTTGTATCCGGAGGAAAACAATTCATTGCAAGCTGCATCGTACTGAAGTGCTTCGTCAAGCTGCTGGGGTCGCCGATCAGCACGCCCAAACAACGACCACCAGTGACACTTGACAAGGGCCGCGGCCCTGGGGCTGCACGAGACATCTGGACGAGGAGACCAAAGACAGTGACAATCGCTAGATGCCAAAAATATCAACAAACAACTATCAACACATGGCTCAAGTCAATATAATAGCCTCGAACTTCCTCGTATTAAGTGTTTCGCCCCGGCGGCACGCCGTCAATGCTGCCATCCACCGTTTACCGCCGAGCCAGGCCCTCGCATCAAGCAGTAAATGGCCGCGATGGCTTCAGCAAATGTCCTTTGCCCGAAGTCGCGCGCGTCTACGAAAACGAGGGAGGACCGCGCGTTCGTCGCAATGTGCTTCGTAGCAAAGGTCACCACCAATGGAAAGAAGCAAGAGCGCGCGAGATGAATTTGAGAAGGATTTTCTTGTTTCGTTTTGATCTTATTTTGGCGCGCTGCCCATCTTGAGACGAAGAAACACTCGGCGGCTACACTTGGACGAGCGCCTGTGATCCGATGAAAGGTGCTATATCATGTCCTGTCTTGCCCAGGTTTCCAAACATGCTGTGCTCCTAAAAGAAATTGGTATAATCCAGAACCCCGATTCCAGCGAACCCATAACAGAATACACGAAACTCCAGGCCCATGCAATGCTATGAGGGAGCGTGTAGGATATCCAGACGACGAACAAGAGATATAGGGGGAGGTGCTCGTTCTATTCCAGTCGTCGCAGACCACGCTGCCACCAGATTTCATCTCATCCATCGTCATTTATTTCCAATATCTCCGCCATCTCGTTTAAACAAGCACAGCTTTCCAGTCCAGCTGCGGAAACAAATTCGTTTCTTCATCCATGTCCAGTGTCGTCCAAGAGGTTAGGTATCAAACATCATTCCTCGTCTCATAAATATTGCCTTGCGGCATTCCCTCTAGGGTTAAATCTTGAAAGTAAAAAAAAGGGTATACGCTGAAAAGAAGGTTTTGTGTAAAAGTGATGTTGCAGATAGAAGCGAGCAGGTGATTGCAGACTCGGGGATGCTTCATCATCTAGATGAGCAGAAAGTCCCAGCCCTTCATCTGCATCACGTCCCGCCAGTGGACATACTGCTGTCCCTGTTGCACAGGCTCCTCGGGCTTGATACCCGCGGCGGCGTCGGCGGCCGTGCTCGGCGAGCAGACGAGCGCGTCGTTACGAACCCACACCTCGCGGAGGAGGCAGGCAACACGGCCAAAGGAGCCGTAGTCGGCTTGATCGCCCAGCTGCGACACGCGATCTTCAAAGAAGGTGCGGAAGCTCGAGCCGACCTGGCTCATCGATCCGCCAAGCAGATACACCCAGACCAGGGAGCGGTCAAAGCCGCCCGGGCCGGATGGGATGTGCTGGAGAACGGTTGTGAGCCGCTCGATGAGGTTGATGCAGGAAGGCTGTGAGGGTGAGAATCCAGGCACAAGACTGCAGAGGTAGATACGTGCAGTGAGACGGAAGGCCTGAGTCATGTTCTTAGAAAGCTGCTTTGGCGACAGGGTGCCGTTGGCGTTGAAGGGCATCTTGGGTCCAGTCTCGCCCATCTCAGTGAAGCCAATCTGCTCGCCAAGGACATGCACGTGCTGGCAGAGGGTCATGTCGTTCATACCGTCACGCTTGAGAGCCTCGAGACAAGCGATCTCACTGATCAGGTACATGACACGGTCCTCGCAACCCATGAGCTCACGGAGACCCAGGGTGTGGTTGACCTGTGAGAGATGCTTCTCGCGGTAGGTGTGTGCGAATGTTGGGGCGCGACCCAGCATCGTGGCACCAAGGATGTCAATCCATGAAGTCAGTGTCATGTTGAAGGGTGTCTGGCTGAGTGGGTGGTGCTCATCAGAGACGCGATGAGGGAGGTCAAGCTTTTGCACCAGTGAGATTGCCGCCTGAAAGTGTTGGTGCCACGCAATATCGGGGAGGGCATCATCGAACCGGCCAACGCAGCACTGGAAGAAAATGAGACCCAGTGCGGCCTCCAGGATTTGCTGGTGATCCTCGTCACGGTTCAGTGCGTCGCATAGCGATGAGATTGTGGAGTAACGATGGCGCATAATGTCGCTATCGATCTGTTCCACGACATCGTTGTCAACCTCTTCATATTGCGTCGTCACCATTGCCTTATAGTGCTGCGCTGCGATGCTGAGACAGCAGTGCAGGTAGCCCTTGTTGCTCTGGAGCGCTGGAAGAATGAGATCGGACCCAACGGACCCATGTTGGTTTGACTCCAAGACAGGGAAGATTGTGGGCAGTACAAATTGAATGAAGTGGTCCAGCAGTCTTTGGTCACTTTCGTCAAGCTCAATCGCGACTTGTCTTGTGTCGGTGGAGGGCCCGTGTGCAAAATCGAAGAAGTTGCAGTTGAGAGTCTCCTCGTTTAGCGACTCCCGGCGCTCGGTGTGGATCTGCTCAGTCCATTCACCGCCTTCCAGCGGGAATGACGACGAGAGCATTGTTCCCGCAGGCGGTGGGGTGGTGTACGTGCTGAAGGTTGAGGTAGTTGACTCGTGCAGTGTTGGGACATCGTCCACGAACATTTGCCTCTCTGTCTTGACATCAATTTCGTATGGCGTGTATGGCGAGATGGCGCCGAACATGAAGTCCGTGGGCATCTGCGAAGTGTAGGAATATCCTTCGGTAACGGCGGGCGGGCTGTTGAAATTGAACGAGTATTGCGAGTCAATTGACTGTGACCTTGTACGGTCAAGAGGATCGGTAAAGGTCGCTGAGGTCGGGAGCGAGTGCGACAGGCCAGGTGGTGAGGGCATCGAGGTTTGAATAGTGTGAGAGTGCGAGTGCGAGTTTGAGTGTGAGGCCTTCTCCGAAAGCTTCTTCCTCTTGATGATCATTTTGATGTCGTCCTTGTGTTGCCTTCGCGCGTCATTGTTGCTCCACCACATTGGTCGCTTGTATTCGCAACAGAGACCAAGGTGCTTGCATGCCGAGCATGCCGGCGAACCTTCATCGCACTTCTTCCTTCGCAGTCTGCATGTGTAGCAGCCTTCAGGAAGCAACAATGTTAGCTGCTGGTACACGGGAAAGGCTGGAAACACGGCGAGCAGTATGATATGGACGCAGACATGGACGAAGAGCACAAGAGCAAAAATAATCAAAACCACAACGTGAGCCCAGGAAGTAGGACATCGCCAGCATGAGGCCAAGTAAGGCGACAGGAAAACTGAATAGAAATGCACGAACCTGTTCTTGAGCGACGGTGCATCTGTGATTTCTGTTTGGAGGCGGTATTGTGGCTAGCCTTGGAGACCGACTTGGTCTTGGTTGGCTGTGCGACGGCCATGTTGACTGATGATGTTCTCATGAGGTCCTCTCTGTGCTGGTGACGGTTGGGGGGTAGTGTTGACATTTGTATGCTTCCGCCTATTCAAGATAGGTACCTGCGTGGGCGTGAAGGAGATACAAGGGTACCCAGTCGAGGGGGGGTGGCAGTATCAAGAGGTGTGGCCGGGAGGTGTGGGTCGTGTGTCCTGGTTGACTTCTGGGCCGAGAAGAAGCGGGATAGCCACAAGCCGGGGTCTTCCAAGTTCTGGTCGAGGTCTTGGGAGGTCCAGATGCGCGAGTGTCGCAGTCCGCGGTCGCTCACAAAAAAAGACAAGCTGAACCGATCGCTTCGGGGTTGATGTGCCGATGGAATAGCCCCGATCTCTCCAAACCCAAAGACTAAGATTAATTATTGCCGGCGAGTTTCGTCTGATGGCAAGTGATCGACCGTATCCGAGCAAGGCCTGCTTGCTGACTGACTGATTAAGTGAAAGCGACTGGTAAATGGAAACTCGAGATAGACCTGTATCGACGAGTGCGGAGTAGAGGGAATATTAAGAGAGAAGAGGAAGAGTCTGACTGGACGACAACCAAGTAACCCTGGGGACCTTCGAATGAGAGAGGAATAAGACTTCACGAGCCTGGTGTTGGATGGAGCAAAAGACTTATATCGTGGCCGCACCTCTAGGGGCCACGAACCAAGCTGGATCATCTGGTTGGACTGGATTCTATTTTTGGAGCGTTGACAGCAGGACAGCACGCCTTCCTGCTTTGGGAGGACACATCCTGTTCCCCTACCGCACAAGCAGCACATCGGGCACTCATCGGAGTGACTTCCGCGCAGGACACGTGTATCTTCCCATAGTAATCTTGGTGGGACTCGACTTGTGGGTGTCTTGTCCTGGAGGATTGGGTCCTGCGCTTATTGGTGCCAATGAGCGATCGAGTGGAGAGGTCTCACTCGGAAATGGACCCCAGCATGCAACCCCACTGAATGCCATTGTCGAGCTCTGGTAGGGCAGCGAGGACAGGGAAGGTGGGATCGTACTGCTACGATATGCCGGCCAGTGCTGCTGAGTGACAGAAAGGGCAGCTGTGCCCTGGATTGGTGACGGCGAGATGCATGTCTATTGGCGCATTCTGCAGAGGCCATGCAGCGGTCATGCAGAAGAGCAAATAGTCTCTTCATCCTAGCAGCCTAGTAGCTCTGTAGACGAATTTATTATCCCACAAGGGTGAATGCTGACCTCCAGAACAAGGGGTCCTTGACAGTTCGCCTGTGCTCTCACCAAAATGTATGCATGACGGTACAGATTGGCCGGGGACAGCTTTGTTCGCGATATCCCGACCATGCCATGACCGCACCCTCGTGACGTTCCGCTGCTCACGCTCAGGGATGTGTGGAAGCGGGAAACTCCCGAAAGCCTACTGCAACGCCCCGCTCGTTGGCGTTGATGCTTCGAGAGACACAATGTCCTATCCGGCCTCGGGAAAACACATTTGAAGCCCTTTCTCGACGCAATCGAGGACGCTATTGTGGCTGCACATTCCATGTCTGTCTTGGAACACAAGATCGTGGAGGGGCCGGACTCACTTCGAGTCTCGCCCACTTGTCGTCTCCTCCTGGCTCTGTATGTTGACCTGCTATCCACATCTGAGATTGGATATCGCACGTACGGTACGTCCATTGAGGATGTCTAGTGGGCCACTAGCCGGAACGGCTGGACGGTCGCTGAGCCGGCCATTGAAGTTGCATTACATTGGACCTTGTGAAAATAATAAGGTTTTGTTGGCAGACTGGCAGGCAGAGCTTGGTCGGGCTCATTTCCATCCCCGTCAAATGGGTTTGGCTCGGCTGCACAGAAATACAGTTGCGGCCAAGCACTGGCTCTCTGCTCAATCAAAAATCGAGAATTGCTAGTCAACACAATATTGGCTAGCCAAGATCCACTTGACAAAGTCGAGTACGTTGTCTCTCCCCAAAGTCAATGTGGCTTTAGCTCTTAGTCGAACTCGAGCCATGACTTCCACTGCGTGAATGCCGCTTTCTCGAGAATAGCTCCGTCGCTGTGCTTGTGCTCTTGATGAAAAGTTGATTGTCTACCACAGTAAATGCGCCGGTGGTACGTAGCACGACCGGAATGTGTGACCGCCGATCCTAAGCAGGTACCACGGCACGGACAAGACGAAAGCGCGGGCTGCACAGCGATCTTGGGCGTTGAAGGCCAGACGTATGCGGCGACATTTCTCTCGTGGCCACGTGTGACAAGTGTGACTGGCGAACACGTTGTCTAACGTCCCTCTCCTGCAAGCAATTTACAGCTGAGACAACAGCCATCGTGTAGGCTGGATTGTGTACAAAACACAGGACGACGCACTCATCATACCCCGCGGTACCCTACCAGCCTAGCGACCGACGCGCTCCTCCACAAAAGTCGAGGCGAGCTTCCACGACGGGCCGGTTGTGGTGGTAGTGGTGGTGGTGATGGAGAGATGGCGCTCATCTCATCTCGGCTCGATTCCCCCAGCATCGGCACTGACTATCATCAAGGCCCACACTGTCAGTCAGTCCGTGCAGTGTCTGCAGGCCCAGGGGGACGACATCTGCACGCTGCAGTCCGAAAGTGGGCTCTGTGGTGTGATCGAGTCGCGATCTTTGTGAGGGTTGCACTGCAGAAGATGCAATGATTTGATGAGACGCCGTGACAGCACGGGCCATGTCTGCATTAGCAGCAGACGGGGAGGAGCGATGTAACGCTACTGTTGGCCAATGGGAGTGCAGTACAGGGCTCAAGCTCGGGAACGAGTGGGTCGCTAGTCAGGATCTACCTGGCTCTTTCCCGTCCTCGCTTGGGGCCGTTGCTCAGATCCTTGTAGCCTCGGGTCTTCCCTCCCCGTGTGGGGCTGCACTTGCTTGCACTTGCTTGCACTTGCTGCTAAAAGTTGCACTTGCACTTTGATGAAAGCCCTGCACCGGTCCGTGCGCCTACCTCCTTCTCGACAGCCGCCGCCGAAGGAGCTCCATCCTTGATGCGCGCGCTAAAGAGCTTTCACCCGTCTTGTGTCTAAAAATGGCTCAGCTCTTCATCCACTGCTGTGCCCGACTGCAACGCCAGAGTCACGACAGAACCACCCTCCACTGGCGCTTGAGCGCGTATCGACGATGATCGAGTGTGACCCATCTATTTTGGTCTTTGGAGCTCAGCCTTGACGAAAGACATCGTCGACAAGCGCAAGCGCAAGCGCGGTTCAGCTCTGTCGCGATACTTTCGGAGACGAAATGAGCCGCTACTACTACACTATGTCGGGTGCTCGAGCCTCGACCGAGAGCATCTCTAGCAACGTTAAGCTGCTTGGCAATATCGGCAAGCTTTCTGATCGGCCGGGGGTAGCACGAGGATGATGCTCCACACCAATATTGGGCGATCTGCCAGTTTGTTTGCAGATGCCAGCGTTCAGATCACTTCGCCATGCAAAGCTGGGACGGTGCCAACCTGGCCGTTGGACAGACTGTTCGTTGCAGTCCAGCACAAATTGTCCGCTGGCACCGCTACATTCGTACCAGAATGGCGCACGTACCCGTGTCGAGTTGCACAAACTACAAGGACCTGATTTTTTCCGTGAGAATTCAATCAGCCAGATCACCAGGGCGAAGGCCAAGTCGGAGGATCGCGAGTCGCGAGGGTTGAGTTCGCGAGCTTGGTACCCTCCAACCCTCCAACAGACGGCTTGATATACTGTGGTAATTGCGATCACCCGCAAAGTGCAACCCTATTCTGCAGCGTTGCGCTGAGGACAACGCTGAGAGGTTGGGCTCGGATCGCTGCGAAGGCATTTCTTCCCTTGCGTAGCATCTTCAGTAGCCTCATCCATGTACTCGATATTCATTCTCGCCGTTTTCGGCAATGGCGTGTCCGTATCTCATTCGCACAGACTACAACAACGGACCAATGAACGACATCATGAAGAGGCTCCAGGACGTGCCCTGTATATGCTCAACACCCTCAACATCACTTATGGCCTGGTACAGCATCTTCGTGCTATCTTGGCTCGCCTGTTTTGCCGAAAAGGAACAGAAGCGCATGAGGGGAAGATTCCGAGCTGTGCCGGGGGTTAGTCTGCCAGCTAGGCCCTGTGAAGGCCATGGGCCATCCCGTGACTCCCGTCTTACCTTCCCAGCCTCTATGTCCGTATCCGATCTACGGTGGCAGTGGGTGGTATTTTAACTCATGACCAGGCAGCTAGTCCCAGGGCCCTGATTCATGCGGAACTCTAGCAGTTTGCGCAAAGGACGAATCCCATTCTCGAAGTTGACGATTCCTCCAAAATCCCATTGCACCGGACCTCCTCAGCAGGGACATACCCAGCAAACAACAAGCTAATGTGCACGAGGATTGCCTCGTCTCGCTCGCGTGGTCCTTGAGCCTGGGTCCCTGAGGCTGTTTTTGCGTGACTCTTCAGCTTGCGGTCCGCACGGGGTAATGCACGATGCATCGAAGATAGGAGCTGTGAGTAAAGCCCGGTCTCCATACCTACGGGTAGGTCGACCCTGGGAAGTTTTTTTCTCGTCGGTGATTTGGGTCGGTTGACATGTCACTTTCATGGAAGAACATGTGGAATTTTGACAAGGGCACCGAGGATACCGAGTCCAAAAGACAATGCAGAAATTGACTTTGTGGGCCTCAATTACTCGTTCCCGACGAACAACATGGCAGCATTATCAGATCTGAGTTCGGAAGCAAGGATGCTTCGTGAATGAATCGGCATCCTGGCCTCTTGATTCGGCCAGCTCCCATGACGGACGAGTGGGTGCTCATCAAGCGGCCATGCCTTCCACCCATCCAAACAGCCAGTGTCTCCTCGAAAGTCAGCCATACGCCACAATTTCCATAGGCTTATTGGCTTCACATCCCACCCTCATCATGTGAGGCCGTATTGAGAAGCTCGGAATGCACGTATGAGGAGCAAACGGCTGGAACAACAAGCAGCCTTCGTGAGATGTGCTTCTGTGGATGTGGAGCCGTTGATAGCCATCGGCCTACTTACCCTTTCCAGAGAGGGGTGTTTCTATCATTCGACCGAGTGCGAAGACGTTCGTGAAGATCGTCACTGGCTCCACAGCACAAATCAAGCGACGAGATCTTCCAGTGGGCCTTTACCAGTGAAGACTCATTTTTCCCTGTTTGACGGACACGGCGGGACCGGCCTCTTCTCCAGTCGTTCGCGATCATGTGGCCCGTCGGTGGGCGCCAGATGAAGCTTTTTGCAAAAAAAAGTCTCGGACACAATTCCTCTCCGGGTGTCTTTGAAACTGACCGCAAGTCACGCATCTCCATGTGAACGGCCGAGACGAAACGTGGGGCGCGGCGTAAGGCCGAGACAACATTCTCGTGGGTTCGGGCAGAAGAAGGGCCAGCTGAACCTCGGGAGAGACAGGCGCAAGCCTGTGAGTCACGGTCTCACTCAAAATTATGCTTCGTCAACACAATTGATTCTTCTCGAATGGGTCGAATTGTCGGTGAGCAAGACAAAAGGCCGGGGGTTTGGCTCATGTTTCTCTGGGGCGCGTCATCGTTTCTGAGGGCGCCGGTGGCTGGGCCGACCGCCATAATCAGTTTTCCACGATCGCCTCAAGGACACCGCTGGCGAAGTGGGACAATGAGGCAAATCGTTCCGGGTCGCTATGGGGAACGTCTCTTTGCGGTTTGCTTCTTGTGTCCCCTTGCAGCGTCGGCTGCAAGTCGCGCAGGTCGTCACAGCGGGATTCGATCCGAATGTGTCCACGCCGGTGCCGAGTCCTTCAAAAGCATCCCGTGTCCGACCGCCCGACCGCGCTATTGTGGTGTGCGCGAGAAGCAACATTCTACGCAGTGGTTACCACGATCTTCATCATCAAAGATATGTGTTCAAACTGGGGTGGTCGGGTGGTTGACACAAATCTCTCGCATATGCGTCTCCGCATGGAGATGCAACGGAAGCGGACCGATATCTGCACGCATTGCCCAACGGCCCAAATGTGGATTGCAAAAGTGAGGCTTGTCGATCCAGGGCCCTTGGCTGGTCTGGGGATTGGCCGCAGGTACATACCGCTGTCAGACTGTCAGATTACCAAATGCCCTTGTCGTATGCATGTCAATCGTCAAAAGAGTACCGCAGGCCCACAAGCTGGCTGGTAGAACTTCGGCAGTCTCCACTAGGTTGCTTTTCAGCTCCGGTCGCAAGCCATTGACGATTCTGCACAGGTCATGTGCCTCTATCTGCTTGTCACGATGTAGTATGAGCGTCGAGTCCATTGGATGAGTGGCAACAGGGAGCGGGAATCATCGGACAAGAACTAGCCAGATCGTCTGGCGTTTCTGCGTCGCTATTCCTGTGTAATACGTTGCCAGGCATTTGGGCGAGTCCGTCTCGCTCAGTCAAGCAGCAAATGCGCATGTTCCCGCAGTGCGCAGCTGACGCGACGGGAAGGTCGATCTTGTTCAACATGCGGCAGACACAATGGAGGCGCGTCAAGGCCAGAAGGATGCTGCTGAGAGGTCTGTAGCACGCGGGCTGGACCACTCCCTACCTTGATATGGATGGTCGAGGTCTCTCCCTTTCTCCTCGATGCGCTCGGGAACGCAAGACAGTCGACCGTTGACACCCATTTGTTCTGGAGTGGGTGAGGGAACACAGATTGAGGGGGAAGCATAGACTAATGCTGTGCTCTGTTTGATGCACCTGTGGAACCGGCCTTGCAGGTTACACTGACGGTCTAACCCCCCGCAAGCCACACTATATGCCACATGCATCTGTTTCTTCTGGCGTGCGCATACCGTGGTGGCTGGAGATGAGCACAAAGCAGCAATGCGAGACTTAAGCCACAATGCTG
The DNA here is from genome assembly GCA_022609195.1 of Plenodomus libanotidis. Lineage (NCBI taxonomy): Eukaryota > Fungi > Ascomycota > Dothideomycetes > Pleosporales > Leptosphaeriaceae > Plenodomus > Plenodomus libanotidis. The sequence goes on from JAGKQA010000003.1 coordinate 590,463, forward strand.
TTGTTCGATAGCCCGAGCATTCCGTAATTCGGTCTTCATCAGCCATACCTATGCAATAGGAAACACCTTGCAGCTCGACGTGATATCTTGTCGACTCCTGCAGACTTCGGAGGCCACACACCATTTCGCCTCGGGAAAGTAGGTGGGTACCCCTCCTCTTCCTCCTCGTAGGCCCCTCAATCAACGTCGTATTTCTTGCTCTGACCCTAGACCCTGCGACAATGCCCTTGTCCTTCTCCCCTGTCCCAGATGGCTTGTGCTGGCGAGGAATTCCTTGCCAAAAGCCTTCCCGTCGACCCAGAGTCCACTATCGGCGCTTCTGAGAAGCCAATCATCGGCAGTCTGCACATACCACGGCGCCAATCACCACCCAGAAGTGACTTCGCGGAATCTCGCTGCAGCTTCACGCCATCGCTGTGAATTCCTGATGCCCAACTGCAGCCAACCAGGCCCGCGACTGAGGCCCGCTTGCCGCTGCACGGAGGAGTACGGAGCTCTTGTTCTTGACAGTGTCCCAAAAATAAACCTGGCGATGGCACCACGGGCACCACCGTCGCCTCCTCGTGGTGGGTTCCCGCGCACACTCACGCAGGACACAAGCCAGCCAGACTGCGGAGCTCTTCCTGACTAGCTCGGCCGCGGGCCTTCGTTTCGACCGTTCTATCCCATTTTTGGTGCAGACGAGCTTTTCTCATCACCAACATCTCTATCCTGTCCAACCCGAGCGGTCGACGACCCACCCCACTGCAACCACTACCAGAGCTGTCTGTTCGAAACACTCCTCTGCTCTACCCACTATCACACCAGGCCGCACAGTGACCGACATTTACCTGCATATGCCGCGGCGTGCTGTGATGCCCCAGTGTCTTTCACCCCATCTTTCCCACTAGCACAAACAGCGGTGTTGGCTTGTCTCTGCCATACATAACCTTGTGTGGGCGCCCGCATCAGGACAAGCATCGTGGTCCGATCCTTTCTCGATTTTGCGACCTTCCCTTGATTATATGAGCGTAGCGGGCTTTTTTCTCCTTTTCCCTTCACTGGTTTTCGGATATCCAAAACGGTTATTGGAAACGAAACGAAACTCCATTCGACTACACCATCTACAAGTGGTTACTATTTGATATAGACAGCCACACCGCCGGCAACGGCTCACCCACATCCGGGCAAATCTCACTGCATTGCAGACAAATACTCGCCGGCACCACCAATTACAGGAACCACATACAAGATGGTACGTCTCACAATGCTGGATATCACTGCGAAAGTCACGTCACTCACACTTTGTGTAGGAGACAATATCAAGACACAACATGATTGAGAGGCCTCATCATGAAATGGTCCAAAAATCTCACTTCCGCGAGACCTTTTTTGCAGTCAAGAATGTCAACCAGCAAAGACCGGACTCCGTCCACACTGAATTTATGGAGACCGACTGGGAGGAAGACGATATCCTCAGCGAATTCGAGGATGATGAAATCTCCCCACGACCGAGTCTTGACTCTGTAAGTCACTATTTGTCCCTGCCTCTCTCATTTACTCTGAGCGGGTTTCCAGGACGGCATTAGAGTACATGGGCTCAGCGCTTGCTAACGATCTCCTCCAGTCTGGTCGGCCAAGTATGACCACACTGTCAACATATGATGAAGTGCGCACGCCAGAGCAACAGTCCATCGCTCGTTTCGAGATGGGCCCGGACCCCATGAAGCCTATTGTTGGGCCGCGGGGTCCTCACCTTTTTCGCAGCTCTGTAAGCTCTGAGACCTCTCTTGAATACCAGAATGCCCTGTCACTTTCACCCATGACGCCAAAAGTGCACGGCCACAACGCCGACTACAATTTGCCCATCACCTTCGAGATGGACTTCCCGACCCCGAGAGCGCCGCGCCATGGACCGATGAAGTTCACGAACGAGCAGTTGGACACCTCGACTCTGGCGCAGTGGTCGGCGGAGAAAGTGGCACAGTGGATGCTCAACGCTGGCGTTGAGCTGCAATTTGCCGAGACGTTCGTTGAGAACGATATCAACGGCGCAATCTTAATTACCCTGAAATTTGAGGATCTGAAAGAGCTGGGCATAGCCTCCTTTGGAGTGCGGACCACGATCTGGGAGGAGGTCGCGAAAATGAAGGACATCCGAGCTGCGTCTCCAGACCCCGAGACACCGATTGAGGACGAACCGAGCAGGGAGGTGAAGAGAGAGCAGAAGAGACAGGAGCGAAAGGACGGAGGCGACGATCTGAAGCGCAGCCAGAGCAGTCGCCGACGAAGGAACCACAACGAAGACTCTGTTCGGCCCGACCAGTCCGTCTCGATTGTTGGTATTGAGCAGGTTATGCCCAAGCCTCACCACTGCTCCAAGGGCGAGAATTGTCGCAAATGGCGCAAGCAGCAACGCATGATCGAGGCGTTCAAGAATGATCATCCCTTCGTCAACCTCGACAGCGGCGGCGTAATCATGATTGCTGGTGACCCGGGAAACCCAGAGACTGCCAAAGCTATCAAGCCTGAGGATGAACTGGTCTTCAGGCCTGTCTCCGACGCAAACCCCTCGGTTGTCGCGTCGTCAGACATCATGGGCACAGAGGGTCTGCCGCCGTTGCAGTACCTGCGACAAGCCACTTTGCAGAATGCTAGGGACCGAGAGCAGCAGAACAATGTCCGGAACTTCCTTGAGCTCCAGCATCAGCATGCTGCCAACGCAGAGGCTATTCCCCTTACACCGCCTTTCGAGATGCTCCCTCCTCGAAAGAAGACGCCTCACGGTGGCCTCAAGGCTCTCTCCAAGCTTTCTATTCCTACTCAGATCAGCCGTCCAGCTGAGGAGGTGGTCGGTTCTGCGTGCCCAGGCTCTGCGTGCCCAGGCTCTGCGTACCCACCATCTGCTCACACGTTCGGTCCATCAAACCACTCCTTCGCCGCGCAGCAACGTCAAGCATCCCTGCCGACACCCTCAGCATCACCCTCCCCAGACTCTCGTACCCAGACACCAGTCGGTACTTACCGTCACGGTACACCCTTCTCAGAGATGAACGTCTCCTACATCTCCGAGGACCTATCGAACCTGGGCCCCGTGGCCCGCGATGCCTCGCAGTCCGTGCCGCCAGAGATGAACTACCACACAGCCACCAACCCACCGCCGCGTTCCATGTCGCGATCGACCTTCCGCAGGCCCTCGTTCGTGACCATGCCCTCACTCAACGAGGACGTGATGTCGCCCGTCGAGCCTCCTCGTCGCAACATCCCCTCGCCCATCGAAACCAGCCAGCTGTCTCCGCGATCCAAGCAACCGCGCCCGCTCCAAGCTCCTCCTCGCGGCGCCTGGCCTTGGTCCCCGCCCGCCAGCACGCGACACTTCGAGACCGCCATCGCGCCCATCCCCGCCGGGCCTGGCAGCAACTCCTCCTCATCCTCCGGCAGCAGCAACAGTAGCAAGCACCACACCCCCGCCAGCAGCACCGGTAGCAGCGCCATGGCCAACCCCTCCGCCCTTGCCGGCAACCCTAAGGACCTAGACGGCTACCAGTATCAAGGCTACATGAAGAAGCGCAAGACCAAGCTGCTCCGCCACGAGTGGACCGAGCAGTACGTGACGCTCAAGGGCACGCGCCTCGCCATGCACAAGGACCGTCGTGAGGTCGACCGCACGCTCGAGTATGTCGACATCGACGACTACGCCATCGCATGTGCGGGGCTCGCGTCCACCGGGAAGCTCAACGCCGCGTTCAAGGCTATGAGCATCCGCAAGGACAAGGGCATGACCAAGGAGGACATCGCCGCGTTTAGCTTCCAGCTCGTCCCGCAGATCGATATGATGAAGGCCAGCGCTGGCGGTGTCGCGGGTGTCAGGCTGCGTAAACGCGAGAGTGCGCTTGCTGCTGCTACTGGTCCGCACCGTAGGGCCGGCAGCTGGGATGCGGCGGCGCCGGCGCCGTCCGAGGGCACGAATGGCACCGGAAAGACGCATCATTTTGCAGTGAGGGGTCGGGATGAGAGGATTGACTGGATGCGCGAGCTGATGTTGGCTAAGGCGCTGAAGCAGAAGGGCGAGGGCTTTGAAGTGAGCGTCAACGGAAACATGATCTAATCTTTTCATTCTCTTTCTGTTCTTGATCATGACATACGATGGGAGGATACCATTGCATTTGTATCGGCGTTGAAGCATCGTTTGCACTTCTGTTCCTTGACTTATTCCCTCTGTTTCATATGTTATCCGTCACCTTCCTCTTTCACCCACCTATACCTCACCATCACGACTTCGATACCGATGATACCTTTGGAAATTTTGTACTTGCTACTCCAGGTGGAGACGATGACGGCATAAACCCACAGTTTGAGAGTGCTGGACCTTGGGGACGACGATTTTTATGAGGACTGGGAAAGAAGACACAGCTGTTCGCAAGAAGCAAAATTGGAAATACTGAACTTGATTCGATGAATGGCGAGAAAGAGAACAACCCAACTTACTACATTCTTTCATCTGGGCTAGGCAATTTGATAGTGAATAAATCAGTGAATATTAGAATGCTCTCACGACCCTAAGGAAATCGTGATCACTGTGCTCTTCGAGGACCTGTCCCTCCGAGGCGTATAACATTTGTCTCGGGATGCCGCCGACGCATATCAATACCGTAATGTGAGCTTGACTATACAGCCTGTCAGGACAAGACTTAGATGAGGATTCCCACTAGAAAATCACCAGGAGTCTTCAGGCAGGTGACTGACCCGTGTTCGCCGACTGTTGAGCTTCAAACAGCTGGAAAAGGTACTCCTGGTGAAATTAGCTCCGGTGACTGTACATTTGTGCAATTGCTAGATTTCTAAACGGCCAGACTTTGTTTGGCTCGCATTGAGATCGCTAGCCAGATGTCTGCTCTTACCCATGCAGACCTCTGAATCTATGATGGTTTCTTGTCTCGACAAAATTGCACTATGAACCGCTGCGTATGTACAGCCACATTCATGCTCCGTAAATGGGACAAACCAGTCTACTTACTGTAGACGGCGGCAACATGCCGCACACAACTCTCAATGCACCGTTATGCAATCAGATCTCGTCCATCGTCTTGAAATTGACAGTCTCGGGCCTCATGGTCTCGCGAACAGTGGATAGTCCGGAACTCCCAGACCTTCGCAGATCTTCGCAGACCGCCTACACTGTCACCATCACTCTACTGCTTTTTCTTGGAGCTCTTGGACTGTGCCGCCGCTTGTGCCTGCTCCGCCGCTTCGGCCTCCTCAAATTTCTCATAGTCATCCAACTCCTTACGCTCAGCGTACCACTGGCCGGCCTGGAGGACCAGCACACCAACTAGCACCAGCACAAGGATGGTGTTGCTGGCGGCCATGACCTTCAGACTATCCTCGCGGCCCAGGATGATCTCGCCCGTCAGCGGGCCGTCGTGGTGCTCGGCGAAGCCGCCGTCCGCCCAGATATCGCTCGAGATGGTGCGTAGGCCCTTGACAATGTTGGCGACGTAGACACCGACGCCAATGACGAAGAGAGCGAGCGAGGCGCCATCGAACAGCATGTTGCTCTCGGAGGGCTTGAACAGCTTGATGAAGAAGCCCAGGAATCCGACGGCCATAATGATGTGCAGCAGGCGCGCGATTAGGGGCGGCGACTGGTGCATGAACTTGAGGTGGGTCTCGAGGTTATCGAAGAAGGTGGGCGCAACGGGGTCGGAGGTCCAGAGCAGCGGGTAGTCGTAGGGGAATTGGGCGAAAATGATGCCGAGGAAGAAGCAGACCGCTGTGAGGAGAGTTCGAGTTAGCAATGGTTGCTCAACGGCTATTGTAAGCCAATGCGCAGTAGATCAGATGGGGTGGAAGACTTACGGCCGACGATGAGGAAGGTCGCGAAAGAGCTGGACCCACGGTAATCCCTCGACCGGATGGTCTTGTTACGGTCTATCTTGATGAGACCCGCCATGATGAATTGTTGCTGGGTGCAGCAGACAGGAGGTTGCTTCGATGAACAGGTTCGTGAGGAGTAGAAGGAGTGGTAGAAGAATAAGTGTGGTTGCGACAGGAATTTCCAGACAGTAGATGATGTCTCTGGGCGGTTGAGGCTCGGCAAGGAAGCCCTGGGGAACAAGAGCAACAGGGTCCTCCGAATGCTGTGGGGTACAAGATAAGTGCTCCTAGATTTCAATCACTGGCCAAGCCTGTCAGCAACATGTGTCATGGCAACAATTTCAACAACTTATTCATTACAATCAATGCCTTTTGTTTGGTCTGTATATCTTGCTGTTTTCTGAATTCAGCAGCTGGGTTTGGGCTTGCTAAGCTGGTATTGCAGTCATTGTACAAGGTTACCCAGTACTTGTTTTCGATATCTGTTTCTTGGAAGAGAAAAAAATACTGATTCAAGCTTAGTCCTTTGGTCAGTTTTGTACTGTCAAGTCTTGTTATAATGCAGGTGCTTTTCAATGTTGATATGATCTTAAAGTGCTGCGTTACAGCATGCTCTGTAGTTATTGACAAATAATGTCAGACAATATTGTATTATATTTCAGCCAAAACTACTTCGACGTCCTTTTCCTTGCTTGAAGAGTTATAGTGCTTACAGTAAACATGCTATAGACAACCTAAGATGGCGGCACCAATTGCATTGGAATAGTTGGAGTATTTTATTGCCCATAGGTATTTCTGTGCTGCTGAAGGAGGGAGGCCAAATGTCTAGCCTGCCAGGACAAAGTCCACAGCTTAGGCTGCTGTCTAAATCGTAATGTCCGAGAGCTCTTGAAATAAGCAACACTTCCCAAACATTTCAAGTCCTCTCTTATGGTCCATCTTCAGAGCGGAATGGATGTTCTTGCAGCAGCAGGTCCACAAACCACTAACCTATCTCCCCTTCCATATCAAGGCACTTTCAATGTCCATGTCTTATTGCATTCCTCGCTTTCAAACTCCCCTCCCACATGGGAAATTCACCTGTTTCTCTATGTAGAAGAACCTTTCAAAGTCGAAAGCTTCAACAGTTGCCTGCGCAGAACGTTCCCCATCGCCACCAGATCAACGTTTTGATTCCTGAGCTGTTGATTCAATGCTCAGCAAGTACAAATCCATCCACGCCTCCAATATGTACATCTTCAACAAATTCAGCTCGCACTGCATACTTCTCTGACAAGTACGTCCACCCAAGCCCCGTTTCCATTGCCATTCTTTCCAACAACTCGATCAATACCTATACCACCAAAGCTAGCATTACTGCTGCTCCGAAGTCAACCCGGGCTTACAATGGAAATTGCCATTGCAGAGTGAAGCTCCCTACAGCCAGCTACATCTTCATGCCTCTTTGTGAGATCAACCTTGAAAGGTTTCACTGGACGACACTCCTGTAAGTTGATCGCTTTTGTACTTCTGTACAACACCAAGTTAGTGGTACATGCTTACTTGATGTGCCGAATCTGCAAATGACAAACATGTCACTGATGCGTGGGTGAGGCGCAAGTATCAGAGGGGAGACCCGAAACGAGGCTGAAGCTGACGGACCAAAAGACCAAACCGCCAAACCTCATTTCATCATGTTGGGTGAGATTTGCGGCCGAGTAGTGCAGCTTCAAAACAGAGCTTTCCGCGTCAACCAACTTCTGTTTTTAGAGCCAACCATGTGTCAGCTATCAGCCTTACCAACGGTTCTTATATGCCTAGACACCACGGGCATGGGGAAATTCTCCCGTAGGAAAATATAAGATGTCAACCGTCCACCGCACCTCGAGGTGATGGTAATTATTTCTTGAACTACTCCCCGCAGTCAATCTACCAAGATCGTAACTCACTGCAGACGACGCCCGCCCAAATCTTCCCGTCTTCAGCTCCCAACTCTGACCATGCCCAGCCCATTTGCCTTCCTCGCCCTCTCAGCGTCTCTGCTCGCCACAGCACACGCAACAGCAGAGGTAGCCCCGCGGGCAGACACCACGCCCGCTCCCGTCATCCGCAACGTCAGCAGAGGCAATGCCGTTGTGGGTGTCGACGGCACGAGCTACACCTGCCCCGGCGATGCCTTCATGGACCGCACGGTCCGCAACGGCGTCACGTCAGGAACCATGGGCTGCTGCGTCGCCGGCGCGGCCGAGACTTCCAGCTTCTCAATGTCGAGTATTAGTGTGTCGTTGTGGACGCCGTGCGCGAGGTTTCCGTTCTCGTGCACTGATGAGGTATGATGATTCCCCTTCTTCTCATCTGTCCGTGTGGGTTTTGACGCTGATGCACCCTCCACAGACGACCACGTCAACCACTAGCAGGAGCAGCACAACCACCAGCACATCCACCTCCTCCATCCTTACCTCCTGCGCCACCTTCATCAGCTTTGCCGACCCCTCGTACTCGTCCTTAATCGCCGCAGCCACGAGCAGTATGGAGGCCAGCGGCACGACGTACTGCACGACCATGGGTGTGCCCCTCACCAGCGGCACCACGTGCGCGGCGGCGGCGGCCTCTACCGGTACCGACGGATCGTCGTCATTTTCCGGTTCGGATTCTTCCGGTACCACATCCTCCGACACGACAACCAGCTCAGGGAGCGCTACGGCTTCGCCGGGAACGTCGGCCGCGGGGAGCACTGCGGAGTTGAGCATGGGATGGAGTGCTTGGATGCTGGGCTTGGTGGGCGTTGGGCCGCTTGCCGCGGCCGTATTGCTGTGAGGATGTGGTCTAGTCGTGGTTCGTGAAAAGCGAAGTTTGGTTGATGACTTGTCTGAGGTGAACTTATGAGATCGAGAGCTGGAGGACTTACTGTGCTTGCACACGCCTTGGTATGCTGCGTAATCACCAGCCCGAACGAATACCGGGGTAGAAAAAGTCAGTAAATTTTTTGATACAGTGGAACGCTCAATTTTGGCTGACTTAGGCCCCCCGTGATCCTCGAACCATATCCATTACAAGCAAGTAATACAAAGTTTTGGCTGCTTTTTTTAAAAAACCAAACGCCGCAAGCCACGGCCCTATTTCCAATCACAATGTCAAGTGCATCACTCTGCACGAGAATCATCATGACACGCTTCCAATCAACCCGCCGTAGTCAACACATAACTAGTAATGCTCGTCATCCGCTCGCTCGTCAGCTTCAGGCCAATCCTTAACAACTCGCCCGCGACTTCAGGCTCGCTCTTCTGCAGCGCTTCCCAGCCCTCTCGCGTCATCTCCCACAGCACACACACGCGCTCGGCCACCACCGTCGCCGTGCGGTTCGTCTCGCTGAAGAAGGGTAGCTCGCCGCATGTCGTGCCGGCGACGATACTTTCGTACAGCCAGCCTTGCGGCAGGTGATACTCGGCGCGCAGAATGCCGCTCTCGACAAGATAGAAGCCGGTGGCGGCCTCGTCGGCGCGGAAGAGGGTTTCGCCTTCGCGGCACTCGCGGCGCTTAAAGGCGTCTTTAGCGCGGATCCAGAAGTCTTCGTTTTTGTCTGAGAGATCGTGGAAGATTTGCAGCATGAGACGCAGAGGCTCCTTAAAGTTCTGCCAACGCGAGAGGCGCAGAACTTCTTTCTGGGTGATAGACTCGCGCGCTGCTTGATGGAGGTGGCTGCGCCGTGGCGAGCTGGCGAGGAGGGAGGATGCCTCGTTGATATCGTCCGCGCTCAGGCTCTTCTTTGCTCCGGGAACGTCGAGACCCGAGGAGGCGTTGTTGCGCGAGTTTCGAATGGCCTCTTGACTGGCGTAAAAGGTACGCAGAAGTTCGTTCTCGCAACTTTCGAGGGCGGAGTTCAAGTTTGTGCAAAAGCTGACCTCGGTGTCCTTGGAGCTTGTTCCAAGACCGACTGCTCGCAAATCACGACCCAGAGGTCCCTCCATGTCCACGCCGCTGAGCACAAGCACGATCTTCTTGGCGTAGAGAAGTCTGCTCACGGTGCTGAAGGCCTCGCCCGCTGAGTAGTCAAGTCCTGTGACATGAAGAAGATCCAAGATGAGATATTTGATCGGTCGCCTCTCGAATTCCTCGTCATCAATTAGTCGCCGGATTTTTTCTTCCACGCTGACGATGGTGCCGAAGAATAGAAAGCCTGTGAGCTTGATCAGATAGATCTGGCCGCCCACCTTTTGAAGGTAATGCTGCTGCGTGGGGTTTCTGCGGACGGTTGATCCCACGACTTCTCCAGAGAAGGTGGCACGGATTGCGGAGACTCTTGATGCCTGGAAGATCATCGATACGAAGGCAAGCAGTACACCGACTCCGATGCCAACAACAAAATCGTATGTGCCCATCACAAGGACAATCACAACGACCTAGAAGGAGATTATTATCGGTCTGTGACAAGACAGGACTTTGCAGAGAACCGCATTAATCGGGCGTCTCGTGGGGTAGGTATAACATACTGTCAGATACTCGATCCAGTTGAGCTTCTTCCTCGGATCCCAGAGCGCGTTCAGCAGCAACTCGAACCCAAGCACAAAGATGAGCGTACCAACCATCATCACCGGAATGAAGCCAATGATGACTGGGCCGATGACGAGAACAACGCCCGTGAAGAGAGCAAGCATGTATCCCGCCAGGCGCCGGTCACCTCCCGATTTGATGAAGAACTGGCTGTTGGCATACACAAGGTAGTTTTGAATACTACCTGCGCAACCGGACAGGAAGTTAGAGAGACCATGCAATTTCAGCTCACGGTCTAGATTGGCGTGGTCTTCGCCAGTCTGAAGAGCAAGCGCAGGCACGTTGATAGGAACGTGGAGCACTCCGAAGAAGGTGAGGGCCAGCATGGCAGGGATGCACTCCGCGACCGCTTCCCAATTTATCAACTTGAACTCTATGAAATGGTCAGCAGGCATCCCAGCTTGGTCAGTGAAGGTGGAAAACTAACTGAACAATGTGTAGAAATACCACCAGGACTCTCCCGCAGCCGGAGACTCGAATATCCAGCCTTTCTCCCGCAAGGGCTCAGGCGACAGCGAATCGAGCGCGGTGACGAAAAACCAGAAGATGGCAGGCTCCAAGCAAATGAAGACCGGGAGCACATAATGATTGTCCTTTAGCTTGTCGGAAGTGGACATGACGAACAGCACAATCGCAAGGCCCAGCGGTATCGTCCACAGCGGGACAGTATTTCCCCGTAACATCAAACGCAAGGTTTCGAGGTCATAGCGGAAGCTGCCCTCCAGTCTCGCTGACACTTCAAATCCGGTCTGGACCAAGAACCAGCCGACGCCGCCAATACAGCCAATTAGAATATGCCGTGGAATGAAGCCAACGAGGTTGCCGAATTTGAGCTGGCCCATGGCGAAAAAGACAGCTCCGGTAATGATCGAGCTGAAGCAAAAACAGAAGATGGTGGTGGCGATAACTGCGTCTGGTTCGTCCTCTCCAACATTGGCTGTGATTTTAGCAGCCATGCTATGGAAGAAAGGCACAACCTCGATAAGCTCGGAGCCCACTCCGCCTTTGAAAATGCTGCCAGTAGAAAAGACGACTTGTGACACAATGGTACTGACATAAAACATCGATATTCCAGCGGGCCCCAGGTTGGCGAAGATGGGATTCCCAAGTGGGAACAAAATCATTCCGTAAGACAGAGCATCCAGTATGTTCAAAATCAGTCCCACGAACACAGCCGGAAGACACTTGATGGGCACAAGGGCCGTCTGCATCAAAGCCTTTCCACTCCATGCTTTGGGATCGGTGTTCGCTTTGGCCAGGTCATGCATACGAGAAGCTCTTTGGGCTAGCCAGCCCCTAGACTTCGGCCGCTTGAACTGACCCTCTACATCCATGCCGTCGCCTGAGTCTCCATTAAGTCTCGAGTGTCCATTTTGGCGTTGACCAGAGCTCCTGCGTGATTTGTGCGATGAGGATCGAATGAGGGGCGTTTCTTCATCTGCATCCTCGGGCAAGACATCGTCTCCCTGCGGGAAAATGGCATTGCTGCTTTCCCTCGTGGCTCTTTGTCCAAATGGCTGGTCGCCACGAATCGCTGTTTGGTCTTGGTAGCTTTCCGGTGGCGATCTCCTCAGCATGTTGGCGAGCATCGACGGTCCGTCATCCTGCTGCTCTCCATCCTCATCCTCGTCGGGAGATGGCGGCTCGGACACCTCTACGATGGTATCAGAAGACGCGGCGGCGGTGATTGCCTCCAAGTCGTCCTCGTCGTCTGAAAACGCGCCTCGAAGAGATCCTTCCCACCTCTGGTTTGAGGACTGAGATCTCGGACGAGTCAAGAAGTTGGGGCTTCCGCGACTCTTCTTATCGGAGAGGAAGTAGGAAGCGAGCTCGGCCGTGTCCTCGCGGACACTTCTCGCATACTCAGCGCTGTCCACCGGGGCTGAAACGCACAAAAGAGTCAGCAAATCCTCAGTGTTACGTTTCGGACTGGCGAAATCTTCACAAGGAAAATATGATAACTTCATGCTGAATGAGAATTTGTGATGTGTTCTTGTGCAAGGGGTTGAGAATAGTGATAGGCTGTGTGATATAGTTCAGAGTTCTGGAACACGTATGCAGGCTGGATCTCATATGCTCGATTGTTTGTATCACCAGTAAGGTGCCAAGTCTTACATCACACGTACCTGAATTGTCGCGACCGCCACCAGATACGAACGAACGTATGTGCAGCGGAGGGGTCGAGGCAGCAACTGGGATGATGTTCTGAGGATGAGCGCGGGTGGCTTGGGTGTTCAGATCGCTAGGTACAGCGTTGGAGTTTTCGATATCTCTCGAGGCAGTGGATTGACTTCTCCTCCATGAGAAGCCAAACGAGCTGGGTGAAGCCATCGTTACGGTCGTGGTGGTGTTATTGTGGTGAGAGATCGCATCAGAAGTCTGCCATGAGCCGCCACTCGCTGCTTGGCTTGATCCTGGGCGATGATATGAGCCCTATGGTTTATGGCGCAATCCGAGCCTGGGATCTAGCGTGTCGTGCGAAGCCTACTGTGAAACACAGAAAACCAATCTCATGTGGTTGTTTGAAGGTGCACAGGTACTTAGCAAGTGGTGATAAGTGTTGCGGTTATGACGGAATGGTGGCTTGCGGCTGATTAGCGCGTATAGTGCACAGTAGGAAATGAACGGACAGCCACGTCCAAGACGATACAGAAGCTATGCAGCTCTCGACGATGCACTCCGAAAGTATGTGAGAGATATGTCGAGTGCTTGGTCCAAATTTGGAGCCCGTCGTTGAGTCTGGACTTCGCTTGACGTGAAGATCGCTGGGTGAGAACAGCATGTGCTCGCGAGGTCAGGCTGGTCCCTGCAAACCTTTCAACGTTCCCACCTTGAACAGCAAGGAACCAGGAATCAGGGGCCGCCGTACCCACTGACAGCGAATGAGCTTTTGGTTCTGTACCTTCCGGCCGCCGACGCTAGTTTTTTTTCTACATTGTCGATTGCGTGGCACCGATGACAACCGGCTGGCATAGCATGCAATGGTGAAGGTGGCCCACACAGACGCAAGTGGAATAGCCGAACACCAACATTGAAGTGTGGCCATGAAAATTGCAAGCAGAGCCGCGCTCGGCCTTGCACAGCACATGCAGCTTTAGCCATTGACGAATGGGAGGTCTGTTCAAGACAGCGGAACATTTGTGTGGGCACCGGGGCACAAGAATGCGGAGAATTGGAGCGTTCTGTCAGGACTGTCTAATGTCTCCTCAGGGAAAACGTCAAGATTGCGTGACACCAGCCCTTCGATACTATCAGCGGCTATTTTGATACTGGCGTGGCTGGATGCTGATTCAGGATGATAGGTAATTCCACGTGGTCAGGTTGCACAATCGAGGCCATATTGACCGTCTTCTCAGGGCCTTTGAAATGAAGCACTCGTGTCTAGAATTGGATTTTCAAGAGGCCCGCGTGGCCTATCCCAGAGGAGCTTGATACACCATGAACCTGCCCATCCCCAACCGATCACATCCCCCATCACGACAGACGGGGGCACCCCGGATGTCACGTCCTTTATGCGGAAGCTAGGCAACAAGTTGTATCTGTTATGTAATTGCCGTCCATTCCCGCACCCCCACGATGCACGCGAGAAAAGTCCTGAGAGCCTGCGTGATGTTCGAGCAGCTTTGCGTACCAGTTGGGAGGGCATTCATTTCGTGACATGCTCGTTGCGTTACAGAATCCCGCACATCTCCTCATTGTCCAGTACGAATACGCGTATATGTCGAGCACAGTTGTACTATGTAGCTGGGAGGTCACGCCTTGTGACGCACATATTTGCGTCTGCTCTTCTGCATCAAACTGACTCCGCTCGATCCATTGCTTCGCCTCCAGCCATGCACGAGCTTGATTCCTAAGCTCTGCGATGCCAAGGCGATATCGTGCTTATGGAGGGTCGCACGTTCCTGTTCCAGTGTGCACCACTGGCACGGCTAGGTTCCCCTCACAAAATCGATATATCGCCATGATGGTCCATCCGTCTCATTTGACTTGTTGCATGACCATGAGATGTCAGCTGACTGCCTGTGATACCATGACTGTCACTGAATCTGGTATCGTGGCAGAATCTTCCTAGCCGGAACCTTACTGTATGCATCATGCCCAAGTGCGTGGGGGAAGACATTGTGACACGCTTCGCAATGGAAATTTCGATTCATCGCATAGCGGTAGGGAAGTATCCTGCCATGTCTTGTGAGTCTTTAGCTCAGCTTCTGGAGATAACCCTGAGCTATCAGCCTCTCAACATCGCCTTGCCTGACCCAGAGATGGCTGTTCTTGGTCAATGTGATGGCGCTACACTCGAGTCAGCATCTTCTTTTGGCACTGAGACCGGCAGACATTGGCAACATACCCATACTCTGTCTGGATCTCGCCAGCATCTCTGAGGACACGGACATCGATGAATAGATCCCTGGGTGGCTCCAGACTCCCCGTAAGATCGATGTCTGTCCACTGGCCCTTGTAAGCAGCTAGCAAGTCCCCGTACTGTCTGACATAGTCTTCCTCCTGGGGACTCAAGCTGCTCGTGCCGCTGTCTTGTCCACCAGCACCATTGCCTCCAGCTGAACCGTCCCTAACCTGTTGCCCGGATAGATCGACAACATCGGCACCACGCCAGACCAGGTCTTCCAACTTGTCCGTCCTCGTTCTGTGGTAGGCAAGCAAGCAGCGCTTGTTCCGCCGCATGGACAAGTGGTTCGTCAACAGCGTGCCGGCCACGCCTTGATTAGCATTTGGGTCGAATGAGCCTTGGAATGGTTCTAGAATATGGGTGACATCGCGGTCTAGGTCGCGGACTTCGCGCGCTGTCTCACGAACGAGCTCCGTCTCGTATGGGGGCAAATGTGCGAGGTTCTGTGCTCGTTTCGCTTGCACGACCTGCGATCATCAAGTCAGACGCGGAGGGCGAAGGTGCGGGTGATCTCGAGGGCGAAAACATACCAGTTTCAGGCCATGATCACCGTACATAGGCATGGTGAGGCATCGCGGGTGTTTGTAGACACCTGAACAAACATGTCGAGAGGGAAGAGGGAGGAGTCCAGAAGCGCGTAGGAAGTGCCCGTCGCGTTGACAAGGTACAGACGTCAGGCAATTGAGCCCCTGCCGCTTCTCTGGCCGGGGTCTCTTCACCCCGGCCGCCGATCTGGCACCGAAGCTCTTTCAACGAGGACCCCGCGGTAACAATTGACTTTTGACTTTGCAACCCCGCCAAGAAATTGCGAAGTTGTCGCAGGGAAGAACTTTTGCACTTTACCCGCTTCTCACCTCTCGCCAACGTCACATCACGTCCACTTTCTTCATTGATCGATTGGACAGTTTGAGGCTTCATTCACCTACCGGTTCCTCATACTGTAGTCTCGCTGTACACACTCCTTGAGAATGTCAGGCTACCAGGGCCCTGAGGGGCAGCGCATCGCCATCGTCTCTGTCTACGACAAGACCGGCCTTCTCGACCTGGCCAAGGGCCTTGTCCAGCAGAATGTACGCATTCTTGCTTCAGGAGGAACTGCCAAGATGATTCGGGAATCTGGCTTCCCCGTTGAGTAAGAGCATTTGCCTGTAGGGCTCTGGCAAACAAGCATTTGCTTACCAGCGTTTCTTTAGGGACATTTCAGCCATCACCAAGGCGCCCGAGATGCTCGCCGGCCGTGTCAAGACCCTCCACCCCGCCGTTCACGCCGGCATTCTCGCCCGTAACCTCGCTTCCGACGACAAGGATCTGGCTGAGCAGAGTATCGACAAGGTTGACTACGTCATTTGCAACCTCTATCCGTTCAAGGACACTGTCGCCAAGATCAACGTGACCGTGCCCGAGGCCGTGGAGGAGATCGACATCGGCGGCGTCACTCTGATTCGCGCCGCTGCGAAGAACCACTCGCGCGTTACTATCCTCAGCGACCCTACCGACTACGCTGAGTTCCTCAAGGAGCTCGAGGCTGGCGAGGTCAAGGAGTCTACCCGTCGTTTGTACGCCCTCAAGGCCTTCGAGCACACCGCCGACTACGATGCCGCTATCTCCGACTTCTTCCGCAAGCAGTATGCCGCCGATGGCCTGCAATACATGGCACTGCGATATGGCGCCAACCCTCACCAGAAGCCTGCGGCAGCGTACATGAAGGATGGCAACCTGCCCTTCAAGGTGCTGTGCGGTTCACCTGGTTACATCAACTTGCTCGATGCCCTGAACAGCTGGCCTCTGGTCACAGAGCTCAGGCGGGCATTGGACAGGCCCGCTGCTGCCAGCTTCAAGCACGTCTCGCCCGCTGGCGCTGCCATCGGAGAGCCTCTGACCGCTGAGGAGAAGAAGGTCTTCTTTGTTGAGGACATCCAGGGCATTGATGACTCGGGCCTGGCCCAGGCCTATGCTCGTGCCCGAGGTGCGGACCGTATGAGCAGCTTTGGTGATTTCATTGCATTGAGCGACGTTGTGGACGTCGCCACTGCCAGCATCATCTCCAAGGAGGTCTCCGACGGTGTCATTGCCCCTGGCTACGATGCGGCCGCGCTTGAGATCCTCAGGAAAAAGAAGGGCGGTAAGTACCTCGTGCTGCAAATGGACTCTGAATACGAGCCCAACAAGAGGGAGACGCGCACTGTGTATGGTGTCAACCTGACCCAGCAGCGCAACGATATCGAGATCAGCCCCAAGTCCTTCAGCACTGTGATCACGCCCAAGGACAACCCCAACGTACCCGGGAGCGCCCTGCGTGACTTGACCATCGCCACCATTGCCCTGAAGTACACTCAGAGCAACTCGGTGTGCTACGCTACTCGTGGCCAGGTCATCGGGCTGGGTGCCGGCCAGCAGTCGCGTATCCACTGCACGCGCCTAGCTGGTGACAAGGCGGACAACTGGTGGCTCCGTTTCCACCCGCGTGTCCTTGGCATCAAGTGGAAGAAGGGCACCAAGCGCCCTGACAAGAGCAACGCCATCGACCTCATGGTCAGTGGCCAGCTGCCCAAGGACGGCCCTGAGCGTGTGGCTTTCGAAGGCTTCTTTGAAGAATTGCCAAAGCTCTTCACTGCTGAGGAGCGTGAGGAGTGGTTGGGCAAGTTGACTGATGTCGCTGTGTCGTCCGATGCTTTCGTAAGTCTCCACGCGAGATCACCCAACCGAAGTGACGCTAATCATATCGCCAGTTCCCCTTCACCGACAACGTCTACCGCGCAGCCAAGTCAGGAGCCAAGTACATTGCTGCTCCAGGCGGCAGCCAGAACGATCAGCCTGTCTTCGAGACGGCGGAGAGCCTGGGCATCACATTCATCGAGCAGAACATCCGTCTGTTCCACCACTAGAGTGGTTTTATGATAGGTGGCAATCGGGATTGGATGGCAATAGATACCCTTATGGTCTCATATAGACATGAAATGACTGATGTTGAGCAAGCATGAAAATTTTCGCTAAGTGATCGGCATACTTTTGTATTGGAAGTCAGAGAGTATTCGACATCTGAAATAGATGCAACAAAGTAGGCTGTAACGCATTGCTCAACAGCTTGGATACTAGCACGTTCTTGATGGAGATGTTTTATTGTAAATTCGATGTAAGCCCCGACAACAGTTCTGATCAACGGCGTAACTATGTATCTCTTGAGGGCCTTTCCCATCAAGCCACCCAACTGAAACATGCTGACTGGGAGACACTTGTCTCCAGACTGATGTTACCGTAATCGAGCACGAAGGGTCCGAACACAGGTTGGCACGATACATTACGCCGCAGGCACTCAAACTGCCAATGGGCGTGCATGCCACAGGGGCTTGCCCTGCAACCTGACGGCTTATTCGCCGTTTGCGCATGTTGCCTGCGATGCTGCCGCACTCGCCCTGGGCACTCGTAGACAGACACCAACTGGGGTGTCCACTAGCTTTTGAGCGTTTATGACGACTACTCCATAGGTCGTTAGTAAAGGAAAGACCAAGTGAAGTCTATAAGAGGGAGCATAGGGCTATAGTATCAGAGATGCACAAGAGTGCTTGTGGTTGTCCTCTTTTGACAGGGTCTTAATCTGCTCAGAAACACGGACCAAATTTTTCATCATCTAGCAGGGAGGGAGGGCAAGAAATGGAGAAAGCTGCTGGCAATGCTGAGCAGTACGTACCGAAAGGTGAGCAGACACCGCAAGTAATCTTCTTCGTCCCGTTAGCAATTGCATTGCGACGTCATCTCACAGACAGTACTGTTGCTTGTGCTTGGTCGAGGAAATCAATCGAGGACAAAACGTACAGATGTCGATGAAGTTGATTTTATCGATACCGAAATTTTGATGTGCAGGGGTCAAGCTAGTCTAGGGTATCCCTGCAATGAAAGACTCCATCGTGGCGCCACAAGCAACTTTCTTCGCGAAGCATCTCGAAGTGTCCATGATGCATCGTCGCTTCAGATCCACATTCCGTAGATATTCCACCGCAATACAATGAATCATCCTTAACATTCTCAGAGCATCTTTCTTTTCCTCTGGGTCTTGCATAGCATAGTAGTATTCAATCACATATCTCACTATGTTGACACGACGGCAATTTCTCACGTCCATCCGGCGCATAGCCAATGCGCCAACTCACATCACACGCACAGCAGCCCTCCGACCACTAACAGCTGGCTCACAAATATCAACACAGTCCGCAACACCAATATTAGCAGCAGGAACGCCATCACTGCGAGTCCCTTCTTCGACCCGCTATTACGCAAATGGGCGCCCACACCCACCAGGCGGTACCCACCGCATGAACCTCGGTGGCGAGGAAGAGAAGCCCGCACTGGAACAATACGGCGTCGACCTGACCGCCAAAGCCAAAGAAGGCAAACTGGATCCGGTCATTGGTCGCGACGCCGAAATCCAGCGCACCATTCAAGTTCTCTCACGGCGCACCAAAAACAACCCAGTCTTGATCGGACAGGCAGGCACGGGCAAGACAGCCATTCTTGAGGGTCTCGCGCTGCGCATCGTCCGCGGTGACGTGCCGGAGAGTGTCAAGAACAAGCGCGTCGTCTCGCTTGACTTAGGCAGCCTGATAGCTGGTGCTAAATTCCGAGGTGATTTCGAGGAGAGGCTGAAGAAGGTGCTGACCGAGGTCGAGCAAGCGAACGGGGAGGTGATTCTCTTCATCGACGAGCTGCACACGCTGCTTGGGCTGGGAAAGGCTGAGGGCAGCATTGACGCCAGTAATCTGCTCAAGCCCGCGCTTTCACGCGGCGAGTTGCAATGTTGTGGCGCGACGACACTGAACGAGTATCGCCTCATCGAAAAGGATGTTGCGCTTGCGCGGCGGTTTCAGCCAATTTTGGTCAACGAGCCGACGGTCGAGGATACAATTAGTATTTTGCGTGGCATCAAGGACAAGTACGAAGTGCACCATGGAGTACGCATCACGGATGGCGCCCTGGTGGCGGCTGCGACGTTGTCGAACCGCTACATAACGGATCGATTTCTGCCTGACAAGGCGATCGATTTGATGGACGAGGCCGCGAGTTCATTACGGTTACAACAGGAAAGCAAGCCGGAGGACATCATGAAGCTCGATCAGAGGATCATGACAATTCAGATCGAGCTTGAGAGCTTACGCAAGGAGACGGATGTTGCAAGTCGCGAGCGCAGGGAGAAGCTGGAGACGGACTTGAAGAAGCTGCAAGATGAGGTCAAGGTTCTTTCAGACAGGTGGGATCGAGAGCGTGGCGAGATCGAGACGATCAAGCAGACGCAGGCGGACCTTGAGAAGGCGAAGATTGAGCTGGAGCAGGCCCAGAGGACTGGTAACTTTGGCCGTGCCTCGGAGCTACAGTACAGCGTTATTCCTTCACTGGTAAACAAGTTGCCAAAGGAGGGCGAACAGGCTCAAACGGCAGAATCTGGCGACACACTTCTACACGACTCTGTCACACCTGATGATATCGCCGGCGTCGTCGCAAGGGTGACCGGCATTCCTGTGTCGAAGCTGACGAGCGGTCACGTCGAAAAGCTCGTGCACATGGAAGACAACCTTCGGCAAGCCGTCAAGGGCCAAGACGAAGCGTTGAAAGCCGTCGGAAACGCAGTGCGGCTTCAGCGCGCCGGACTAAGTGGCGAGAACCGCCCGCTCGCCTCCTTCTTCTTCCTCGGCCCGACGGGCGTGGGCAAGACGGAGCTGTGCAAGAAGCTCGCCGGGTACCTCTTCTCGACCGAGTCAGCCGTCGTGCGCTTCGATATGAGCGAGTTTCAGGAGAAGCACACCATCTCTCGCCTGATCGGTGCGCCGTCTGGCTACGTTGGCTACGAGGACGCGGGTCAATTGACCGAGGCTGTGCGGCGAAAGCCGTATGCCGTGCTGCTCTTCGATGAGTTTGAGAAGGCGCACAGAGATATTTCTGCGTTGCTTCTGCAAGTTCTCGACGAGGGCTACCTGACGGATGCGCAAGGGCACAAAGTCGACTTTAAGAACACCATCATTGTGCTTACGTCTAATCTCGGCGCAAACATCTTGGTCGGCGCTGACCCGATTGTTCAATATAAGGAGACCAATGACGGCGAGATCAGTCCGGATGTGAAGAAGGCGGTGCTCGACGTTGTCGCGTCGAATTATCCACCGGAGTTCCTCAACAGAATGTGAGTATATCGTCCCATCCCCCTTCTCGGCAAAATCACTCTCACGAACGATCTTCTCCCTTCATCAGTGGTATTGATAAGTTTACTAACAACCCATACAGCGACGACTTCATCGTCTTCAAGCGCCTCTCGCGCGAAGCCCTCCGCGACATCGTCGACATCCGCCTGCGAGAACTCCAACAGCGCCTCACCGACCGGCGCATCACGCTCGACGTCCCGAACGACATCCGTACATGGCTGGCCGACAAAGGCTACGACCCCAAGTTCGGTGCACGGCCACTTAACAGGCTGATTACACACGAAATCGGCAACAAGCTGGCTGATAAGATTATTCGTGGCCAGATCAAGATGAACGAGACGGCCGTGGTGAGGGTCAAGGAGGATGGTAGTGGACTGGAGGTGGCGGCGAAGGGAGCTTAGAATAACTAGACCGGTGGAGGTCTTGAGTGGCCGGGCGGGCACGCATGAGCATTGGAGAAGGCGTTTTGAGGTTTTGCTATTGGGAGGTGGTGAAAAGGACAAAAAGGCACGGCGTTTGTGGACGTGATAATCTCCATCGCATTGGTACATGTTCCACTCTCTGCTCAAGATATCCAACAAATTGGTGGCACTGCTCAACCGTTGTATGCTATCTAAATTTGTCATGTTGTGAAATTGCTTTAGCTGTTGGCGTGGTTACATAGGTAATGTGGATATTGCTGTATTTGAGATTTCGCCTCTTGCGTAAATTGAATACAACAAATCATGAGTATCAAGAAGAAGCTCGTCCCGTACAAAAATGTTCTAGTAGTGTGGACAGTAGTAGATGATGTCCTGGTTTGGGAACGCGCTACAAATACGACTAGATTTAAGTACTTGGCGAGTGCCGATAATCAGTGTTAATGCCTACAAAGCGATTGTTTGCAAGACGAGCGTCTCTTTACTCTAGCAGAACAGTGCTGACTGACTATACCCAGAACACTGGACTATAATAACATTGCCACGAACGGGTGCGACACTTGTTTCGTTTCACCATCTCCTAAAACATGCCGAACCTCGGCCAGCGGAAGCGAGTAGGGACGCTTTGTAAAATCGCTCTAAAAAGGCTTGGGGGGAAGGCTTATGTGTCTTGCGTGTCAAGCACAGCCAGGCAGCCAGAAACGACCGGGGGGGGGGCATTGCAGGCTCGCTCTCGCTTCTAGGCTATATGTGTCTTATTTATGGAGAACATGACGGCGGTTCTTCAGCCCTTCGTGGGCCAAGAGCTGAGCTTCCAATGTCTCAAGCGCGTAATCCACAGCGAGACGCGTAAATGGAGCGCGGCTTCGTGAGACAACAGCATGCCAGTGGCTAAAAGTCTTTACAACAAGGGATATGCTGTACACCGAGGCAGTCAGAATAGCCACAGGTCAGCGCTCTGGGTAGAGCCACGCTAAGAAGTAGAGAAAGAAGAGCAATTAATCAGTCTATGTAAATTGACGAGTAAGGACAAGAAACGACTCCTGCTTTGCACGAGAATGGTGAAATGTTGTTATGGACGACTTCCCTGTTTTCACCTCTGCGCGCACACAACTGTAGTCCAGAAGAGGACTAAAGGGATCAGAAGAGCAAACCGCAGTGTAGTCTTCTCGCAGTTCATGTCTCTTCCCTCCCTCCGCTTTTCACAATGCTGCCGATGTAGAAAGGGGGCCCGTGGCTTTTCGTAAGAAGAAGTGAGAATCATTCCACAAATCGTACAAAGATTCCTAGAGCCCCCAATGCGCCTCTCCCATCCATCTTGCCGCAAAAGACCAAGCACGCGAAACCCCGACCTGCCATGATAAGCGGCCCCTTGTTTATCTGCTCATGTACCGCCACGAAGAGATGCAATGTTCATGAGATGAGCATCCTCGGCTCCCGCTATTCGATTGTCGTGAAGTTGGCTGACGAGGTCCAAACGAATACGGGCTATGGATCACGCCTATTGGCCGTGACAGCTTACTGCCTCTGCTTGACGGCTGAGGACAGCCACTCGAGACCCTCGTAGAGACCGTCACCGCTCGTGGCGCAAGTGGATTGGATGTACTATGGAACGGTCAGTTGGCACGTTTAGTAGGACTAGTGGACGGAATATTTTTCAACATACCCACTGGCGCGACCGCAAGCTGTGAAGACCAAGCTTGTCTGTGATCTCGGCAGCGTTCATGGCGTTCTGTAACGTTATCAGCATACCATTTCCAAGCCTTGAGCCGCATGTAGAGGTCAAGTACTCACAGGCAGATCTTGCTTGTTGGCGAAGACAAGGAGGGCAGCATCGCGCAGCTCGTCCTCGTTCAGCATGCGCTGGAGCTCCTCACGAGCCTCAACGACACGATCGCGATCGTTGCTGTCGACGACGAAGATGATACCCTGGGTGTTCTGGAAGTAGTGCCTCCACAGAGGACGAATCTTGTCCTGGCCACCGACATCCCACACGGTGAACGAGATGTTCTTGTACTCGACGGTCTCGACGTTGAACCCTGAACAGTCCGTGTTAGCGCGGGGAAGCTAATCTGCAGACCGTGTGCTAACGATCCGGAGAGGCGGCTCTGAGCCGGGGCGAACGTACCAATGGTGGGGATGGTGGTGACGATCTCACCAAGCTTCAGCTTGTACAGAATGGTGGTCTTTCCGGCGGCGTCAAGACCAACCATGAGAATTCTCATCTCCTTCTTGCCGAGCCATTGCTTCCAGATGGTGGAAAGTGTCATACCCATCTTGGCGGTTGTTCGACGACGAGGTCGGTAGTAGAGTGGGAGAAGTAAAGGAGTGGCGCGAGACTGCAGCGACTTGATATCAGCAAGCTGTGTACTTCAGTGGATGGTGCTCCGGCCTTTGCGCTCGATGATAGATAAGTGATCGTGGGCTGCGGAACGGAGGCGAGAGCAATTGATATAAGGCAACATGTGCCGAGGTGGAAGTGAGACGAGGACAGATTGGTCGTCGAAGCGCGGTAGATGACAGGTAAGAGCGAAACGGAGGGACGGGACACGTTGGGCGAGCTGATGCGTCGACAGAGCCAACGGCAGGCGGCGGGATAGGTGCCTGGTGTGTGACTAGGTGCAGGTCGAATAGATTGTGAATTGGGTTGAGGGCATGTGCCAATGCGCAATGTGGGGTCTGCGGCCGCTTGGTCGATGCCTGATATCGATGTCGTCGGACGATGACGCCGGCGCTGGTGGTGATGGCGGTGCGTGACGAAGATGTCGATGTTGGCGGGCGTGCACTTGCAGTGTGCCTTGGGAATGGAAAACGTGTCACGATGTACGCACCCAAAAGGCGCTGACGCGGGTGGAACTGACCTTGATTAGAAACCTCACTCTGCGGACGAGTCGAGGCTGGGACTGGAGTTGATAATTGTATGAGCGAGGCTCGAGGACTTTGACGTGTGCGATTGTCGGTGTAGGTGTGAAGGGAGGAGGCAAGTCTAGCAGTAGAAAGACGAAAAGTATGGGCCCTTTTGGAATTGGCAGCGGCTGCAAAAGACCAGGACTAGACAGAACTCGCAGCGAACTCGATGGAGGCAATGCGCTGCTGACTGCAAGACTTGGTCACTGCCCACTGGTGCGCGGGTGCACCAGCACCACACGGCAGAAGGCAGGAAGGAGTGGGCCCTGGAGCCGTGGGAGGCGGTCCGTGCAATCGATACCTTTCAGCCCCTTAGAGGTACATGGACCCCTCCGCTTCGGGCTGCTATCTTTGATGTACATCCCGCGGCGAGCTAGGGTACCCTGCCAAATAGCTTGTGAGAGGTGGAAGCCGCAACTTGTCCCTTTGCCCAGAGAACATTTGACATTCGCGCCTTGGACTACCAACTACCACAACACCGCTCTACAGCCAAACACTGTCAATCGCGTCTGCCGATACACGCTCAATAAGATGCAGTTCCTCTCAGCCTCGTCGCTGCTCCTGGCCGCCGCCGGGCTGTTCTCAGCAGTCTCCGCCCACAACATCCAGCTGCCCGCCCATGGCAGGGAGTGCTTCCACGAGCAGCTACACAAGGACGACAAGATGACTGTGTCGTTCCAAGTTGGCGACAGGGAATTTGGCAGCGCAGGAAATCTGGAGATTGACTTTTGGGTGCGTAATTTTGCTCAAAAGACTGGCTGAAATAAGACGCGGACGACTGACTGGGAGATCAATACCCACAGATCACAAACCCAATGGGCTCGTACGAAGTCTTCGAGAAGTCCGTCTCCAACGGCGATCACTCATTCGACGCCAAGCACGACGGAAAGTTCATCTACTGCTTCGGCAACGAGCACTGGGGCGCTAGCAGCAAAGAGGTTTCCTTCAACGTGCACGGTATAGTCTACGTGTCCGAGTCTGATAGTCCATCGGATCCGCTCGAATCTGAGGGTATGTTACAATCACACGGGTGAGTATCAGGCATGTCCAGTGGCTAATAAGCTATACAGTCAAGAAGCTGTCCGAGCTCCTCGCCCAAGTCAAGGACGAGCAGTCCTACATTGTCGTCCGCGAGCGCACCCACCGCAACACCGCCGAAAGCACAAACAGCCGAGTCAAGTGGTGGAACGTCTTTATTCTGGGCGTTGTCATTGGCGAGTCTGTCTTCCAGGTCTGGTGGCTGAGAAGATTCTTCGAGGTCAAGAGGGTGGTTTGAGTTCAGGGACACATAGAGAAGAACATTTACACGTAGGCGTACTAGCAGCGAACGCTCTGTTTTCAATACCCGGAAGATATTCAGCACATGAGACAACTGTTCGCACACGTGCATGGCGTAGGGATGGGCAAAGTGACCAAGACTGTTGGGGGCGCATGGGACTTTAGGGTTGGCGATTTCATGCATATGACTATGGTTGATGCGGAATGCTTATAACTGATGGTAGTTCTTTGCCTGTCTACTGAATTTGGACGTCATGGCATGACAAGTCCCGAACGCATACACTTCTCTACAACACACATAAAACATGCCTCGGATTATGAAAAGGGAGCCCTGGCGCATAGGCGTCCTCTCTGTCTGACTGGTACCTATCCCCAGCTCGGTAGAAGATATGTGCTGCAGATACAACGAATGTCCTTGGATTCTGCCCCCTCGGTCACAATGCTGAACGGTCAATGATGTAGTCACAGAGGTGTCCGAAATGAACAATCATATTCACAGCGCGTCACTTGGAGAAACAGCACTACCTACTTGGTAGGTAAAGAAAGAAAAGCAAGCGTACCATCTGCACGAGTCCCAAATTGTTCGTTATCACTTCTACTCGTGCAACAAGAGGGTCTTCGTGTATAGGGAAACACTGACTCTTCTAAACTTCATAGAAAGTATGGCAGAATACGCAGATATGCTGTGGCTTAAGCGTGCGCTAACAATCACTATGTTGGAAAAGTCACAAGCTTGCGTGGACATGAGGAGTCGTCCAAGAATCTAGGTATCTATTATGTCATTCATCATTAAGACCACCGCACGCGTCCACGCAGGCCGGTATTCGGATCTAGACCAATCCGCCCACGCCCGAAATATATACACCGATAACACGATTGGGCAGCGCCGGTATGCCAACTCCCAGCGATATCGTCCAAAAAGAGACGGCAAGGACAGAGGGCTCCGCCCGAGCCAGCCTGCTGCACACCCCGAACCGACGCCGTGAACTCCTCGATGCGCCCAGCCCATGTAGCAAATATGCGTCTTACGCCGGTCGATAGCAACTGTCTCTTCCCAGAAGATCAGACGAGCCATGCCGTGTAACCAGTACCGACCACCACCGCCTCACATCCCCCTTCCCGCCGGCAGTCCGATTGCTCACTGCATAAGGGGAGTTCTTGTAGAAATGTACACCATTTCTTCCTCACGCGCCCGGGTCAGACTCAGGCACCATCACTTCATCATACTGCTCGACCGGCAGATCCACGCCCTTAACCGGGTGTATCAGCATCGGGGGGAGACACATGCGGCCCTCGCCGCCCCTCATCGAGCCGACCGACGTATCGTCCTTGCTGCCATCACGGTTGAGCTCGAACTCCTCGCCGCCGTCGTTGTTGACCTTGAGGCCTAGCCACCGCCGGTACAAGTTCGGCGCGAAGCCCGAGTTATAAAACCACGTCAGCCCCTGCAAGTTGTGCTCGCGTTGCCCGAACACGCTCGTCCGTGCGCCGCCCGAGGCGCCATTGCGCCCGCCGTTCAGCACGCGCGCCATGTACTGCGTGGGCCATTCGCGGTCCACGTAGATAGGGTGTGGCACGAAGACGCCCTTGTAGCCGTGCTGGAGGGTCACGGTACCAGGCCACATTTCCGGGAAGGCGTGGTGCTTCTTGAAGGCCGTCTCGCGGTGCATGGTTAGCAGGAGCTTGCGGGACATTCGGCTGGCTGTGATGATCTGTGCGCGGCGTGGTGGCTTGCCGTTGCCGTCGGTCTCGTTGTAGCCAGTGATGTCGTCGGCGAGACCCCAAGTGGTGCCTTCAGGGTCGAACATTGGGTTTAGCGTGATCAGGTCAGCCTCTTCACCGACGCCCCATTTGTACTTGTCATGCTCGTAGGTGGAGGGCGGGACCGGGTCATTGTCGGGCTCGAACCAGTCGTTCTCGTCCACTGGGCGCATTGGACCCCAGACCATCTTCTCGCCCCTGGTCAAATCTTGCGGCTTCTTCTTCTTGCCATCAATACCGCTCCACATGTTGTCGGGACCAGGAGTACCCATCTCGGACTGCACGCGCGCCATCTGGCTGAAGTCTTCCCAGCTCTCGTGCGCGGCGGGAAGGTAGAAGCGTGCGTTGCGCTCCCACAGGCCCTTGCGCGGCTGCTGTTTTGACCAGTCCTCCAACTTGGTGAAGAGATCAAGGTAATGCCCGGTGTACCGAATGTCCATCTCCCATTGCCAGAAGTAATCATATTCAGGGTGGTTGTACGCGAAGTATTGCATGGCCATCTGCAGACCACGGTAGACGCCGTGAACAGGCAAGTCCCTCCCACGCGTCCACAGGTCGTGAATACCTTGATACAGCGAGAGCATTTGCGTTTCTGTCCAGAGAGTTACGATGCTTCGCAGCTCTTCCGGCACCGTATCCTTGATCCGTTGTTGGTAGACTTCGTCATCGGCCCAAATAGGGAACATGGCGTCGTTCTTGACCTGCACAAGGAGGTGGACATCGTACCGGCCACCCGAAGCAAGCGAGAGCTCGCTGATCATTGATCGCAAATACATGATATCCTCTGTTCGCCATTCGTACTCATCCCAGCAACGAATGACGACGGCAGTCCTCGACAACTTGTCGTCCACAGCCAATTCTGTTTCATCAGGCTTCGTCTGACCGATCTTGCCAGTGGCTTGCGGCGCTGGGTCCTGAATCGGCTTCGACTGAGCCTCTGCCACCTCCGGAAGCCCATCAGCTCTTCTGAACAGAGTCACGTTCTCGAGCTTCTCGTTGATATAGAAACCACGAGGAGGATGATGTCTTGCAGTGAGTGCCTTGAACCGCTGGGCGTTGGACTGGTAGCATGTGCGCTGTACCTCTGACCAGTCCATGTTGCGCCAATCTACTTGGTGGGTGTCCTTCCACACGAGTTCAGACCCCTCGCGATCACCATGCTCGCCCACGCCCAGCCCGCCGGAGCGCACCGAATAGCCAAATCCGTAGGGCCCGAATCTGCCATGGCGTTCGAAGCAAATGTCGTCTGGCAAAGACAAGAGCCCATGAGATCCCAGAACAGGATCGGGAAAGCCGGCTGGTCGCCCCTCGTAGTATCGAATGTAGGGCACCTTGACCTTCTGCGCTTGGTCCAGGAAGCAATCGTTCACTTTTTGCGTCTTGAAGACAGTGTTGTTGTATTCAGTGGCGAACGCCTTGCTCAAGGGCAAAGGATCTTGAGTTGGCTCGCGCGACCCGCTGTAGAAATCTGGGCCGCGCGCCTCGTCGTTGAAGGGGCCTTCGTCCTCGATTCTGGGATATTGTGGAACATTTTGTTGGGCGGGTACCAGGGTCTTGATTCCACCATAGTATCGGGTGAGGAAGTTGAAAGACTCCCAAGTGTTTGGCCCCGAGGGTCTCGAGGGCATGCCACCCTGCAATATCCTGTGATTCTCTGCAACGCCGGCGTGGACGAGGGCAGAGATGAACAATACTATGCCGATCAAAAGGCCGATGCAGAGGAATCTTGTGATCTTGTTGGGTAACCTGTAGAGCCTAGAGCCCGTGTGACTGCGTGAGAGGGTGAGGGTATGGCGCTTTGGGGTGAGCATGGGGCTCAACATGCTGGTAGTGTTGTTGACTGGAGGGGCTAGTGTAGTCGAGTTGAGATTCAGTTTCTTCCTCAGCTTAGCAGTCTTGGAGGACCAAGAGGTATTCCCTCGTCTCGAGTCGCGGCTAGGGGAGGAGGCGGTCGAGGAATCGTCGCGGTCATCGTCTGTGAGGTCGTAGTCGTCGTCTTCTTGTGATGATTGCTGGTCTTTTGACAGTCTCTCGTAGACTGGTAACGAAGGCGCCTGGCGTTGGCGGAGGGGGTTTTGGAGACCCATGACGTCGAGTCCAAAGGGGAAGGGCGAGCCACTAGAGGGTAGCCGATCAGGAACCACTGGTGCGCGCGGTCGGCGCGGGACATAGGACGGCTTGCCGCGCAATTCTACGTTCCTCAGCACTTCTGGTGAAGTAAGGGAGGCAAATATGGCAGCGGCGCTTGCAGAGAGTGAGACTTTTGTGGCTTTCTTCGGCAGTGTTGAGTTGGCCGGTTGCGAGTTGAACGCGGGTTTGTTTTGCGGGTTCGAAACTCGACACTGCGAATAGTTGGAAGGAATCCGGCCTTGGAAGTAGAAAGGGAGGTTGGCGAAATATGGAGCCTTTGTTGTCGCTTGTTTGGATGGAGGAGTCCAAGTTGTTGGCCGGCGATCAAAGGCCAAGGACGGGGGATCTGCCGCTACAGTACTGTGCGGTATCTGGGTGCCTGCCTGCTGCGCGCCACAGAGTCGAGACGCACGCAAAGATGGCAGCTGAAGTGGAGCTCAAGGGGAGAAATGATTTGTGAGCGACAATTGAGCCGTTGAGCCGTTGAGGTCAAGGAGTTGCTGTTGATGATGATGTTGGTGGGTTCCAGGTTGAGAAAAAAGAAAACATACAAGTGGGAAAGGAGTTGGAATCGAGGAGGCTGACAAGTACCAAGATACATGCAGGCACGCTCGCATATGAAATCCTACGCCATGCAGAGAGTCTAGGTGGTACGTAGGTCCCCACCCTTTGTGGAAACAAATGTGCAATTGGGATCTGGAATACAAGTCAGAAAACTCCGTAGATTGCGGAATGAATTCAAATTGTCCTAAAGACCTCGGGCGCTGTGACCGAGAAAGCTCCTGCAGATACAATCCCGAAGTTGCTCAGCAACCGCCCTGGCGCGCCCGCAGCTTATGAACCCGATGTCGCACATACTCGTACGTGCACGCTGGGTAATTCACCCAGCGCTGTTTTATCACTTTCTCAAGTCCGCCTCTGCCAACATCCAGACAATGATGGCCCACGAAGCGTTGCGAGACTTTGTGGAGCTACCCGGTAATTTTGAGGGCCGTCAAACCAATATTGCCACGAGGCCTGCGGCTCTGTTTCACTCACAACCACTCCACCGAAGACCATCTCAAATTGCGTTTCTATTTTTGGTCGCTGCTCCTTGCTGCCACTTATAATGTCCCGAGTGTGTAGTCCACATTCCAAGGGTCGACGCAAGCTCCGTTGATTGATCGGATGCATTGTATCCATGTCTCTGTAGATGCTTATAAGAAGCTTGATTGCGCCTTATGGTGTCTGTTACCTCGCGAAATCCGGATGCGGGTACTCGTGAAACACAGGACTACCGGACAGCCATTCCATCGACATTGCGTTCCTAACGACGTATGGAGAGCTTTGACTTGATACAAAATCAGAGCTGTGTATCCTCGGCGCCATGTGCACAATTCCATACGAGCTCCAGTCGACATT
The DNA here is from genome assembly GCA_022609195.1 of Plenodomus libanotidis. Classification (NCBI taxonomy): domain Eukaryota; kingdom Fungi; phylum Ascomycota; class Dothideomycetes; order Pleosporales; family Leptosphaeriaceae; genus Plenodomus; species Plenodomus libanotidis. The sequence goes on from JAGKQA010000003.1 coordinate 621,338, forward strand.
GTGTCGCCAGTCGGAGTGGTCAAGTGGAACGACCTGTGAGACATTGATTGCTCAGGCTGCCCAGGTGTCCACGGCGTCACGACAGGCGCATCGGTCCCGCGCCGTCGAAACACCAGCCCTACAATCCCGGGTGTTCACCAGTGAGCCGACAGTACCTCGGGCTTCCATAGGACAACACACCATCACGTATTTATCAATCGGAGATACTTGGCTCATTCCCGTGCAGATAATCAGGCTGGAGTGACTACCCTGGTGGGCATCCCAGAAGTGGGTATCTTATCCCAGTGGTGAATGTGTCCGAATTCTAAATCTGTGGTCCTGGCACAAAACAAGCATGACGTGGTCCAAGCACGTGCTGCAAATCTCATAATCCTACCATGTTTGTTGAGGACAGCCATGGATGTATACACCGAACTTGGGGTTTGCGGGCAGCAAGATCTTGCTCAGAGAGAGCGTTCGACTGGGTAGAGTCCACGGCCACAACATTGCTGACGCAGAAAGGCCACCTTGTCATCGTGGCCTACCTAGAGCTGATGCACACCCGGATTGCTGGGCGAGGATGTTGCAATCCTCACTGGAATACGAGCAGCGATCCTGGGCGATCAACATCCAATCCATTACCGCCCTCAGCACCCAGGGCATCAACATCTGGAACGCAATAGTTCGACACACTCTCGATCGTCTTGCACCCAACCCACAGATCATCACAGCCGCCACCGCAGCGTTCACTATTGACCAGAGGACAACACGGATTCGCGCCACCTTGGTCTAGATAGATGATGGAGCTCAATCGCACCATGGATCAGGAGCTTGCATACCAGCAGACTGTGATGGCAATCGCAAGCCAGCTCGGCCCTGCGTCCGCTGTAGGAGCCTACCGCGGCGGAAAGCCGCTAACGACGTACGTGCTCGCCATGAGGTACTTGCTCAAATGCGTTGCGGAGGCCAAGACAGCGATTCAAACCACTCAGACTATGCGGTCACCGGTCATCCGCGGCGCCAGCCGAACTGCGGCGTCGTGGGAAACGATGCTGGCGACGAAGGTGCAGACTAACTTGGCACTTGTTCGATTAGCTGTTGCGGTTGCCGTGGCGGGATGTGATGATGTGGTTGGTGAAGTAAGGGCCATGAAGCAGCGCTTGCCGGTCCAAGTCAAACTGCTTGATGACACCCGCACATTGCTTGATGATATGATTCTCCGGCCCCGAAACACATGGCGACTCAGCGGTAGGGGAGTCCACGGGTTCGCTGGCTCCCAGGGCCGGCGTTTCCAAGTTCGCCGGGCCCTGGCACAAGGTGAACTCCGCCGTGTCAATAACCGTCCGACGCGCCGAGTGATTCGCGAATGGATGCGCGTACTTCAACGGCACGTTGACCACTCAGGACTTGGCGAGATGTCTGCAGTGGTTTCTGTTCAGGAGCTGCGAGATGATTTGGTTGCGGACGCGCATTTCATGCTTGACAACGAAAAAATGCGTTGACAATGGCGACGAGACAATGTTGCTCTGCATTTGGCGGCGCGAGTAATCCACCCGACGGTCAACGACCTTAGGACGAGAATTCTTGAGATGGTGTCTCGAACAGGGCGTATCTCACCAATCTGTGGACAGCTGCAAATACCCAGTTGTACTTGAACGACGAGGGCCGGGCGCTTTTGCCGATTCCTGGCCGGGCGTGAAAGGTAGATTGTAAAGCTGGAATGCGATGCTCTGACGTATGTTCCACGGTTGCAGAATGATACTGCAGTAGGTGGATCGTGACCTTGTTGGTTTTTATTGTTGTCATTGCTAGAGGAGAAGAATCCAGGTATCCCGATGTCAGTAGTTAGTGGTTGATAATGAGGACATCGTAGTTAGTCCAGGCTGGACCCTAACCCTGAAGTGTTGAAGGACAGGTGCGCACACTAATCAGGCTTCCTTCTGTTCCCACAATAATTCACAATATACTTAAAAAGCAAACCTATCCACTTTCAAAGTTATGTGTCTTGCCACAAATCGTGGAATGGATTCTCATGTAAGAAGCAAATCAACAAGCTAGGTGGTGATCATCTATATCTGATTTCCTGCTGGCGGACCGGGAGCTATCTTGGAGGGGTCGTCGGCCCCGACTCCCGCTTGCTCTTCATCCATCGACGGTAGTTTGCATAAGGCTGCGAGACGCCCTCGACGTCACTCTGTACTACTGTGGTAGGTAGGTACCTTCTTTGTGATACGGGATACTTGCCCAGCCTCCGATGCCGCCCATAAGCCTCCGAACAGCAAACGGCTGCATAAGGCCCAAGTCTGCACATTTGCATTTCCAGGTCGAGGTGCTTGTGATATCTGTGCTGGCTGGCTGGACATCTCCGGAGGAAAGATCTGAAGCAGAGCCAAGACACATAGCCGCATAGGCTCATGCAGCTATGGAATCGTTCAGGGAGATTATCGCCCGGTACTAGTAGAGATGATTAAAAAGCCGACGGTTTGATTCGGAGCAAAGAACAGGAGGGGTATAGGTCGCTCCTTGAGGGTGCCTGTTGACGTGCCCTTGACACAATGGGCCGAGCATGTCTTTGGTTTGGGTCACTCAAGCTGTGACGATCATCCTGCAGACATAGTGCGTCCGACTTCGTTCGTAGGAACCTTGAACCTCAGACGTCAACCTCCTCACCTACTTGCCCAGTCCTCGTGTTTGTGACAGCTGACCCTTTGCTGGAATTTGAGACGCCCACAACCCGCTGGCACCCCTCTTTCAACCTGAGCACGAGATCACTCAATCACCTTGAACATAGCACTCACATCTCTAGCACGAGGATTTTGTGACCAATCCTCCGCCTTCGCTCCGCGTTTCAATTGGTCTTCGTTCACCACGGCTCCTCGCAAAGAAATAATCAAACACCTGATATCATTCGCCTCACAAGTAATAACCAACGCCCGACGAACTATCCGCCTCCCTCTGAAGTCTGAACTTGCACGACACCTCTCACAACAAACATTATTCCCAGAAAATTGAGCCGCCTGGCCGTCACCGGTTAGTGCATACTCGCTCACACCTACGAACGTCACTCAAGGGTCGTAAGACTTGACGAACAATATTGTCTCAATTCCCACAAGATCTGTGCTGGCTCACGTCCCATTCAAACAGTCCATTCTAGTCGATAGTCAAAGGCTAGCTGACTCAGTTATAAGACTGTTCTTGCGTACGACTCACGACCTCACTTAAGAAAGAAGCCGTCGGCCTCAATGAGACGGCCTTTCTGAGAACTCCCAGACCTCCAACTCTCACACCTGAAGAGCCTCCCAGACCTTCGATAACCACGATGGCATTCCTTGCCTCCACGCAAACGGAGCCCGTTTCAGCAGCAAGCGAGCCCTTCGCCTCTTCACTGTCACCCATGGCGTCCCCCATCATGCTCGACGGCACCATAAGCCCTCGCACCATTGACGATGAGCCCAATTACACAGCTCGACCAGCCATCATGGCTGACAACACTCTTCCGGCCCTCAACATGGTCATCCGCCAAGACCCCTTTTCTCTCACTCTCGACGCTTCAGCCCTGCTCGTCATCTCCTTCCTCCTTCTCATATCGATGCACTTCATTCCGCGCCCTCTCCTTGAGTCCAGCATCCTCGCCGTGCCTCTCTGCCTGCTCATCCACAACGACTACCGCAACTTCCTCGCCCTCGGACCAGGTGGCACGCCGCCCACAGTGGCTGGCTATTGCCGCCTCGCCTGGTTCCGCCTCTTCGCTCTCCGCGATCCCTTCTCCCCACCACCGCCGCTGCCCGCAAACACCACCGCCCGTCCGGCGCGCGGCATCCTCGCGCAGCAGGACCTCCCTTACCGCCCAGGTCCTACGCCCACAGTCGCAGGCCTCGCACCACAGCGCCAGCTCAACCAGCACGGCTCGGCAAGGGCTTTTGCACGGCTGACGGCCACGCTATCACAACTTGCAGCTCGCCACCCGGCGCGATTTGGCGCCGCGACGAGTTGCCTGGAGAAGCACGGCTTTGCGCTGTTTGCACGCCACCCCGTGAATGTGTGTGGGAATGGTGAGGTGTGTCATATCCACAACTCCGACCGCAGCATGCACATGAACCTGCACCCTGCGGATATCGCCGAGGTGCTGGCTAAAGGATGGGCTCAGCGTCATCCATTGGCGTGGAAGAGCCCGGGTCGCAGCGGTGGCGCGCTCGTGCGGCGGTGGTGGTGGTTGCCGATGCGCGTAACCAGTCCGGTGAGTCCTTCTCCTCGTCCAGACGCACGTACCTCACAAGGCACGTGACTAAGCGGGAAAATTGGCTGACGCAGAGGTCTAAAGTTGCCCGAGACGTTCGTGTTGGTATATTCGCCGCGGGGTAAGCTCGTCCTTCTTCTCTAGCACCTGGATTTATTGGGAATGGGAAGTTGTGTGTGACGCTGACGCGAGATGGCAGATGAGAGCGACCTCCGCGTGGTCTGCAAAATTATCGAGGCAGCGATCTGGTACACAGTTGAAGAGCGCGTTGACCTCGAGTCTCTGCTGGCGGCGCAGTGAACAAGAGAATGCTGGAGGGAACACAGAAAGACTGGCTCTTCCATCATTCAGATGCCAGGCACCTCCCAAATCCTCTCACCCACACCCCTTAGGCGAAGACTGACGCGGCGCGTACAGCCTCTTTTGCACTTGCACCAAAACATCCATCTCTTGCAGTCAGCTGAGATTTTTTTTCCCCCATCGACTTGCCATTCAAGATGGTGTCAGAGACAACGACAGACACTTTTCATCGCTGGACTGTGAGTTCTCACATCCTCCACTGTTAGGCCCTAACGCAGCAGAGACCGTTCGCTCTGGGGGATGCACTACGTTCGAATTGTGCGAGACATATGGACGCAGCAGGGCCGGCGAGTTCTACAGATTATGACGCTTTCGAGGATGATTCACTTACAGCAACGGGGTCTAGTAAAGCTCTTGGATTTGGCTAGTCACAGATTGATACATACTCCGACGTTGTAGTGCCATAGAACCATCTAGTGCTATTTGGAGTGCCTGTTCTGTTGTGAAGTTGTCAAGAATGCGCTGTCCTGCCTGAACGCGACGGGCGCTCACAATAGAGCTCGCACCTTGTATTCCGAATCCTATTGCTCTCTCTCGACCCAACTCTGAATGACGCCCTCGAGCGTGGGCTCGTACTGCTTGCACGTCACCTTGCCGGTGCTCTCGTTGAGGTATGTGTTGGCCTGAACGAAAACCTTGCGTGGTTGGGTATTGGACATGACGACCTGGCGAACCTTGCTGCCCCAATATTCGAGGCCCACGCCAGACATCTCTTCGCCGAAGAACTTGGTGCCGGTCACGACATCTGCAGTTGATTTGTAGATGTGGATTTTCTGGAGGAAGTCGCCGACGGCTGGAACGTTGTTAGCATGTGATTACCCAAACCTATCGTCTTTGAGTGCAGAGGTCCCTGCCAAATGTTTTGAGGAAGGATACAGGGTTCTGGAGATCTGCAGTGTACATATCCCAAAAGCGATCATCTTAGAGGTAGTTATGCCAAAGATGTTCATCTCAAACGTGACCATGCCAAAAATAATTACTTGATGGAGGGCTGGTTCAGGTGGAAGACATATGCAAGTGGGCAAGACTTTTTGCCGGCGACGTCCGCAGAATCAGGAAAACTCACCCTTGCGGCCCTTGGTCAGGATAAGGTTCCGGTCCAGCTTAATCGTCAGGTCTGACAAATCATCTTTGGTGTACTCGAGTTTGCAGAAGTCCTCGCCAGCCTGCAAGAAGCTCTTCAAGATTGCAAAGCGAGCCTGGCAATGCGGTTGTCCCCACTTCTGCGCCTTAGGGTCCCAGAACTCCAACGCAGCCAGACCGGCACGTGCCATGGAGAGGTAAGAAGCGTACAATACATCGCCTGCCTCGCCGCCGATGTTGTCGGAGCCGTCGCCAAAGCCGAAGATCTTCAGCACGGGGAATTCGCAGCTCAAGTACATGGCAACCAATTCGGCGCGGCACTCCTCGTAGGCACCCGCAAGGCCACCAAAGACACTACCCCAGGTCTGCCCGGGTTTGTACCAAGTGGTGACAGGCTTATTGGTCAGTGGACTTATAGGCGGGTTCTCCTTGTCGAAGTTGTAAACGCCTGGAGCAGTCTCCTGCAGAAGCTTGCCACATCCGTGCCCTGTCAGCTCGTGAAGACCAACTTGTACCTCAAAAGCGCCGTCACGGTACTTCTTGTACACCTCCAGGTCTTCCTCCTTGATGAAGGGAATCTTCTCGTTAGGCGCCTTTGCCCCAAGAACATTTCCCAATGAGACATTTTTGAAACCCTCACTTTGTCTTATGTCATCGTAATTTGGGATGTTGATTCCAGCCGGGATGCCGGAGCCAGCAAATGCAAGTACTTCGAGGGAAGTAAAGTCCGGAGCCAAAAAGCTGTCTTTTTCGAACGCGGCATCCCAAGGAAGAAGCGGGATCAGCTTGGGGGCGTTTGAAACGAGTTCGCCAAACGCACGAGTGCGCTCCTTGTTCACCACAGCCGCGAAGCCCTCCCACTCGCCACGGATACCTGCAGGGTCCCTGTAGGTCTCGATGAAGCCTATGTTGGATTCAACATCTGGACCCTTGTCACGAATCCAGTGGCGTTGGCTGTCTTTGAATGCAAGAAGGGAGCCGTTGTCGAAGGACTCGGCGTACTTGGTGCACATCTTTTGTTGATTCTCGTTGTCGGCGTTGTCGGCCGCCTTGGCTATGTTGGCGGCGATGACAGCCATCTCTTTGGCGTGGTCACCATACACAAGCTTAACGGTCTTGCCCGCTAAAACTCCATCTTGCACCTTGAAGTCGGTCTGCTTGCCAACATCTCCGCCTTCGCTGGGAACGCTGGTCTGTGCGGATGCGATGAGAATCTCAAAGATGTCTCCCTTCTTCTGGAGTCGAGTGTTTTCAGGCAGGAGCTTGTTGTCTCCCATCCACTGCGCCACGGCATCCACCTCGGCCTTAGTGACATCGGGAGAGTCAACATAGTAGGTTGTGATGTGGCCCTCGTCCGGGAAGCCCAGGTGCATCAGACCGGAGTTGTTGGAAGAGAAGATGCCGCCATTGGTAGCCTTATAGAACTTCTCAGCCTCGGGAGAGGTTGCGGCCAGCTTCTCCACGTCAGTCTGGCTACACCTTGGAATGAACTTGGAATCGCCGAAGGACTTGTAGTTGCCTCCGTTTCCTAACACCTGAGCGGCATATTGCAAGAAGTAGGTGACGTTGTCCTCGGTGACGCCAGCCTTCTGGCCGAGTGCCTTCCAGTCTCCATTGGCGCTCTTGTGCAGGGCGAGAATCAAGTCAAAGATGGACTCGGATTCGGGAGATACTTGTCTGATCTGTATGCGCGCACCAGCAAAAGAAGCTCTATAATTGCGTTAGTGAAGTAACACAAAGCGCAAGCTTCCAAGGTCGGAAGGTGTGGTTGTTGTTTACTTGGCGATGTAATGAGCATAGCGCTTCTGCTTGTCGGTGAGATTCTCAAAGTGCTTGAGAATCTCGAGCCTCACAACGCTTGGAGGCGAGTCTGCGAGGAAAGACTTCAGTTCCTGAGCATCCATGTTGATGTATCGTCGTTGTAATGAGACGTTTAAAGCAGAAGGCACGCGCGCGCTGAGCCTCAGAGACGATGGAGTGACAAAGAGAGGATCCGAAACGATAGCTTTCGAGAAGTGTCTGCCGGTAATGGTCTTGACCGTGGAGAGAGGCAGACGATACATCTAAAGGCGAAGTCTCCCTTGCCAATGGTCTTTAGCAAAGAAGCGTCAACGGTTTCAAGTCTAGTCTGCCAGTCAGCTCATGCTTTGATCACCAAAATAGGCAGGTCCGTCCATGATGTGCAGCCTGCAGTGAGGGACCTAGCGCTCTACAGTACCGCTTGTACCCGCCTGGGCGCTGGGGGCAGGGTCTGGGGACCATGGGCTGCGATCTTGTTGCTCATGAGAGGAATCAATATACAATCATTGTAGTACCTCAACAATTGGTTCCGTAGACACAAATCACCAGAAAAGGATTGACGTCTTAGCTCCAATGATGGTTGCCCAGCTGTCAGATTCATTGCGACGCTCTACCTATATCGGCAGCTTGAGCGACTTCAATTGATAGCCACAGGGGTCTTGTCCCCTAGCTTTAGTGTGGAGGGGCACCCGTGGACGTCGGTGAGGCTAGAACTCCATGCGCGGACCTACGCGACGACATCTCCTGCATTCTGCACGAACATTCCGAACAAGAACGCCCACACAACTGCGAATGACCAACTTATAGGCCCAATTCGCCCTCTATATAATATACCGAACTGCTGGTGACTAGCACAACTTCCCACAATGTCCACCGATCCATTCGACTCGGCGCTGTAAGCTCCAATCCCCCTTACCTTCAATGGTCGACCCATCCATCTCTCGCAGTCCCATAAGCTAACAGCTCCTCTCAGCGACCTTCTTCGTCGTCTGAACCCCAAACACACCCAGCGAAACCTCGACTACATCATCCGCCTCGCCCCCGACCTCACAGAAGATCTGCTCTCGTCCGTGGACCAGCCGCTCGTCGTCAAGCGCTGCAAGCACACTGGCCGCGACTACCTGCTGTGCGACTACAACCGTGACGGTGACTCGTACCGCTCGCCCTGGTCCAACCAGTTTGACCCACCGCTTGACGAGGCCGGCCCAGGCGGCGTCGGCGCTGATGGCAATGAGGGCGCCGGCGAGGGGGCCGTGCCCGGTGAGAGAGTCAGGAAGATGGAGGTGAAGGCAAATGAGGCGTTTGATATCTACCGGGAGCTTTACTACGAGGGGGGCGTATCGTCGGTGTACCTGTGGAATTTGGACGACGGATTTGCGGGCGTGGTATTGCTGAAGAAGTGTTAGTGGCCCCCACTCCCTCCGGCCGAAGGACCGCCGAGCAAGCGAACAGGAAGCGAGACAAGTCTCTTGCCGACTAGCGACCGTTGAGAAATCGGCAAGTATCAAGAGCTAACACACAATCCCCGAGTTTCAGCCTCCCCCTCGGGCGGAAGCTCATCAGGCGTGTGGGACTCGATCCACGTGTTCGAAGCGAGCGAGCGCGGCCGCACCACCAACTACCGCATGACATCAACAGTGATGCTCTCGCTCGCGGCCGCCAACAGCGCCGCGCTGGGCGAGATGGACCTGAGCGGCAACATGACGCGGCAGATCGAGCAGGAGCTGCCCGTCGACGCCGACGAGAGCCACATTGCCAACATCGGCAAGCTAGTCGAGGACATGGAGCTCAAAATGCGCAATCTGCTGCAGGAGGTGTATTTCGGCAAGGCCAAGGATGTCGTGGGCGACCTGCGGAGCGTTGGTAGCCTGAGCGAGGGCCAGCGGGATCGCGATGCGCAGCGGGAGATCATTGGCAGCATGCGGAGGTAGGCTGTTCAGCCTTTGGCGCTCTGTGCGTGTGTGTATTTCTTGCGTTTCAATTATTATTCTACGACATGGCGTCTGACTGCAGGATCTGCTCATCTCATGCGAGGCATATTGACTTCCTTTTGTTTTCTTGGGAGCACAGGACATTCACGTGTGCATGTATGTGTGGCAAGCATAACTGCACGGAGATGAATGATAGACATGAAACGGCGTTTTGTGCTACAGCAGCTGCTTTGAGAGGCGAGCCTTGTTCACATCCACTGTTTCCTCTTTCACGTGGTGCGCCGCACATGTTTGGGCGCTGGCGGCGAGCTGTCTGACACGGCACAAGCGCAATACCGTCACTCACCCGTCGTGGAGCGTATACAGCTTCGCGTTGTAGTGGGACACCTTCTACGGTGCATTGCTCTGGTCCTCAAGTTTAAGCTCGATGAACCTCAGGGGTGAGAGTTAGGACCTGCATATCCGCTCAAGCTGACACAGCGCCACCTGTTCCTCAAGGTCTGCCTGCAGACAAGCATGTAAAAAGCATCGTCTGTGCGCTGGCTCAGCCTTCTTTCGCTCGACTACCTTTCTGGACCGTTTGGAGCCTGTTCAGTCTCGCATAACACCGGAGAAAGTCTTAAGGGGCGTGGACATGGTGACTGGAGACAATGAAGCCAAAAGCCTAGAGAGCCATTGGCTGGCGACATTTCTGTGCAACGCTTTGGACTTGCAAGATCAGGCTGGATTGTGGTCGGCATGTGTGCATTTTTCGACTTGGCCAGCTGTGCCCGTTGTCGGTCTAGCCAGCCAAGTCCAGAGACGCACAGCATGGGCTGATATTGCCTTGGCCCGAGCAGGCGTAGGTTTGGCTTCGAGGGTCTTGAGATAGAGTTCACAACCCAAGCCTGGTTGAACGATTGTCTGGCACATCGTGTCTAGACCTGAAAGGATGCTGTTCCGAGAACGACAGGAGACGGCCTGTCGTGACAGCGACGCAGGAGAGTAGTTGGGGTTCAGATTTCAGAAGCTTCGTGCCTCCAGATGGATGCCCAGGAGCCTCGGCGTCGACATTCACTCACCTACGCGCTAGGCTTTCTTGGCCATGTCGCTACAAGCAGAAGACCACTTCATGATTTTGCTCACTTTCCTCGGAAAACCCGCCTCCAGCCGTATCTACTAAAGCAGCTTGACCGCCAGACAACACCTATCCTCGGTGCAAAGCGACCGGTCTTGCCGACGGTCGCCGTTTCGCCCGGAGGGTATGATCGTCAGCCCAGCACACATGCGCTTGAGATTGGAGATTAGAGAGGTGTCTAACGAGGAAGAAAGCGATTCGGCCTCGGGACCGAAATGATATCTCGTGTTCACGGCCTTCCAAGTCCGAGTGTAATTTCATCCAGCATACGGCGATGTGGTTATGAGGTCTGGTTGAGGTGAGGTCAAAGTTCGCTGCATAGGCGCCTCCCTCTTTAGGATCACGATGGAGGCGTTTTGCTGCAGCCTCCTGCATGGGGAAATTGGATGGAGGGACAGTTCAGCCTGCATGAAAAGATTTTTTTCTTTCGTCCTCAGGTCCAAAATAGTAGGGCTAAGGCACTGGCATTATTTCTTCTTCGCACACGGAGTAAAGGGGACGCCGCTGTACGTTTGTGGATGTTTCGCATGGGCATGTCTGGCCAACGGTGGTGATGAGGTGCCAGCGTGGCGTCTGCCGTGTCACGATGGGGTTCCAGGAATCGTCCGATGGAGGAAGATGAATTTGAAGCTTGATCGTGTTCACCGTCTTGTTTCAGAGGGTGGGCCTTTCGAACTCCCTCACAAGAGCTAACTTTGACTGTCAACGAATGATTTCAAGCAGGTGATTGTGAAGACCAGTAATTGAAATTCTAGATCCCTGAATGCTGATATCGAAACCTGTCCCATTCAGGAAATTTCATGGAAGGTTTCTAGAAGCTCCACAGAAGCGCGGCAGCCTGGCAACTAGGGGGCGAAGATTACGGCGGAGACGCCCGAGACTTTTGTTGCTGGCGTGCACCCCTGATACCTGAACACCCACTGGCGACAGGACAAGGCTGACTGCCCTGGCTGATCATCGGGCTGAGGATGAGGTGGCAGAGGGGCACCAGGGGGGGGCCTTTTGCTTCGCTTCAGGATGGTTCGCCGCGGCGGACCTTCTCCCGCTTGTTCGACGCATGGAACTGGGGACAAAAAGGTTTTCTGATGCGCGGGCTCGGCTACGATGCCCAGTCCAACCTTGTCAGCATGCTCTTGAAACCGTGGGCAGATGCATCAACGGCTACGCCGCGAGCCAACAAGGTGGGATGGCATCACGGCAACTCGGTACAACATCCGATGCCGCCCCCACGTCCGCGACGGCTTGTATATGCCTGTATGCTTACATTTTTGCTTCTTGGGGCGAGCCTACTAGTATGGGTTGCAGATCTTTGGCACGGGAACTTGTGCAACTGGACGTGTTGCCTGTTTGGGAATGCTTGCAGTGTCACGACACGAGATGACGGGTGCTACCTTGGTACAGATTCCACGGCCATTTTGCAAAAGCCGGGGCTGCTGGCTGCTGGGCTGATGGGATCTGAGGTCTGTAGACCCTGAAAAGGTGATGATTTGCGAAACGTTGGATGATGGTCCTGCGAATGTAAGGGGCGTCGTGCCAATCTATGTCGGGTTACGCCAAAGATGGATGCAGGTGCCAGACACGCAGGCAGGTACACCAGCAGCAGCTGAAGCTATCATCGTCAGCTCGCTGCGCACCGAGTGGCCCCGATGAGAGGGGTGAGGGCAGACGGTGAGGCGGGTGTAGACAACTCCAGCTGGCGAAATGTGTCAAAGTCTCAGAGTCAAACATTGTGTACATACAAGACGTGGGGTCGTCTCTCGTCATGTCATATCTCATATTCGACGCCTGTCTGGAGAGCTGACTGAGCAATACGGTATTTGATATTGTCCGCGAAGGGCAGGCCATGCTGTCACACTGCAGCAGCCGAGAGACATGAACGAGATTGTTGTCTGCCTTCAAGTGTACGTAGATATGTGTTCGGTCGTCAACATCCAAGCATTGTTCAAGGCCCAGATGGGTCTAGCGTGAGGTACGCAATTATTACCACAGGACTGGCTGCCCGCCCTGCTGGGAGCATCCTGTCTACTACAGTAGTTGTTCTCGCGGCTATCCGAACTCTGCGGCCCTCCAGGTACACGTCTCTTGTCGACTTTGGGCCTCCCGAGGTCTTGCTGAGAAATCTCCGATCGTTGTCCTTTATGTCATTTTCGGGTCACCTGTTTCTTTAAAATTGGAACGGTCAGTATCTGGCAGCTGACGACGGCGGAGACGAGACGCGAAACGAAGCGAAGCGAAGCTGCTGCTCAAGAGGATACCAAGGTACGGATACGTCGAAGTCCTGAGATACGGCCATGGAAGGATCTCGATGCTCTCTTGATCGGCATCTTCAGCTTCAGCATCATCAATATCGTCGTCCTCTTTGCGCGACTGATCAGTGATCAACAAGGTCTCGAGGTGCCAGTGCTTCGAAGGCATGAAGTAGGATCCACACCAGACCCGTCTTGAGATCGACCACCCACCCCAGCTGGCCCTCCACTTGCTGTGCTTCAGCTCAGTGATTATCGCACACACCTTCTCAGGCACTCTTCAGACTGCTCATTTTTGATTCGGCCTGCTGCGTCGTTCATTTAAGTGGCCTCGACAGTCCTGATCTATCTTGGCCTGACCAGTCACCTGTACCCAAAAAGCTCGTCCCTCACTCCCTCTCTCTGTGCCTCATCACCGTAACCTCCCGCCTGCCTGCCCGAGCTCAAACCTGGATCTACCGGATCGCATACGAGCATTATAGCTCTAATCTCGCCTATCCTCTTTGGAGCTGATCCGCCTGCTCTTCTTCTCCATCCAATTTTTCTGTCTTGGTCAATTGACCCTGTCCCGTCGACCTGTCATTGTCACTCTACACAATATCACCTACAAAACCACAGCACTCGCCGACGCAGATTCCATCTTCTCGAGCACGCCCGATACACTCTCGAGCATTGGACTCTTTACAACCACCACTCGGTACCATTCTAGCACAAAAGTCTGGGTTTTCTGGGCTGTCTAGACCAGCTCGACGTGATCGAGAGGAACCCTTGATCAAGGACCCTTGGACCCTTCACGGACGAGTTACATCGCGAAGTCAACCCCGCCCATCTCTGCTTCTGCCTCGACTCCTGGCGCACACTTGGACCACTCGCAATTCTCGAACCTCCATTTGATCATCCCGCTTGGCTGCTACCACCCGAACCGAGCGCTAGGTTTGACGTCTTGCTTTTCTCCTCGACTAGAGTCACCGCGCAGGCCTCCTATTCCACCTTCCCTTTTCAACCTTCCCTTTTCCCTCCATTGGCCTAACATGGCGGAGAAGCCCTCGGTCCTGATCATCGGAGGGCTGGGATACATCGGACGGTTCCTCGCCCTCCACATCCACAAGAACAACTTGGCGTCAGAGGTCCGCGTTGTCGACAAGGTCCTGCCGCAGCTAGCATGGCTGGCTCCTGAGTTTGACGAGGCCTGTGCTGGCGACAAGTTCATGCAAGCCGACGCCAGCAGAGAACGTGAGCAAACTTCTCCTGCAATTCCCTGATTCTTGGCGCACTGGCCCGTTCTCCCCCACCCAGATTACCAGTCTTCTCCTGTACCCTCTAGGAAGCGCCGCTAATATGCTCTCTTTGCCTCGATTGCAGAAGCGCTAGCAAGAGTGTTCGACCGAAAAGATGGGGCACAGTTCGACTACGTCTTCAACTGCGGTGGCGAGACACGGTACTCACAGGAGGACGAGGTGTATAAGCTGCGGTCATTAGAGCTGTCCCTAGTCGTTGGCCGGGAAGCTGCTAAGCGAGGCGTCAAGGCCTTCGTTGAGCTCAGCACCGGCATGGTCTACAAGTCAGACTCGGCAGCAAGCAAAGAGACAGACAAGTTGAAGCCGTGGAGCAAGATCGCAACTTTCAAGCTGAAGGCCGAAGAAGAATTGGCCAAGATTCCAGGGTAAGCACTTTCCGTGCAAGTTCCGTGAAGTAGATGGGGCTGGCTGATCGGCTGACAAGGTCTTACTCCAGACTGAACCTCGTTATCATCCGTCTCGCCCACGTCTACGGACCCTACGCCTCGCAATGGGTTGCAACAGCACTGTGCATGGCACGCACCTACCAGGCACAGAAGGAGGATATGAAGTGGCTGTGGACAAAGGACCTGCGGACAAACACCGTGCACATCGACGACGTGGTCCGGGCGATGTGGGCAGTAGCGGAGTGGCAAGCCGCGGGCAAGAAGACCTGGGACAACAAAGCCATGGGCGGAACTGTGCCGATCTTCAACGTGGTGGACGACGGTGTCACCACGCAGGGCAAGATGGCCGAATTCATTGGGCAGATCTTCGGCATTAAGACGGGCTTCCAGGGGACACTCGTCAGCCAGTTCGCCAAACTCAACATGGACTCCGTCGTTGAGGACGTAAACGACGACCTACTTGGGCCCTGGGCTGAGCTCCTCGAGAAAGCTGGCATCACAAGACCTGGCCCTCTGACGCCGTATATGGAGAAGGAATTACTCAAGGACACTGACTTGAGTATGGACGGCAACAGGTTAGAGAAGGTGGTGGGTTTTGAGTACTCGAAACCTAAGATCACCAAGGAGCTGTTGGAGGAGGTCATTGACAGTTATAAGAAGATGAAGTGGTGGCCGTAGCGGCAGATCGCATATCAGCGAAAGACGAACACAATGAAAAAGGGAAACTTTGGCCTTCAACACCAACAACGCTCAACTTACCATTATCACTCTCGAACCGCTCGCTACTCTGCAGCGTCGCCGTGTCGAGCAGAAGAGGTCGAGGGAACGAAAGGCAGAAACACCAACCGGAACGTCGCTCTGTTTGCCTCAAGATCCTGCGTGGGTAGGCAAGTCGCTTGCTCCGATTCATCCTGTGTTGAGGCTCTGCATTCCGACCAATTGTATAATACTATACCTATACGATACACCATGGCGGTCACGACGTCCAACCGTGCTTCACCAGGAGGGAGGTCGGAGTGGAAAGACCGCGTGCGTCTCTATTTGGACCAAGAAGGCCAAGAGGAAAGTTCGAACAAGCGGATCTTCGAGATCCAACAGCGATTTGGATACAGCATGGACGAGGAGGGAGATTAATCTAGGCACAATATATACAAACGGCAGAACTAGTCAAGATGGATCAACCTGATGACTGACGGCTGACAACGCACACTCCATTATTTGCTTCTTTTTTCCCCCGAGCCCCGGCTCGCCCGCCCACTGTGGACTCGTTGTCGTGCATGCCCATGCGCTGCGATGCACCTGTGGTGCGCGCAACGCATGTGAGTGGCATGAGACCTTCCACTTGCATACACGTGTAGGCGCTGGCGGGCCGCTGGCAAGTGCCATTCAACCACGTCTGTATGCACAAGCAGAAGCAACCCATAGTTTAGTGGCAAAACGTTAGGCGAATGCATGGGTTGCTCGATATTTTCGATGCTCGTGGTCTGCGCGGATTCCATCCCGCTCGGCTCGCAGGGGTCCTGGAAGCTTTGTCGTCAAAGGGTTCAGCTCATGTCAATATCACCATATATTTTGTGCTATACTGTGGTCGAGATACGTAGACGGCATAGGGCATGGGTCTCGCAAAGTCACAAGTCGTAGTCCTGCCAATCAAATGGGACTGAGTGGTTTCGCAGGGCCCAATGTTCTGCGGGGCCGTCTCAGGGGAATGGCAAATTGGCCTGGCCATGCGTGATGAGGAAAGGTCGGCTTTGAGAGATGAATGACAGCCACGAGGAGTCAGCTGTGAGTAGTGTAAAGAGTTCTTCCACCTTAAGTACCGTCTGCCGGGTCTTCATCTTACTGTGGTGGTTGGCGATGACTACCGGCACGGTCATACGCCAGACGCTCTCAGAAACGAAGACACGAGCCCGCTGGTTCTATATTCGCGTCTCGAACTCATCCTGAAGACTTGAGTTAGCACAGAACACAATGAAGTGGTAGATGCTACGCAGCATTGCTTGCAAAATCCTCAGATATCTACTGAGACACAGTCGTGCAGCTTTTACTTCATTTTGGGCTCTGGGCCGCCTGTCGGTCTGTACTCCAAACAGCGCAGGGCTACAAAAACCCCCACCCATTCATCATCTGACCGATCCCACTTGTTGTCTGATGCTGACCCGATATTCAGTACCTGTGTCTGTCTGATGATGAATCTACCGGAAACTCGATCAAAATGGAGCTGGGTGATGCGGGCGATATTCGTATGGCAGAAGGCTATCACAAGCACGGGAACGATGAAATTCGCCCATCCATTGCATTGCATCTGGTGCCGCATGACCGTGAATGCACACACGAGCTCACTCCGAAGCACTTGGCCTTCCCTTGGTGGCGTAGTATCCTCGACATAGCAGAGGACATGCGGCTTTCCTTCACTAATGGCAGCGCTTGCAAGGCGCTAGAATGGTTGTTGGCTATCCGAAATGTTCCCTCAGACTTCAGGGCGTTCATGTTGTCCAAAATATTGAGTGTTGCTTCGTGACGCCGAACCCAACGCCTAAGTGCAAGGCACGAACTTGTCAGCGGTCGTAGCCAAGAGGCTGCAGGTATTAAAACACGGATCTTACAGGCTCGTCGCGGTATTCCAGCATCTTGCTTTTTGAGGAAACGCAACGTTGTCTAGTATGTGGTTATACCGTAGCCATATGTGCCACGTACACGGCCTAGAGCGATGCAGCTTGTGGCAGACCTGGGGAGCACCTTTGCCCCCCTTCTCGTCCAGCATATCATGCAAGACCGCGTCGCTCAAATTTTCCCATCTGCATTGGGGACAGAGCGGAAATACATAGTGCCAGGATCCTTGGTCGTGATCGTATCATCGTTGCCTGGCAGCTCAAGGCCACGGCCAGTGCTCATCTTATGAAGATATTCGTCGCTGAGGATTGGATCCGGCAATTCCAGAAGGTTGCGTTACAAGCTATCAACACGGTTGAGAAGTTGATGTGACGCAGTGAGGGTGTCGGACTTGGAAGCTATAGCCACGGTGGCCTCGGGCTGCATTTCTGCTGAGGCCACAAACCGGACATTTTGAAGCCAAAGAGCGGGACATGTTCCTTATTCCTACATGAGATATCGCGTCTCGATGTTGGGGGTCAACAAAGCTTGTTGTTGTGACGCCCGAAGTTGTTGATGTTGTCCTTTGGTTGGCCAATCAAGTGTACCTGGCGCGGCTGATATATTTGGTAAGGTTCAGGGCTAGGTGCGGCGTAAGTCTCACCATACACCCACATCCTGTAAGAGGCGGCTATTTTCCCCAATTAGGATGAACGCCGACTTCGTTCCGAATCTTCACCTCTTGAAGTGCAAGAGGGTGCTGATCCGTATTACATGTCTAGTTCATCGATTGCCAAGCAGCATGAACCTGTCCAAATGGTCAGGATAGAGTTTGAATTTTGCAAAGCCGCGCGCCTTAATGCCCACTGTATGTAAATCTAAGGGCTTAAGGCGTCGAGGAAAATTGTAATCTTCACCAAGTCCATGGAAAAAATCCAAGATATAACCCAGACTTCTTTACTTTGCTCTGGAAATTGGGCGTCCATCATTATCTCAATAGTTTTATTTAGTTTGGCGGGTGGCAGCCTCTTCTTTCATACCGGAGGTCTACAAACTTGGTTATACTGCTCGTTAGCGAATCTAATACATTTCGACACAATGAAGGAAATAGAAAAGGTCGCAAACCTCACCACAGCCTCGGTGTGGGAGAGTGAAACAAAGGCCAGACTGGATGTTCTTCCGCAGGACCTTAGTCTTGGAAAAATAATGAAATGGAAATCCTCATCTAAGTTACAATCCGAGCAGTCCTCCTGAAATTATTTCTCAAGATTCTATGTCAGCAGGAAAAACGCAAGCAAACTCCGCTTCGACAATACTTACGCCGGGCCAACCACTGACACCAGCGCGTGCAGTAGGTAGTCCGGCGGCAGTTGCATAATTCGAAGAAAAACAGGATGAAATCGTCATCAAAATGCACCTGATCATGCTCCTAAAAGCTCTAAGCAGACGCACTGCCCACATGAGGAGCACAGCTGGCGGCTATCACTAGAAACCGGACCAGGCTAGTTTCACGATCAGCGACAATCAGAATCAGACAAAGTTGAAGGGTCTGGCAAAGACAGACCAGAAGCTTCTTACGGCTTATGTCGACGGTTATCTGACTCACGAACTGGGCCTTTCCGCCGCAATGGTCGAGGTCAAACCATGTCCCCGCCTCGCTAAGCCAGACAGGTCAGAGTGAGGAAATGGCGCAGGTGCGTGCCAGCATTCCCGAATGTATCCGATATTCAATTGTAAACTCTCGGTCCGGGTTGCTGCGCTCGAAAGATCCTAAGGTCAAGCGGCAAGCTCCCACCGTTCCCTTCAGTAATTGCCAGCTGCTAGGTAGGCAGTGAGCATTGCACATCGTTCCGTTCCATTGCAGGACCAGTCTGACTTCCTTACGGTTGGCAACGCATGTATTGCAATCCATTGTACTACAGGCGCTCCGCCGCTATGGTGACAGACTTTGAGACGACTCTTTGGCCTGAAAACAAACCCCATCTGACCGACGTTTGCCAGACGTCTCCTTATATCACAAGGCCACATAGAGATCTGTATCACCACCGCGGAATCTGACAGAGACTACGAGGCCTATTGAACCCACAGGCTGTTTCTATGTCTCACTCAACTCCTGCGACAATCAACTCACCAAGTCATGGAGGTTCTAGGCCGACTACTTACACCTGCCAGAACAAGCCCTGGAAGCTCTGGCAGCACTAGCCTGAGCACACCCACCAAATTGCGAGGCTTAATCTCAGAGAGTCAGCCAAGTGTAGTGAATACCCAGTCTTGAGTAGAAAGGGGCTGCCGATGCCCCCCAAAGATTCAATTCTTCGTGGGCCGTTTGACTCCCAAATCAATCCAAGCACTCCCGAACGCAACCCACAGCGCACTGAGGCAGGACCGTCTTCACCAGCTAACATAGCAGAACCATTTTCAGTCAAGACGTCATGAACTCCTGGCAGCGGTGACGTGCCAACTATTCTGGCTGGCTTCAAAGCATCATCAAGTTCGAGGGCGGGAAAAGACTGCAGAAGCAGCCCGTACAAGGAATGGACACAAGCTTGAACATTAAGACTCTCATAATTCGAAAGAAAGGGAATAAAGCTGCAGATACGTCTAGTACACAGCCAAGCACTTAGTCAAAAGGCACGAAGGGCTTCTTGGTGATGTGAAGCTTTGGACCTTGGAAAGTCACTGATGAGAACGACATGCATAATTTTTGCATAGTACTTATTGCAATATCTTTGCGTTTTCGCCGGTCCCAGTTCGATATGTATATGCAGAAGAGACCTAAGGATGCGGCGGTCAAGAGGAAGTGAGATATGTGCCTGCTGTTCAAGCCTTACTGGAAACAAGGGAGAAAGCCTCACTGCAGAACACATGCGTTGGACACAGTATCAAGTAGATGGTTTAGGATTCTGTTCTGTAATTAGATCTGAATGGTACTATATTTGGTTAAATGCCTTGGCAACTAACAAATTCTTGAGGCTGCATGCATGATGTACGAGCTTTTAGAGTGCAATTAGCGAGAGGCACTAACCACTCATCTTTGATCACATGTCAAGAACTTCTGGAGTGCACATACGAGTGGACTGGAACATCAGGCGCGTTTCAAGTCTGTGACTTCAACCGAGCTGGGTACTCTCGGAACATACTTATCCACACGGTCACTAGTAGTTCAGTGAAGAAGGGAATGGGAGTCTGGATATATTTATTGATATCTTCCGACTTTGTGCTAAAGAAATTCATCCCAAGGTCTGGGGCACAGACGAATATATACCTCGGTAATGTGCCATGGGTGTATTATCACCAGCGCCAAAGATGGCCAATACATTGGCATTGGCAATGTACTTAGTACCTACCATTTCAGACCTAGTTTCTCTGAGGGGATATCTGCATATCCTGGATCTGTCACCCTCTAAAAGGGCCCGACCCATGCAGCCTCGGCCCCTTATACCGTCAACAGTGACACGATTCTAGGAATTGAAATACTGACTATTTAGTTCTACTCCTCTCCTGGTAATCTTAGAAATCTCTCATGTATTAGCCACTTCATTTCTCAAATACATATTACTGTAGGCCCAAGGAATAATTTTTCTTAGCTGAACGTCAGAGCAATTATAGCGTGGTCGCTACTTAGCACCAGGTGAGCCGTGTCTGCACGTGAAAGCTCCCGGGGCTCCACCACAGCTAAATGGCAATGGGGCTAATGATGCATCTGAAGGTGTTCACATCAACAATCACCACCTGTAGTCCTCAATTGCATTTAAACTTATCAACATGGCTGCTCCACCTTCTAAGACACTCCGTGACCTCAATGGTACTTGGGTTATGGTAAGTCTCTCTGAACACCGGCCCGCACCTCACAGACAACACTTGCGCATGCTATCTTCAGAATCTCGAGGTCCCCTACATCATTATACAGCCCCACCAACTGAGCAAACGAAAGACTAACCCCTCGACCAGAACAAAACCCTTTCTGACAGTGTTGAAGCCGGCCTCGCGCTGCAGGGCATCGGCTGGATGACCCGCAAGGGAATCGGACTCGCCACCGTGAACCTGACCATCAGAGAGTACGAAGACGACGCCGGCGTGACGCACATCGACATCTCGCAGACGGCGAGCGGACTCAAGGGCACGTCCGAGGTGCGCGAGCTCGACAACAATTGGCGTGAGCACAGCGACTGGCTCTTTGGCAAGGTCAAGGGCCGCACTCAGTGGATATCGGCTCCGGCCGAGGATGAGTTCCTCAACACCAACTGGGAGGACGGCTCCAAGGAATGGGTCCTCTCTTATGTCGAGTCGCTCGATAATGGCTGGACGGCTGCGCAGACCTGGGGTTTTCAGATTATCAACGGCGAGCGCCGCTATGCGCGGAACGTTGTCATGAAGAAGGTACGTGATTTGCCCTGCTACTCTGTGATTTGGTTGAACTTGCAATGGCTAATTGATGACTTCCAATCTAGGGCTCTAAGAAAGAAGAGTTCAGGCTGGTCTATGACTTCGTGCCAGAGCAGTAGTGGATTTCGCTCTGGTAGGTCTGGCACGGGCTTGAATCTCTGTGTAGCTGGACTTGATGTCTGATCAGTTCTTGACCGTTTTGCTTCTGTGTTCTAAGGTTCGTTGGTCACGATAACGGACTCAGGCGCCAGATCCAAGTGCCCACATGGTGGCTCCTTTATGCTTGTGGCCTCCAACAGTACATGGTATAGTTTTATGCTCCTCAGTATCCCACAAGTCAGTGGCATGCTGCACTCCTGGATAGACATTTCATAGTCAAAGGAGAGTCTTGGATTAACTAGCCAACGAGTTTTGCGCATATGTTGTGGAACACCGTCGTGCCCCAGTACTCCTGGTCATGTTGTGTTGAATGTATGACTTTTCCCAATCCGTGCCTAGCTACCTAGGTAGACTTCGTCCCATCCACTGAACGCCCATAAATGCATATGCAGTCGCTGTCCCACAAGGCGCCTCTTTTCCTCGCTCCAATGGGGTATCTTTGTTGCGTGACGCTGTTGGACATCTCGTCTATCTCAGCGTGGATAGCCAGTCCTTTTGTCTTCAAGGCACCCGCAAACATCCCTTTCGTAGACCCATTGTTGTTGAAAACGTGGCCACTTGGCCTTTCTGACCAATGCGCGAGCGCCATCCGATTTAGAAGACGTGCCGGGCGACTGCTATCTTGCCCATCCGGACCAAAAAGAGTTCTGAGCCAAAGAAAAGGACAGAACGCCCAAAGCTGCGGAGACATAGCCTGCCGATCTGGCATATCCAATTATGCCGGCCTCCTCTTCACAAACTCCTCCAAGTCAGCTCTAGTCGCAACACCCAGCACAAAACGGCGGTTGTCATCCGTGACGACGGCAAAGTCCTGCTTTTGTCCACCGGTCGCGGCGCCCTCGAAGAAGGCCTCGAGATCCTCCAGCGGCGTGTCCATCGCGATGACCTTGTACTGGCGGCCCTTGCGCTCGAAGCGCGTCATGGCGGCAGACAGAGGGTCGGTGGACTTTACCTTGCCACTGTCCAGGATCGACTGGAGAGTGGGGATATTGATGTAGCCGAGCAGCGCGCGGGTCTCGCTGTCGACGATCGTGAGGTGCGTGTAGTCGCGCTCGAAGGCGAGATCGACGGCCGTGGAAATTGGATCTGAGGGCGTTAGGGAGAGGGCCGCCGGGGGTTGAAGGTCTTCCACGGCAGCCTGAAGGAGGGTTATGTTAATGAAGACTGTTACAATTCTGTAGACTGAGTCAAGAGGCTCCTTGGGCGCATGTTTGGAGTCAAACGTACCCCACGATACCGCGATGCCCACTTTGATACGAATGGTGCTGCTGAGCTGGAGGGCTCGGCTGAATTTGTTGGGGCTTGCGCCACGACGCCTGTGGCCATGATATATAGCGTGGTCGACTGAAAAGGGAATTCGTTCGGCGAAACAATATCGAGAGGCTATCTAGTCGAATGCGCCTAGTTGCGATGTATGGGTTTGGAGTTTCTGGAAGATGACGAATTCAAGACTATTGAAAATACAAAGTAAAGAGCCGATGTGATCTTTCCCTAAAGCCGTAGTGGGCCGGCCTGCAGGGTTGTGGGGGGCCCCGGGCGGACCGAGCCTCTGTCAGAATCTCCAAGGCTGCAACCTCGGGGCTCCTCCATTTCAACAACATATTGCTTTTCCTTTCCCTTGCGACTGTACGTTGCGCTTTCGAGAAACACGGCATCTTTGGCCTGACATTCATGGACTACATGGATGACTTGTTGCATATGGCGACTAGTCAATAAGTGTTGGCAGACCTGTCACCATCTCTTCCGTAGGCGCGCATCTCGAACGCTATCATCCCACTAAAGGGCGTACGGGAGATCATCCGACAGTTGATGTGTATTCGCAGTACTTCAATAGGTGTAGAGTAATGCAACAGTAGTATCTAGCTTTGATATTCGACAAGCTCCGCGAAGCAGCTTAGGCGGTAGAGAAAGTCCGGGCTTCATTGCATGAATCTCGTCGGCGTCGCTGATTTTTCCTCGTGCCTGGCGTTCGGCCTTTCTTATTTGGAGTTGATCATGGAGGGAAGGAGGAGCCAATGACTTGATTGGTGAGTGCTTCCGGCCTCAGTATGCTGATCAGTTTGACTCCTCACATTCCCTCTGAACAACCTTACCACCTGTGTAATCCTGGGACTGCAAGTTCTTCAAATTCGTGTTTTTTTCATTCCTGAATTGTTCTGCGTTCGCTCTTCCTCAGTAGTGAGTCTTCCTCGTCCCGCATATTCCCACGGTGACGATAAATCAGTCGGGACGACATCCACGGTATCCCCGTTATCTCCAGAACCTGCACATAAGCACTAGCCTTCAACTGGTTTCCCTTGTACCTCATTCCAATTGACTTTTCTATTGGCGGCGCGAGGATCTTACAACTAAGCTCGACTCTTGTCTGCTTGCTAATGGTAAAGTCATACACGCACCGTATGAGAGTCACCTGTTGAGCCTGACAATATGTCGCATCTCTACCCTCGCCACGAGGTCCTTCAGAAGACCTTCCAGCCCCCATCTCACGATGGCGTGAAGGTGCGGGGAAGCAAGGCCACTCCGTACCAAGCTCGCATGGATCTTTACTCTGCCTACTCAACCGTCGAGGATAAGGCAAAGAAGCTGTCCGCTGAAGCCAATGCCGAGTTCAACAAGGCGTCTTCTGTGGCGCGGGCCAAGAAGAACTCGATCGAGTTGTACTCTGGACAGTACTATGCTGCTTGTACTTTTGGTGGGCTGTTGGCATGTGTAAGTGAGACACCATGGCGATTGGTTAACTTGCGTGGTA
This sequence comes from Plenodomus libanotidis, assembly GCA_022609195.1. NCBI lineage: Eukaryota > Fungi > Ascomycota > Dothideomycetes > Pleosporales > Leptosphaeriaceae > Plenodomus > Plenodomus libanotidis. The sequence goes on from JAGKQA010000003.1 coordinate 645,661, forward strand.
GGAAAGTATACTGAGCTCAGCAACAGGGCCTCACTCATGCGGCTGTCACTCCGCTGGATGTTGTGAAGGTGCGCCGACAAGTGGACTCCAAGCTCTATTCTGGCAACTTCCAAGCTTGGGGCAAGATATATAGGGGCGAAGGAATCCGTGGCATCTTCACCGCTTGGGGCCCGACCTTTCTAGGATACAGCGCCCAGTGAGAGAGCTTCCTTCCACGAACCAATTGAACCATTGCACTAACATACGCGTCAAGGGGAGCTTTCAAGTACGGGTGGTATGAGTACTTCAAGAAGACGTATGCGGACATGGCCGGTCCTGAGAATGCATACAAGTACAAGACCGGTCTCTACCTCGCCGCGTCCGCATCCGCCGAGTTTTTGGCGGATATTGCACTTTGCCCCTTCGAGGCTGTCAAGGTCCGTATGCAAGCTCAAATTCCGAGTCCGTATGCTGGAACCATCGACGGCATGAGCAAGATCGTGGCTGCCGAGGGCTTCGGCGGCCTGTACAAAGGACTGTATCCGCTCTGGGCACGACAGATCCCCTACACGATGATGAAGTTCGCGAGTTTCGAAACTATCGTGGAGATGATCTACGATGGACTGCCGGGTACGAAGAGCGATTACTCGAAGGCTCAGCAGACAGGAGTGTCTTTCGTGGGTGGCTACCTTGCCGGTATTTTGTGTGCTATTGTCTCTCATCCAGCGGACGTGATGGTATCAAAGCTCAACGCATATCGTGAGCCGGGCGAAGCATTCGGAACAGTGGTTTCGAGGATCTACAAGGACATTGGATTTCGTGGGCTTTGGAACGGTATTCACCCCTTTTCTTACCCAAGCTCTTCCTTCCTTTCAGGACATTTGAACAGAGGAATGCAGCTGACGTTAGAGATGCAGGTCTTCCCATGAGGGTCGTCATGATTGGAACTTTGACTGGTCTGCAATGGATGGTCTATGTAAGTTCATTTCGTTACCCTGCAGACAACTCGGCAATCCTTGGGATACTGTCTTCTCAAATCATCTTGCTCACCTTCTTCGCAGGACTATTTCAAGATTTTCATGGGTTTCCCGACCACAGGCGGTGCAGCTCCACCACAGGCCGAGGAGAAGCAGACGTAAGGCTCGTGCGCAATATCAATGTACGACCTTGGTGGGTGTGCTTCTCAGGTATTACAGAACGGGCACGTGAACGGGAGACGATGACGGACATGAATGTAAGGAAATGAGCGCAAAGCGCTACCTGTCCAGGCTTTCCAGTATCCTTCAGTATTTCTAGTCAATGTTGTGCTTCAAAGCTCGCTAGACCCTGCGAATACAAGTTAGAATGTGACTTTATGAAGTAATACTGTTTTTTAGGTGGTTCGTGAGCTCTATGTTTAGAATAAAAGCCTAGAGGCTATTGAGGCTTTGCTTTCCCAGTTCTCTAATAGTAAATGACGTGGCCAAAACTCAATACATGTGTTTAATTGGAGAGGGAAATGGTACTATAGTGAACATTGCACTTACTTTGAACAACGGGTGGATAGATAGGACTCCAGTATGCAGATACATATGAAAGTCACATGCAGTTTGTAAGCTATGTCAGTATTGATTTTCAGGGACAAATAAATGTGCAATCAATGCTTGGTAGAAGAGGTGATTTGGAGAAAGTTGACTTCCAAAATTGGAAAGACTGGCTACAGGGCGTTTGAGAAGGCAGCTGGAGGGGTGGGGGCCCGGGGGAAGGGCTACGCTGCTCCACCTGCTGTGGCACCCTGGCCGAGGACCCCCCTGGTCGCACTTGTCACCTCAGCCCAGACATCGAAAAGTTGACCGGCGCGACTCGCGACACTTTTCTTCACAACAATCTAACCTCACACTACATCATAAAAGATGGCAGAGCAACCAATCGCGGAGGTCTTCACCTTCCCAACAGACCCTGCAATCTTTGAGACTGATGATCGCATATCATTCTCCAAGCTGGATAGCAAGTATATTGCTGTCCAGGAGTCTGACGGCACTGAGTTTGAGTTCGACGCGCAGCTGAAGCGCTGGATCCCTGTGGCAGACGATGATGAGGAAGCCCTCATACAGATGCAACAGAGTGCCTATGGCGCCGTTCCATCCACGGATGGTCAGTCCAGCAATGGCAAGAAAAGGAAGCAAGACGATTTGCAGGTAAGCGAGCACGCTGATGCCGTTGACCTCGAGCTGCGGCACGATTCCTCCACACGCATCCCACGTCATCACCATTCACAGTGCACTATGGAATAGCTGGACAATTGAAGCCCACTTCAAAGGTCAAGAGAACAGTGATTATGAGGCAGAAAGCTTCTAAATAAGGAGGAGCATAGGTTCGGCGACACACTAACAAACACCCTGCACTGCTCCAGGACCAGGACAACCCCCTCGCCTCTTCTTCGGCCAAGCGCAAGAACAAGAAGCAGTCTCAGCCCAAGCCACCGCCTCAGAACAGAGCCATTTACGTGACGGGCCTCCCGCTCGACGTGACCGTCGACGAGGTCGCTGACGTCTTCAGCCGCAAGTGCGGTGTCATCGCCGAGGAGATCGACAGCGGCAGCCCGCGCATCAAGCTGTACAACGACGCCGAAGGCAACTTCAAGGGCGACGCACTCATCGTCTTCTTCAAGCCCCAGAGCGTCGAAATGGCCATCATGTTGCTCGACGACACGCACTTGCGTTACAGCGACTCCGGTCTGGGATCCGGCACAATGCGCGTGCAGGCCGCCGACATGAGCTACAAAAAGGTGCAGGCCGCCCCACCAGCAGGTGAAGGCGGTGAGGCTGGCGAGACCAAAGAACAGGCGCAACAGCAAGCACAGCCCAGCAAGGGCAGCGCGGGCAACAACAGCAAGGACCGTGACAAGATCATCAAGAAGACGCAGAAGATGGCGCGCAAGTTGGCCGATTGGTCGGATGACGAGGACGTCTACGTCCCGCCCGAGCAACGTACCGGAAAGCGCGACAAGATGGTCATCCTCAAGCACATGTTCACACTGGAGGAGTTGGAGGAGGACCCCGCCGCTTTATTGGACATCAAGGAGGACATACGCGAGGAGTGCGAGAAGCTGGGCGAGGTCACCAACGTGGTACTGTATGACCTGGAGACCGATGGTGTCGTCAGCATCAAGTACAAGCGGCCTGAGTCTGCAGACGCGTGCGTCCAGCTGATGAACGGTCGGAGTTTTGGCGGCCAGATCGTGGAGGCATATATACCCACCGGGAGGGTGAAATTTCAGAAGTCGAAAGACAACGGCAACGAGGCTGGAAGCGAGGAGGACTGAGCAAGCTGGAAGCGGGCGGCATGATCATGCAAATCCCCATAGGATACATGATGCATTTTCCGGTCAACATGCGACAGAGCATTGGTATGGAGAGAGGCGTCCTCAAGGTCTTGCGAAATAATAAGCGGAGCTGCACAGCGCTCCCCATCACTTGAATGCTAGACCGAAATCACAAGGACATTTGGAGCGCGCAGCGAGGAACTTGCGAGGCCCAAGGTATGGTAGTTGGCGCATATGTGACGCCGCTGTTCAGCGCATTCATGCCCTTCCACTTCACCATATCTATCACCTTGCCTTCTGTACGTCTTGACTCCTTCAGATCGTCATCTTGACGCCCGAATCCGTGGTTTCGTTGGAGAGAATCGGTCGACCGTATTTGGTTTCTTTGAGTGTTTTTCATGATCACTGGTGAAGAATTCCCTCATTACAGACGCCGCAAACGTGAAAGATGCAATTGGCCAAGCCGTCCAATCCCTATTGTCGAGCGGCGCTCCTGTAAACCCCTCCCAAAAGCAAAAGTTTCATCTTTTTTGTCTGCCCGTAGAGAGATGTGCCCGATTTGTTCGTTCGTCTCGTTCGGCCCAACGCCTGATGCCTCCGACCCCGAGGATCAAGCAACCCATCGACACTACCGTCTGGGTAGTGGTAAATTTACCAAGCCATCTCGTGGGGCTTGTCGCCCTTGCGCAGGCTGAAGGTGGAGGCCAGGTAGCTAGCGAGGTGCTGCTCCTTCTTGATGTTGGAGAGCAGAGACTTGTCGACGGCCTTCTGGTCTGCTGTGCGGCTGGAGGAGACCTGAGCCTTCTGTAAACGTGTTCATGTCAGTATTTGCCTCTCATGGATTCCCAGGCCTATGCTGCTCGGTACATTGGCCCAGTCTTCCCGCATGTTCGAATTCGTGCTCGCGCATCGCGGTGATAATCATGGTTCGTCGCGTACCTCAGGCTTCTCTCCCTGCTTAAAGAAGGCCTCCTCGCCGGCCTTCTTCTGCTTGCTCTTCTCGCCAACGAAGTACTTGGGGGAGGCGACTTCGTCAATCTTCTTGGAGTCGACACCGGCAAGATCGACCTTCTTGGAGGTGGCGATGACGTAGCGGGAGTTGACCCTTCGGAGGGGTACGCCGTTGATCTTGAAGGGACCGGTAACGAGCAGAACACCCTGGTCGAGGGTCTTCAGGAGGACGACACGCTTGCCGCGGAAGCGACCGGCGAGCAGGATCAGGATGGTGCCGGGCTGCAGAGTGGGGCGGGGAGTCCAGGCGCGGATGGACTTGCGGACCTGTTCGTGAGGTTGTTAGTTGACGATCTGGCTGTTTGTTGGTGCTGCATTTCCCAAGTCCATCTCCAGTCCCATCCCCACAATCCTGTGTAAGTTGTCCGGTGTTGCTCGCGCCTCTGGGGATAGCCGTGCATCCCATATCGTGTTCGTTGCTTGTCGCAAGTGTCGGATCGATTTTCGAGGCGTGTCTTCGTGTACGTATCGTTGCCGATCTTCGTGAATCGATACAACTTGAATTCGGCGTTCATTCGAGATGAGGCCCCACCGCATTCCTCATTCAACATCTTCGTCTCCTCCTGGCATATCCTCCAGCGGGCGGGACTCAGAATTTCGTAGAACGTACCTTGCGGGCCTTGTTCTCATCCTCGGCGGCGTACCACTTCTGTGCCTTCTCGGAGTGGTGAGGCACACTGCGCTCTCCGCCCTTGCCGAACTTCTTGTTCTCAACCTTGGCCGACATTTTCGAAGTGACTGGTGGCGCAGAATAGGATTAGTTTGGCGGGCGCGACAGTGGGGCAAATCGGACAAGTCGGGCAGGTCCAGAGGAAGAGCTTACGCACAGGTAGGATGTCGATTTGGGAGTGGTTGTTGTCGTTGGGTGGGCGGTCTCGGTAGTGCGCGTTGTTGGTGATGGAGTCTTGGATTTTTCCAGCTGTGCTCGATTGGCTCGGATTACATAAGGCACACCACGTGATAGCCAGGAGCGGCCGAGACTACAAGGTAGCGCGCCATCCTGGTTTGATGAGATGCTTAGTCACTGCCGCCAAGTCATGAGAGTACATCCCTGTCCGCAACACGTCAGTTCGAACTGCCTGCGAGCACTTGGTGGAGCTTCATTGCCAGACAGCTTGGTCAAGAACAACGTCTGCTGCGAACCGCACTCCCAACACCGCCTTACGACTTCTCACATTCCACTCTCTGTGCACTATCGGACCCTTGTCTCGACTGCTCAATATTCACACTCTTGAAAATGTCGATCCGGCCAATAATTACCTTCAAGGCCGGAATCTGCGAGGTCGATGTCAGTCATCTTGTCCCACTTGCGTTGCGAGTTAGATATCGAGCCGATCTTACAAGTACTGACAATCGGACCAGCAATCCTCCAAGCCATACAAGATCAAGCCTTCGCCGCGTCCCGGATACATCTTCCTCTACCAAGCCTCAGACGATGGTACGACGCTCCGCATCCTCACCCGTACCAGTCCATGAGGTTCCTCAGCTAATCCCCGAGTCGTAGACCTTCTGCATTTCTGCTGGCGCGAGCGCAGCGTACCCGTCGACCAAGCCGAGCTCGATCTTACCATGATCCCGGGTGATGGTACCTTTTCGCCTGTGGAGTCAACGCCTGACACTCCCGCCAGCGCAAAGACACAGGGCCGCATCTTCGTTCTCAAGTTCGAGTCGTCATCCACGCGCCACATCTTCTGGCTGCAAAGCCACCCCCAGAGCACCTCCGGCGACCCCACTTGGCTGAGCCCTCGCGACCGCAAGATTGGCGAGGTTGTCAATGCGCTGCTCCAGGGCGAGGAAGTCGATGTCAATACAGAGCTGGCAGCCGTGCGGGGAGGTGGTGGTTCTGGTCGCAGGGATGGCGACGGCGATGAGACTATGGAGGATGCCGAGAGCCACGGAAACGAGAGAAACGAGCCTGGAACTGGCGGTGCCGGTGCCGATGCGACTGGCGCCGATGTCAGGGACGATGGCGAGGGATCGAGAGACGGCGGTGCCGACGGCGCGAGAGCGTAGGTTTGATCCCCTGCGTTGATTTGTTCACCAACTGCGCGAGCCCACTGCATCAAAGTCGGAATCATAAGAGCGGATTCTCCAAATGGTTGCGTATTTGGATGGGACTATCAGCATGAGCCGCAAGGCCAACAAAAGATATAAAGATCCGGGGCATTGGGCGGCGCAAGAATGATGTACTATTAGAGATGACTTACGAGCAAAAGAATGGACTTCACAGCCACAGCTAAACCTCATGAGCCCCACCCTATGTCGCGCCGCCTTTTTGTGATTCTTTGCTAACAGTTCCCAGTGCAAGCAACATGCCAGCCGATGCCCAAGCAGCAGTACGAAACTTCCTCGCCTCTCTTCAAGGCGGTCAAGGCGGCGTGCCCAGCAACGCAGGTCAGCAGTCCGCCGAAGGCAAACGCTACCCACTTCTCAGCGACCTGCTCGAAACGTCCGCCACCGTACCCATGATCGCTGAAGCCGAAGAGACTTACATCGACACCCTACTCGCCTTCCTCCCACCCGTGGTCCTGGTCCTCGCACAACAAGGCGCATCCTCCTCCGGTGATGACATCGAGAAAGACCCCTCACCCGAGTCCACAGCCGCAGCCATCGCAGCCATGAGTCTGTCGCAGAAGAAGGGTGTGCTGGAGAAGGTCCTGCGTAGTCCGCAATTCCACCAGAGCCTGGCGAGTCTGACGGCGGCGATCCGCGATGGTGGGCTGCCGATGGTCTCCGAGGCGCTTGGGGTCAAGGTCGAGAACGGCGGATTTATTCGGGGTGGAAGTGCCCCGATGGGAGGTGGCGAGGCTGTAGAGGCGTTCGTGGAGGGCGTCAAGACGAGTGTACAGGAGAAGAAGTAGAGCGGATACTAAGGCGATAATTTGGGATTGTGGCTCAACTTGCACATAAGACCACTTTTCCTCGGCTTGTGGTGATAGAAATATGATAGACATGCAAAATACCACGATGCAGATTCGCATTGAAGGTGTCTGACCCAGAACGGAAATCATTGGTGACCCTTGGCCTCATTCTCATTCCCTTGCGGAGGAGACGACGACGTGACATGAGAAAGGATTGTCACGACTGAACTGTGGAAACCTGATCCGATCTAATCATTCACCGCACGCGAAACGCTCAAGACAACACGATGAAGAGAGCAGAAGAGAAGTAGTGAGACTGCATAGTCCCCTATGGCATGGAGAAGTGCAAGCAAACTTGGATTCTGCAGCCGCTGGGCACTTTGCAGCACATTCGCGAGCAGAGTCCTTCCTTCCCTTGGCACATCGAAGCGCAAGAAGCTCATCGGAGCACAGAAATCGAACGAGCCTCGTTCAAACTCAATTGTGCGGCCGCTCAGGCATCGGAATGGAAATCGTAGCCTCACGTAACACACGACAGAGACAGCCAGGACCACGCATCTCACAACCCAAATACATGTGGGTACCATGAAATTGGGAAATTGTTCCCAGAGCAATTGGTTAGGAGGCCAATGTCTACAAGATGATTATTTCAGAGGAAATTATCCCAGGCGCGATTATCCCAAAGTCGCAGCCCGGTTGCTAGACTTATAGTCCTGACAGCCTACTGGAAGTGTTAGGACATTTTTGGCCAAGATCGAAGTCATAATTGCCAGCTGATACAAGGGAAGGTCTAGCCCTTCCCTTCACCCTGACAAAAAAACCCACCCCGGTAAAATAGTAGCATTCACAAGTGTGCATCTCATATGGGCTCAGATTTCGCCCACTGTTATTGACAAATGCCTAAACCACAGACTACATAGCGCGGATATGAGCTCAAGGGTCCTGAAATAGAGAATAAGCCCGTCGCAAGAGCAAGATCGGGGACATGGAATTAGTCATAATTGTATCTGCGCATTCAAAGATTCTAAAGTTACTAAAAAGTGATTTATTCACGCAGCATCAACCACAAGGCCCCTCGAAACTGCAACAGAAACCTGTATGTGGTATGTACTTAGTCATGGTTGGCTGCGCCAAGTTGGTTCAGACGACAAGAGCGTCGAACAAGCATGACAAAGACGGGGGACTTGTCATTAAAATATCAATTGCCGTGGCCAAGACAGCCACGGACGTTGGTGGAGGCGGTCGTTGTACGAAGGAGTTACATACACATGGTCCTTTGTGCCCTTGTGAAACCGCTCGGGAGAAGATGGAAGCACAGCAGACGCGGCCAAGACAGATCGGCACAGCCCTATGGTACGCCTCGCGTATACCTATATGTAGTACCTGTGATTTGCTGTGCAGGTGATCATCCCATCAACAACCTCTCATCATATCGGTGCTTCTTCGGTCGCCTCCTCAACTCTGGCTATTTAAACGCTCGCGTGGCCGCGTAGTTAAAGCTATGTGTGGGTGGCTCGGCGGCTTGCCTTGTGCCCCGTGCTTCACTAGCGGGCCGCAACCTCGAAAGCTTCGAGAAAGAATGCTTGCTGAATTGGTGAGGTTGCTGCACAGTGCCGCGACGGATTCTGTGGCGTCAACTCGAGAAGCTGCTGTTGGACCCCGCGGATCACCGTTCTGTGGGGCCGACCTGTCGGCCGGGGTCATTGTTCTACTTTCCAAGGTTGCTGCGCATGGGGTCTCTTTAGCAGCGTGCAAGTGCGCCTCGCAATTGCAGCAGCCAGGCTACATGTTGCGGCAAGGAGACGTGGCTCGGTGTGCGTCGAGTAATACTCGAAAGTTAAACTCTACTTCGTACCCTCCTTCGACATGAATATGTGTGGACTGGTATGGTTCGAGAAACTCTCGACGTTGGGTGAAAAGGGCTTTTTGCGGACGTCAGATTGGATCCGTCGGCTTGACCCCAGCGTCCACTTACCCCACAATTTGCAGGGGAGGGTCATCATCGAGCATATCCAAGCTTCCAGTGAAGATGGAGGATGAAGAAGACGTCTTCGGCCAGCAGTTTTGATGTGCGGCTGGAGCGTTGCAGTTGGTGCGCCTACTTAGTGTGCACTAAGAGGGGTTTGTGGTTTCGATTGTCAGCGGCGAGTTTTGGTATTTGAAATGAGACGAATATCTAGGGCGAAGCTACGCATGGTGCCACGATGGAAGCGGGAGCTATATCTGCCCAACGAACACACCGCAATGCAATAGCCTGTCCCTAATAGTAAAGATTATGCGACCCGACAGATTGGGAGCAACTGAGTGTTGACAGCGTCAATCAAACCGGACATTCAGCAAGCGGGACAATTAGACGCATGTTCGGCCCTAGAGTGAATCGAGAGGCCCTGGCGCCGGGGGAGGTGGAGTGGGGGGGAAATCCAGCCTGGCTTCATGGGCGGCAATTCCTGCTGGAAAATTGACCTCCGCGCTCTCACGTATCAGCTTGGAGACAACGACGAGGCGTTTCGAGGTAATGTACAAGTGATGAGTGCATGGTCTACCGCAGTACTTCAGGAGCACCTATGTTGTGCCCGGGCGTCTTTAGAAGCTAATTTCGTGGTTGAGAAGGTAAGAGTCAGTGGTTGATCTCGCTCCAGAGTCCAAGGGTATGGGTCTGTAACCTGGTGCCATGTGGTGGCCGGGGGTCTCGTGGACCAGCGATATCCGGGCAAAGTGGCACAGTACCGTGTATGATTGGACCCAGCTCTGTGGCCACTGGCCCAAAAGACGAAAGAACGCGCGATGGCTCATGCAACCCTACCACCATCGAGTGTAACTATTGCTTCTTCGAGAGCGTGGAAGCTGACATAGAGGAGGTCCTCCTGGACTGGAGACCAGAGCATTGCTGTACGTAAGAACGGATCAGTGCATCTTCTAGCGGTGCAAGGAACGATGGTGGTGGTTATGAGATTGACGTCTCTTCCTCCATTACAATTCGACAAGTCTTTCTACATTATTGAGTACTTGTACTACAGATACTGACCAAACTACAAACCTTGGAAGCTCGAGCTTGTCCGACTGGCGCCCAATTGATTATTTAACCGTAGTTTTCGAGCCTTGAGCGGATTCGATTAGAGTTTACCAAAAAGCCGCCGGCAGCATCTGCGTGATTTATATATGCCGTGGTTCCGCACGACCGAGTGTCGCTGCGCTTGACTCTGACGCAACAATTCCGTGGTAGAGTGACAGCGCAAGAGGGCATGGGGCAGAGGGCATTGCTGCGCCTGCTAATAATGGGACGTCACTGGTGAGGTGTGACATGTGTCGATCTCGACTTCATGATCCTGCATCGCTGGTCAGCTTGGGACAGTCCCGACAGTCCCATTGTGCAAGCCACACAGTGCAGACACACCCACTAAGTCACATGGCTACTTCGGCTGGGCGACGTCCCACTTGTTCCATCTGGAATTAGGCAAACTGCCCCGGACTTGCAGCTTGGCGACTCGAGGGGAAAATCCTCCACTCCCAATACAACCGCACTGCACCACTGTCGCGTATATTCCCTCGCTTGTGCCTGGCCTGCACGTTCAACTGGGGCCGACTGTCCAATGCACACCACCTGCAATCCTACCCTCATCAAGACGCCTCCTGCCTCGTAAATTGAATTGCATCTTGCTGCCCACGCCTCCTTGGTTGTTGCAGACTAGTAAGTAGTCAGCAATCAGCAAGCAGCGAGCTCCTTCCCATTTCCCCCAAGTGAGGAGCTCCGTCTCCTGCTACAACCAACGAGTCCTGAAGTCTCCGACATCTCGAGCCTGTTCTCTTCCAAGCCTGTCCAGCTGCACTCAACCATATTCGTACCGGCTTCTCCGTCCATGCTCGATTCATAACTCCGGCCCGTCGGAAGAAACCCACCTGCACGGATTGCCAGCCATTTCGGCCGTTTCAATACTCGACGTCTATTTGGATTCTAGAGAATCGCGACAGAGATATTGGCGCCGTTGATTTGCATTCCACTGGGCGTCCATCGTGCGAATCGCTTTCACTTGCTACAATCATACAACACCTGCTCGCGGGCTGCCGCCCAAAAGTCGCGCGCATTCCGAATGTTGGATCCTCGAGCCCGTGTCTCCTCCTAATCTCCCGGGCTCGTCCGGCCTCCCGGCTCGACATACCTCGCCGCGGCCCCCTCCATCCCGCGACAACATTACTACTCTCGCCACTTCACAATGTCCGGGTTCATGAAGAAGCTGAGGAGCGCCAGTGCTGTAAGTTAGGAGCGATGCCTTGTCCGAACATACGCCCCCTGGGCTCCCGGGCGACTTGGTTGCCACTGCTACGTCAAAGCCCATCACGCGGGATCTGGCAGAGTAGCCGCTAACGTCACACTCCAGGGCGCTGCCACAGCGACAAAAGACCCTGCCTTGAAGACAAAAAAGGATGAGCCGCCAGTGGAAAAGACTCCACTCGAGAAAATGCTCCAGAATGCTGGGCCTCTGCGAGCAGACGGGAGTGACAAGTTCTTTGGACTCGAGAATGTATGTCGCAAACCTGACCGCCCCTTCCCTTGGGCATGTATACTAATTTGGACTTTTTGACAGTTCGGCAACACATGGTACGAAGTTTCCCCCGAGTCGTCGACCACGAGCTTTGTGCACTAACTTGTGGGACAGTTACTGCAATTCGGTAGTACAAGCACTTTTTTACTGTGAAGCCTTTCGGAACAGCGTTGTCAACTACCCACCATTGTCGCCGACAGATACACCGAACGGAGACCGGAGGAAGGTTCGCGTTACCATTAGGCCGCCAGTAAATGATCCTGCTGCGTCTACTGCAAATAAGAAGCCATTGACGGCGAGCCAGGCTATGAAGCAGAGGCAACAGATCAACAATGGTGTTTTACCTCCGGGGCAACAGAGACCTGAGGACAAGCCAGATTCTCCAGAATACAAGAAAAAGCAGGCTATGATCAAGGGACCCGTACTAGAGCTCGGGGTGGAGAACAGCGGGCTATACGGCATGGACGAGTGCACTTTCACTGGACTGAAGGACATATTCACGGCTCTCATCGAGAATAAGAACCGTACGGGCGTCTTGAGCCCTCAGCGATTCTTGGAGATATTCAAGCGCGACAACGAGATGTTCCGGAACCAGAACCATCAAGATGCGCACGAATTTTACGGCTTGGTGTTGAATGATGTGATAGCGAACGTGGAGACCAGCGCCCGACGATTGCAGGAACTGGAGCCCCCGGTTCAGACAAACGGATTGTCGCATTCCCTCGAAAATGCTGTGGGCGCATCCAATGCGTTGATGAAGGCTCACAATGCTACGGGCGCGACATCACCAGGCACAGGGTGGGTACACGACATATTCGAGGGTGTTCTGACGTCGGAAACGAAATGCCTCGCCTGTGAAACCGCATCACAAAGGGACGAGACCTTTCTGGACCTTTCCATCGACCTGGAGGAGCACTCATCTGTAACCTCGTGCTTGAGAAAGTTTTCAGACGAGGAAATGCTTTGCGAGAGAAACAAATTCCACTGCGACCAGTGCGGTGGGTTGCAAGAAGCCGAGAAACGCATGAAAATCAAGAAGCTACCAAAGGTCATGGCTCTGCACTTGAAACGGTTCAAGTACACAGAAGACTTCACTAGGTTACAAAAGCTCTTCCACCGAGTTGTGTATCCATACCACCTTCGCATGTTTAACACAACGGACGACGCGGAAGATCAAGATCGACTCTACGAGCTGTACGCTGTGGTTGTACACATAGGTGGCCACGCCTATCACGGACACTATGTCACGGTCATCAAGACGCCGGACAGGGGCTGGTTGTTATTTGACGATGAAATGGTTGAGCCGGTCGACAAACACTTTGTGCGGAATTTCTTTGGTGACAAGCCGGGCATGGCTTGTGCCTATGTCTTATTCTACCAGGAAACGACACATGAGAAAATGATGGCCGAGCAGGAAGCCGAAGGTCTTGAGGAGGTCCGAATAGAACAAGAAAAGGCGGATCTGGCTTTGGATCGCCTCCAGACGAACGGCATTGCTCAGTCACCTCTGACAAGGCAATCCACGACCCCGATTTCGCCGGTGGGAGACAAGGAGGACCAGGACAGTTTCGCCGTTCTGGATCATGCGGAGACAGCGCCCGTAATACTCAACGTGCCGCCGGTACCACAAATTCCAGAAACGATACCCGAGCCTATCAAAACATACCCGCTGAACCCAGCACCCCCTTCAGCGATACCTTTCACACCCGTCAACGCCCTGAAGAACGACGTGCCACCACCATCACCGAAGCTAGGGAAGGATGCTAAGAAGGAGCAAAAAGCGGCGGATAAGGCTCGCAAAATCGCTGAGAAGGAGCAGCTCAAAGAGGACGAGAAACGACGCAAGGAGAATGTGAAGCAGAGGCAAGATGCTCGCAGAAAGAACCAGGAAGACCTTGAGAAAGCGCTCGCGGAGAGCAAGGCCATGGCTGGTCTCAGCTCAAATGGTGGAATAGGTGGGATGATTCGAAAGAAAAGTATCGGTATTATGCCGGATATGACTCCATCGACCCCATCATCACCAGGTAGTTCGAGTCCACTCATGCACCGTGCAAACAGGGGGAGCAAATCGTTTAGTCGCAAGTCCTTGAATATGGGCGGCCTATTTTCAAAAAAGGAGAAGGACAAAGACAAGGAGAAGGACGAAGTTAACGAGAACGGCAAGGACGTCGTTCACAAGACCGAGAGCACACCTTCCGAGTCGGCGCTGACGACCTCTGGGACCGCCGAGTTCAATGGGAGCGAGGGCGCGCGGACTTCTTCGAATGCTGACAGACCGCCAGATAAGCATGAGCACAAGCAGGCGTTGAAAGAGCGCTTCAGCTTCAGCGTGGGAAGGAAGAAGAGTTTTGTGTTCCCATAGACGGGTGGGTGCATGGGTTAAACATGCCAGTTTTCGGCACTTTTGACCGACTGGTGGCATCGCTCGGAGGACTACCTGGGTTTTGTTTGCGAAAATGCTTGCTTCTGGATACCACGGAGGGACTTTCCTCGCTCAGGAAGAGCAGCATCAGTCACCATACGCGCTGTGCGGAGACTTTGGCCAGGCTTTGTTGCTGTTTTGTGATCTTGGGAGAGCAAATTGGGTAGCGCAGCAGCTTTAGAAGGGATATGTGTCAATTGGCTGTTCCTGCCAATCATGGGCAAAATGGGTGCATTCCATGCGCCCATCAGCAGCGTTTCTAAACCGCTTGTGTCTACATATACTGTTAAAGGACGGACAAAGGCTGAAATCGGCTGGTGAAGGCGCTTACTGAGTAGCTTATACCCTCAAATTCAGGACATTCTTGAGATTGCCTGGCCGCGAAGCCTATGCATGGGAGATATTTGAGCTTTGCGAGTCCAGAATAGTTGTCTATGGCATCCTCGTCTAACCAGGGTCCTCTCTTTCTAGCAAAATCTACTATTGAAAACCTCCAGGTCACAATGTTTGCCACGGCAAGCGCCCTCAAAAGCTAATCAACATTGTGAGGTTTAGTGTTGTTGATTACCGGGAAGCGTTGGAAAGAGCAAGAAGCACGAAATCATTTCTCAAAACATGGAATCATGGTGAATGCCTCAGTTTGACATTCACTGGTCAGTTTCTTTCAGAAACCACCCCTTTGAGTGGGCATTTGCTGCCTATCCTAAGTGCCACGACAACACGGTAGTCGATCAGCCTCCCCCTCTGCCCACACCCCTCACACTAGCTAGTATGACTTCCAGTCATGGCGTCGCCATGAAGCTGGGAAGACCCTTTTCTCCATTAAATATTTGCCCCCTCAAAGCTACACAGCGAGAGCCAGTGCTTCGAGACTGGGTTGTTGTGAGTAGTTTCGCACAGGCTTCCGGACGTTCCCTTCGTCAGCGCGCGAGTGCTCATGGACAGCGTGGGACCCCGAGACGTGTTCAACAAGCCATTGGGAAGGGGGCCTCCGACCACCTCCGCCCCCCAACCAATAGCGTCGTTGTATGCCCGGGTGGTCTCTTGCCTATGCTGAGTAGACTCTCGTTCGTTTTCTACGTCTCCTATGAACGGTGTTCAATCCTTGGCTCCCTGTAAAGTACACGGCGAAGATAAACAGAAGTGACACTGGCCACTAGCCTAATAGCAGCTCGTAGATGATTATTAATGTGTTGATCACGATCAAAGGGACTGTAATGTATGGGTCAGCTTCGCGCGTCCAGACTAAAGCCACCTTGCCGGTCCGGGGCCCCTTCGAGAGTCGCGCCGGACAAGAGCTTCGCGTGGAGTCAGGCGTACCTCTCATGAGTGTTTGTGTGCTTGTTATCAGGGTAATGATCTTGCTCTTGACGCTCTGATCTGGCCCTTGGCCGAATGCTGGGTCGTAGGATTTCGTGGACCAGCCGACTGTGACAACGGATCTGTTAGTCAAGTATTCTCTTTAACGAGGACAGCCCAGGTAAAAGACAGGCCTGGCATACTGCGCGCAAGGAATCGATCGTTTGAAAGAATGGCGACGGCGTTGAGGAGGAGGACTCCCGCTGGAGACGCACACTGTCAGTAACTGTGGTCTCAGCTTGGGGCAAGTCGGCGAGACGCACTGTAGATCAGGGTGCCAAAGACAAACATCTTGACTGCTGAGCGTGGCCTTTACAGCCGTTGATTCTGGGAGGCTGCGCTCGAATTGACGACACCGTTCAATGTGTTCAATGTGATTCTTCGATTCGTTTCCAATGTTGAGTTCGTCTTTAGGTACTAAGTTGGCGTTGTCGCTAAAAGGGAAGCCAGCTGTCGCGGCGTCGAGAGAGAGGTCCCTTGCGACGATCGGTCGTACAGGGGCTCCCCTGCCTAGTGCAGACGCCAATGACCCGGCTGGCAGGAACGATGGACGCGGCTTTGGAGCTGCCTTGAGCTCCGACGACGACCTGACTTTGGTAATCGCAGCCAAACCAACAACTTCTCCATCGCCAATTCTCCACGATCCGATTCCGTCCACGATACCGACTCCATCTACATCTGTCTTTTTGTGACTCTCCAACCTGTGACTTGCGATTTCGAGACCGATCCCCGACTGAAGGACAAACCACAGACGACGTCACAATGGATACTCTAGTCGCGAGATACAGCCGGCCCACCTACGCCCAAAACGAGGGTCTCAACGACCAAGATGATATGGAGTTCAGTGAGGCCGTGGCTGCCCCGTCTCTTAAGTTTGCCATGCCCCCAGTAGCTCAGGTAAGCTGCACCAATTCAAACTGGTCCTCCTTCCCAGCCCTCATTGCCTACGTGGCTGCATCCATCATCATCGCAAACGGGCAATCGCTGACTCTCCCCATTACAGCCCTCCTCTTGGCTCCGCGCCATGTCCGATGACCGTGCGAACCCACAATGCCCCATCAAGATCGCCCACGGTACCACTACCCTCGCATTCCGCTTCCAGGGCGGAATCATCGTCGCCACCGACTCGCGTGCCACTGCCGGTAACTGGATCGCGTCGCAGACCGTCAAGAAGGTGATCGAGATCAACAGCCAGCTGCTGGGTACCATGGCCGGTGGTGCCGCAGACTGTCAGTACTGGCTGGCCTGGCTGGGCATGCAGTGCCGCCTGCACGAGCTGCGTCACAAGCGACGCATCAGTGTCGCCGCTGCGTCCAAGATCCTCGCCAACCTCGTCTACCAATACAAGGGCATGGGCCTCTCTATGGGCACCATGTGTGCCGGTGTCACCAAGGAGGAAGGCCCCGCGCTCTACTACATCGATTCGGACGGCACACGCCTGGCAGGCAACCTGTTCTGTGTTGGCTCCGGTCAAACATTTGCCTACGGTGTGTTGGACGCCGAGTACAAATATGACCTGACTGATGAGGAGGCGCTGGAGTTGGGCAGCAGGAGTATCTTGGCCGCTACGCACCGTGACGCTTACAGTGGTGGTTTCATAAACCTGTACCACGTCAAGGAAGAGGGTTGGGTCAGGCACGGGTTCAACGACACGAACCCAATCTTCTGGAGGACGAAGCTGGAGAAGGGCGAATTCACCAACGTCACGAGCAATCTGGAGTAGAGACGTTGATGTGGGTGCTGGAGGCGATGCATGGTTACGGCATAGATGCGCATGATGGTGATAGATCACGGCCGGGTATCTGGGCTTGGACTTTGTCCAGCTGCCAATCTGGAAAGGAGGTCTACACTTTTCAGTTGCTGCGTCACTGAAAAGGCGTGGACTACCCTGTATGTACAACATGATGAAACTTCCACAATGCGTCGCGTGCCAAGTGCAATCAGAGGTAATGGAACGTTATTGCTTCTAAACCGCCTTAAATGCGACCTTTGGAGTAAGTGTCTAGTCACCTAATTATGTGTGACCGGAAAGAAGCGGTGTATGCACACATAGGCAGTCGAACGAAGTGGTGAAGGTTTGTTGGACAGTAAGAGAGGCATGAATTTCTTTTCTGAGGAAATGCGATTTTCAGTTGACGCTCTTACGGCCAAGCTATGCAATGTACAGTACATGTGCCACTTTCGCACCAATGCTACGCCCGCTGAAAGAATTCGAATCTCGTCTAGTATACACGCACCAACTCAACTCAGACTCGTCTCCTTGGCAGGTATCACCAAGATTGTCAATACAGCACAGTTACCATCGTATCGGCCTGCGATGCATCACTTCCGTCCGAGCCAGCCCTCAAAGACAGTCGCAATCCTCCCCTTCAAAGAAGCGCTCTTCGCCATCGCCGGATTCTCTTCAGAGCCTACGAAGCGTACCCTGAACATGGGCTTCTCGGTTGCGGTGGATAGTATCGACCACACCTTATGACCGGGAGGAGGAAGGTTGTCCGTTCTGCGCTTGGGTTCCTCCGCCGCTGGCTCTGGCCGCAGCGCCTTTTCTGTGAACCTCTCATCAACATAGTTGTCCTGGCTAGCATGGTCTTCCCGCAGGAGCATTTTCTGGTGCCTCGCTATGGATATCGGCTCATAGCTCGCATTCGTTGTGCTGTGCGCCACCTCCACTTTGCCTTGACTAGATGTGTCCTCAACACCGAGAAGCATGTGGAAACGTTCTCGCTGGTACTGTGGTATTTTTTGGGTGTTCGGATTGTCCAAGTACGCAAGGAAGCTTTTTCGCTCTTGCCATGGCATGCTATCCACCGTGGACAACGTAAATTGAGCTTTCGAGGGTGTGCTGGCTCGATCGAAGGCATCTACAACATCGCTCTCCTCGGGAGACAGTTGCACTTGCGACCCCTCCACGGCCGCTAGATTTGAAGATGAAGCTATGGTGCTGGATTCGATTTGGCGACTGAGTGGGGCTTTCGGGGCTGCTGGCGTTTCCTCATATGTATGTTCATGTGCGTCCCCAATGGCACTTTCAGATACGTCCTCGATTTCGGACTTGCCGTGAGAACCGGCCTCGTGTTCCTGCACGTACAGTGACGTGTCCCTCAGGAGTTGGGCAATTGCTGAATCGATTCCGTCTACGCTGTTGAGCGGGATTTGGGTCGCTGCCTCACTCAATGAGATAGCAGGTGTGTCTTTATAATCAGAGACAACACCTTCTGCGTGATGCTCGTCGTCGACACTCTGTACGTCTTGGCTGGACTGCGCATCTTCGGGTGCGATTGGGGGAAATCCGGGACGCCTGACCCAGCCGCCGACACCAGTCAGTATCTCCTCGAGGGACCATCGGGGAGCAGGGAGAAAAGATCCACCCGTCCGCCAGCCAGCCTCCCACATCTTATAGCCAGCGAATGCAACCATGGCCGCGTTGTCCGTGCACCACCGCTTCTTAGGGACTACACATCTGATGTCGGGATAACCTCGCTTCTGTAGCATACGTCTGGCTATGACGGAGAGGAACCCGTTGCTGGCTACGCCTCCGGCAATTACAAGTGTCTTCGGCGGGTCGCGTAAAAGATCTTCGTCAGTTTGCAGAGCTATGAGCACCCGGCTTATGAGATGCTCGAAACCTATACGCAAAGTGTGATAAGCCAGGTCCTCTCTCTCGGCCAGTGGCATATCAGGTCGCTCCCGCAAAATTGTCAGAACACTGCCGTTGAAGCTCGTAAAATCGTACTTCATCTCTCGGGTCTCCCGGAGAGGAGGGTGAAGCTTCCATCCATACTCTGACTGGTAGATCTTGAGCTCCTCTGCGCGCGTTGACGGCCCATCATATTGTGGGACTCTTGAGTTCACGAGACTTTGCATGATCTCCGGGTAGCAGACGGCTGTATTTTCGGAAGGTAAAAGTTCTGACGGAACAAGTAGCCGGGCGATTTTGTCAAGGGCATCACCCAGGGCAATGCTTTTGGTCGATATCAGGATTCTATGATTGACCTCCGACTTGGTATGAACAAGCATGGTCTTCGGTCGTGGGCGTCAGCAGCTGCGAGTTGAAGCAGAGCGGGGGGCGGGAGTTCGGCGCAACGTGGCCAAGAGCTTCCTTCGGAAGTCTCGTGAGGTCTTTGTCACACATGGAATAGTGTTGGCACAATGAAAACGCAGCAGGTATACGTACGTGTTTCCCGCTGACGAGCAGGGTGAGCATCGAGCGTTGGTTGATAAGGGGCTCGCGATTCTCCCCTTCATTCCAACTCCGAAGAGCATTTTCCATGAGAGGAGTCAGAGCATGAGCTTGCATATGCTATCAAAGGTCAGCAATCTGTCCTCACCGAGGCGAACAGCGTCAGGAATTGGACACGCAGCGCCTGTAAATTTAGGGCCCCACCAGATTACTCTGTCAAGGCGCGAGGAGAATAGGACCGTCTGCGAAGGATTCCCGTGTGATAGCCTCCTGTTCCAACCTCGAAAACGAGACTTGGCATGCTTGGACAGCTTTCATTTTCGAAGGACACTTGGAGGACTGAAGCCCAACTTGATGATTACTTACATGAACGCCGACAATCGGAACCTTTAAGTCAAAGGCACTGTCACGAGTGCATAGTTAGCAATGCACTTAGGAAATACGTAGAAGCAGGCGAACATGGAATCGCTCCTGATACGCCCAAGACGCATACTAGGATGAAGGACTGATGTCGAAACCTACAGTTCTTGAGCAGCCGACACGCCAACACTTAGACAACCATTCATGCCAGGACCTCTAGTAACACAGATCAAGTCTGGCTTGATAGAATTCAAGAGCGACATAGCCATAAGTCGAGGCAGATGCTCCTGGTGGGATGCGGCCGCTTCGACCGGATGTATTCCTTTATGTTTCGAATTTGGGCACGAGACTTTGTGATTAATGACAATGTTAGCGGCATCTTCGCCAGTGAATAATTTTTTTATGCTCATGAGCGCTACGCATGTGTCATCTGCGGAGCTCTCGATACCCAGAACGTGCAGATTGCGCTGCGGCCGGGTGAAGACTGTCTGACGGCCAGCGACGTATGGTCGCAAGCACGCAGGCCGAGCGGCAAGCCTCAGCAAGGCGTGCGTTTGCATCGTGTTGCGACTTTGGATGTGAATGACCCGTGGGTTCTGAACTGGGCTCGGAAGATGCCTGTTGTCATTCCCATAGAGGCCGGAAGACCTGCCAATCGACACTATATCTCAGAACCGTGTCCCACGCGCCATAGCGCTTGCTGCTGGTCAAAGTCGTGATCCCACGCTCTGCTGAGCGAGTGTTCTGACAATTTCGAAGGCGGAGCCGACACGAGGATGGGAAGGCCGCCCGGGTAGATTTGATCGCTGATGTTATCGTCGTTGTGGTGTTTGACGAGCAGAATCCCTCACCACTGAGTGCGATTTCTCATCTCAGTGGTAAGGTCGAACTTTTTGCCTTTCCCAAATATACTGTGCCGCCGCACAGTGCGGATTGACTTGTGCATTTGTTTTCCTTCCCGCCTCCCCTGTCCTAGCAATAAGCTTCCAGATGTACCGTTGGACTTCATCTGGCAATTTTGTGCCACTGCACAGACTCTCAAAGTGCACTTCATCCAATTCCAGTCGACTATGTATCATAGCATTGCAAGCCCAAGCTGGTCCTTCATTCTCCAAACAATTACATTTAGCATCTCATTGTTGGTACCTCGGTACGCAAATGGAATATATGACTTACCTAGTCGGTGTTTCTGGACTATGCTGATCGCTGACTCGTCATGGTATCGATTATAGCCATGCGCACCTATTCCAAGACATGGTACATACAGTAATTGTACTTCCAAATCTGAGTGCTCTGTTATACACGAGTATTGTACCATATCACTGTTTTCCTAAAGAGGCATTGACCGGGTCCAGACTCCTGGGCGTAGAGTCTCTGCTTTCAAGCTTGGCAGAACTACGATTTTACCAATTGGCTGCGCAGGACATGCAGGCAAAACTACTACTTCTCTCTTGATGCGATTAGACCACAGGCTATTATTCTAAAGGCATTTTGCGTCTTCTACATCCGTTGTCCCACCTACTACACTCTTCTCTTCTGCACGGTCCTGACTTGAGGCAGCAAGTGTTTATTTGGCTAAAGCACACTACAAACACACGTAGACATCCAAAGGATCACGTTGACCTTGTGTATAGTAGCGCGATTGACCAGAAATTAATGGCTCTGAGATGGCCGTCATTGGTGTTAGTGACAATTGACCAACGCCGACAGCAACTGATGCCAACGATGGCTGTTGTTGATGTTGCTTCATCAACTAGATCTAGCTGAGGGTAAATGTGACGTATATAGCGCATAGATGGCCATCTGTTGGCTGTCCCATCGTACCTGCCAACACAATCTGAATCTGAAGGACCAGAAGTTGATCTATTATATAAATCAGAGTCCCGTGCAGTTTGGCTCTCAAAAAATTGTTGAATTTGATTATGATAGGGGCAGATATCGCAGCTCATTACCGGCTTTCCACGACCTCTTTGCAGTCTGGTACTGTTGCTGAAGTTCTTTTATCTTAGTTCTGGCCTGGGCTTGATAGGGTAGTCGTATTCGAGGCCTTGCTACTACTTTCAATGCACACCAAGTGCTGACATCCAGGCCATTCAGCTGGACAAATCTCCATATCTTCTCGCTCACCACCCCGAGACTTCTACGATGTCCGGAAATGACTTTGCATTAGTCCGTCGTGCTTCAATATCTATGTCTTCTAGAACAAGTGAGTAATTTCCCGCTTCGAGGATACACCGCCAGAAGGCGTTGATTCTACGTATGGTATGGTTTGTTTGCCTGTGCTTATACTTATATATACCACGCATTTTCGCTGAACAACATTCGATCAGAAAAGCCAAAACGGTTGGTAAAGTTCAGCGGACCTTGCTCCAAATGTGCGCTGGAGGACCTCGAGCACATGATAGTAAGCTGATCGATCTAAGCAATGGAGCAGGCAAGGGAATGGCCAGAAACAAAGCTACCCCAGGGAAGCGAGAGCCAGGAATGCGCCCTTCAGTAGCGTGTCGATCTTCACGACCGATTGAACGCTACAAAGTAAACAGTATCGACGAGGACAGCTGGGAAGAAGAACACCCCGGACTTTTGCAGTCAGCGTACAGGATAAACTTTTGAGAACAACAATGAGAATTGACTTAGTTATTTGATCGTGGTATATGAATGGTATTTCCGTAGTTACCCGCCATTCGTTAGAAGCCGGGATGAGCGCAAGCTTTGAAGATCACTAGCACCGTTTTTCAAAACTATTTGAGTTGCAGTGTTGCACACAAGGTAAGATATGTTTGAAAAATCAGATTTTGAACTTTGCAAGAACTTGTTCCAGGGGTCTTGTCTTGGTCAAAACCCGGCCTCTAAGTCAGCTCTGGAGTAGATCCAATACCCGTAGGTACCTGACCTCGCGGCCGAGCAGGCATCTTTGAGCTTTACAACCTAGGATGAATTGTCCCATAGGCGAGTATATCGTCCATGGTATACTTGTGGTCAACGATTCGAGAGCATAGTGTCCGCCCGCAACACAAAATCAGTCAGGATGCCAAAAAAAAAAAAAGGGGGGTTACAAGTTTGACGACTAGCACACAGTTTAGACAAAAAAGTCATGCACCATTTCGGGCTCCGAAAGCCAAGCACACAATGTCAGACGTCGTGAGATTCGGCCGGACAGAGCCGGAGCCTGGAGGCTTGCGCAAACTGGTGTGGCAGGTCTACGGAGATCCCTACCAAAAAGAATAAGAAAGCATATAATCTGATGTAGAGAACCCAACGATGATACCAATTGGACGATGCTGCCAAGGGCGCTATCAAACGATGCAGCACTGTAGCACTGAACGTTGAATGAGTGAGTGAGTGAGTGGAGCAGGTGGATTTTTTGGCGGCGATGTCCGTACTAGCCCCTATGTGTAAAATGCGAAGTTATCACACGTATCCTTCGGCTTTCCCAAAATGGCCGATGTGTTTGATGTCGAGTGATGACTGGTTGGAAGTGTTGAGGTGGTCATGCTTACAGCTGACTGATCAGTCCAAGATACGACGTTCTGCATTAGGCTTTATCAAGAGCACCCTGACGCGTAGGGTGCGCCTCGCGTATCTCAAATCTTTCGAAATGTGTGCATTATCGGAGGCCAGCCGACAGCCACAAGTCACATGTGCTATATGTAAAGCATCAGCCCGAAAGCCCCAAAAGCTACCCTCCTTCTCGGAGTTTTAATGCACATTGTAGGCACAGCGGAGACCCGATGTCGTCCCGATCAGCAGGGCTGAAATGGGTGAAGACACGGCGTTGGTTTGCCCATAATCACCGAGCCTCCAAAATCACTATGTATACCCACACAACCACCTGAGTAGGCACTCACGCTGCCACGTAACTCAAGCTGGCGAAAAAGGCGATGGTACTTGGGAAATACAGGTAGGCTCTGTAGTATGGTGCCTTATACAAAGAGCTTAGTTGTGGGATGATCGCATTCGAAATAACCTGGTCTCTCTCGGTGTATTCGTTGACAGGATGAATCTCAGTGAAATTCCCGCTACATCTCTGCGAGCGACATGCACAGCACCTCGAGTGATGGTGGTGTACGTGTCACCTTTCGTTCTCTCAAGTACTCCGGTATCTTGACGACCCAGCGGCGTAATATGCTTTGACCTCGCCCTGTACTGTGATTACTGAATACGAGATGCTGTCTAATGGCTTCATGATGATCACGAGACCCTGCACTCAAATCTCCGACTCGCCAATGGCCACGTAGGGTTGTCGATCCACATTGATAGGCTGCAGATACTGGTCGGTCGAAGCGCGGCCTATTCTGCCATGCTACCTTACTATTTCGTTTGGAGCTGCTGCATGTGAGTCTGACAAGATGTACAAAGTGCCTCAACCAGGTGAGACTGGCCGGAAGAATAAATATGGGGCGCCGAGGATTGTTGAACATTAGCTCTCCTGCGCCTCCAAGGCTTGCAGCATGCGGCACGCCTGCTCGGCATCAACGACAGTGCTATGTCCGATCCTGAGCATGATGGTTGCAAGCCTGCGACAAGCACATTCGCAAAGTAGAGTGTCCGCGGGTCGTTGAAGACGTTTGGTCGCGCGGGCACGAGTTCACTGGTTTGTAGACGAAGTCGGTTCGCCGTTGAGATTGATAGGTACGCACGTCGAGTTCGGACGGAAAATAAGCTCAGAGATTAACTCTAATCGGGCTGGCGTGGATATCCCTGCTCAGCGGATTTGATCTAATCCCTGATCCTTGATTTTTTTAATCCCTGTTGTCACTATACCCCTGTACCCACCTCATCAACGACAACGACAATCATCGACTTCCGTGAGTCTGCCACCAGCGATATAGGAATTGTTCAGCCGCGTGATCAATATTGCAGACCTCACGATGGCTGTATCCAACTACACACCGTGGCGTAAGCGACCATCTCCAAGTCGGGCCAGCCCTCCGGAAAGTTTCCAGCTGAGGCCCATGACCTTTCCGAAGAAAGAGCAAAGTCGGCCTGCAAGCTCCTTTCAGCTCCGCGCCGACCAAGTCCCATGTCTGGATCTGCGCCTCCTACCACACTTATCAATTGATTGCCTATCTCTCACGTGAGCAATCTGCACCAGGTCAACCTACATATGAGCGCCTACCAATGAGTCTACGTCTAGATCTGCTCATACCTAGTACCAAGCCCCACACTATGCACAAGCCTAATACCCATCGCTCGGATATGCGGTCAAAACATGGTCCAAGGATCTTGGCCAGCCCGAGATGCACCACGCTCGCAGAAAAGACGTTGCGATGACAGGGCGGCTGGATATTTATCTGGCTTGAACTCGTGATGTGGGTCTTCGTAGTGCCTACACTTCGTTGGGGTTGTCTGTCTTACTATTTCTTCTGTTGCAAGCCGACGATATCTGGTCATGTTATGTATATCATGACCTTGCCACTTCAAGAACTTACCGGTCTGTCGTTTTGACATCTTATCTTAACCTCGTTCTAGATTCTCTCATTCGCTCGAGTCTATTAGACCGCTGGTAGCTACTCGCCATGTGGTTGCGATTATACTCATTGTTGCCGTCGGGCCTGCTCATACTCGCATCAGTCAGTTTTTAGCCTCGCCGTTAGTGGAGGCAGTCTGCTAATGAGTGTGCAGTTGTCCTTGAGCAACGCCCGCGTATCGAGGAGGGCTCTTGTTACGCCAGCCGTCATTCAAGAGACATGGACATATGAAGGATGCTACGTGTATGTGAAATCACCTCTTTCCCATCCCATGGCTTAAGATGCTCACACGAAGCACAGAGACGTGGGCCGGACTCTCAGCGAGGCTACCTACACGGACACTGTGAACATGACCGACGAGAATTGCATCACCTATTGTGCAAGTAGTGGCTTCCAATATGCAGGCACCGAATACTCACAAGAGTGCTGTACGTGGTGCCCTCCTTGCATTGGAAATCTGATCCCACTGACAATGACTAGGGTGTGGAAGTCAAATAGCTGCTACGGCCACTATAGCGGCAGATACAGACTGCTCGTCCGCTTGCACTGGGAATGACACAGAAGCATGTGGAGGAGGCAATCGCTTGAGTCTCTTCCACAGCGCTGAGCCAGTTGGTCCGCAGCCTAATCCAGGGGTTGACGGCTGGAACTATATAGGATGCTACACGTCAGAAACCCCGTTGTTTCCAGTGTTATCGGCTCTGCTAACTCTGGCCTAGTGAGGGCACGACTGGACGAGCTCTGACACACGCAATTGGAAGCGTGCCGGCCGCTGATATGACGGTTGCTCTCTGCACATCAGCTTGCAAGGCCGCTGGTTATGTTCTTGCGGGTGTCGAATATTCTGATGAATGCTGTATGCTTGTTTCCTGCTTCAATTCTGTGTCGGTCATCACCCGCTGATCATTCTTAGACTGCGACAACACGATTAAGAACGGTGCGGTCACCGCCTTGACAGGTTGCAGTATGCTGTGCAATGGAAACCAGACTGAGTTCTGTGGAGGCTCAAATCGGCTGAACGTATACGACTACGAGATGCAATTTCCGACGTCTGCTTCAGCTGGACAGCCCACATCTAGTTCTACGGAAGCCACAGCTCCCGCAGTGAGCACTACCACTGGTGCAATCCCAGCCGGCACCGGTTTTCCCACCGGTTGGTCTAGCCAAGGCTGCTGGATCGATAATGCGCAAGGGCGCATCCTGCAATTCCAGGCGGCCGACTCTCAGACACTCACTCCCCAGTCATGCGCCAGCACCTGTGAAAGTGCTGGCTACATCGTCTCCGGCGCCGAATACGGGGCGCAATGCTTTTGCGGCAACGGTATCCTCAACAATGGCACACAAACTGACAGCAGTGACTGCAGCATGGCTTGTGCTGGCGACAGCACACAATTCTGTGGTGCTGGCGACCGCCTGTCAATCGTGTCCAAAGGCACGCCAGTCGCGATTTTGCCTCCTGCTGCGATACCACAGGTAGGCGACTGGACGTATCAAGGCTGTTACACCGATAATGTGAATGGAGTGAAGACATTCCCCCAGGAGATCGTCTTTGCGAACATGACGCCTGCTGCGTGTCTAGATCGCTGTGCCTCGTTCGGATTCATGGCTGCGGGAATAGAATATGGTGACGAGTGTTACTGTGAGTACACTGACGGACAATTTCTTGCTCAATCTTGCTAACTGTCCTCAGGCGGCGACCCTGTCAACATCGCAACGGCTGGCGCGACCCAAGAACCTGAGAGCTCCTGTACTATGACTTGTCCAGGAAATACCTCGGCCATTTGCGGAGACGGCAACCGCTTGACGACTTATTTCTATACTGCAACAACGCCTCTTTATGCGTGGGATTTCCGCACCGGTACCGCAGCCGGAGAATACTCACTCTTGGTAGGTGGCGTTATGATACCGCTGATGGCATCGGAATCCATCACGGGCAAAGTTTCCTTCCTTTCCAAGGGCGTGACGGGTCCAGGCAACGATACTGGCGCATATGAACTCGACCTCACCTTACTTGACGATTTTGATCGAGCGTGGAGGCCCCTCACCATGAAGACCGACGTCTTCTGTGCCGCTGGCGTGGTCCTCCCGGATAAAGCCGGGCGGCAGCTTACCGTAGGCGGATGGTCACTTGATTCCACCTTTGGCGTGCGTCTCTACACGCCTGACGGGAGTCCTGGGGTTTGGGGAACTAACGACTGGGAGGAGAATGTCAATGAGTTGGCTCTTCAGGGAGGCAGATGGTATCCCACTGCTATGGTGATGGCTAATGGATCCATACTGATCATAGGTGGCGAGGATGGAAGTAACGGAGCAGCTGTGCCAACGCTCGAGCTGCTGCCTTACACTGGAACTGCGCCTCTGTATATGGATGTGAGTACCGTAAGATGATGCTGATAATCCTAGCATACTGACTTGACATCACCAGTGGCTCGCTCGAACGGATCCCAACAACCTTTACCCATACTGTGCGGTGCTGCCCTCGGGCGGCATCTTCGTCCAGTATTGGAACGAAGCTCGAATTCTGGACGAGAACACTTTCGAAACCACCAAACAGCTCGTCAATGCCCCAGGACACGTTAACGACCCCCTCGGAGGACGCACCTACCCTCTCGAAGGCGCAGCCGTCCTCCTGCCACAGGTATACCCCTACACCGACCACCTTGGTATCCTCATTTGTGGTGGAAGCACCCCTTACTCCGGCTTCGCCCTCGACAACTGCGTCAGCACCTTCCCCGAAGACGATGAGCCAACCTGGACTCTCGAACGTATGCCCTCCGGCCGCGTCATGGCGAACATGGCCTCCCTTCCCGACGGCACATACCTCATAGTCAACGGCGCCCAGCAAGGCGTCGCAGGCTTCGGCCTAGCCACGAATCCGAACCTAAACGCCCTGATCTATGACCCCTCAAAAACTGTTGGCGCCAGGATCTCTGTCATGGCCAACACGACCGTAGCCCGCCTGTACCATTCCGAGGCGACCTTGCTCCTCGACGGCCGCGTGATCATCTCGGGATCGGACCCGGAGGACAACGTCAACCCGCAAGAATATCGCGTCGAGGTCTTCACGCCGCCGTATCTGCTGCAGGGCAAGCCGCGGCCGACGTTCACGATCGAGAACAAGGATTGGGCGTACGGCGCCGCGGGGATTGCATTCACGCTGGGCGCTGCGGCTCAGAATGGCGCGCTGTCTGTCACGTTGCTTGGTGCTGTGTTCAGCACGCATGGTAATAATATGGGGAGCCGGATGTTGATACCTAAGATGAGCTGCGCCGGCACAACGTGCACCGTGGATGCACCGCCGAACGCACACGTGTGCCCGCCTGGATGGTATCAATTTTTCGTCGTCGATGGAGGTATACCGGCTGTGGGTGTGTATGTGAGGATTGGGGGAGATCCTGGCTCTCTTGGAAACTGGCCCGATTACCCCGATTTCACTACTCCGGGTGTGTAATGGGTGTTTGAGACTGCCACAGACTGCAGTATCGCTGAACCTAGACTCGATGGAGGTCAGATAAACCTGCACTTAATAAGACTCGTCGTATACATAAAATTCTACATAATAACACGTATATTGACACGAATTTACGGAACATGCGACTTGAATACACCTTCCAAGGTAGGATGTGAAGACACACCTGGACTCCCCGTGCCTTGACCAAATATGAGACGAATTCTCGTCAAGAGTTTCGTCAAGGAAAAAATTGGCCAGACACTTATTCAGATGACAAGAAACCCATGAAAAGAATTAGTATTAGCGCTCTCGTCGCTCCTCGCGGTGTCTCCTCCTTCTGCTCGATAAGCTCATCCACCCATACATATCTTGATAATTGTCTTCTTGTCGTTGACAATAGCCTTGAGGTGATTCAGTCGATCACGTAGTAGTCAGAGCAGTGCATGTCCCAGGCACAAGGTGCAACAATAATGCTAAGCCTTTTTTGTGGACTTCGTCTAAATGCCTATTCAGGTAAATAATATGTGGGTTTGGAGATAGTGTTATCTTCTCTATCTATAGCTGCCGCCCGCCTCTAGCATCGATTACCTCATGGATCAAGCTAGGCTCGCTATGTCTAGCTCGGTGATCGTTCCTGCGTACCAGTCCGCTTTTTTGGGCTCGGTAGTCCCTCGCATTTGTCAAGATGGCCCACGTCGGACTTACGGCAAACTCCAGGGCAATTGGTGCAGAGATCATTCTACCGGCAAGCCCAGCGGACGGCAGCGGACACCGAGATTGACAAAGCACGCAAAGGCGCTCGGATGAACTCGAGCAGACCGGACTTTTAGCTTTCATGTTCGTGACGTTTGTGACGATCAGTAGCGTAAAACCTATGACACACGCTTGTATCTCCGGGCATTTCACAGCCGTCGAAGATGGTATAAGACCTCGGCTTCGCAGCCTCGATGGCCATGTCTCATCTCATAGTAAAGTCAATACGTTGCTCACCCCGCTAAACATTTATCACCAGTAACAATGGGCTTCTTTTACTCCCAATTCTTCGTGACCCCAACTTACCCAAGCCAATCTTTCAGTGGGCAGACCGTTATTGTCACAGGCTCGAATACCGGCTTGGGCAAAGAAGCTGCACGACACTTCGCCCGCCTCGGGGCCTCGAAGCTGATCCTCGCCGTCCGCAACACGAAGGCCGGCGAAGCGGCCAAAACCGATATCGAGAGCACCACGAAATGTGCTCCAGGCACGGTGGAAGTTTGGACACTTGATCTGGGATCTTACGCCTCTGTCAAAGCCTTCGCCTCCCGCGCGTCCAAGGAGCTCGACCGGATCGATGTGCTTTGCGAGAATGCGGGCATCTCGACGACCACGAAGAAAATGTTCGAAGGCCACGAAAGCACCATAACCGTCAACGTTATCAGCACGTTTCTCTTGGCGCTATTGATGTTGCCGAAGCTGAAAGAGACGGCGCGAAAACTCAAGAAAGAGACTACTGTGACGATTGTGTCGAGCGAGGTCCACGGCTGGTGCAAGCTACCGGAACAGAAAGAGGCTGCGGTTATTGCAGCTCTGGACAGGAGCGAGGACCTATCCGAGCGATATGAAGTCTCCAAGTTGCTCGAGGTGCTGGTCGTCAGACACATTGCCCCGAAATTGGAAGGCAGCAGCGTGGTGCTGAATATGCTCAATCCGGGCCTCTGCCACTCTGAGCTCTCGAGAGACTCGCCTTTCTCACTGACCCTGCTCAAGTTCTTCATGGCCCGTACGACAGAAGTGGGCAGTCGAACTTTGGTGGCTGCTGCAGCGGCGGGGAAGAAATCGCATGGCAGATACATGCATGATGCTACGGTGGCTGAAGAGGCTCTGTCGCCGCTCTCGACGAGCGAGGACGGCAAGGTCACGGGCCAGAAGTTATGGCATGAGTTGGCTGGGATTCTCGAGGAGGTTCAGCCTGGTGTCACGAAGAATTTGCAATGAAAAAGGAGTACATAGGCGTGATAAGGGAAGCTCAGAGAGTGAAGCTAGTGGTAATGAGAATGGAATGAGCACGAAAAGTCGCATGCTTTTGATATTGCTTGACCCACAAATTTGATCAGCACCCACCTCGGCTTCCTCAGTCCTGATTGTTCGCACTTCAATCGATGTTGTACGTAGCCTTGTCAGTTGTCGCAATCGAATCACTGGGTGCCACAACCTCGACTTCTTCATCTGCCCCAGCATATTTGCAAACCGTGCTGTATCCTTGCTGCCCACGACTTTGTTCGACTTGTATCTCGAATGAACGTTTCGGCGTATTAGGAAGAGCCTTCGCAACTGCAGACGGCGCAGTGACGGGAGGCAGATCGGTCGAGCCCGCGTCCGCGTCCAAGATCGAGTTCAAGTGCAACTCAGAATGTGCGTTGGACAAGAGTGATACCACCGTGGTGTCATTGTACAGGACGGCTGCCTCGAAAAGACCCATGTACCACTTCTTCCTCATCGCGGACGTTGTAGCTGAATTCAGGAAGAAAGGATCGACTTGATCATCATGACTGGTCTTGGATCGTTGCCATAGCTCTGCTGAAAGGCTATGTGTAAGGAATTGAGACACGTCTTATTTGCTGGAGTGGATGTGAGCAAAGGTTCCAGGAGGTAAGCCCTTGACAAAAAAAGAGCTGCTTACCTAAGGGGCAGGGAATCGAGCAGGGATGTCCAGGTAAGGCAAACGTAGGTTCGACGCGCAAGGATCATGTCATCCGAAAATCATAGTGACTCACTTTGCAGCACTTCGCCTCAACTTCCGCTGCGAGAGGCTGAATGGAGTCCAACATCTGCTACTGTGGTATACTAAATAGTCTTGTCGCCACACTATTAAAGAGACTAATAGACGCTGGGCTGCTCGTTTGAGTCACTGTCTTGCTTAGCGCAAACGGTCGCAGCGTCTTCAATTTTCTTCGCTACATCCCTCCATCGAGTGCATTTGTCGAACCTTGACCAAACAAACACAAATTTGGTCTCATTCGCCTCTCACCCGTCCTGCCATCAACGTTCGATTACGTTCGACATTTCTTTTCTTTTTGCATTGTCAGAAGCCGCTGTATTTCAAAAAGCGCACGTCTCGTCTCATCATCTTGGCATTCCAAGACCCAGCTCTGGACCGCCACATCACGACCACCACACAAGTCATGGCTGACAACGCGGCGGCACCGTCGCAACCATCACAACAGCCAAACTCCACCTCGACTTCCAGGAGAGGAAGGTCCGGTCGAGGACGAGGCCGCAGCAGCCACAGAGGTGCCGGTCATGGCCGAGGAGGACATGCCGCGCCTCCGAATGGCCACACCAACGCACCCACCCCAGACGCCGCAGGCCCATCAGCAGAAAGCAGAGTTGCGCCTTCTGCGGAGCCACAGAACTCGGAGGGGAGAGGAGGGAGGGGTAAGAGAGGCGGCCCACGTCGGGCCAGGGGAGGACGACACGGACAGGAGACTCACGTGGCTCCTGCAAGGACTTTCGGAGGCCGTTTGACAGTCGCGGTCCAGGACGATGAGCAAAGCTTGAGCGCCGATGCGCCTGAATTTGTGCCTGGTCAGCGTTTGCAGGCCCGGCGACAGCCCAAAGCCAAGATCGCGCCACAGTCGCGACAACGAAGAGCGAGCAAGTCCGAGGCTGCTGATTTAACCACGCGAATTCATGAGGACATCGACAACGGCCAGTACGAGTGCGTAATCTGCTCTGGTGAGGTTGTCCGTACGTCAAGGATATGGTCGTGCAGTCTCTGTTGGACTGTCACTCATTTTCACTGCACGAAGAAGTGGTACACCAGCCAGCTCAGGGAGGGTCAGCAGCCACAAGGCGCAGAGCCAACTTGGCGGTGTCCCGGATGCAATTCGAAGTTGACCGAGGATCCTGGCTCTTATCACTGCTGGTGTGGTAAGGAGCTCAATCCTCGATCCATACCTGGTTGCCCACCGCACTCTTGTGGTCAGACTGTAAGTCTTGTTTTGACTGGAGTCCCCTTGCGGGATTCACATCTGCCGGAGACTGCGACCTTTGCTGACAATTTCGCAGTGCTTTAAACCCCGAGGCACTTGTCCGCACCCTTGCGGCCTACAATGCCATTCAGGACCTTGCCCTCCTTGCACGCTCATGGGACCCGTGCAGTCATGCTACTGTGGAAAGAACACCTCTCAAAAGCGTTGTGTTGACACCGACTACACGAATGGCTTCAGCTGCGACGAAGTTTGTGCAGACTTGTTGCCGTGTGGGGAGCATACTTGTCCGTCCAAGTGCCATGCTGGTATCTGTGGTGCTTGTGAGGTTCTCGTGCCTTCGACCTGCTACTGTGGCAAAGAGCATAAGGAGATACCTTGCGAGCAGCGAGACGATGTGCTGGAGTCGTACAACCACGGCCAATTGGGAGACGAAAGCCATGTCTCCACTGGAGACTGGTTTGAAGGCTCATTTGTCTGCCAAGCGCCCTGTACGAGGAAGTTCGATTGCGGCGAACACCAATGCCAGAAAGGCTGCCACCCTCACGATGAGGAACTCGCACACTGCCCAATGTCTCCGGACGTGGTCACCCACTGCCCCTGCGGGGAATCGGCTCTGGAGGAAATCATGCCGGAACCTCGAAAACGCTGCACGGACAAGATCCCGCACTGCCTCAAGGTATGCAGTAAGACGCTTCCCTGCGGGCACATTTGTCCCGATACTTGTCATATTGGAAACTGCAGGCCGTGTTGGCAGAAGACCTCAATCACCTGCCGCTGCGGCAGGACTGAGGCCACGACCACTTGTCATGGCGTAGCTCCGGACGAAGTGGTAAAGCCGGAATGTCCTCGAAGTTGCAGAGCTGTTTTGAACTGCGGCCGCCATTCATGTGACTCGCGTTGCTGTCCCGGCGAAAAGAGGGCAGCGAAGCGTCAAGCCGTCAAACGGAGGATCGGCGGCCCTGTACATGAAGAAATAGAGGATGAACATCTTTGCACGAGGACATGCAATCGGTTGTTGAAGTGCGGGAAGCACTTCTGCGAGGCACTTTGCCATAAGGGACCTTGTCCTAGCTGTTTGGAGTCGATCTACGACGAGATCAGCTGCTCTTGTGGTAAAACTGTCCTCTACCCTCCCCAGCCGGTACGTTTTTCTCGTTAATTGCTCTCGAGCATAATTCTCTGTGCTCCTGGTTTCAACTGCTGACTATCTCGCAGTGTGGAACTCAGCCACCCCAATGCAGATTTCCATGCACTCGTGGTCGAGGGTGTGGGCATCCTCAAGTTGAACACCAGTGTCATCCCGACGATGTCGAGTGTCCCAAATGCCCATTTCTGGTCGAGAAGACCTGTATCTGCGGCAAAGAAGTTCTGCGAAACCAGCCATGTTGGTTCGCCGAAGCGAGATGTGGGCGGCCCTGTGGGAAGAAGTTGAAATGCGGGTATGTCTCGTCCAGTACAACATTGAGTCACTTATTCTTGTTGCTAACTACTGCCAGGTCTCACAATTGCAATCAGTTGTGCCACCGAGGCGACTGCGAGGACGCCAATATCCCTGGCTCTCACTGCAGTCAACCATGTGGACAAGCTCGCGAGAGCTGCGGACATGAAGACCTCGATCAATGTCACGCCCCGTTTGCATGCAATGATGCAAGGCCGTGCCAGTCCGAGACTTTCCTCACCTGCGATTGCCAACGGCAGAAGAAGAAAGTCAAGTGCCTTTCTACCCGCCTCGAGCCAAGGGGCCCAAGCCGCGAGCCGCTGAAGTGTGACGATGAGTGTCTTCGACAAAAGCGCAATCGCCAGCTTGCTGAAGCTCTCAACGTTGACCCGGACCACACAGACGATCACATTCCCTATCAGGACGTCACGCTCAAGCTTTTCCGCGACAACACCCAGTGGGCGCAAACACAGGAACGAGAGTTCCGTGTCTTCGCTGACTCGACCGAACGGAACATGCGCTTCAAGCCTATGAAACCTTACCAGCGCCAATTTCTACACGCGCTCGCGGAGGACTTTGGAATGGACAGCGAGAGCCAAGATCCTGATCCGCATCGGCATGTGAGCATTTTCAAGGGCCCGAGATTCGTCTCCGCGCCTAAAAAGACATTGATGCAGTGTCTGCGCATCCTCAAGGCCAATGCACCCGCGAAAGCTGTGGCGCCGGCGCCGGCCACAATGGCCAACAAGTCTACTCAGGAACCATACAATTCATTGTTGCTCCACAAGCCTCGCTTCGGCCTCACCTTGGAGGAGATCGACTCTGCGATTGCTCGTGACTTGAAGGACCTCACCTCAGTCAACCCTATTCTCAGCTTCGCCACCAGCTTCCTTCCCACCGACGAGGTCCTCATTAAAGCCAACACCAAGTCTACCTCCGCAAGCATCGCCTCAGGCACGCTTACGCCTGTCCAAATCGATTCAATGCTGACGACACTTAAGCCAAAAATCGCCAAAGATATCGCGGCGCACGGCCTTGCCGGGGGCGTGACGTTGTGCGCCGCTGATTCGGCGGCAAACATTGTGCGGCGTGAGGGCATCGGCGAGTCGGCGAACGGATGGAGCACGGTTGCCAGTCGTGCTGCGGCGCGGCCTAGAACGTGGGCGCCGACACCGGTGGTGCAGCCGAAACAGACTGGCTTCATGACGTTGAGGAGGCTCGGCGCGAAGAAGCCTGTGGAGCCTCAGCATCTGCCTGAGCCTGTTGCTGAGCCACAAGTGGAGGTGGAGGACAAGAAGGAGGAGAACTTGGCGCCAGTGCAAGCGCCGGTGCAAGAGCAGGACAATAATATTGCTGGGGAGGACGCCGCCGAGTAAGCAGTCAAAGTCATGAAATGGTTTGGTACAGCTCGACCGGCAAGTTGCTTGCGTCTTTGCATATGAGAAACCACTGATCTCATTTGCGAGGGCAATTACTGAGTATCACTCTCATCTGACTGCCTTTAGGGTCTTCACAGAAGGTGGTCTTGGCACGGTTCTTTTTGGACGGTTGCAGGTCCCCATTAAATGTCAAGCTAATCAGATACTTCACAAGTGCATATTCCTGGCGACGCAAGTTGTGGTGATGAGCTCGGGTGAGGCAGATTCTGGTTCTATTCAAGTCCGTGTACGGAGTGGGCCATACTGCGGGCCCATTTTCGAAGACAACCCTTATTCAGAGCCACATCCAACACAATGCGGCTCAGCCGCGTCAGAAGACTCGAAACGAGACCCAAACGTTCTTGTATACTTTGACTTGGCGGTGACAAAGTACTCTTTGCTCACGACCCCAACGGTTTCGTACCGTGTTCGTCTTTGTGCTTGTTTGCACCATGAAAGATGACTATCTAGTTTAGGTCAAATTCATAACTTGCCCACAACGAGGCTTGATGAAGAACTTCGATCAATCGTCACGAGCTGTCTTCTTTCTTTTTTCGTGGTTCATTATTCCGTGGACGTGTTTGGGCTGGAGTTATAGCTGACCTGAGATCACAATGATTTCCAGCGCTCGCTTGATGGTCTTTCTTGGCGTCCTGATATCTCTCCAGGCACCGGTCCTCGCACGCAACATTAGCGAAGTAGCGCTGCCAGACTGTGGTGTAAGTCAGTAATTGTCGGAAATGCTATTGTAGACACTAACTCACTTTCCAACTGCCAGATTGCCTGCTACGAACAAACATGTAACACAACAGCGAACGCAGCGTGCACATGCTCAGACACCAACTTGCAAAGCATCGAAGGGTGCCTGGTGGAATTATGCTTGAGCACAACAGTTTACTTGAGCTAGTTCAGAAACATGGCGGGAATACTTTGGCTTCACAAGTGGGCGACGTAGGACGCTGACTTTGCGCATAGCGAGCTTGCGTGTACTCTATGAAGACTGTGGTGTTCTGAGGCCTGTCTGGACGGACGACCCTGACTTCACCACCACTGCGATTGTTGCATTCGTGATACAAACCGGCTTGTATATTCTGCGTGTGGCTACGAAAATGCTCAGCATCGGGATTGGATGGGGAATGGGACGATGCCCCTTGTGCTGTCGCATACGTATGCACTTCCATTACAAGGGATGGCTCTCATGCTGATGAATATGAATAGGTACTCTGCGTCACACAATTCATCCTCTGCACTCTGAGTCAGTTTTCTCTCTCCCTTCGCATACTCCCACCACACACAGAAATTGACATAGCACACTCAGTTGGCCAACTCGGCCAATTTGCTAGTTACTGCACACTGGACTTCGAAAACCTGCCACCATCATGGAAATTCGACTTTGCGCGCGGGGTCCTCTACGGTTTCGCCCTCGCAGCTTGTAAAGCCGCCATCCTGTTTTTCTACCAGCGTGTATTCAGCAACGGCTCGTCGCGCATCAAATACGACCTCTGGGCGACGCACGCGCTCAACTTGCTCTTGGCTATATCGTACCTGATCCAGTCGCTGCTCCTCAGTCAGCCCCTTCGGTGTAACTTCCTGCTTGACCAGGAGAGTGATTGTGTCTATAAGGATGTTTGGTTTGGATCTGGAGGCTACTCGGCTGTGAATGCTGTGCTGGACGTTATCTTGGTTTTGATTCCGGCTTTCATGGTGTCGAGGCTGAGTATGTGCTGGCTTCCCCCTTGTCCTATATTATTTTGAAGTTATTTGAGACTTGCCATAGCTGTGCGAGCTGCTGCTGACATACACCAGAGGTGACCACAGGCAAGAAGGCCGGCGTTATCGCCGTGTTCACCACCGGCATCCTAACATGCCTCATTGCCATAGCTCGGTTTGCCCTGAAGAGGGTCCAAGGCAATAGCCCCAGTGCGTTCTTCCTTCCCCCACACCCAAATTCTTCGGGCAACACGATCTAAATCTTATCCCCTCGATCAGATCGGACCGCCTACCAAAACCAAGCCATAGCCTGGACCGACTACTACTCCTATTACGTTGAGCTGACCTGCTCCTTCCTGATCGCCTGCCTACCCGCGTGCAAGCAGCTCTTCACGAGCATGATCTGGCCGTACGTAAAGACAACCCTCGTGCAGTTCACGACGCGGGGCAGCCGGGGAGGAACGTCGCCGTTTGGCACCGCGCCGAAAGGGGGTACGGCTGACCACTCGGCGGTGGGCAAGTTTAAGCGGCTGTCGTCGAATCCTAAGAGCGTGCCGTTGATTGCGGAGCGTAATGTTTATGAGATGACTGATAGGAGTGATGGGAGTCGGAGCTGAGGGGTGGGGCGTCGGGGTGGATGAGAGAGGGACGGTGTGGTGCTGGGAGCTTGGAGGTGTGGTTTGTGGAAGAAGCATGGCATGTGTGATGTTCGTATAATGAGTCATCTACGGTTCGCCAGTCACATCATGGCGAGCCAGCAAGATTAAAGGACATCCATAGACCGTGTATGTGCCTGTGAGATTCAGGCTAGAGAAGACCAGTCTTTGATGTGCGCCACGTGCAAGATAAATCTATGTGAAGGTCCAGTCTGTCCCAGTCTGGGATAGAGCGTCAAGAAGTAATAGCAGTTTGATAAACGAGAGGTTGTTCGAACTTTGTAGGGCTTCGCCAGATCCTGTTATCCCTTGCTTAGGTAGGTAGGCAGCCGCACTTCCACGGCACAAGAGAACCTGCGGCTCTTGTCGTGTGTTTTCGCCCCTTTGTCTGTGATACTGTATGAGGCTGGCCTGGCGAGATGAATCGTGCAATAAGCCAGGTTGATTGGTTTTTTCGTGATCTGACAGTTGACGGAGTGTCTCTCAGATGACTCCTGAATCGCTTTAACCATCCGACCGCTCTCCTACTGGTGACAGCAACAGTTGCCATTCGGGCACATCCGTCGCTCGACGCATGACCATAGTTGAAATAGGCCTTGTACATCCGTATATGTCGTCTCCAGTGGAGAAGAGCAGCGTTCGTACCTCGTACCCTTCATTGGCAACACGAATACGCGTAGACATCGCACATGGCAAACACGCACGGACTGATCTGGGCGTGGAGCAGCAGGAGCCGGCGAGTAAGTAGATCGCTCGAGGTCGGTTTCATCCGCCAGCCAAGGACATTGAATGGACAGGCCGAGTCGAGACATGGTTGTGAACTGAGGCCTTTGGCATCCGTCGCCCGTGGTTATTCCTCAATATTACATATTGGCTTTTGTAACGTTAAAGTCAGCTCCAACGGAGGCGGATTTGCCGTAGTGAAATATTGAAAAGTCCATTATTTGTAGCTGGATGGTCAAAACTCATCGTAGGGGTATCTTGATAAAAGCACGCCTCTCCTTGTATGCAGGCTTCTTCCTTTCGCGTCAAGCACGCACACACACTTACGGCTGCAGTCAATCTTGGAAGCCACACCGCTATGTCCCAGACCCAAGACATGATTGCGACCTTCGACGGCCCACACAAAATCATATGATGCGCATAAATTGGTGGGAAGCACCCATAGGACCAATATAGCGGGCCAGACCGCGCGATGCTCTAGTCGTCGTCCTACATGCGACTCTTCTCGGGTGGTGTAGACGGGTAGTTTTGAGTGGCGGATGCGATAAAGTCAGCGATGGCCTCGAAGTAACCATCCTCTAGGACACTCGAGTTGTGGTCCCCGTTGGGTAGGGGCTTGAAGATCCGGTTGGGTGCTTGTGATAGCTCGTAGAGACGGCGCATGTGATCAGGTCTGAGACAGAACGAGTTTAGCGCATGATTCTGTAAGACATGCAGATAGCTGCATGGGACGCAGTGCACGACATAATCGTGCACAGGGTTATTATGGCACCGACATCGGAGGTGCGGCTCTCTTGCTTCGAAGCATTAAGTCTGAGTCGCACTGCAGTCCAATGGACCATGCCTCAGTGTTACCATGACGACCAAGGGAAAAAGTAGACTTACGGTATGATCTCATCCTGGAGACCAGAGATGAACAGGATAGGCACCTTGTCGATGCGCGGGATAGTCGAGTCACTGGGCCAGACTTGGTGGCACAGCAGACTCAGATATTTCGCCGGCGGGAGAACGCTTGGGATGAGCTTCCTCATCGATAGGAACGTGTTCTCCAGCACCAGGCCGCAGATGTCCTTCTGGTTGTCCGCGACCAGCTTGATGCTAACTGCTCCGCCGAGGCTTTGTCCGTAGACAATCAGCTTGTGCTCGCTTGTCTCTGCCCTGTCCCGAAGATAGTCGAGCGCGGTCTGCGCGTCGGCGACGATGCCAGTCTCCCCGGGCTCGCCTGTAGACAGGCCGTAGCCTCGATATTCGAGCATGAAGACATTGCATCCGGTCAAGTTGATGAGCATGCGGGCGATGGGTAGCCTGTGGCCTATGTTCCCAGCATTGCCGTGGAACATCAAGATGGTGACATGCGAGTTGCGTCCTCCTCTTGGGCCCCGGATGTAGAAGGCCGATAGCTTTTCGTCATCTTTGGTGGGTATAAAGAGTTCCTCGAAGTCATGTATTCCGAATTGCGAAGGCTTCGGAACATCGCTCCGGGAGTTCGGTGGCATATGAGATGGGTAGATCAGCGCCCTAGGATTGAGTAGCAATGTCAGTGGGTTGTGTCTTGTTTGACGTCTGTTGTGCTGTGACAACTGCTGACTCGGCCGAGTCGAGAGCCAAAGGAGGACCGAAGGCAGCAGCAGAAGCAGCACACAGTAGCAAGGAGGACTCACTTTTGCTTAAAGTAGAGTAGCGATGT
Source organism: Plenodomus libanotidis (assembly GCA_022609195.1). Lineage (NCBI taxonomy): Eukaryota > Fungi > Ascomycota > Dothideomycetes > Pleosporales > Leptosphaeriaceae > Plenodomus > Plenodomus libanotidis. The sequence goes on from JAGKQA010000003.1 coordinate 686,203, forward strand.
AAGGACAGCAGCAACACCCTTGTTTGCGACGACATTAGCGAAGTGCCTCAGGTCGCGCCCCAGGTCGTCCGTGAAGGACCGGCGCATTCGGACAGGTGGAGGGCCCGATGCGGAGGGATGACGACGAGCCGCAGGAGGAACGACATGTACGGCTGGAACGTAAAGACAAGGAGGATTTGGAGTAGGGAGTAAGATCAAGGCGTAGCAAGGGAGGCAGTGTTGGCAGTGTTGGTATGCCTTACAGTCGAAGCTATGGCCGGAAGTCGCGCCCAGGAGGCAGCAGAGCGCAGGATGGAGGCGGTCTGCTCCAGCAAGCTCTGGACGGGATAGTCGGGCGAGGACATCGTAGGTCGTCGAGAGGAAGGAGGGGAAGAAGAGCAAGAGGCGTATGTAGGAAACAAAGGCGAGAGAGTAAGGTGATAGGCGAGGTTTGCTTGGGTAGATCGGATGGAGTTGAGAGACCGGGGTGGTCCTTTGTGGTGGGACTTCGGTCTGCCTTTCCCCTTGATTGAGGGACCCGCAAGATCGGGGGGTCTGGGATCATGGAAGTTGGAACTGTGGAAGTGGAAAGTGGAAAAGAAAGCCAGACGACGAGACGAGACGAGACGAGACGAGACAGGAGAGCAAATCTAGTAGGTCGTGAGCTCAAAAGGCGGGAACGTCTGATGCTACCCTGGGTGCACACACACAAACAGACAGCAGCTTTGGCCAAGCATCAACTTTGGTGTCACGGCGTCTTGTTCTAACAGAGCGAGCAATAAACACTCCAGAGTGCGTACCCAGGCAACGTGTAACACCGTGCCACCAGAGTAAGAGCATCCAAATTATCTACCTTCAGCCACGGGTCTCAGATGCTTCGTGCTTATGGTGTTAGCTAAGCAGTCAGGGGTCATCTGCGCACCGTTGGCGTCTCAGAAATGTGCACCCCGGATTTCACACGTCAAATATCAAATTGATTTTCTGACACAACACCCCATCACGACGTTTTCATCAGACCACACAATAGTAGTCGCTGCACTACTCCTCACCAGTAATTGACAGCTTCGGAACATCAGCTTCATTCTTCGCTTGGCTCCAAGGACTTTCCGCTAGTCTCGGACCCGAGTCTCATGACTAGGTGGTTGGACAGACTGCCGTCTAATATCCGCCCCCATCCGCGATTTATGCGCGGCGTTTCTCACCTCTGCATTGGGGCAGCGTGGCGTTTCACAAGCTTATCCCAGAGTGACCGGGATCAATGGAGTGTGGAGCCCCCATTTGTTCTGGAAGGAAACACCTCAGCGTGACCGCGGGACCAGATGTCTACGAGGTTACCTAGGTATAGCCTCAATCCTTGTCCATACGGACGGCATTTTCCACAGTCAGATCCTTTGCGGAAGTTCAGCTGCAAGCCCGGACCAGACAGCAGTCGGCCGAGCAGATGCCTGATCTCACGACGGATCCACGCGAAGGAACCGCAGCCGGATTTGCCCCGTCCGTCAGCGCTCCGCAAGCACTTTGTCAAACCCGGCAATGAGGTGATCGACGCTCTGTAGGGCCATGATCGTCTGCGTCCTGCAGCTTGTCACGACCCGTGGGCTCCAGAGAACATCTTATTAGTGATGATATATCCGCGGCAAGCAGTGTTTTGGTCAAATCTTGCAAACTTTGGGACTGTACATCTCGTCCAGCTTGTGCCTTTGTGCAACAAGGCTTCCTAAATCTCTCGCTTCTGCCACCACGTCTCAGTAGATGGACCCCAACCATGTCTACCGAAACCAGGGCGAGGAATGGCGTGGCGCACTCAGACATTGAAATTGTCGAGACGAGTGACGATGTAAGTGCATCCCCATTGTCGCCAAACACCCGATGCCCACAGCTGCGAGCCCGAGGAGGAAGAGACCGTAATGAAGAGGGCCAGCAGGGATCCTGTTTCAGGTCACACACTTCCCACTCCGGAGCCGAAGACACGAGCGCACTCTCGAGTTGACCCATCCGAGATCAACCCAATCTTGCGTTGAGATTTGTTGCACTTGCTCATGGCCAAAGTCTGGTAGTCTAGTAGTCTGGTGGTTTGGTAGTTTGATAGAGGAAGACCCCTCAGCCTTACCAACCACTCGCAAGTGCTTGGGTTAAGCCACGGTTGAATGCAGAGCTTCTGTGCTTCTGCGGCGGTGATGACCTTGCTCATCAGCCCGCGTGTTGGGACGATCATTCGATCACCCATGGAATACCCGACTTTAGAACAATCACATCTGGGATTTAGCTTCGCCCTAGTCGCCTACAGGATATGTGGTTGGCCAGCTTTTCCCCAGATGTACTCAGGTTTCGTCTATGGTTTTGCCTTGGCAGCATCGTCAACACAGCAGGACGACCGAATGCGTCGAGCTAGGCAATTGGTGCTGCGGAATTCAACGTGACCTCATTGGCACAGGTTCGGGACTTTCGACGTCCTCCGACGTGAGGGAGGCTGTTGTCGATAACCCATGTCGACGGGAGTCCCGTTCGGGCATGCAGTCTTCAATTAGACACCGCGGCCAATGGAACACGCGCCTCGTGCGTTTCGCATTCCAAGTAACCGGAAGTAGATTACATGCTAGCACGCCAGCTGGAGGGTGTCGTTGTAGCGGTGCATTGAGGAAGCGCTTGAATTAGACGCCGACCATCCACAGATGCAGATTGTTGAATTACTTGCACTTAAGGAGAATAGTCGGACGACACTTGTCTAGCTTACAGTCATGCACCGGCCGTAAAATAAATAAAAATAGTGTGAAAGACTACCAAGGTTGCCTCGCAAAATGGCGGTAGTGGCCGACCACGTCAAAGGTGCAGGAGGTTCCAGACGTCTGCTGGAGGCGGCAAGCCTGGAAGCGAGCCAAGGCTGGGCGCGGGTCTTGTTGACGTGCATGGCCATCTGCGGTCTGCGGCACCCGATCAACACGCCTGAACTTTCTTCTACCCGATCTCGTCAACAAGGGGAGCAGCACACGCACACTTCGTTGTCAATCCACATCACTCCTCGTCCTTGTACTTTTCTTACTGTGTACGCATTGAGGCTCTGCGGCTCAAACAGTGGATCGAGACCTTGTTGACCTGCTGCCAGACTCAACGGCCCCACACCGCGTTCCCAGCAGCGCGGTTCCCGTCGACGAAAATCTCGAGTAACAGTCCAGGAGCACACACCAACAACTCAATCCAGCCGACTAGCACTCATCAACTCGCGCCCGTCTTGTTCGCCGACACACAATTCAACAAGCCTGTTCTCAGCTGCTGCAGATCGGTAAAAAAACGTCTTTTTGAAACTCGCCTCAGTCGCGTAGACGATCGATCTTCCCCGAAGAAAGAAGGTCGGCGAGCCCCACGCATCTGGATCAACAAACATTCAAAGAACCGGCGGTCACTCCTCCATCCCAAGGCTCATCTCATCCTGCAGCAAACGACTAGTCAGAGGCGAGGGGCAAACCGGAAGAGTGCGGCCAGTCAACGAGCAACACGCCTCGCCCCGTCATCCACCTGCAGAATCGCAAACCGCCGCGTGCCAATCGCCTGTTCGCTCATTGCGCATCTGCTCCCAAACTTGCCAAAAACCCCCAAGTCGCGATAACAAGCAGCCCAGCTAGAGTGCCACCATCATGGTCAGCTTCCAATGTGAATGTAAGTCAATCGACTCCAAGCCTACAGTCGCGGAGCCTGTCTCTCGATTACGCCAGTTTCCTCGTCACTTGCTTTATTGGACTTTTGGTGGCACTCCTCTCGTCTATTTCCAACACTATCTCACTTGTGTCCCGAACCCAAGACGACCAAGGTTGCCCCGCTACATTCACCCCACCTCCCTCACGGACCTCCCCCGGATTTCGCATTCCCATTCAGCACACTCCCACTCAGCCTGTGGCCCGACAGCAACAACGTGTGTATCATTCTGGCTGCATGGTGTCAATGCGCCGACAGCCCTGCGTACCAGTGCTCGACCATTGATGTCACACGCCCTCGGTCGCATTCCCGCCCAGCTGCCCCTTTCCGTCTGATGGCATTGAGACACCCAAAACACACCCCTCTGCTTGTTTACCTGGTGTTATGACTTTCCCAAGCCCAATATATCCTGAGCTAGACGCCCCCAAACACCCAGACACACCACCCCTCGGCTTTCACGTTACACCTTCCTCCAACGCTGCCCCGTCTCCTACGACTCACTGCGAAGCCCATCGCTGAACACCAAACCAACCATCGTACTGACCAACACTTCCTTGGGCACAGCCTGCGGAGATGTCCTGACCAAGAAGAAGCTCGACCCTCACACGAACCGCTGTCGAGGCGCTACCTTCACCTGCATTGATTGCATGGTCCACTTCTGGGGCACCGACTACCGGACTCACACGGTATGACGCCCCACGTTACGCGAGAGAGTCGCACAAGAGCGAACAGTGAATGAGGTGCTGATCAGTTTCCACAGAGTTGCATGACAGAAGAACAAAAGTACCAGGGCGCCCTCTACAAAAACAAGAAGGCCAAGACAGGGAACAACACCAACAACAATCCCAATCCTCAGGCCAACTCCAAGGAGAATATGGCCTACAGCGCCTATGTTGAAGAAGTTGCCGACTACGAGGGAGGATGGGAGGATGTGTTCGTGCCGCCTCGCGTCCCCAGCCCGCCGTTGCCCAACCATATCAATGTTTTCGACTTCCAAGTACCGAGCGCGTCGGTGGTGACATTACCACATGCCAATGGCCCTTCAGATGCCGATGCTAGCGAGAGCAATGCGGTGGTGCGCTTCGAGGATCGTCTGGCTTACGATGATGCCGACATGATGGCGGACGATGAGGCCATGATTAGTTATGGATCAGGCCCGATCCCGGAATTTACTGCCTTCGATACTCCATTGCCAAAGGCTCGGAAACGATCGGACAAGGAGGGCAAGAAGGACAAAAAAAGGAAGCGTTTGCACGTATCGACCCACGACTTTGAGATGACAGATGCGCCTGTCCTGCATTCCGGCTTGACTGGTGGAATTCAGCGCATGATGGATCCTGGCGCTTTCCCTCCGTCGCCCGACTACTCTGGTTCTGGCGGCGAGGTCGTTGAGACTCCCGCCAGTCCACTCAAGAAGTCTCGACACTCCAAACACCGCTCAAGTCGTCAAGAAGGCGGCATCGGCAACAACCTCATGTCGATGCTTACCAGTGGCAGCACCTCCAAGTCGAAGACGAAGAAACGCAAGCACACCTCCACGACTGTCCCGTCCAAGAAACGTCACTCCCACCACTCTTCCGCCAAGCGGCTCGAGGGCGCCAAGGAGCCGAAGCTACTGGCATACAAGGACAACGACGGCGATGAGAAGCGTAACGGCGCCGGCACCATGGTTCGTTACGACCACCGCGCGGATTTGTTCTTTGGCATGGTCAACAAGGGCCCCGAGAGTGAGCGTGGCTGCAGCGTCAACAAAGTGCTGAAACGATTCCACCGTGAGCGTGATGCGTCCGGCGATTCCTTGCCCAAGTCGCTTGAGGAGAAGGAGCTGTTCAAGACGCTAAGGATGAGGAGGAATGAGAGAGGCGAGATTGTGCTGTTTTGTGTCTGATGAGCGTTCATAACGAAAGCGAGCGAGCGAGCAAAGATGACTACCCGAAGCGACATTACCATGAGTGGAAATTGCATTTGGAAACACAACCGGCGTCTCTGGATCTGGATGGATGTGAATGGAGTTCGGTAGCCGTTGGGAAGGACGGCAATGATACCTTCGATCCATGGCTTTGGGTCGAATTGAGAGCTGGCTACATGCTTACCTGCTTTGCAAATCATGCATTCTTGTACCCACACTAGGGCTTGGAAAAACGGAACAATCTCATCTTCAAATACGGGATGCAAACGACGTCGTCGTCCCCTTCTTCTATGTCTGTACTTTGCCTGCTGGGGGTGTGGAAGAAGGGTCTAATGGATTTGCTCCTCGGCTGGACATGGTTGAGCTTATAGAGATGGACAGGAACTGTGGTGATTGGCGCGACGTGTTCAGTTCCGCTGTTGTCATCACATACAATGAAGATGCCTTCGTTTGAAAGCAATCCGGACACCACTTTGAGTTGCATGTCGCCGTCTGGTAATCACAGATAGTCCGTAGATGCGATCGATGTGTAGTACCTCACTTCTACAGTTGTAGTGGTATACCATGGCCATCAAAGCGACCTCTTTATTTCATATGCTCATCTCACGATCTTATGCCACGTAAACGCTCACACGCCAACCTCAGCATGCTCTCACACCACCCTCAGCGGCAGTATATGCTGAATCATAACCTCCCGCCTGCAAAGCGGACACTCCGGCTTCTCACGCACCCAATCCCCAATACAACTCCAGCAAAAGACATGCCCACACCCGGTAGCACTCGGATCCCGCAGCTCATCCAAACACAGCGTGCATTTGCGCTGACTGCGCCCTTTAATCCACCCCAACACCTTGTCATCCCGCAAATCAAACCGCGCCGCCTCCGGCCCGCCCTTCGGCACAGGCGTATGCGCCATACGCCCAATCGCCGCCTTATCCCGCCCAGCGCCGCCGCCGGACGTCGTCCCGCCACTGTTGTTCAGCAGCAGATCATTGTTCCCGCTGCCGTAGCTATACTCGTGGTCCAGGCTCACCTCGCCTGCAGCAGGCCCCCACGCGCGCTCGCGCATAGCAGCCTCGACGCCCGCCTCCTCGGCATCGCCCTCGGCGCGCAGGGTCTGCCGCACGTGCAGGTAGCCTTGCACCGCGAGCTGCACAACCAGCAGCACACCTAGGACCTCGTATCCGGCCCGCCCGTTGTCGGCGCCGCCGGTTTGCTCGGGGAGGCGCCGCGTGAAGACGTAGCGCAGGGCGGTGGCGCGCTTCGCGAGGCTGTAGTAGGCGCCGGAGAAGTAGAAGGAGGCGAGGACGGCGGCGTGGAGGTGCGCGCCGGAGGTGAGGGGCGTGAGGTGCGCGAGGAGGTAGCGCTGGATGCGGTAGGGGGTGGTGGTTTGTTTGTGCGCGTGGTGGAGGGCTGCGAGGCGCGTTTCAAGGCGGGCGCGGAGGCGGGCGCGGAGGGTCGGGAGGAGGCGGCTGAGGGCGTAGGGGAGGAGAATGGAGAGGGTTATGTAGGCGCTTCGGCGGCGGATGGAGGGCAGCTTGGGGCCGCTTGGGGCTTTGGTGGGTTGTGTTGTGGTACTGGTGGTAGTGGCGAGAGGTGGTGCTTCGACTTGGATGAGGTCGCAGTATTCTTCGCCGAGGGTGCGGTTCCCGAGGAGGGTCGTGAGGCAGAGGTAGAGGAGGTCGGCGGCGGTGCGGGATTCGTTTGCCCAGGCGTGGGAGGAGCGCGCGCCGAGGAGGCGGCGGTGGAGGTCGGTGAGCTGGTTTGTGAGGACGCCTTGGAAGTAGGCGTCTTTTTGGTGTGCGCGGATGATGTCGGGCGCGGTCGCGAAGGGGAAGGGCGAGGAGGATGGGGAGGGAGGCGTGGGCGAGGCCATATCGGCGGAGTCGTTGGAATATCTACGTCCTCTTCTTTCGTGTTCGTGGCGTCTCGATGCCCAGTAAGAATGGGATTCTCGTGGTGGTCGGTTGCTGAGTGGAGGAGGAAGTTGTACATTAATGTCAAATGCCTCGGCTGTCGAGGGCAGGGGTCTCTTGCTGGGGTCAGGGTCCAGGGTCCAGGGTCTTGCAGCTGCCGGCAGCATGACGTGCGCCCGCGGAATTTAATGTGGCTCTTTCAATTTGCGACGTTGCTTATGCTTTGTGCATACATATTCTATCCTCATCCCTTGATATCGCCAACCGCGCGCAAACGAGGTTTACTGCTCTTCTCCAACACCGCCAACTGAGAGGGACGGGGCTCTACTCTATCCTGTCTTTACCTATGAATCGAAGGATATAATGGACGGCGATCCGGCGGTCGAGCCGCAGCTCGACAGCTTCAGCCTGACCTTCCCCCTTCCGTACCGCGTCGCCTTTATCGTGGTTGCTGGTGAGTCTACCCTGAATAGACTCCCCCATCGACTCGACTAACGCTCTCCCACAGCCGTCTGGGGCTGGGGCTTCAACCTCCACTACCTCCACGACCTCAAGATCGACGTGCCCTCCCTAATCCGCTACCCCTCGCGGCCCTCGGCCTCGCACCCACCGCACCACCTCTCCACCTACCGCCTCGCCGCCGTCCTCAGCGCAACCCTCGCCATCTCGGTCCTGACCTTCTGGCTCTTGTCGCACCGGAACCCGACCCTCGTCGTCTACTACGACTGGCTGCCCATGACATACCTCCTCATCCTCGCCATACTTTTCGCTCTACCGCTCCGCCGCTTCTCTCTCTCCCACACCGGCCGCAGCCGCCTGCTCGCGACGCTTAAGCGCGTCAGCGTTGGTGGGCTCGCGCAAGCCGCCGACGGCAAATTCGGCGACGTCCTGCTGGCCGATGTGCTGACGTCGTACGCCAAGGTGCTCGGCGATCTGTTCGTCTGCGTCTGCATGATGTTCTTCCACGGCGCGACAGGGAGCGCGACTGATCGCCCGGATCGGAATTGCGGTGGGCGTGTGATTGTGCCGATGCTCATGGCTGCGCCGTATTTGATCCGCTTGCGGCAATGTTTGATCGAATACGTGCGCGTGCGCAACGGGCCGCGCAGCCAGGCGACGGGCTGGGGTGGGCAGCATTTGGCTAACGCCGCCAAGTACGGCACCGCGTTTCCTGTTATTGTGCTGAGCGCGCTGCAGCGCAACTTGTCGGCTGCGCACGAGAACGACGCGCAGCGCACGGGGCTGTACCGCGCGTGGGTCTTTGCGTGCCTGGTCAACAGCTTGTATAGCTTCTACTGGGACGTCGCGAAAGACTGGGACCTGACGATGTTCGCGGGGCGGAGGGAACGCACTGCACTGGACCATGCACTGGGACTGCGACGGCGGCTGCTGATTGGGAATGGTCCGCCGACGTATTACTTGGTGATTGCTATGGATTTGATGCTCAGGTGTACGTGGTCGCTGAAGCTGAGCCCGCATTTGGACCACATCGCGGATTTCGAGGCTTCGATTTTCATTATTGAGTTTCTGGAGGTGTTTCGTAGATGGGTGTGGATCTTCTTCCGCGTCGAGACCGAGTGGCTTCGAAACCAGAACACGGGGCTGGGCGCGGATGACATGTTGCTGGGCGATTTCCAGGGCAGGTACAGAGACGAGGAGGGTTCTGAGGACTAGACGTCTTCTGACCTGGGATCGTCGCGCGCGAGAGCTCATTTCAGGACTTCGCCGTTCCGCTGGGTGTAGACGGGGCAACGGCCGCTTGCGGGGCTCTCGTCGACCTCGTTGTTTTTGTTGTAACTGCATTGAAGTGATACCAGGGTCTTATTCGAGGAGTTCAGGAGCATCAGCATCTGCAGTCGAAGATACTCTACGGAATATCATGGGATCAATCTGCAACTGTGTTCAGTTCGAACTATATGCTGCACTTGTGGCCAGATGTAAACACGACCGAAGCTCTATATCTATTCCTTTACTACCACCGGTCCTACCTTACAGTCCAACCAACATATCCAACGTCTAGCTGGGAAAGCAAATGGGTATCAACATGCCTTTCAAACGCCGACAGAAGGAAAGTCTCGGCCAGTCCGGACACATAATTTTCCTCGCTCTTGTCACAAAAGCCAAGTCAACCACGGCCGATCTGGCCTCGTGGGCTGCCGAAGCTTATTCATGCAATATCCAGGGAAATTGACGGTCTTGCTCGAATCACAGCTGCATCGACAGCCAACACCGCGTCACCGATCCCTCAAGCTGCAGGCCTGCCGCATTTCGCTGGGCAGTGTTCGAAACGATCGTGACGGTAGGCGAAGTCGCGAAAGTGATGCACGCGCTCTGGTTTGAGGAGCATGCCCGCTGCGAGCGAGTGCACTGCTGCATCGCCCCACTGCACAGGAGACTGTTAGCATCTTTAGCCCAAGCATCTCGCCTCTCCTGCACGAACAACCTACCCTTTCATCATAAAACCCGCCCTTCGCATCCAAATACCGAAACAGTTCCTGATACTCCCTCCCCCGGAAGAAATCCAAATCCGCACTGGGGAAAGCGGGATGAGCTCGTGGGGGTCACTTCTGTTTCGTTCTTTGCCGGCAGATCAAAACACAACCACTGGACTCACCCTGAAAAGAACCGACACAGGTGATGATAGCCCTCACGCCCACCGTAGTGAACCCCTTCCTCGCCCTGCCTCAAAATACTCTGCCGCGCAGCGTCCTGATCCAACCACGACGGATACGTCCACTCGCTGGGCGGAATGACCTCGAACGGAGCCTCGCCGGACACAGTCGCGTTCATGCGCCGCACAAACTCGGGGTCCCACGGCTCGTCGTTGAGAAACACACAGGGGCAGTGGAACCAGCGGTCGAAGCGGTCCTCGACCAACTGCACGGTGCGTCGTGCAGCATCCAGCTCGCTGTTCTGCGCGAGCATCACCAGCGCGGCGTTCTCGCGCGGTTGGTGGACGTCGGGCTCCTGGCAGCCGATTTGGAGGGGCGGGTCAAGGTCGTGAGTGGGCCGTGGGATGTCGAAGGTGCGCCAGTGGATGAAGACTTCGATGAGAAGCGGGAGGAAGAGGGAAAGGATGGCGAGAAGAATGCGCCGTGAGGGACGGAGGAGGGAAGGCAGCATCATGAGGCGGGTTGGGCTCCGCGCCGTTCGTCGGCGTAGGAAAGTCATGGCGTAGTGGTGATATAAAATCGGTGCATATTTGGCGTGATGTGCTGTTGATTACGTGGTTGTCTTATTGCCCGTTTAGCTTTGGTGGTTAGATAAACTGTTGCGGGTTGCAGAGTCCCTGTCGCAGACGTTCGAGCGGACAAGGGCAAGTTGGCGTTCCTATTTGGATAGCAACTTTGATGGGAGGCGCGAGCGGTATCAACGGCTGAAGTGAGGTATTGGAAATGGTGATAGTAGGTGAGCCTGAGAGAGAGTGTAGCTGAGAGGCTACATGCAACCCATTGGGCTCCAAGATACTTGGGATTGACCGACCACGCCAGGAAAGTCCAGGGAATTTCGAAACTTGCCAGGAATTTGTGGAAAGATGTGATGATGCTGGAGGAGGAAAGACCACATGTAGATCCAGGAGAAGTGTTGGGCCTGTCCGCTTTCAGCGTGGTTCAGGTTCAGACAGGCGCCGCGCGGACCCAAGAGTGCACGTCACAGACAAGCTAATGTTTGAAAGAACAAGCTTGCGGGTTTCCATGAATGAACTCACTCGGGCCATAAAAGCCACAGAAACCTTTGCCTTTGCCACGAGTGTCAACCCAAAATGGTTGACCAAGCATGTTGCCGGGGCTATACCATGCGAATATACACACTCGCCAAGGTGGCCAGCCATGGCGACATTAGAAGCTCCAGGCTTGATTCGGAAATCACCTTCTCAGCTGGCAACGTGAGGCAGAGACAGGCCAGTGGCGCAACAGCTGTGCTCAAGCATCAACCTATGGTACAGGTCCTCTGCACAACTGCACACATATTACTGTGTATTCGCATCACCAGTCCCAAGCTCCTACAAGGTGAAGCTGAGTCGGTGCAGGGACGCCGGTCAAGACACGTCTGCTTTGAGCCCAGCAGTATGCGGTCTCGTCGTCCGTGGGCGATCCCTACCGTCCTGGCTGGCACACAACTCGAGCATGTCGCTTGGAGAGTCCTTGGTCGTGCCTGATTTGACGGCCGATCACCCGCACGCACAGAAGCTCATGGTTCCAGAATCCAGAATCCACAATCCAGAACCCAGACTCCAGACTCCAGAATGTGCAAAGCCGGCTTTCAGCTTTGGCATCCCGATTGCCCATTCCGGCTGCATCTGTGTACGCACACTTGGACACGACACATCACCATGGCGCCAAGAGTGCCAGACCAGCTTCGACAAGATCCGGGTTGGCTGTCGGAGCGTGCCGCATTGAAGCCAGGTCAATCTTGAAGAGACAGGCCTAGGTCGGTCAACGAGACCGGTCTTGGAGGCTGTGCACGATCTTACATGCTGTGTGGAGGCAGTGAATCAGAGCTAGGTCGGCATGAAGGGCCCGGATCATGCGGACCTTGGAAGTCAGTCGTCGTCTATTTAATCTCGTGCTGAGTCACTGCGACGCTGACGGGGCCGCAGAGAAGACCCGAGAAGGCCCATGGAGACCCACTGCACTCGCCCGCGTTGCTCAGTTGTCCACTGTGGCTGGCCGCAAGTGCTGTGGCATCGATTCAATGTTTCTTTATCGACTGCACTAGCCGAACACGTCGGCAGGTTCTCACTTACACAGCGTGTCTACTTGCCGAATGGCCCAGCTGCTTACCCCGATCCGGAAATCCCAGAAACCCGGTGCTCATCCGCTCTCATATTTAGGTCGTCTCTGGCGAAGAATGTCAAGTTGTGTCACACGACGGCCGAGGGAGGCCATCGAGCCGCGCGACAGGCCTCCACAGTGCTTTAGCGCGAGCATTGCTATCTTTGTACGGCAACATTGTACAGTTGGATGGTCGGTCCGTTAAGCGCAGAGTTTCGGCCAGCATGTGCTTATACCTTTGTGTCGGTGGGAGGGGACGGGCAGGATAAGGAACGGCGTCGTGTCGAGTGACGACGGCTGGGAGCGGGACTTATGTCTCACTCTCCTTTATGACTGTTCATGAGTTCGCGGACCTGGGGGACGCTGACTGAGCGGGCCTGGAATAAAAGGTATCTTGGGCGAGATCTGCGATGGCTTCCCTTGGGTCTCTGTTTATGGGTGGCGACTGAGCATTCACGTCGTCTCGTCTGTTGGCTGTCACTGTCACGACCAAGTGCCTCGAGAAATGGCCTCTGCAGCGCAGTGGATGTCCCAAGCCGCAAGCCTGGGACTCTATCCGCCTCCTTCAGACGCCGCACGGTACTCAACGAAGCCGTTACCTCCTCTTCCCCCTTGTCGAGAATCTGGGGTTTCTGTCTCCAGCGCAGAGGCGGGAGACACACTCGTGTCTCCCACAAGTGCCACCATCGATCTACCATTTATGTTTGACTGGGAGCAGGATTTCCCTGGTAGGCCTGTCAGACTTTCGCAGGATCCAAGCCCAGATGACATGGCCGTCATGAGGGCCAAGAAGCAGCAGCGGCAGCGGGAACAGGCCGTGTCAGCTTTGAAAATTCCCACACTGTTTCCGACTGTCAGCACGGTGGGCCAGCGAGCTGGGCCACGATCCGCTGGCGGGTTGGAGCGGGCGATGGCACGAGCCATGGCAGGGCCGGATTCACGACCTCATCGCCACACATTTCCCAACGCGTCCGTCACCAGCATTATCATTCAGACGGTACCACCTGATGAGATCCTGTCGTCTCAACCCAAGTCGAGCGTGCAGAAGATTCTCAAACTGACGGGCAACATGACTCCCTTGACAGCTCTATCTACTGATGCACCAACCCTTCATAACTCGTCGCAAAAGATTCAGCAGCTCACCGGCCTCGGCTGCAGTCCTAGGAGGGGGAGCGAGCCCAAGCAGCACACTTTGAACATGGACCTCACAGCAGACTCGGCACACGCGAGCTCGAGCGTGTACAGCCCATGCGGCCGAGACGAGTTTTCTTATTATGCACCTGCCGAGTCCTTATATTCGGACTTGTGCGTGGGTAGCAACAACGAATTCAACACACCTGTCATGACTTCGAGCGTGTTCAGCCGCGGCAGCCAAGACGACATCTCTTACTACGTACCTCCGGAGTCGCTATATTCCAACCCATACGTGGGTAGCATCAACGAATTGTCCACCCACCTCACGGCGCCGAGATACGCGGCAACCACGTCTCCCCCCACGCGTCCGCCATATCCACGCGGTGAAGGCTCCGAAACATCCGTCTCAGCAGCTCTGCATATTGGTGCCTCTGTCGCAGCAGACGTCGGTGTCGCGACAGGAGGGGACAAGACACCTGTGCCAGGTAGACGCGGATCCCATTTAGTTCACAGCAGCGAGGCACAGGAAGAGGAAGAGCTGTACAGCTCACTGTCCAGCGTGATGTCCAAGTTTGACTTCGAGCTGGAGCCGACGGCCGCAGAACTGTATCACACCTCTGCGGTAGCCATCGCAAAAAGCATCCCCAGAATGCACTCCAGAGCACCAAGCGACACATTCGCCGGGCCACCTCTACCTCCGAAGTTGCAAAAAATGGGCTGGGACAATACCAGCTACCAAGCCAGCAATGGCACCTCGATCCCTCGCTCACGAAGCAGCACACACAGCAGCATCGGCTCCTCCACAATCGACTCCACCCACTCCGGCTCCGGCTCCGGCTCCGGCTCCCGCGCTTTCTCCCGAAAGCCCTTCCGCAGAAAAGACAACACTCTCTCCGAACGCCGCGGCCACTACCCCCCTTCCGTCGACAACGCCGCCTCGTCCTCTCCTCCCTCGCGGAGCCAGCGCGTGCCAGACCCGCCTGTTTCGAGCAGCATCCGCATGGCCGTCGACGAAGCCACCGCCGGCGAGGACGAGCAGATGCGCAACTCGCTGCTCGCACGCCTCTTCACGAGCAGCAGCGGCAGCGGCAGCTTGGCGAGCAGCATGATGGGAGGTACTGGGGCTTCCGTGGCGTCGAGCAAGGCGCTGTCGGTGGCATCCGGGCGGACGGCCTCTGTGCTTTCCGGGCAGGGCTCTATCCAGACGGATACGACGACGCAGATCGTGACCGGGAGTGCGTGGAGCCCTGACACGCCGAGTCCCGGGTCGGACACGTTTGGCGGCGCGAGTCGGAATTCAGGGGGGTTGCTCGCGTGGACAATGGATCATGCGCGGCATGCGACGGGTCGGAAGAGTAAGGCGGATAAGGATGAGAAGGCGGAGAGGGCGCGGGTCAGTTTGAGGGGCAAGATCAAGGTGCTGAGGGATGACAAGGGTGGTAGTGATGGTGGGGGGAAGCGGTAGAGTGTGCCTTGAGATGTTGTTGCGTTGTGTCTGCTTGTGCGATATTCTGTGTAGATAGGTCGCGAGCGTTGCTTTGTCAATACTTAGGACACTAGGTGTGTGACACTTTGCGATGATAGAGGTGATGTTCAATTCAAACAAATTATCATCTCGAGTTGGTATCAGTGGTAGATGTTTTTTTATTGAGATGACATGTGACAACTCCTCGAAGTGTCACATCTCAAAATCGACGACTGCAGGATCCCAACGTGTAGCTGCATTCCTGCGGACGATCTTCACCTCAAGGGCGCAGAAGTGCCTGACTGATCGATATTCGGCTACGCTAGTAGGTATCCGTACACATAGTTCTATGTACAGCAGTCAATCGAGTAGGGTGCCAAGCAGCACAACTCTATTTCCCTCCTGCTCCTGCTCCAACGCTCACCAATACGGTCAATGATTCTCAAAATGAAACCTTGAGACACCTTGACACCTTCTCTCTTCTATACTGTACAAGCCCCATCCCCATTATCCGCCTGTTTTAATCCCAGAACCCGTGCAAATGCCAACCAAAATTTGTATCGTGCTGTCCAAAGTCACGCAAGAAAACCGCTCAGAACAACGGATTGTACCTATGCTCATCGAGCCCAACCCAAGACCAGCCGCGCGCCGAGTGCCGCCGCGGATGCAGCAGACCCGTAGTCCACATACGGAAACGCGGCAGGCAGCCGTGCGTATCGAGACCTCCCTCGCCGTCCTCGTGGTCATCGAGGTCGTCGAGGTACGTGCCGCCCAATAAATAGGCGGTCTCGTCCTGCTCTTCAGCGACAACACCGGCAGCACGACCCCGATGCGCAGGGGCAGTACGTCCATCGGTTTTCCTTGCTGCCGCTGTTGTTGTCCTACCCGATGATCGCACGGCATGTCCGTCCTATGGCCCATCCCGCTCCATCTCGTAGAACAGGAGATACACCTCGCGCTGCATGCCGAGAAGCTCGCGCGTACTGGCCTCCTTGATCTTCTCGTCGCTGATGCGCCACCAGCGTTCTTGAGCCTTGCGCTTCTTGGACGATTTCAGCGCCGGTGGCGCTGTGGCCGTTCCGTTGGGAACGGGCGTGGATGTCCGGCTGCTGTTGCTGCCATGTCTTGAGGGCGACATTATGGAAATTGTGGATCGCGCTGAAGCTGCTATTGACCGCAAACTGCTGGTGTCCGTGTCCTTGCGGTCTTTGCTGGTTGTGTTCGCGTGT
Organism: Plenodomus libanotidis; assembly: GCA_022609195.1. Classification (NCBI taxonomy): domain Eukaryota; kingdom Fungi; phylum Ascomycota; class Dothideomycetes; order Pleosporales; family Leptosphaeriaceae; genus Plenodomus; species Plenodomus libanotidis. Next base: position 702,300 of record JAGKQA010000003.1, read on the forward strand.
GCCGCTGGTGCAGGGGCGCTGCCGTTGGCAGTAGATATAGATCCATGTCGATTCGATGCGCCTGGTATGGTCGACTCTAGAGAAGGTGTTGATGTTGATGCCGGAGATGGGACATCTGGGGTGGCCGTCCAGTCCTCTGATACCCGACCCATGGGCCGCATGTGCGGCGTCGACATTGGTGTTGCTGTCTTGCTGTACACGCCAGAGGGTTGAAAAGTCGCTGGATTGGAAAAGGGTGGGTACACATTTTGCCTCCTGAAGGACTCGTAATGGCCAGTATCATGACCACCTTTATGCGCCACAACGCCGAGCAGTTTGTAGTTCCTCCTAAGTAACAAGCCGCCTAGGGGTAATTTCTCGGGGAATGCAACCTTCGCCGAGTTCTTGAGTGCTCCTCCGGAGTAAATCGAGCGGCTGAGATGGATGGCCAAGATCTTCGGGAAGCGTGTGACCCTCGTATGCCGTGCAATCCTACGTCTCGGTGCATGCTTGCTGTCGGGCAATTTGACGTCCTTCGGTGGGTTCTCCGGATCCGTTTCTATGGCGAGTTGTAGTTTGTCCAGTGCTGTTTGCACGCGCACTCTGGTGTCTTCTGATTTCGATTTCGCCCACTCAGCGCTGAAGACCTCGTACGCATGTACCAGCCTACACCGGTCGCACATGTAGTCGTCTATGTACTCCGTCTTGAAAAGGCCGTCAAAACAAGAGTTAAGTGTCGTGGAAGTCATGTTTGTGGGCACTGATAATGTTAGGGTGCAGAATCTGGTCTCCATCGGCTTGGGCTTGAAATTGCAAGTCATGCACTCGACCTGCGATTCTGTCTTTCCCTCCATCGGAAATCCTTCCTCGTCCTCGTCGTCGGGAATCCCCACTGTGGTCGTTGATTGAGCCGTCCCGGTCGAGCCTTCATGGCTGTCTGTCGGACTATCTTGGCGCTCCTCACGGTTCAATGACTCAAGCTTGTCGCTCACACCCTCACCGTTGACATGTTCGGCTTCTTGTTTTGCCTTGGCTACACCAGCCTTTGCTCTCGCATATTTTCGCGCTCTGTGGCCTGCGTGATACTCGTCACACAGTCTCTCAACAAGGATTTGTAGGAACTCCTGCGCATCATGTTGCTGTCTGCTGATGTTCTGCTTGAATGCGCCCTCGAGTACCGCGACAAAAGGCGCGGCACTGATGGTCTTCTTGTGCAGCGGTCTCTTGTTCAGCTGGTCCAGCATCACTTTCAAGCCCAGCGTGACCAGCCCTCTTTGCTGCCCGGCGACCAGATCCTTCTTCGTTGGCGAGACTCTTTCAATTCCATCTCCTTTCCAGTCTTCGGGCACGGCTTCCGCATATATCCAATCTTCGTCTATGCTCCGGCGGTGCATCTCTCGAATTAGGTAGACGCGCAGATCGCCCAGCCCGGCGAGGGCTTGCAGTATGGAGTTGATGAAGCAGTCGTTGGCGGGGTTGACGAGGCCCACGACGCCCTTCTTGCGATTGTTGCCGGTGAGGAAATTGCCCGAGTTGGCGACCTCGCTGTCGAGAAAATAGGTCGGGGCGAAGACGTAGATCAGGGTCGCGGCGGCCAGAGAGGCGCCGGCCGCATACGCAGCGACGGTGAGGGGCTTCTCGGGCATGATGACGGTAGGCGACTATGCGCCAAGGTGCCGCGGTTCACGATGTCGAAGAGACCAACGAGGTCCTCCTCCAGGTATGCCTACACTGGTGGGGTCATGCGGCAACTCCAGCAAGGAGTCACGATGCGTGTGTGTGGTCGCGGGATTGCTCGCGGGAGTGAAGCCGAAGCCGGACCGCAATGTCGTGAATGGCAATTGAGCAAACACTTGGGAGGTCTACCCATTCAGCGACAGCCTGGCCGTTTCTCGCTGTGACTGAGGCTCGTCAATCAGACAAGAGCAAACATGCCAATTGGGCTGTAGTCAGCAAAGCGAGGCGCAAGGGCATGCGGTCATGTGGAGGAGTGTGGAGGTGGGAGCAGAGCCAAGAATACAAAGCAAATGCCATTGAAGCGTTAAAGATTGGAAGCCGGAGTCGCGGTGACAGTGTGGGGTCCGGCCAGGGATGCGATGCAATGCGCTGCGGAGGCCAAGGTGCATCATCCTCGGCTTCCCGGCTATGGAGTGACATGCCGCCTTCGATTTCCCAGAGATTGCTTTCTGCAATGCACATGGTCGATGCCGGAACTTGCTGAAGAACAATTCAGTGTGTGCTTCATTAGAGCAACGTAGCACTGCTGCTGTGTTGTGAGGCTGCCAGAATTGCTTGATCTGTATCCGACGCGAATATAAGCAAGCCGTCAAGCCACTGACGCCGTATGCAAGACATCCGCAAGCACTCTACAAAAGTATTGATCTGATACTGCATCTTCTTCGCCAAGGCGCTCGCGTCCTTTCACCACGATGCGGACATGAGAAGAGGGGTTTGCGCATCACGAGACACTGTACATAGAATCGCGTTACTATGCAGGACTTGAGGCGCCGACGTCGCCTCTCGGTATTACCAGCTTGATGGCTCCTAATTTAGATCCCGGAACTAAATTTCCTTCTAGAAGCAAATGAGACGTCTAGACCATGTAGTTTGAGACAACATGACCCCTCATGTTCGTGTCAAAGTCACTTCAACATACGCGACGCGGCGGCGACGCGACGACTTCGTCCTGGTCTCCCGTCCCCAAGAGGACGACCACGAGTGTGGACACCTCCGCAGCTCTACGAGACCCAGCGACTACGCCACCGTCAATGGAATCGGGGTCAAAGACAGTTGGCTCGCCGGCGACTGTCCTCTGCGCAAACATGACAGAGCATCGCGGGCCAGTTGATTCACGTCAAGCACGCAAGGCTGCACAGTATCATGATGTTGCACCAATGGCATATTCCCATCAAACATTAGTTGCTATATGCAGGTCTGGATGTGTTCCCATGTCATTTTCTTCGTTTCCATCCATGCCATCTGCCATGTCCCCCAACGTCGCTGTGTCGAGATACACTAATATCAATCCAAAGCTGAGCACTGTCCTCTAAACAGCGGTAGCGAAGCCGATGCGCGAGTTAGTGGTGTCATAGACACTGTAGTAGTTCTCCAAGAACTTCTGTCCAATGATGGTGTTGACACCCGACGCGCCCCCGTTGGCGATCCAGGCGTAGTACTTGCCAGTGGTCAGGCCGAAGTTGGTGTACTGAGCAGTCGGGACCAGGTACTGCGCGGGCGTCAAGGTGTATGTCGTCGTGCCGAACGTGATGGCGAAGTTCGACGTCGGCTTGGTGCTGTAGACAACGAGACCAGTCGAGGCATCGGTCTTGCCACCGGAAGCAGTCAGGAACTTGCTGAAGGCTGCACTGGGAATGTAGATGAGGGTGGTGCCGGTGTCGACGATGCCGGTGGCCGACGTCGCGAGCGAAGTCGTGCCGTAGGTGAAGCTTGCGATCGAGATGCCCCAGTACGCCGCAGCAGTGCCGGATGTGAGCCTAGGGAAGTAGGTGAGGGTGCCGCTGTACTTGGACGTGTCGACGCCGCCGAGGGTCAGCTCGCCGTTGGTGTCGTCGGTGTCGCTGCCGGACTCCGGGCGGAACGAGACGCCAAGGGTCTCGACGGAAATGGAGCCCTGGCTCTTGAGGTTGTCCATGAACGTCGGGACGGTGTTGGCGTTCGACACGGTTCCCGAGGTGAGGCCGACGGGTCCGAAGCCGATGATTCCATCGACGCCGTCGAAGCCGGTAGCGGTAGAGGCGGCACCAATCGACTGGGCCGCGACGCTGAGGCCGCCGAAGCTGACCGTGTCGGTGTATTCGGTGCCGGAGAAGGAACCACTTCCGTAGCTAACGGATACGGAGCCGCCGGTGGACTTGCCGGTTGCGCTCTTTTCGCACTTCGCTTGAGCACCGCACCAAGTGTTTGAAGCTAAGAAAACATACTTGATCAGCGAAGTGTTCCATATGCGTCTTGATGGTAAGCAGACCTACATCCAGTGTCGACGATCAAGTCGTATGTCGTGCCACCAATGACGACGGGAGCGATGTAGCTGACATCCTCGTTGGTGACGGGGCCGGAGCTGACCTCGACGGCCCGGGCGGCAGTGGCGGCCTCGCCGTTGATGTTCTTGATGCGAGCCGAGCCTTTGTCAACAATGTTCTTGAGCGAAGAAACATTTGTGTGTTGCTTCAGCGGTAGGACAACTGTCGATGCCCGGCGCTCGACAGGCGATGCGGACACCGCCGCAGCAGCAATGGACAGGAGGGCGACAAACAGCATGGTGGGCAGAGGAAGACAGATGCGGACAGTGGAGAGAGGCTTAGAGAAGTGATAGCAATGAATGGGAAAGCATTTTTGGGTTGAGGCGAAGAGCGAAGTACTTATACAACGCCTACATCGCGTGGGTCGTATTTGGAGGTCTCACAACGCACCCATGGTGTTGACGATCCTTTCGTATACTTTTCGAAAGAGGAAGGCGAGCTGTGGTTCATGGATGTGTGGCATCACTCGAATGTTGCAGCTTATCTTGGGACCCATGAACATGGCTAATGACTAGTAGTTGGTAGAGATCGTTAGTGTTCCTAGAATTCGAGGAGGGCCCCGCTCATGAACGTGCCACCTTCTGATTACAGGTTGACCCTCCGGAAGCATGGCCCACCACTTTCACTTTCTCACCATGAAGGCATACTCTTCTGTGCACAGACACATCAATTTGAGAATAGACTAATGATCAAATCCAATAGCGCTTGCCGCAGGTTGTCACTCGACTATGTGGATCAAGCTCACAGGAACTGATAGGGGCAATGACTATGCACCCACCGAACGCAGAGCCAAATCGCCACAGCTTCTATACCCTGTGTTGTCTGGCCGTTTCTTTTTCGGCGTCTTGCGCTTGAGTCTTCGTCTCTCCAATTGGTGGCAGGCACTTAGTCTTTGTACCGAGCTCCTCCCATAGCACAGTGATACGCATCAAGAGTCAGAATACGTAATGGACTCGGCTCCGTTCCGTGTCTTTGATCCTCAAGATGGTGTGAAAAGGTCCCATTCTGATGCAATGATGGGAAGTCGTGGAGTGAGGCTAAATCGAAAAGTGGGCCCCTCCCACAGAGTGATTTTAAGCTTGGGAAGCTTATCTCCTCCTATAAAGCTTATTAAAAGCTTAATTTCCTGAGAACCCCCCCCACACACACTGTCTGACCGTCCGTCTGCAAATCAATTTAATGAAAGCACTAGCGCATATACCACAGTACCGAGGTTTATGAGCTCTTTCCACAGTAACACCTGCTGTATTGGGCAGGCGTTTGGCTCCACAATTCTCACAGCTTGCCGGGTCGCCACCGTCACGAGCAACGCACAATGATGCCTTTTGCCAGATTCGGGACGCTGCATGTCGCCATCTGCCACATAGCCTGACAGCTGAAGGGATGTGTAATGGATATGACCTACTATTGCCAAGGTGTCAAGCGGTGGAAGGCATGGAGCGCACCTGCAGGGATTATCTATCCTCGCACTATCTTATCGCCACTTATTTGCTAGTGAAGATTGTTAGTGTTGATGAAGGGGGTGCACTCTTATTGCTTCCACCGCTTGGGTGTCAATCAGATCTGTTCCGAGATCCACTGTGGTGGGTTCATTGGGAAGACCTCGACTGCATTGCGGGACCCGCGCAGCGGCTGAAGGGTCCAGACACTACTTTTCCTGAACGAGTTCAAGGTAGCCGATTTAACCCGACCAATATACTGGTATGGCATTCCAGACCTTTCTTACTCGCAGGCTGGGCTGCACAATATTGTGATGCCATGGGGCCAGAGGATGGGAGCACGGAAATGCGCTGCCAGAGAGAGTCTTGTGTTGTGAGTCTTGTATTGAGGTGGTACAAGGAGTAGCTCCTTGGATTGATACAAGAGAAGAAAGAAAAAGAAAGAAAAAAACCAAGGCTCGAACACACTTAGGAATCACTCTAGCTGAGTTCTAACCATTGGCGACTATTGCACCAATCGATATGCTAGATGATGTTTCCAAAGACGCTTCACAAGCGTCATACCAGGACTGTGCACAGTAGTGCAAAGGCCATCATACCGGAGGTTCTCTAGTAGACAACATATTTGCTGCAAGAAATATACATTTTGTCCAACAACCTGTGAATATGCACTAATCCGTACAAGGTCATGACAGCCAAGAGCACTGTCCACTTGGTCGGGCCCTCCCGCATAATAACGTCGCTCAAGTCGCAGTCTCCGAGGCAAGGGCTTCAAGGGAGTCGTCTTCAGTCTATCCTACCTAAGCATAGTGCCCTGCAAATCCCAGAGATCTCCTCGCAAGCAGGCTATCCTAGTGTATGAATGGCACGAGGGATAATCTTTGTGGTTGCTATGGTCCGGTAATTGTGGTGCATGACGTTAATTCTATTGTCCGGGTCCACCTCTTTGCATCTGAATCGTTCTGTCATTTTTTTAGGGATGGCCCAAAGGTCACTCACCATCACCACCTCGAGAGGCCTCAGTGTCTGAGCACTCTCCTCCGTGGAGCTTTGGGAGCTGACTGCGGAAGAGGACTGGTCGAGAAGGTGAGTCTTTAGACACACCTGATTTGGTTTCCCACAAGCAGGATCTGATAGAACCACTGTTTCCAGCTCTCCCATATCTCTTATCCCCACCCAAAACCTCACATCGGCACACCAGTCACCAAGGGACAACGCCAGTCGCGTCAAGCGTGGCCACATGGGCCAGGGACGCGTGTTCACCAGCTGCTCGGTGTCGGCGGTAATAAGAGCTCCGGTCGCCTCGTAACCATTCAGCAGCAGTGGCGTCGCATCCCGCAAGCTGACAAACTCCTCCAACTGTCTCAGCAAGCCGAGTGCTTCTCTCATCGCTGCGAACACTTTGTGATAGTCGCTTCAGCGGCCAATTGGATCCCAAACCTCTCTCGGAATGCACAGCTCGAAGCTAATGACCAAGCGCCTGAGATAAGGGTGAATCAGACGAAACAGTGCGCGGATGTCCTCTGCTGCCGAACATTGATAATTTTGGGGGATGTCCCGGTGATCCACGAAGGGCGCGAAATAGACGGACGTGATGGGTTTGAGATTGTGGCTCTTGATTTTGTCGTTGGTTTTTTCAGATGCTTCCTTGGTCGACTCAACGCAGTAAAGTAATTGTTGCACTCCTTGGCGTTTGTCTATGTAGACACAGTGCTGTGGGGGGTGATTCGAGGCCTCGACATAGCTGTCGCGGCAGACCCGAGTGAGCGAGAGCAGTGTTTAAGTAGTCGAGCTGGATGGTTGAGAGATGGCGCGGGAATTCGCTGGGAGCAAGCGAGCGATGATTTTGAAGACGAGCTCCAAGGGCAGCTTCGGAGGGGCCTCCATAATTGCTGAATTTCAAGTTCGTGGCTGAAGCGCACACTTGACCGTCGGCAATGTGAGAAAGACAAGATATGGATGAATAATGGACAGGTCGAGAAAAGTCTGCTGTGGCCAAGTGGCTACTCACTCTTGGGATCACCGTGACGTGCCAGCGCATCATTCGAGGCCAGTTACCTAGAAGCAGTCTCATATCGACTTTTTGCCCTAATCCGCTTCCCAAACTTCCAGAGCACCCATGGCACAGGCAGCAGCGCTACCGCGACAAATTCCAACAGCGAGCTCGCCCAGCCGATTCCCAACTGCTCGTACATCTGCACCGTGAACAGCGGAAACGCTCCAGCCAATCCGTACCGTGCCAGACTATTGGCGCTGGACGCAGACGCGACTGTGGAGCCGTGATAAGTGTCGACAATATACTGCATGGTGGAGATGAAGAGGCAGATATTGCCCCAGGCGAAAGGCATAATCGCTACAGCGGGACTCGCCCAGTGAACATCTGGCAGCGCGGTCCAGCCGAACCAGAAGATGCCCAACGGGATGCCCAAGCTGCCGATCATGGCGGTCAGGAGGCGGTACTCAGGTGGGATCTGGTGAGGTGGGTGTTTGGGAGCCTGCGGTTTGTAGAAGAGTACGTCGCAAAGGATGATAGTCACGAAGCCAACTACGCAGCCGACAACGACGCTGACGTACACGAGGCCGGTGCTCACTGTACTGAAATGATACACGCCCTGGAAGACGTATGGCACCGAAGCAAAAAAAGCAGAATAGGGTTGCAAATTCGAAGGCGACGTAAAGGCAGATGAATGACACGATGGGCTCGGTCAGGAGCATCAAAACGGGCCGAAAGAGGGCAATTGTGAGGAAAGTCTTGATTCTGATCGAGGTTAGTGGCGAGGGCGGCTGTGGCAAGCCAAGTTTTTTCGTCTTTCTCCGTTTGAGAACTGGACCATATGTCTCGCGGCCACTTATGATGTTGTCAGCCACTTCCTCTCGGAACCTCAAGTCGACTATGGGCCGCCTTTCCGGGGGGTCGGCTATGCTGTTCGGCTCTTGGGATGGGCCGCGGGACGGATGGCAAGGACGAGGCCTTGTTGAGCAGCAGCAGAGACCGAGAGCCTGAGCCACTGAGATGAAGTTGGAGAATGAGTTACTAGGACTTACAATAGCAATACTACAAGCATGGCCTGAAGGTAGAATAAGAGCATGGTCCATTGCGTCCACCTCCATCCCTTCCTGTCGACAACAAAAGCACCGATCAGTGGCCTATGCAAACCATCGAGTCAGCAGTGCAGAAAACGTGCGGCAGAGACCATCGACTCACACAATCCCAGGTCCCAAGAATGGAGTCAGGACAAACAACGCAGACGGCAAGCCCCTCTCCACGGGCCGAAATATGTCGTTCAGCAACCCAGCCGAGACCGCTAGCGACGGACCAAAGCAGAATCCAGCCAGGAAGCGCAAGATGCATAGTACAGCAAAGCTGTGAACAAACCCGGCACCGAGCGTGAATACCGCCCCAAAGGTCCCGAGGCCGACGTAGGTGAAATATCGCCCGCTCGTCTTGGACAGTGGCCCACCCAGTACAGGGCCCAGGGCGAGGGCGAAGGTGTACAGCGATAGCGGCACGATGGACTGTGTGATGGTGAGGTCGAACTCTATGCGCAGCTGTGCCGTTGCTGGTGCCATAATGGACGTTTCGAGGGAGCTAGTCTGCTGTCAGCTATGGGGAAGTTGGAAGGAGAAGGGAGAGGGGGCTCACGCGATGATTGCGAAGGAGGACGCCATGCCAACCTGTGCCCACTTTTTCTTCGTAGACCAGTTGTAAGGATTGTCGGGATCTGATTCCCAGTCCCACGTGGTTGCATTGGACCTTTATGTCTTCTCATCCGCGCTTGTGTTCTCTCCGTCTTCCATCCTCTTGACATCTCCGCTGCTGTCTACGCCCGCCATGGTGGTACGATCGGACAGCCTGGTGCTAGAGCCTTGTGTATAGGTACATCAACAAGCCTTCAATTGCAACTGCACAGTACTGCTCCAGTGGCCTTTGGTTTTGAGGACCGGGGCCACGAAATGCGGTGCTAGAGCAGAAGGTGCTATAGGGCAGCTTGTGCTTGGTGTGCAGAATAGCCTTGGTGTATGTCTCAGTCAGGAATAATTCCGGATTAAGTTGATTTCAACTCCCTGAAAGTTTTACAATGCTTGTACAGACTGTTTCTTAGTTTAATGAAATGGGGAGGTTACTTATGCTTACTTTGACATCGGGACAACATGCCAAACTTCACTGGCACATTAGTTATGCCGATATCTTCTCAGTTTTGGTTCAGTATGGCTGTAGTAGCCAAAAGGCAGTTCTGGCATAGTAAGACCTCAAAATCTGATGGATGTTCACATAATCCGGAAGTGGCTGGAACCCGATGGCATGTTCACTAATCATCCACAGCAGCCGAGCAGGCTATGTTCACGAAGGGGACCTCGGCTTGCAATACAGCATAGATACTTAGTACCTGATAGTTAGACAACACAAAATCACTTGTATTCAAGCTGCATATAGTTGATCATGAACTCTCTGAATGAGTTTGCTCTAGAAAATTTGTAAGAGGTTGTTAATGATTCTTTGCCATGTTTGCCATGCTTTGCCCCTTTCCAGCATGACCTAATACGCTAACAGCCCAAGTGGCAAAGCTATTACAGCTCGCGCTATTGTTGTCCATACATAGGTGATAATAAGTAGAGTATGCTGTGATGATTATGAGGTGTCAGGAAAATCTGGAGGATCTTCAGAAAAGACACCTCTTGAGGATGGCAGGGGGAATATTGACTGTTCCACAAGCTGCCTGAGGAAGAGAGCTCGATTCCTCCGTCTCCTCCAAGACCTTAGATTTGGAGGCTGAGCTACTTGTCTCACAAGTGTTGTGAAGCGGTAGAATAGCGCCCAAGCGCCTGTTCTTCCAGACTTGTAAGATCCCTTCCCTAAGCCATGCAGTCCACAAGGCTTTGTCTTTCTGTCCCCAAGACGTTGTCCCAGAAGCTTCGGCAGCGACAAAATCCAGGAGCTCTTCCACATCGTCATCTCCCAGTGTCTGTTTGTCCTTAGTTGCCTCCTGCTTGAACAGTGGTTTAAGTAGAGCAATGGCGGTGGTCACACTTTTGTATGTTGAGGCAAGCACAACCTCTTCGGTCGGCCCAGATACTGCTGATGACAAGAGGATCCTGCTGGTGTAGGTTTCTGGATCCACAAGATAGTGACACTTGCCATTGGGCTCAGTCACAACAAGCTGTGGGCCGAGGTTTCCTGGATCTGGCTCGTCCCAAAACATCCAGGTGCATTGGAATAGTCCATGCTGTGAACAATTGGGTATTGGTGCATTGTTCTCGTCGGTGTGGTTACTTGCTGTTCTCCTCCTACTGGCCGTCCTGCTATTCCTCACCTGTTGCTTGAGCCTGCTCGGTCTTTTATACGGCGTTCCAACTACAACCTCGCCAAGCGGCACAACCTACTGTTGCTCAGCAGAGGGCTCCGAAGGGAAGTCGAGGGAGCAGACACGGTACCACATGTTGAAAGAGGCTGTGTTACAGACAAACTCAGTGGTGGGAGTTGTAAAGAGCCAGGTGTGGGAGTCAGAAATAGCCATACCGTAGGCTTGACTGGTGGAAGGTTCGAGTGCATGGTCAACTAGGAAAACAAGGTCAGCAATTGTACCGCAGCTGTGCAAAGCAGCGACTGCTATGTCACAAACTTACTGGTGAAGTCAGCAATCCAGTGACTTATTCGTTCAGGCAGATCGTTGTAGTTGAGGTGCTTCCAGGCACTATCTTGAGTGATTGCCATTATCCCATACTTGTCGTCGTCAATGGCACACAGGTGCTGATACCTGGTGAGGCAGGTCGGAAAGTCTGCAAAGAGCGTAGCAACCTGCTCTTGCTTTTCCTGGTCCTCCACTCCATCTTCTGCTATGATACTCTTGGAGAACAGTGGTGACAGCTCAGCATCTGTGGCTTGCTCCAGGTAAGACTGGTGAAGACTATTGCCTGTGGTAGGAGGGGTGTTGCATGAATCGATTTCCACTGGGTTTGGGGGTGTGAGTGGATCGTCATAGCTGGTGCTGTCGTCTTCAGAAGAGTCATTGTCGGTCAAGTCTTCTTGATCAGAAGGATCTGTGTTGCACGAGTATCGCTCCTGCTCCGTCTGGTTGCTAAAATTCTCCCACATGCCGCCTGGCTGCACATCATCCTCTCCAATTTCTTCGCCGTTCTTTTGATAGACCATAAGCTCCGAAATGACCTCCATCTCGTGCACTTTATGCCGAGGGTAGCGGATGTCATACCACCCCAGGTTCTCCCGCGTCGCACCTGCGACTTCAGCCTTGAACTGCTCCATGCTAGTTGTGTGTGTTGATGGTATTGAAAGAACGGGAAGTGGTCGAAGACAAGCAGACTTGGTTCGTTATAGCTGAAAGTATGTGAAATTGTTTGCAAGCGAGTGGAAGGTCGCACACAGCGTGCTTGGTGAGCACGTTCACGATTGCCCAGCGAAGAAACCCTGGCTGGTCGTGAATATCGGTCGAAGCGTCTGGTACTGGTTGAAACGAATGATATCGCAGTACACCTGTTCAAACGATGCGACGATGTAAATGAGCTGTCTTGTGTTGTTTTGTTGGCGAACGGACGGGACGTGAACAACGGCGGACGAAGAGCTACCTACGCGCTTGGACTTTGAACCGAACCCGCGACAGGTCATCCCACTGAACACTGACCAACAATCGATTATCCCAAGGTAAGCGGCCCGTTTCATTCTTCCACCGCAGACTGGCCTGCCGTGAAGTCATAGGACCGCCGACGCAGAGACGGATTGGAGCTTGACGCAATATGGCTCCTGCCCTACTAGACCCACAGGCAGAAATCGGACAGCGCTTGTAGTTAATGGCCTCTAGGAAATGACAACTAGGCAGATCACCTCTGGGCTATCACCTCTAGAGAACTGGCCTACGGTGCCTGCCCAGTGGGATGAGCCGTGGCTTGGTTTCACATGGGATTCGGTACTCAAATTCTAGTCCTGCTAGAAACGAAGCTGACAGAGTTCTTGATCATCGAATTAAACACATTAAATGAAAGACCAGACCTGTGGCCGCTCAGAAGAGCGAGATAATATTATTAGTTATGTAGACTAATATTTCGCTGTCTGACAGTTGACCTGGAGAAGTTCGCTTTCCCGCATCTGCTGACCGTAGTTTAGAGCGCTTCTTGTCTCCTCAGTCATCATCTATGGCTTCAGCCCCTCCGGGGTCATCGTAGGACGAGGAGCGGGCAACGCAAATATGCAGAGACCGGCCACGCAGGGCCGTCAACAATACCGGGCGAATACCTCAATGTATAATGTGGGACGTTGATCAGTTCTGCTCAGCGTCCACCAGGAGCGGCTGCCTTGGAATAGCTATCCAGCTCTTATCACAAGAAGCAGAACGTGCTTGGTGGTTGGATGTTTGTCTTCGTATCTGGCAAAGCTTGCGTGTTTGCTGGTATACAATCGCAATCGAACGCTTGACTTACTCCGCCAGGGGCCTTTGAGCCGTGTGAGCAAACAAATGACCGATGCTGACAAGGAGAAGCGAATGGGAGACGAGAAACAAACATACCCCAGATAATCCTCATTGATGGTACCCACAGCCCACATCTCCGTCACCTCAGTCCGGATGCCGATCAGCTTGAGACGAATGTGGGTGCCAGGCTCGATGGTCAAGCCCTCGTGATCGGTGAACTGAGGTGGTGTGGCATTGGCGTCGTAGACACAGTTCTTGGGGATGGACTATAGAGAGCGATGTCAATTGGTGATGCGCCAGACATATCTTCACTCTGGCAGTCTACTTACGCGACTGGAAGTGAAGATCCTCAACGGTCCAGCATGGGCGAAGAAGCCGTGAGCGTTGATAGAGCGTCCAACGACTGCATCAACCTGGACGACTGGTCAGCAGCTAAGGTGAAATTGAGCCCGCCCACAGCTCTTACCGTCTCGCCCTTGAAGGGACGCCACACGACAGCTCGGTATCCCACAGTAAACTCAGCCAGGCCGCTGCCCGGGAGAATGCGGCCCTCGGAAATGTCGAAGGTATCCATAATGGTGACAATGAAGTAGTGTCCAGCGCAGGTCCCCTCCACATCCTTCAGCAGCTTGGTAGTGACCAGCTCGTGCATATTCCTGCCGAAGTAAGAGGGATGCAGAGTGACATGGCGTGTGAGGTTGTAGAGGAAGAACATCTTGTCTTCTGGTATTGTATTCGGCTTCGGGATCGAGATCGGGGTTCTTTGAAAAAGGAGCAGGCGATCTTGACGGAGAGTTGAACGCTTGCGCAGTCAAGCTCTCGTTTTCGGCAGCTGGTGGAGCTGAGCTGAGGTTGGGTGCAATGCACAGGCAGGTGGTGTGTCGAGATTAAGGCAAGCACTATGGACTGAAAGAGGCCCGAGGATTTCGATGGGCAGACGTAGATGTATGCGCTGCTAATGGTGGTGGATCTGGAAGACTTGCGACAGGCGACTTCAGCAGGAGGAGGAGGTTGGAATACCACAGGCAGACACCCGATCTGCAAGCAGGACGAACAACCGTGGAAATGAGCGTGGGTATCTTGGTGGCTGCTAAAGAGATCGCCTGAGTCTGTCAATTGACCACGACCGTAAGGGTGGCACGGATGAGACTTGGAATGGCTGAGGGTGTTTGGGTGGAAGAGCATGCAGCCAGCAAAGCAGCAAAGCGCGAAACCGTGAAGTCGAAAGGCTGCTCGAGTTGAAGATGCAGCCCACCCATGCAACTGCTCACGCAGGGGTCGACATGCTTGGTCCCTGCTAACAGCTTTTGCGCAAGATCTCCAGCATGGATGTTAGTCTCAGATCCCTGTACTTGACTTTCGAGCTTCTTCAATGATCACTGTGAAGCTGTCCGAGGTGAAATATCTTGGTCTTGGGGAGATGAAGGTGTTCTCTTCTTATCAATCATCTTGAGAAGACAGCTTGTTGTCGCTGAAGTCAGTGTTGTGAAGACATCTGGGGTGACATGGGTCAAGGCCCACAGTGGAGTCTCAGCGGGAGAGGCGCAGATTCACATGGACTTCATTCGGCTCCCTTCCCGAGGCCCGACTCTTTGTGGAACCTTCTCCATTAAATCATCACCATAACTACCAACATACCCCTCAACAGCACAGCCAGCCAGGGACACATCACCTGCGCACCTCTGATAGTGTTCTGTCTTCACTTCTTCATCAAGAGAATCAAAACTTTAAGCTCTGAGCTGCACACTCTTGCCCCGGCAGCCTCGGGCGCAAAGGACAATTGGCATCCTCCAACACATCTACGTTGGCCTTGCACACAACCAAGCCTTCCCCTCCAAACCACCACCATGTCCCTCGATCTAGAAAAGCATCTGGTGTTCTATGGGTCATACCATAGCAATTCCGTTAATGTTGGCATACACATGGTCTGCGTGCCCATAATACTCACGACCAGCTTCTTGTTGGTAGGTCTGCCCATATGCCCGTGTGGCTGTCTGACTGCTAGCCTCTGTCTTCTTGACGCTCCTGCTAATTATTGCCCGACAATTAGGCAGCAAATACGGGTGTCCTGATTCCTTTGCCAGAATGGCTGTCCTTCGAATATCTCCCCCTCAATATGTGCACGATTGGGTCCTTGATATGGGGTGGATTTTACGTCTTGATGGAGCCAGTGGCCGGCAGTATTTTGGGTGCCATCTGCGTTGCGATGGCTGCCGCGAACAACTACCTTTACTCCGTGGATCCCAAGACATCCACGATCGTTGCCGGCGGTGTCTTCGCGGTGGCCTGGATACTTCAATTCGTCGGCCATGGCAAGTTCGAAGGACGAGCCCCGGCACTCCTCGACAACCTCATGCAGGCACTTCTCCTGGCCCCACTATTCGTCTGGCTGGAGGTCTTGTTTCATTTCGGTTATCGTAAGGAGCTTCAAGCAAGAGTGGAAAAACAAGTCGAGCGGAACCTTGCGCAGTACAGGGCCGACAAAGCCAGCAAGAACGGAAAGGCGCAATGAACATCGAGCGCCTTAGAGACCAGATGCCCTCAAGTCTTCATAGCGGAGAAGAAGAGCTTCGGCGAGATGGATGGACTACTCAGGCGGCAGACAAGATTATGGGCGGGCATGAGCCATTCCCGCCGGCGACTGCGCCACAAACACCCACAGGCAGGTGGTGAGGACCCTGATTTTGACAGGTCACCTAGTTTGGCTGGAAACGGCCGCAGTTTCCAAGGAAAGGGATCTAACGTAGGGCGGAAGGCCAGGTTTTTTTTTGGTTTTTTTTTTGGTGTTCATGATGATACCCGCAGATACATTAAGCGATGGACCTGATCAACCTCACTCTCACCGTGCGTTATGCGTCACCCATTCACGTGGTCTTTCTGCGGACAGAGTCTGGTATCGCTACTCTCCATTATATTCAACGTTCCTATCGTTGTCATGTTGTCTTCTTTTCTCTCCATGAGGCCTCGACCGAACCGGAAAGGCGCCTACCTCAGCTGTCAGCTGTCACTCTAGGCTAGGCCCGTCGTCTGTGCTTTTCGCCACCCTTAGTAGCTCTACTTTTCGAAAATTCCCTTGAAGACTCAGTGTTGTGCAATCTCCAGTGAGAATTATACAAGTGTGTGTCAGGCCTGTCGGGACTCATTCGTCGATCATCAAGTGATGGACCTGGGGCTCTGATAATGCCGATCGATCGATGGGTTTTGGATGGTAATGGACGGATTAGCCACAAAGGTCCTCTATGTTTTTGGTATCCGCGGTCACCGAGCTGAATGTTGTGGGGGCATACTGATCAATGGCCGTCCCAAGGAAGTAGCGGATACTGTCGCGTTGTGATTCGCGCATAGAAAGTTCTAAGATTCAGCCTTCAAGGGTGCATACATGAACATCCGCCACTCTCAGTTGTGGCTATGGTCGGCTACGGACAATCTTTGTGTGACGCATGTCTTCCCCATCACTCTATATGTGACAGAAACCGAGGCCAGCATCTCCTGCGATTTTCAGCTGCTGGATTGGTATGACCTTCATAGCCGAAACACGCATGATTCTGGCTGCGAAAGTATCTCCAGCTGTCTCATAGTCCCATTCGCGATGACTTCCTCCTCGGGCGAAACCAGAGGACGCGGCTCGCCGCACAAATACCCACATACAACTACCTTTGGGCGCAGCCCATGCAACGATACGTCGTCTGTCACCTTTTGCAACGAAGTCGATGCAGCGCAGGCGGAAGGAAAATGCGCGCAACCCTGCAGTCAATCCGAGGGAGCAACGAGCTACTTCCCAAGGCAATGGACAGACCGAGCATCTTCAGGGGGAATGTACCCGACCTCTGCCCTTGGAAAGTTCCTCTTTGGAAGCGAAGTGGGTTCTTTAGATGGAAGAGACCGCTCAAGCAATTGCCGTTTCGACGATCCAGTCGACACCCCTATCATTAGTTCAGCGCGGCACCATACACCACATCTAGCAGATCGGACGAACCAAACCAGCATTAGATATCTAAGCCCGGCTGACCTGGTCGAAAGCAACGGCGACGATGCCGGTGCTACCTCGTCAGAGCCGAATGTTGCAATGCGGCCCCCAGCCACGACGCTGGGTGTGTCTTGTAGAGACTTCAAGGATGGTATTGGCCTCCGAATGTCTTTTCTAGTTGTCACGACTAACATACTGTATCAGAGGCCGGGGCAGGTGCCGGCGAGACAGTCCCCATCGGGACTAGATTCAGGAGACATTCCTTGCAGGTCGCGGCCAAAGTTGTTCAGACTCATATAAATCGCCCTGGCGTGAAATTCGCCGATTCTCGTGCCACAAGAGCAGGCTTGACATCGCGCAGCAGACATTCGCAGAGTGATGCTCTTGGTCATGGAAGTGTCCTGCCTCTCCCAATCGATGAGGTAGAGGACGAGGCCGCCGACAACGAGGGCGAGGTAGCAGAAGCAGAGCCCCAGACGGGTGTGCTTGGAATCCTTCTCGACCTATACAAGTTCCAAGCGCAGGATGTGCTCGATGCCGCCCTGGAAGAACAGGATGCATCGGCGCAGAGGGGCAGAAGTCCTGGTAGCAGCAAGGCCAGTTCTGTAAATTCGAATTCCATACAAACGTTCACACGCCAGGCCACGATCGACTCCAGCTCGACGTTGACAGGCCATATCAGTGCCACAAACTCGTTGATATCAAACAGTTCCAGTGCCGTTGACAGCCCGCACCCGGCTCCAAACAGAAATCGACAGAGCCGTCAAGGTAACTTGAAGGGCAGGCCGCCTGGGCCGCACGATGAAGATATTATCAAGCGGGTCTCGCATGCCATCAGGTCGCATATCACAAGGCATATGTATCTCATCAAGCTGTGTCGGGCTTTGATGACATATGGGGCGCCGACGCACCGACTTAAAGCGTAAGCGGTTATCCTCTCTGGACAAGCACAATTCATATGGTGAGCGAGGCATGTACCTCTCGATACTATGTGCAAACCCTTTGATCGCGGCAGGAGTCTGCGAGACGAAACTCTCGTCGTCCGATTGTTCTTCACCTACATCACGAGAGCATGGCATTTACATCCATTCAACTGACACGGCGTCAATAGTTACATGGCAACCACGTCCCGTGCCCTTGACGTCAAGGCTCAATTTATGTACCTGCCAAACTGTATGGTCATTTCCTTCATAGTATGTGTCCTCTCTCACACTTTTGTAGCCACTCATCTGTGCCACACCGCACTAAGATATCTCCCCTCTAGGACGAGGCAACCCAGACCACCAAGGTATCAATAGTGACCGCTCCTCAGGGCATCGACTTGGGTCGTATGCTCGACACTCACGAAATTTACCTGCATGTCGTGCACAAGAAAGTCAACCTGGAAGAGGGCATGGACCGTCTAGAGGCCGTCATGGCACGAAGTCCCAAATTCGGCCCATGGACTAGAGTTGTAATGTGTGAGCTACTGGATCAACCTCCTAGGCTCGTAATCAAAGCAGCGTCTGACAGGACTAGATGGCTTCACCTGCAGCTCTGTTGCAGTGTTCGGATTCCAAGGCCGTTTCATCGACCTCCCGCTCGCTTTTGTGTTAGGCAATCTGCTGGGCACTATGCATCTAATCCTGGCACCTAACAACCAGCTCTACTCGAATGTCTTTGAAGTCGTCGCTGCGATTGTCATATCGTTCCTGGCTCGAGCTTTCGGGTCGATGATGGGTGGCTCGCTATTCTGTTTTTCTGCATTGGCGCAATCTGGCCTGGCGCTCATTCTTCCCGGCTGTAAGTGATACGCTGTCGTTCTCTGCGATAGCTCCTGACTTCTTTCTGCGCCCCCATGCCCAAAATGCTTGTGTTGGTGAAAGGTTGCTAAAATCATGCGTAGACCTTGTTTTGTGCGCCGCGCTGGAACTGCAAACTAAACACCTGGTGGCAGGCGGCGTTCGTCTCATGGTGAGCACTCACTCTCTACATTCGCCCTGATACATGTAGCACTAACGCAAGACCACAGTACGCCATGTTCTACAGCCTGTTGCTTGGCTACGGCATTACGATTGGTTCTGTATTGTAAATAGCACCCTAGTCTCCCAGATTTTGCGCTACAGGGCCAGTGATTTGTACTGATTACGTTTCCCTAGGTACGGGTACATGAACAAGAACGCAAGCAGCAACGTAAATTGCCCCGAGCCCCTTGCAAAGGAATGGAGCCTCTTGTTTGTTCCTACTTTCACCATCTCTGTTGCCATCATCAACCAGGCCAAGTGGAGACAGCTTCCCATAATGGTCTTCATCTCGCTGGCAGGATACGTGGTGAATTGGCGAGCGTCGGCATACTTCCGAGGGGCTAGCCAGGTTTCTAATACCTTTGGGGCTCTGACTGTTGGTAAGTGACCAAACCCACAGCAAAGCCTCCCTCACCACAAGGCTGTGAGCTATCTTGCTGCCTAAAAGTTTCTAGGGAGTTATTCATGGGGCGATGATTTCACAGGATCTATCATGCATGAACTTATATTTGCCATAGGCGTTCTGGCCAATCTCTATTCGAGACTCCGTCGCCACCCGTCACTCACCGTCGAGCTTTGGAACAGATGGATGGCACAATCTGATGAGCGCACTCAGAAAAGTGCCAGCAACCAGCACGGAGACCTTGAGCAGGGCGAGGTGGGCTCGGACACCAAGATACGGGGGGAAACATCCTCGCGCTACATCACGAGGCGTGTCGAGGCCCGTCTTGGTTATGGGCTTGCTTCGGCGGCTATGTTGCCTGCTATATTGTAAGTATTCGCAACGGCCCAGCTGAACAGCTCTTTCTGGGATCCAGGACTTACACGCTGTTGGGTCATAGTGTGCAAGTTCCAGGTGGCATTGCCGCTAGCGGCTCACTTCTTGCAGGAGTGACGAGCGCAGACTGGAACGTGTCTGATGAGGTGGGCGAGACGCCCTTCGAGGATGTCACTGCGGCTGCCAGCGTCGCTATGAATGTCACAATCGCTGTTGTTCAAGTTGCTGTTAGCATTGCAGTGGGACTGTCGCTCTCGGCGCTTATTGTTTATCCTCTGGAGTGGAGAAGGACGCAGCCACGGAAAACTGGAGTCTCCTCGCTATGAGATCCGTCCGAATTTAGCAGCTGCAGTTCAAGAAAGCGATCTTCAGGAGAATCATCAGGCATGAACACAATTGTGTCATGGGCTCGTCTCTGGCATGCATACAGACAGACAACTATCCCAGCAGTCGACTATCCCAGCAGTCGACTATCCCACAACTCTGAAAGATCTGACTATACGAAAGCCCACCACCTATTTGCCAACTTTCGCATTTCAGACCAGACCCTCGGCTTCCTCCTTTCACGTCTTGCCGGCAAATTTTCCCTGTACGCGGAACGCGAAAAGACCTTCGAGGGTATTCACAAACATGGACACTATACCCCCAACAACTCGCGACAGACTTCACATAAGCCTCGAGAACGCCCGCCACCAACGGTGTAAGGAACGTTGGCTTTGAACAAACCTTCAAAAAGACTTTTCGGTGATGTGGATGAGCCAGTGCACGCTGCGGCTAGAATCTATCTCAAGACCACCTCCCCGGGTTGAGACTCTCGCACAGTCAAATGAGGTTGTCACAGCTTACGACTAAGCCTGATCAAGCATTTCAAGGTGTCATATCGCCGTCATTGATAATTACAAGCTTGAAATTGCATCCCCCAAGCCGAACCAGGCAGGAGGTAGAATGCACAAAAACACCGCGAGTACTAAATCTGATAAGAGCAGTACCGTCCTAAAAAGGGCCGTATATTTATTTGCTCTTCACGACGTTCATTCAAGAAGATATGATTATCGACGTTGTCACAGGTGCGTGAGGAGTAACTTGGATTACATGAGGAGTTGGGGGTTTGACGGGACTCGAATGGCGAAAGGGGAGACAAAACTTCAAATTGGAATTTACACAATCTTGGGCCAGAAAGGGTACTTATTACGCAAAGTCTATACTTAGCATAAGGACACTCGTCGAAAGCAAAGAAGCCTGAGCTTTCAAGCCACAGAAAAGACCAACGAGAGACTAAGGAGCAAGAAGATAACTGACACAAAGAAATTACCGAAAAGCAGCTGGGCATTCTTCACTTATTTTCGCTGGCGAACCACGCGCACCGCCCCACGACGACTTCAGGACGGTCCACGCTTATAGAGGGTCGTCAATACCAATCTCTCTTGTTGTAGGAGCTGTGTGAAGTGCTGGGGCGAAACCCACTTAGACGCGTCTGACCCAAGCTGTCCAGTCCCGAAGTTGGAGGACGCGGTGCACTTTGGCGCGGTCCTTGACCTAAGTTGTCCACTCTCAGAGGTGGGGGATAAGGATACTGTGACAGGTCTGGTAAGTATTGAGCTGGTGAATTGTAGGACCCTGACGAGGAGGCGGCAGCCTGCTGTGTTCTCGCTCGCGGCAGACTGGGCCGGGGCGCGCCTCGTCGAAGGCCGGGGGCACCGAATGGCGCAGGGAAGGCTGGAGATAGAGCAGTGGCAGGCTCAGCAGAAGCTGTTACTGTCACTGCGCAGCTACGTTGAGCCGGCTGGTTGTGTGCTTGTGTTGTAACAGGCGGCTGAGCAGTGTTGACGGGCGCCTGGGTGTGAGAGGTAGTTTGAGCCGCCGGCACGGTCTTCGCCTTTGGCGCAGGAGTGGGAGAACGTCGAGTCTTCTTGGGAGCAGGAGCAGCGGAATAAGAAATTTTGGTGCGGCCATTATAAATGTGGGCTGCCTTTGGTTGTGCCAGGCGATGCTCGTCAATCTGCTTGTGTAGGGAAAACGGGTCCTTGTCTGACGAGCAGGCCGGGCAGAGGGTTCTGATCGTCTTCGCTGGTTTCCGTTGCACGTTCTTGCAGACTATCGTCCCCCCCTGAACTGTTTTATACTTGCGGCCGAAGAACCGTGTAAGACCCGATGGGACCTGCGAACACCTTTCAAGTGTAATCACCGTGTGTGAGCATGGCAGAAGAACCTCATCATCGCCGCTGTAGAATGGGCCAGGAGGTTGCTGGAAGAGCATTTCGCCCATGTAGGCACAAACTTTTTCGACACACATTTTGGAGGTTTCCGGAATCTATTGCTGTGTGTTTGCTTTGGGTAGTGCTCTGGGAATTGCAAGTGCTTTGGGAAGGTCAAAAATTACAAGCTCGAGACGTTGATGGTGCTTCCAACTCAGTAGCACCTAGAATGCGACGCTACTGCCATAATATACTTTTCAGCCGTCCAATATGTCCTGACTCTGGAAAGTGGTACAAGCTCTTTATGGTGGCACAATAACACTGTTGAGCTACTGTACGGTTGAGCCCTTGGTCGTCGTGCACAAAGAAGACACCTTGACAGGGACCAACCAGTGGAGCGGCATAACCGGCGCTCTACACACATATTTCGGCCCGTCGATAGTGCTCTGTTCTATCTTTCCAGGGCTGTCGATGCCTTTCAATAACACAATGCTATTGTTTCCTTGCTCCCACTGTTCGAGGAAACATATATCAGTAGAAATAGCTAGTTCAGGACTCGGAGCTGGCATCCTGATCCGCATTTATCCGCGACCCATCCAGAAAGATAGACAGCGTACTTCTGGTGGGCTCAAGATTTACTATCAAAACATTCCCGATCAACAGTTTCTAGATTTCTGAACCTCAAACGTAAGCCTGTAACTGCGTACTTGGCAGATGTGGGCATTCCTCTTTGGCTCCCCGAAGAAGTCGGCGCTACCCGACATACCATACAGTGTGCATTCGAACGCCTCCGAAGAATACATATATCCCGACGGCGTCTTCCAAGCAAAGTGCAAGGCAATAACAGAGCGACGAGGAGTGCATACGAAGACGCGATCGCTACAGCTGGTGTCCGCGAGAGTGGTCAAGCCGCGGCCTGCAGGCGTGATTAGCAAGCCGCCTGCGGCGTTCTTGAAGATAGATCGGGTGTTCGAGGAACATGCCATAGCATTATGAACAGGATAAGGTAAGATAAACAGACTGTGATTCCATGCCATCACTAGACAAGCTTCACGCCCCTGCGAGTGATTGGTTGGTGACTGTGGAAGGAGATCTCTACTATCAGCAGGTCAGGTTTCATTGCTCATATCATCGTGTAAGAATTCAATGCCTGTGATTTCAAGGGCTCCGAGGCAGATCCGGTGTCGCGAGAGCATAAAAATCACCAAGCGCTGTCTCATCTACCAGCTTATGTCTACCAACCTGGGTGCTAATGGCTCTCATCGGCAATTACAAGAGATCTCACGACTTGAAGGACTAGCACATAGATGCGTTGAACGAAATCGCATTGGATTCAGTATGTCAAAGACTAAAATATGAAAGCCTTAATTCCATCACGTTCAGCCTCTTCGAGGGTGCCTCGTGAACGAATGACCGAAAGTTCAAGCGTGAAAATATATCGTCCCTACTCTTCGTTTCAGACTCTCACGTCAGTATAACAACGTGAATCACTTCTCCACTAATCCCTCACTAGCACACATTCCAAGCGCTCGATCAACAGTTGGCAAGCAGGTAGACGCCAGCACCCCTCTCCTCGGTACCAAGAAAGCTGACACTGGCCTCACGAGAGTCGGTGGTGGGAATCTCGAATAGGAACTGCATCATACCGCTGCCTGAGGCCGGGCAGGCCTCTGAATTGATGGTCAGGCCGTACTCACCAGGGTTGACAGGTACGGTGCCAAAGTAAGTCAGTTGAGCAGAGGCCGACACATCAGCGCTCTTCTCTTCACCCTTTCCTCTACCACTGGGGGGCAGTTGGCGGTTGCCGTTGGCCTTGATGGCACCCATCATACTGGACCATGTGGAGAAGGGTCCGTCGGTGTTGTGGCGATTCTTGTATGCTTTTACGTCGTAGGAGGCGCTGTAGACGTCAAGGCTGACTCCCGAGGTGGCGGAACTGCCACGTTGCGAGGAGGCCGTGACTTTGATACCTCCATGTTTGGCATCGGGCCAAGAGACCATGAGCTGACAGTCCCAAGACCCGGGCGCGATGTTGTCGAAGACGACATACTGGTGCAGACGGTTAAACTTGACTTTGTCAGAGAAGGAGACAGACTGAGCGACGTGGAAGGCTTTGTTGGTATTGGCAGTGTTCTCTTGCATGACAGTCGGGAAGGTCTCGGAGATCTGGCGCATGACGGTGGGGTAGTATGTAGTGCAAGTGGATGGGGCCACGTGTGTTGGGGCAACCTTGGGCTTGGTGACTTTGGTGGCTTTGCCCTTTGCGGCAGGCTTGCTGTTCAAGGTAGCTAGGGCTTTGCCCGTTTCGTGGGTCTTGCTGGGCAAGGAAGCTGAATGCAGGTGGATAGTGGTCCACTTCTGCTCGGGAGGGTATACTCCGATCTCAACCACAGTCGCTGTGATCAAGTCACGCAGCGTGGTAACATTGTCGATAGGAAGGGGAGCACCCCGGATGGTAGTGACACTGGCCCCTCTGCCTTGACCCTGAGTAGTGACCATGGCCACGGAAGTTGAGATCGGATTGTGGGCCAATGTTGTCACCTCAGGTTTGGTGCTGGACTTGATGGGAGAAGGCAGAGCGACGGCGATACCCAGAAGGCTCGACACGAGGAGGAGTGAGCTGCAACGCATTTTGTAAGCTGTTGTAGAAGGATGTTAAGGTGGAGTGAGATAGATGTGTATGGCTGGATGTGTGTTCTGTGATCCAAAAAAATGGTGATGTTGTGAGTTTGTGATGAATCTGATGATGTTGATGTCTGGTTGACGTTTTTCAGAGGCCGAGGGAATTGGCATCGATACAACAGGGCAAACATCATCAAGTCCATGGCAGCTTCCTCAAACCAGGAAGATGTCAAAGGTAACTGCCCATAGAGACAGCGTGTTTCGCCAGGCGAGCCTTCCCGACAGACATCCTGACTTGCAGCCGCGGATCAGAGCAACTGAGACCCGGGTCTTTGAGAGCGGAAGCCCATTACGTTGTCTTCCTCGAAGTCATCGACCTTGCGCTGTGTCTACCTACCTATTCAGATCACTTGAAAACCACATTCTGGTCGTGGCTCTGTGTCAAGAGACGCCTGGAACGCAGCGGTCACAAGACGGCAAGATGATGGAAGGAGATCCACAGCAGGATGCATAGTCTCAAATTCCCCGGCAGGAAGCATTTAAGGACACATGAAGAAGGACCTCTTGAAATATCACAGCCCTGCGCCTGCCCTTGGGAGGACTTGGATTGCTTCATATGAGCGGCAAACTTGGAACTCTCAGCCGTGGATTCCCAGATGCTACTTGGTAAAGTGGCAGTAGTGAAGCTCCTCGCCGATGTCAACCAAGCCAGTTATCGACAAGAGTCTGACTGCTGTACTCGCAATTTACATGCACAGCATATTCTGCAGACCAAGTTCCGGAATGCATGAACATTCCACCAACCAAGCGTGCGTGTCCACAGTCAGAAAGAGGCAACGGAATCGGGGCGGTGTCACCAAAGGAGGCTCGCATATGCAGGATCTGGAGAAGGGAGAGGCAGACAAAGAATCGTGGATGATGCTGTGCTACTCTGGTCTGCAGCCCAGCCACGTAGAAGACACCCGCGGGAGGTATGTATCTGTGTCGCAGCTCGCTTGCTGGGGTCTTCGAATTCTGCGTTGGTTACTGGAAGATGATGAACAAAGTACGTATTGTCGGCGTGTTCATGTTACGTCGCCGTCGATGTCAGCGGAAGCATTGAGATAGGGACCTGGGCAGCTGGAAGCTGAGATAATGTGGATAGGGATATAACCCTGTCTAGCACTGTAGTTACCCGAGAACGGCCGATTCCGCGCCGAACCATTGTTCTAGAAGGCGCCTTCCAGAATAGTTAGACAAAGCCTCATTCGTTCTTGAAGAAGCAGTGTAACAGCAGGATCGCTGGTGCTACTTGAATCCGGTCAAGCGACAGGTCGGGAGAAGACCGCCTCATTGTGCCTGTGAGTCCGGTCTTGTGTGGTGTGCTGGCAGTCGCCAGCGGCAAGTTGGCTCCTCGCTCTTCCTTAGCTGGCCCAGCTAGAGCTGGCCCGGGCGGAAATGCGGGGGACTTGGGACTTCAAACATCCCACATTGCATATTGCCTATTGCCTATTGCCTATTGCCTCCCGGGACCCGTCTAAATATTGCCTATAAATACCTGCATCACCACTTGCAACCTTCATCATCGACCTAGACCCTATGCTTCTTGTACTTGTGTCATCGCTTCTCTTCACTTGCTGCTCTTCATCCTGGTAGCATCCACGAGGAGCTGTGTAACTAGAGTCGCCTACCTCATAGGCTTGTCTGCTTCTAGTCTCGAACGAGATACAAGAGCCCTGTACTGATCGCATGCCTTTTTGACTAGCGTTGGGAACCAATAGGCCGCAGATATTTCTCCGCCTCTTGACAGCCACCTGCCCTCCGACTCCTCCGACAGTCTCGAGAAGACCTTCGGAAATAGTCTATCCATGGGCTCCATCGACAAGCCACAGGATGAGTTCATTGTCCTGGTCACTGGCTTCGGTGTTAGTGGCATATTCCACCACAGCTGTCCATCTGCACTGACACCTGTCTCTCGCAGCCTTTCAAGAATGACTTTCCCCTCAATCCGAGCTGGGGCATCGCCAACTCGCTCCCAAAATACCTGCCTATCTTGAACGCAAAGGCCCCAACCGCCGTCCGCGAGTCCTCCATTGCTCTCCCACCTGTCCGCATCATTGTTCACCCCGAGCCGGTCCGAGTGACCTACGCCACCGCCCGCGAATTGGTTCCGAAGCTATGGAAGCCCGAGTTCAGCGGGGTGCCACGGGTTGATTTCGTCTTGCATATAGGGATGGCTAGCACTCAGCCTAAGTACTGCCTGGAGCAATTGGGTCACCGAGACGACTATAAGATAAGAGATCTGGATGGTGCAGTACCGGTGAAGGATCCCGACAGTCCCGAGTGGCCATGGAATGGTGTTCCTAGCCAACTGACGACCGATCTCGATGTGCACGATGTGCACGAGCGCTGGCAGAAGCACTTGCCGGTAAGTAGAACAAGAAAAATGCCCAGATGGAGGGTATGCCCTGACGTGTATCAAACAGCACAACCACATCCCTTTAAAGGTGTCTACTGACCCTGGACACTTTCTCTGCGACTACATCTTCTTCAATAGCCTGGCGCAGTGCTTCAAGGCCAACGAGCGCAGGCGAGTTGCGTTCTTGCACGTGCCGGCCCAGAAGCCCACTCCCGAGGACGACTACCAGGAGCACATTCAGACTGGGAGGGAGATAGCCACGCAACTGATTCGGTCGATTGTCGAGAGCGAGCTTTCCAGAACGATCGTCGACGCATAGTCGCGCTCAGATGCTGAGACACACCGGATCGATATTGATGCTGCCCGGAAAAGATGGGCATTCATGCGGAGCTGGTGGAGGACAGTTCGCAAGCGACAGAGCATAGGTTTCGCTTTGCGAACTGCTAACTGATACCTCGCGTGACGATGGCAAGAAGATTGGCTTGCTGAAGCAGGCGTCTGCGCTGACTTGTCTTGACATGACAATGGCTGAGCTAAAGCGTGGCGTTACGGACCTCGAAGGGACCTGGTATTGAGGAACGACGTTTGCGATACGCGAGCGTGTCTGTTGGTTCAGGCCATTCACTTTTGTTAGACGGTGCTTGGAATTTATTATGTTTCAGCATACAAAGACTAATGTTTGGGAGCGAGCTACTCAACATTGAATATAATCTACCAGCCTATAGAGAAGTGCGAGGCAAGCTTCTGCCGCAGACCACTGGCCGCCGCCGTGTCAATCTTTCTGCTGCGAGTAAGTGTCCTATATCTCAAGCTATATTTGATTCGAAACCGCGTATGATGGTAGTACTTGTCCAGCTTCTGACAATCATTTCGATTCGAAGCGTCTAAACTGTCTCTCTCTCGAATTGAGAGCGACTGGTTGGAGAAATACCACCAAGTGGGCGCCTCCACTCATGTGGCGAACACTGCGACGACTCAATTTGCATGTCCCGTTGTACTCACTTAGCAAACTTAGAAAGCCAGAGGACTGTGCGCAAGTAGTGCACAAGGCGCGGTGTGGGCGAGCTGCTACGCTCTCAAGGGATCTTGAAGTCTACAGCGCTCAGTATGAGGAACTAGGGCTGGAATGACGACTTGTCCTGCTTTACAGCTACAGTCCTAAAAATCTGATACAGAGTCAAGGTAGGTGGTCCACTTCTCTGATTATCATATAACTTGCAGGGTTTTGGACCTAACATGTCTGATAACACAACCGTCGTATCCTCGGCACCTTTCACCCTAATTTTGCCCTTCTCTACATACAAGAGAAAACGTCCTCTACCTGCGTCCAAGTCTCTGCATCGTCGTACCCAGACGTGACCTCGGGAGTGGCAAATCGAGTCTCGAGCAGTCTAGGTTCACAAATGCCCTCCCGCAGCACGTCTCTGTCAATGAGAACCTTTCAACTCAGATCCTCAAATCACACTATGCTGAGGGTCCTCAGCATCCCATCTTGCATCCATCGTCACTTGCTCAAACGCGCCAGTGTCGTTGCGGGTTGAATGTGGCTAGCACTGCCATGCAATTTTGCACACTGTTCCATTCCGCTCCGTTCTTATCGAGACTACCTGCCTCTTGTGCCGCCTAGTCTTGGGGTTAGTGCTTACTATAAATCTTCATGAGCACCTTCACGGCCATAGACGAAGATAATCACACTTACAAGATTATTTCGCCGCTTATCTCTAGGACGCCGTTGGAATTTGTGCATCGCTTTCACAATATCCAGTTGCAGACCAGCTGGTTCCGGTAGAGAGCCGTGTAGCACGATACCCTGCACAATTGAGTCCAGAAGGACTTGTAAAGTATTCGGTCGAACCCATCAACCGATCCAGCTCCTCAATGAGCGATTCTAGCCAGTCCTGGTGGTCGGTTTGTCCCGGAGAGGGCGAAAGCCGCGCACCTCTTACGTCAAGCACGAGGGCATTGCACAGCGCGAAAATTGGGACAAGAACTGTTGAAATACGTACTGGTCATCACTGTGAGCTTTGACCTCTTTACGTCAGCCAACTAGCTAATAGCCAGATCCAAGACTGGCTACGTGTTTGATAAGAGGATTTGATCGACCTATAAACAGTGGGCGCACCCGTGAGGGGCCTGTAGCTAGATCTTCTGAATCTACCGCCTTTACCCACAATTTCTACAAGAACCACCTCTCGAAACGGGTTCTGCAGACACTGGGAGACCGGCTCGGAGTAGTCTCCCAACAGCTTGGAGCGGTCTGCCTCTGTGTTACTGTTGAATTCGAAGAGATAGTGTTGATGGATTTGCAACTCGTAAGTAACCATTCGTAGCACTTCCCGTATGGCACCAAATGCATTAGAGCCCGTCCGAATAGTGAATGCTAATACAGGTCGCAAGCGATGATTATCCCAGGCTGTTGAATCGGGGCCGGCCATAATGGTTCGCGCATATTGCATGAAGACCCCGAATGCCCGCTCGGCCATGGCTTGTGCGTCTTTGACTTTTGCACTAGTTCGTCGCCACTGCTGTCGCCATAGCTTCATGTGTTCTTGGAATATAGGTCGCTGCATATATGAAGCAGTCACCTCTTTTCCTGAACGGCGTGAAGCTGCTATTTCGTTGGCTATGTGGCGGTGCGTACCGGGGTCGGCGAAAGCTTGTTGGATTTGCTCCCTCTGCGGCGATAATACGAAAGCCATGGCCATCATTGTTGTTTCGTCCGGTCCCATCTTCAGGCTTTGACAACCAAACTTGATTACGTCTGACTCCCAGAACTCCTTATGAAATAATCGGCTTGCCTTTTCCACTTGTAATGTAATAGTAATTATAAAGAATGGCGGTGGTGGGTCTGCAAGATATAAGGTGTAGACACTGCCAGCGCATACATTTTCTCTCCTTGACCCTCCTCCGGAGACACGTAAGCCTCGCATCTATGTTGCCTGATTTGGCGACCTGTCCAACTACGCGCCGAAAACCGAGTGACTACCGCAGTAGTGTCACTAACAATAAATCGTTGCTTAGCTACCGCGACGTCACAGACCGAATCCACCATTTCACCAATCCAACGGCCTGACTACTTCTATCGCACAATTCTTCCAGGGCCTGCTCCCACAGCTAATTCGGCCGTTCCACTCTGAAGGTCTTGGATTGGGAAGAGCCCACATAGATGATTCTAGAGCTATCGGCCCAGGGGCTAGGAAGGCGTTTTTGGATCCGCTTCCTGATCCAAAGGGTTCAAGGGCGGCTCCAAAGACCCTTTTTTTTTAAAAAAAAAAAATTTGCCCTCTTCAGCCTGTTTCTCGTCTTCATAGAACTAGTCGTTGTCCCATGACGGTGCCACCACGACCGCGTTTTGACGATCCTGAACACACCGATCTGTTTTCTCAAGTCCGCTAAAGTGTCTAGCTCGTGGGCGAATCTTGTCAGTTATGTCTGGCATCGCGTGATGGCGCTCCAGCCCGCCTGTTCCCCCGCGTTACCTACTGTTGCATTGCGGCGACCAAGGCCATCCTCGGCCCTGTCCCTGACGGGCCCGTTCTTAGGAAGTTGGGCAACAAAGTCGCATAGTACATGGAATTGCCACAGCCAATGCATTAGCATAGTGTATCTGGAGGTATCTAAATTTGGCTTACTCGACGCTTTCACGTATAGTCTCGCCGCATGCTATCACATGTATCCGTCAGCGTATATGCGCAAGTTTATCATCCCTTTGCCTTGCAATTTGTGAGGTCCCCCAAAGGGAAGTCTGCAGTGTTACTGTGCGACAACTCTGGAGGATCGAAATGGCTGGGAATGGAGAACAAACGCACCGCAAGCTCGTGGTACTGTGCTTGCAAGTCTCAGAGTCCAAAGTGCCTTTTCGCCAGCAGAAAGATCCAGGTGCAGCAAGGGCCAGACCGTATCGACTCCAATCTGAATGAGGATCTGACCCGGAATTTGACCCTGTTGCGCGGGAAATGTAATGGGACTCGTAACTGCGGCCATGTAATTGCTCTCATCTTCACCAGTGACAGGCTCCGGGCAGCCAACTATTCCAGATTTCTTGGTCGTACCGGTCCTTCAAGGCTTCTGTTGCGGAAATTGGCTAGACGTACCGAATTTGAAAGTAAGGAATTCACCTAACAAACGCTCTATGATGGGTAGCAGCAGTAGTGGAGGGGCTGCGAATATAAAAGATGGCCCTGGCGGCTGAGAACATCTGCGTAGTCCTATTTGCTGTTTGCGAGTCGAAAGGCCAAATGGCCACTCGAAGGACGCTGTGATCGGCCAAGAACTGAGAATCGGTACGCGAATGTGCATTCCTGGGTACAGGACGTAGGCAGTCTATTCTCGATGTTAGTTTTAGCCTCATTTGTGCTTAAGAGCTCAATGCCCTTCTCTGCTTAGAATCGATTTGGACACTCTTCTCTTCTAGCTTTACTCACAGGGATTTGTGATAGGAGCAAAGAATGGGTCGGTTTTGAGAAATCGCGTTGCTACGGCCAAAGCTGGTCGAATTGCATCTCAAACCTGTTCGCTTCGGTGTACATTGAAATCCACATTCGGGTCCATCAGTTATCTCAGTATGGGGTCCTTCTGGTCCGCACCCTGCGGACTGCCTAACCATTTGTTCCGGGAAAGCAGAGGCGATAGGACGTCCTGCTGAAAACTTGTGCTTGAGAAAATGAAATCAGGCGCTTCAGGCGCATAAGCGCCGTTGACCAACATTTCCGACACGGTGAAATTGGGGTGGATTGTACTTTGGTACTCCTCCTCGAGGGCATCAGTCTGACCTATTCGCATCGCATCAAAGCCATGGCTATCGATAGGCGTCACCATGGAACGGCCCCGAGCAGGGTCCTTCAAGGCAGGATGTATCCCGAATCGCAGCGCTTCGCGCGTAGGGTTCCATCCATCGTCATTCGGCATAAGCGCCGGTCGGTGGCCCTGCACTGGGGCGTAGTACTTACTGTCGGTGAAGCTCGGGTGTAGAACATCAGCCCATTCCGGATAGAGTTCTGTATATCGACCATCTGCACCAACTTTCACAGTTGGGACTCGCCGCTTTGGTGGTGCCGCGGGTGGCTGCACAGAAGGCGTTGGTTGGGTAGACCCAGAGGGTGGTGCAGGGTGCGGTGCAGCCACATTTCACGAATCTCGTCTCGAATAACTATCGACGTGTGCGATGTGCTGCACTGCAGAGCAAGGTACGGATCTGGAGCTTGATCGTTGCAAGGGTTTGTTGACTTCAGGAGCCGTGCAACTTTAGAAACATCATGGATAATACTTCATGGTATTTACAGCATTATGGAAGACCCTCCATGTCTTTTTTGATCCGTTGATGCAAAGGGAGCTGGTTGCAGCCACGCCGGCAGCAAGAAATTACATACGGCTGTGCCCACAGAGCAAAGAATGCCAATTGAGAAACTTTTGTCTTGGAACGACGTGTACTGATCAATGCGCGGAGGACTTCAACTTGTGTTCTTCAGATCTGGTAATGAAATAAGCTTAATGTAGATCCGATCCAATCCCGATTGTTATTCCTTGGCACTTGGCAAGGCTGAAGTGTATCACTGCACAGCAAGCACTATTCCTCCAGCATCATCCTTTTCTACGTTGCTCAAGCCGAGAATGCAACAGGAACGGTACAAGTGCATGGAACCACACCCAAAACCCGATGGTGCTGCGGCGTTAACATTGAAAGCAATGCACGTCTAAAACCTGACCCGCAACACGTTCTGCGTGGCTCCTCGGAGCAGTCGTCCCTGAACCGTGAACCTTGAACTCGAATTTTTCCTCGCGTCCAGGTCAAAAGTCCGAAGCAGCGGCTCCGCAGCGAATTTGAGGACGTGCACAATTCCAGCGTCATCCATCAATTACAGCCAAGGCACGCAGCAAGGAGTCGACGTCACCGGGATTCAAGGGAACATCTCCGCCGCGATCCGCCGCTCGCTCTGAAGAGCAAGACTACGGTAAGACAAAATTGGGCCGTCGTGCCAAATGTCGCAGACCACGACCACGAAATGTCGGTTCTTCCAGCATTTTCGGCCGCGTTCAGCTCCGGTGTATCTTGAGGTAGGCAGTCCTCTGTGTGCTATGAGCTCTATCAACGGGTGTTTCCGTTGGTGGAGCTTCGAGAAGGGTGTGATCAAAACTGGGCCGCGATATTTCGGACCGCGACCGCGACCACGTCCGCGAAAGCGACAACACTCGCTCAAGGTTAAAAAAAATTCTCCCTGAATTGTCTCGAGCGGATCCGCTGGAGCGATGCTTTATAATGCACTACAGATTCGAGGACTATATAGGATTCCATGACTAGACGTTGCTTGATGATGAACCTGCTTGTCCTGCACCTCTAAACTCTAATTTCTTTTCTTGATATTTACGAGATCCTCATTAACATAAATTTCAACCTTGATCTCATCTACCCCAAATCTATGAAACCATAAGATACCATGGGCAGCGCCACTGACTATAAGTTCGAGGGCTGGGTTGCCAACGACCCGTCTGCTATCGAGGGTAACATCAAATGGCAGGAGATCACGCCGAAGACATGGGAGGAGACAGACGTCGATATAGAGGTCACACATTGCGGCATGTGTGGTAGTGATCTGCACTTCCTCAGCAACGGATGGGTAAGATAGTCCCCACCACCTAGTATTCACAGCTGTGACCCTTGAAATATCTGGCGTTCTCAACAATGGATCTATGAATTATCATATTCTGACTTGGGACATAGGGAAACACCAACTGGCCTTTGACCGTAGGCCATGAAATTGTCGGCGTGGCTGTCCGCGTTGGAAGGGATGTGAAAAGCGGAATTTCTGTAGGCGACAGAGTTGGTGTCGGTGCTCAAGGTGATTCGTGCCAGAGTCGCTTTGGCAAGTGCACTGAGTGCAACGACGGCGAGGAAAACTACTGTGACCAGATCAAGTTCGCCTACAACAGCGAGCACTTCAACGGCGATTTGAACACCGGCGGCTATGCGACGCACCACCGCTCTCCAGGACATTTCGTGGTGAAAATCCCCGACGGACTCGACTCCGCCCAAGCGGCTCCAATGCTGTGCGGTGGTGTGACTATGTTTAGGCCACTGAAGCAGCATAAGGTCAAGGCTGGAATGTCTGTGGGCATTGTGGGCGTGGGTGGTCTTGGTCACTACGGCGTACTTTACGCGAAAGCTATGGGTGCTCGTGTCGTTGGTATTTCGCGACGCGAGAGCAAAAGGGAGGAAGTGATGAGCCTCGGAGCGGATGGCTACATTGCGACAGCTGATGAGAAGGACTGGGCTACAAAGCACGCAAAGAGTCTTGACCTTATCATCTCAACGGTGGCTTCTGCCAAGGTAAGACCTGCTTTTCCCCCAGACATTAACCATCCAAAATCTAAGTGAGATGAGAGCGAGAACATGCGCTCACTATTGGCACTAGATTCCTCTGACGGAGTATCTCGGTCTGCTGAAGAAGGGCGGAACCTACTGCCAGGTAGGGCTTCCTGACGATGGAAACTTCGAGTTCAGTGGAGACGTCATTGTTTTCAACCGATTATCTTTCGAAGGGAGCGTCATCGGCTCTCCTCAGGATCTGCGCGATATGCTGGAATTTGTGACCGAGCAAAACATCAAGGGTCTGATTCAGGAGCGCCCAATGAAGGATGCCAGGCAGGCAGTGATTGATCTGGAGGCCGGCAAAGCTGCCTACCGTTATGTACTTGTCAATGAGCCTTAGGCTGCGTCCTTGATTAATTTGGCATGGCGTTGGATCTAATTATGCAACGTATAGACATATTTTACAGATTTCTAGTTGAACACAGTAAATGAGCTTCAGAGGCAATGAAAAGGTGTTGAGATATCTGCTCGACGGTGCTTTCGATACGAATACGTTATAGAAGCTCATAGGTCATGAAATTTTGCATTCACTCGAGTTGCTTCTTGTCATCCGAGTTCTTTCACTAGGTATATAATGGGGGCGCTCAATAGGGGGACCCCCGGGAGCGCTGAAACTCCGAAACTGCCCAGGTGGTCTCATCCATTAAACCATCACAAAATCCACACAGCTCTCGTAAGTCTGGAGAGCTTTCTCCCCAAACCAAAACCACTGGAGAACGCACTCCCCGGCCACGGCACAAGTACCTGCTGTCACCTTGGGCATCTTGACCGAGAAAGCAGTGTTGTTGGCCGGAAGCACTGCGAGCGCCTCGTCCGCGTATACGTCGAAGGAAATCAGCGGTGCTCCAATGACCGTGTTCGTCGCGGTGTCGACTATAGAGACATTCATAGGGCCTACGTGCGGAATAGGAATGAGGGCCTCCATGGGGACGACCTCGCCGGCGGTGAACTGCTGCACGTTGTTTGCGTTGTCCTCGAACTGAGCTCCGCGGCAGAGAAAGGCGTCACCTGTATGTGTAAGCCTTTGACGTCTTAATTTGAAGCAGAGTACTGTGCGACAGCGTGACTTACATCCAGCACTAACAGTGCCCAGATCTTCAACGGGGGTCGTAGGGTCAGCGGTCACAGCGTCGACTGCGTCCTGTCCGCAGAGAGCAGCCATAGCTGCACCCGCTTGCCGCGCCGCAGGGGAGGTAATATTCCCATGGGCGTAGGCAGCGATGGCGAAGAAAGAGGCGATAACGATCGACGTCCTCATCTTGAAGGAGTTATTAAATCGGGGATGGTAACGAGTGACGACGTTGTTCGACTAAACGTAGGTGAGTTTCCGGCACTGAACCAATTGACAATTACACAGAATAGGACTAGTAGAGAATGAATAAGAATGATGTGCAACATTGGCAGACGTGCCGAGAAGAGGACAAGAGATGATTTTAAGATCCTCTGATGATCCCGTGCCGAGACACTCGTTTGTGGCTCACTGGTAGATCAGTTGGCATATCACGCCAAGCAACCCGAGAAAGCGTGTCCAGCCCCGTATAATGCGATAGCCAACACGAAGACCCTTGTTATCTTGAAGAATAGCCGGTTAGAGTACTTCGTATGCAACATGTAAAGATCTTTCTTGTCGCATGAAGCTCGCGCCAAGCTGTCATGAGACGCGGTGAAACCGCCCACCCAAAGGATCATGCGTGTGTCAGACTCTGTGTTTGACCTGTAGCGTGATAATCTTGAAAAGTATCTCTTACGCATTCTGCTGCACCATAACACAATTTGGGCAAGCTTTTATACGTCAAAATCTAGCTCGAGCCGCAAAGCTTGGCGAGATTGATTTATAGCTCAGTGCTGCGAGCTTTGTGTGACCGGATTCATCAAAACCCGCGCGCGTCTCTGGTACGATACACATTCACTGCAATTCTATTTGAGTCAGGAACTTCACCATTTACGAATATTTGTGCGTGGAATGGCTGGCATTCCTATGGAAAGACTTTCCAACTTTGGCGGCTGAGTTCTATCTAACTTTTTTCGGATGCTTCGGTTTGCACATGCCCGGAACCTCATTCAGCGACGAAATAGCATTTTTTCAACTGGGCCCTGGTCTTGGAACTGGAGTTCAACGACGCAACGCCAGGCGCACTATCAGGACCTACTTAGTATGCAAGGTGGAGCTGGGATCCCAGGCGCCCTGGCGACTTTCCATTTGTTGTCATAATAAACCTTTGATCTCATTGGTAAATATAAGCTTCCAGGACTTAATTGTGTGGTGTCTCCACCCAAGGTTCCAAGGTTTTAGATGCAACACAGAACGAGACCGGGAGCGGAGCTTGTTCAAGATGGAGCCAGTGCACAACACTAAAAATTTGTTTCTGTTACCAGCATATTAATTGGTCAGACAGGCAGATACATTAAATCCCAAGGTCATCGCAGCTGGTGATGCCTTGGTCAGCCTGCGTTGGTCTACTCAGTTTAAATGCCTGTTGGTCGAGGCATTACTCGCAATGGCGATGTCATCTTGTGACAGGTATATGAGGGATATCCGCGTGAACACCGCTGGCACTTTGTAAAAATAGCTTCTAGCAAATGCGTTCTCTGTCACCAATATATCATTTCACTTCGACATTGCCAGACCGAAAGCCATATTATCCCGTTGTTGGCTTTTCCTCCCCGAAATTTTCGTACACTGCGTTTAATTCACATTCGTCACTCATCGTGAGCGCCCAGTGAACAACAACGGTAAGGCCATGATTACTTCCAATATAACCGATCTTGATGACCACTTTGGGTTCAAGGCCTGCAGAGGCTGACGAGAGGCCATCAGGGCATACTGTGCCCTTTTCTTTTTGGCAACAGCCCCGGTGCTTCAGTGCTTGGATGGCCAGCAAAGACGGCATTTACATTCTATATCCCTTTCACACCATCAAGCTGGACTTCTTAAGGGTGGACCACCTTGTAGAACACACCGGCCACAGAACATCCCTACCTCAGTAGGGCACGAAGAGGCACACTGCAAGTGAATGCGTCAGCTGAGCGCAAAGTTGTGACCCAGACTACACGAAAAGACCATCTGATACTTCAAACTTCCTGGAGAGCCTAATCTTGGGTCTCTTCCACCCTTTTCGGGCTGGGCGGTTTAGGCCGGTGTTTGGGCTTACAGCACAGTGAATCAGTCGCGCAAGGGTTCACATCGCTGTAACTATTGGAAAGCGGTGCAAACTATTAGAGGGGCTCAGGGCTGTTTGCGATGTGATCCCTGACGATTGCTCGCTTCTTGATATGTCTAATTATGCATGGGCCGGTCTCTGGAAATTAGACTCAGAGACCAAGGATGTTCATCGGCTTCAGAAGTTCAGAGGAGAAGGGAAGGGAGGTATATAGATTTGGCTGTCTGCATTGCCGCGCATTCAGGCTATGGCGTTTCTACTGTAGTCCATAGGGTGGACTATGTGTAACGCCATCACTCAACTCTCAGAAAGGGGCGCTGGAAACCTGCTTAGACACGACGGTCCACGTTGTCCAGCGAGACATACGTGATGTTGATAATTATTGTTCTCCCTACAAACATGCCTCGTCTTCTCCCAGGATCAGGAGAGTTGTGGTTCTGGAAAGCAACCACTATCTAGTAACTGGACGCCAGCGAGGGACCCTCCCAGTTCTTCGTGGTTTCATTGGTGGTGTACAAGCAGGCAAGTAATTATGTTTCTCTCTCTTCCGTCTACAAATCCTCCGCGTACGTCGGTGTGCATCATGGTAACAGACTGTATCACGAAGTTGGCGGTTTGGGTTTGTTGCTGTGCTTGTCGACCAGATCACGGTAATAGTCGGTGGTGGTGGTGCGATTTTCCCCTTGCACAGGTAGCAAGAGGAAATCCCCAAGTCCACACGATGGTCACATATCAAAGTGTAGTCCTACCCCAATCAGAGCTAGAATATTGCGTACTGTACGCGTTTATGCGTGAGATAGCCAATGTACGCTGGAAGCGGTCTTACAGTCCCACCGGGCTGACTTTGTGTCCGGGTGCCTCAGCTGTAAATAAGATAGTGTGTGCAATTCGACAACTCGTCGTGGAGTGCCGGAGCCCGCCGCCATTATTGAGAGCACTTGCATCCGACAATCAAAAGAGAACCAACACAGAAAGAGCTGAACCTGACCTGCGATTGTCAGATCGTCCCGTAGCCCTAGCAGAGTAAATACATATCTCCAGGATTACCTTGGGCGTTGTCGGTATTGAGACATGATTCGATTCATTGCTCTGATGGAAGCAAATTCTGGAAGACTCATGAACAGTGTCCGAAATTGCTGAAAATTTGACTTGCGGCTCGAGCATCCCTAAAAAGACGTCTCGCTAGGATAGCAAACCTACTGAGAGAACAGATTGCATGCAGTGCAAAGCCTAGCGGGATTCACATGTTTGAGCCGCATTGGGTCTTAACACCGAGTCCGCCATTGTGAGGTTCGCAACGCCACTGAGGTGCAAGACTTGAAAGGGGCTCGCTATAGATTCTTCGGGTGGTGTTGATTGAACTTGCCGATTTGCGCGACAGAGACTTTCATCTCGCACGCCACTTCTCCACGTCCCTACGCTGTACATCATGAAGTATCTCAACTCCATACAGCTTCAGTCTGCGTCAGCATCGGCTTCCCTTGTTTCCGCCACTGGCGACACTCGCTTTACGATGCGGCGGCTGAATTCCTCGGCGAGTCCGTTCTCTATGGCGTCTCCGGCATGGAGATCGACCGTCATAATGGTGACGGTTCAGTCACCATTTCCGTAGGCACATCTACGACAGGATCCAAGCTCATCAGTGCCAAGAAGCTTATCGTCTCCATTCCACCCACGACCGAGAGCTTGAACTCCGCCGGCTTGGACTTGGATACCTCAGAGGCCGAAATGTTTGGCAAGCTTAACCCAGGGCAATGGGAAATTCTCATTGTGAAGAACTTGGGTATCACCAAAAACCTCCGGAACCGCGACCTGAGCAACAAGTACAGCTTGTCTACCTTTCCGGCCATCTATTCCATCATCCAATTGGCAGGGAGCGACGGGCTTACCATGGTTCACTACGGGACCCCGGGTAACTCTACTTCCGAGGAAGTGCAAAACAGTGTGCTTGTAGATATCCAAAGGTTGCCGCCGGCGCTCCGTGGTGGCTCGACCGCAGTACCTGAGATTTTGTACATGGCTGAGCACACATTCAACATCATAGCGCCGGTTGGGGACATCGCGAGTGGTTACTATGACAGTCTCGAGGCGCTCCAGGGTATTAAGAATACTTGGTATATTGGAATGGCTTGGGCTACGATGAGCAGCAGCACTATATGGCAGGGAATTGAGGGAAAGTTCCTTCCCGGGTTCCTTGCTACACTTTGTGTGTGTGGCTAAAAGCGATAGCCACGCTTAAGCTTAGGGAATGAAGTGAATTGAGAGTAAAAGAGAGAAACGGTCGCTAATCTAGCTAGCTAAGTGGATTAGCCTGTTGGCCACAGGTAGGCTGCTTAGTCAGCCCACAGGCAGTGCCTGCGGGGCTGCAACACTTTGATCGTGATGCGCGCAAAATATCAATATTCTTCCCGGACATTTTCCTCTGGATCCTACCCGTCTCATCTTGTCTTCATGATCTTTTCCGTGCTGTATGCACTTACCAAGATATATGCATCTCCGGATAGAGCTGTTATGTCTCTTTGGGCAAATACATCTATGCCATAGTAAACTGCACATCACAGAATCTTTGCGCTGCGTGAGTTCCCAAGAAAACCGGGCGGCGTTAATCATGGCCTCATGCTCGGTCATAAAGCCAGTGGTTCCTCTCACCTGTCTGGGCTTTTCTTAAAGCAATGAAATATGGGTTGGCCAGGGACAGATGACGGAAGACAAGAGCTAGAATTGTAGCAGTGTGACATGCAGATTCATTAGCGTTATCAAAAGCTGCAATTGGAGTGTCCAAGTTTCTGAACGCTGTGATCCAGCTGGACGCAAAGAAACATCGGAGTATTGGCACGTCCAAATCGCACTTCTTGCTAGCTGCTTGGGATGAAGAACAGGAAAACCACACTTTGTTTGGGGAAGCAACATGCGGGCGTTATTGAAAAAAAATGTATAAAAGTTTTCTGGTCGACAACTGCTTTACGAAAAAAAATTAAAAATTGGAGTCGCCAAGAATTGAACTCGGGACCTTTCCCATGATTCGTATGAAAGAATGGGTTGCCATTCCATTTCTGAAAAGATAAAAATCGAGAATACGGTCGCAATACATCAACATAACGGCAACGAAGATATCCAAACAACGGTAAGCGGGAAACGGACTAACGGGAAACTGCAAACTATGCAAAGCGCCAGCAGGGATAACCCGTCGCCTGAGCGGCTAAATGCTTAGCAAATCGTCGACCTAGGTACACTATGTCCAAGGAAAGAAACCAGTTTCTCAGCTCTTCTACATCAGCAAAAAGGAAAACCGTACATAGGAATCCGGGCTAAGAGAAAATCCTATCTACAATAGGTATACAGAAAATGTATTTACTATTAAGGGGTAGTTTCTTTGCAATATATAGGCAACAGGGCTTTCCGTATACAGGCAAGAATTATAACTTACCTTACACTAAATCCTTCTTCCGGGTACGTAAATTCCCATTCAGAATTAGTTATGTAATCCAAACATTCCCATTAATCTCACTTATCATCAATTAAAACTTACCAAATCTAAACTATTCGTTATTAAACCAGCTTCCAACTGGGCGTAATGCAGAGATAGCAGCCTTTTTGGACATTAATAACAACACACTCCTCAAAGCTCTAATAAGCCGGAAAAGAAAACTATAGAGTTGCTCTCTAAAGGAGTCGTAAAAAGAAGAAAGAGACTTCGGGCAGCATAGTACTCGCAAGTACACTTTCCTTAACTTAAGTGGCACGGAATAGCAGCGAGAAAGTCAGGTGGTGCTGATATAAAGTACTAGTTTCTGGGAACGAGGGCAATATAATCCTGAAAAAATCTGGCTAAATCTGTGTCGACCAGGCCCTCGAGGTCTTTGTTCGTTAATTGCGCCGCCGCAATATTCCCATATAACTCATCGAGTCTCTAAAGCGTAGTACCGGCGTTCATCATGCGGATATAAACCGTAAATACAAACAGGTCGTTGAGATCCTGTTTCGCAAACGCTTCCTTCGCGTCGTTATTGCCACTAAAACGCTGGCGCTGGGCATCAATATGCCTTATAAGTGTTGTCTTTTCAGGCGACTCTGTATTCCTTACAGCGCTAAACTATCGCCAATGTGCCGGTCGTGCTGGACGACGTGGCTTCGACCTCCTGGGCAATGTCGTCTTTCATAGTGTCTCGCGCCAAAAAGTCTGCAGACTGCTGAGCTCCCGCTTGCCAGACCTCAATGGTCATTTCCCTATTACAACAACTCTTGTGCTCCGACTCTTCACCCTTCTGCACGAGTCTAAGGGTGCCAAGTACGCGGTTAGGACAATCGATACCCTGTTGTCCCAGCCTCGACTATACATGGGCGGTCCGTCATTCAAAGACCAAACAATGCATTATCTGCGCTTCTCGATTGAGTACCTTCAGCGCCAACAGTTGCTTGGTTCGGACGGTGCTCCACTCAATTTAGCCGGTCTCGTCTCCCATCTGTACTTCACCAAAAACCCAGCCTTTGCATTCCACGCACTTCTCAAGGAGGGGTTCTTCCACGAACTCTGCGCCAACATCGACACAGACGAGAAAGGCACCTTGGAGACGTTGATTCTGGTCATGTCCCATTTGTTCAACTGAGTACAGTGCCGACAAGCCGATGAGGAGTTCCGCAGGACCGTCGTCAAGCCTTCCTCGTCTCTGGTTTTCCTCCCATCACTTCCAGCGCAAGCCTCTGACATACTCCTGGATCACAAAATGCAGACTTTGGCGGTCTACCGCGCCTACGTCGAGACATCATCGACCAACACATCAAGCACGATGACCGAATCCTGCCCTTGTCGGGCATCAAAGCCGGCGCAGCAGACGGTCCTTCCGAACCCGCCTCCTCCATCGACTCACTTCCCGCCACCCACGTGCGCTCCACCTGCGTCGCGCTATCAGGCGCCGGAGACGAATTCGAAAACATCCATGACCTCTGCCAAACGGTCCGCGACGGCGTCTTCCTCGAAGAGGCCGTCATCCCGCACATGACGCTCTACCCACAGGAGTCTGAGGTGCCCTTGAACGCCTACCTGCTCGATTTCTTCGAGCATGGCGACATCTACACCATCGAAAAGGCCAATCGCGTGCGTAGAGCCGATGTCTGGCTTCTCGTGAACGATTTCTCGCTCGTCCTCGCTACCATCATCACCAGTCTGATGAATTTCATGAAGCTGATCAAAGCGTCCATTCTCGAC
Source organism: Plenodomus libanotidis (assembly GCA_022609195.1). NCBI lineage: Eukaryota > Fungi > Ascomycota > Dothideomycetes > Pleosporales > Leptosphaeriaceae > Plenodomus > Plenodomus libanotidis. The sequence continues at coordinate 744,875 of JAGKQA010000003.1, forward strand.
ATGCTGGAGGTCATGGGCAATGTTGAGGCGCACGAAGAGGCCGAAGACTATAAGGTCGCCGCGGTGGAGAGTACAACGTCTGGCATCGAAGTCTCTGGGCCAAGTTTGGCTGACTCTGGCGTGAACAACATCGCCGACTGAACCAACAAGACTACTACTCGAGCTGTGCCTACCAAGAAGCAATCGATGAATGCTGGTAGCTGGGAAGATCTTGCTGGCAGCTCGGATGATGAAGCTGAGATGGCTGCTGCAAAGAAGCAGGTTGCCGGCGCGGCGGCGGAGGACGTGGCTGAGATGCTGGGTTCCAACGCTTGGGATGGCGAGGGGGGTGAAGGACTGAAGCAGGTCCTGAAAGCATTCCAGAAGCTCCACGCTGAATTTGGCGTCAAGTTCAAGGCAATGTGGGCTTAGTTGTGGTTTACGAATAATGGGCTCAGCTTGGTGGCCTGTATTCGAGGGGAAGCGCCGCGTTGACCGTGGTGTAGTTCCGTGTTGACCGTGTAGGTCAATTATTCCCTGCAGAAAAAAAAAAAAGAAAAAAAAAAGCCAAAGGCCGCACCTTCCCAGGCGCCATCGCCTGCGTTCGAGCCTATGTCCGAGGAGAAGTTAACGCCTACTGCTATAGGCACACATACGTCTGATTCCGAGTAGCTGGAGGTGGAACCGCCCACCGCGTGGCCAGCCAAACGCCAGTACAGGAAGGAGCAGCGCACTATCAATGCCTTCAGAATGCCGTATGAGGCTGCTTATGATGACGAGTTTGCCTAGGGCGATAGCTACCAGCTGGTAGGTATAATGGTAGACTGATGGTCTACCGGCATAGTCCCAAAGGTGCAGTTTTATCCTGAAAAAATACATGCAGCCTGTCCCAGATATACGTCCAAAAGGAATGCTTCCACCAGGCTCTGCAGGTGTCTCGCTTAATATTTTCGTCTTCCATTCCGCTTGCGTTGGCCACTTTGCTCAAGGGAGCGAAGCTAGGAAGTAGCTCTCCCACTCATTATTCAGGCGTACGGAGCCATTGTCCTTGGAAACCTGAAGCCTCCAGGTTCAACCCCTTTACCTGGCGCTGCGACACCTAGAAACATATGCAACAGTGAATTATCGCCTGCAGGCTAACAACATAGATGCAGCCGCCTGCCTGTGTGGGGCGTGCCGAACGTAGAATGTCACCCACACACCGATCCGGAAAAAGCTCCATCAATCTTCACAGTCAAAATATCGAAGCAGAGACCAACCTTCTCAACTATAATATGGGCTCAGAATAATTCTTCTCCTGTGGTGGGAGCGCAACCTGTTTTACCCGCAAGACTTTTAACTCTCAAAATCTTCAATCAATAGGTATGTATAAACCCTCACCTCTATCCAGCATAACGAAGGCTGGCGTGGGTTTTACCGCGGTCTTGGGCCAAGTCTAGCCGGTGTGGTTCCCGCAGCTGCAGTTAAGTTCTGGGTGTATGGCAACTACAAGCTGCTAGGAGCGCGTATACTCGACTGCAACAGGGATGAAGCTATCGTGCACGCAGTGGCCGCCGTTGCGGCAGGCATAGCAACAGCCACTGGGACCAATCCTGTCTTAGTTGTCAAAACAAGACTGCAAATTGACAAATCGACAAACGTGGCAAGCACCAGTGGACGGTATAAGTCTAGTATTGACTGTACTCGGCGGGTTCTACAAAAAGAAGGCATTCGTGGGCTATATCGCGGCTTAAGCGCCAGTTAACTTGGCTCTGTCTAGACTATTATGCATTTGGTTGCCTATGAGCAGCTCAAAATGCGATACAGTCAGGCCTTAGGTACCTTCAATACGGAGAGTGCAAGAGTCAGCGAGTTGACGCACTGGATCAGTACTGGCGGAGTGGGTAAACTGCGGCGTCAGGGGTTCCGTTTCCTGACCCCTCCTGCAGTTGGGTCATAACAAACTACTTATCTTAAATGTTTACGGCAGCTATATTACTACGAAGTTTATGTGGGAATGCTATTAAAGTAATATACTGTTATTGTATTTGCCCCCTTACACTTCTCATATACTTCGACCTCTTGATCTGAGAGTTTTTTTTTCTCTTAAACAATCCTATCGGAAAAGACTTAACCAACTATATCAATTGAAAAACTCAATAACTGTTAGAAATAAGTATTTCCTGGAAAACTATCGCCTTTTGCGATGAGATGGTCTTTCTAATTAAAATATTAGATCTGGGTGGAAAGCGACTGGTCTTTAGTCCGTGGCACTAAATAAGCCACTCTTAAGCTCTTTGCTATTGGAAAATAGTATTAAAAGGACTTAAGAAAGGACTCAAAAGACCCTAGGGAAGTCGAAAAGGGCTGAATTTACACCGTTACGGCTCTTAAATATATAAATCACAATCTGATTAGCGCTATGGAAATCTCGAGATCTGAGGGATTAAATCGACTTATTTAATAAGGACGGTTTGGCTAATCAAGCTTTACATAACTCCTTAGAAAGGTTATAAAGGGCTTCGATGAGAAGGACCTGCTATTTCCACAAGCCCTGAAAAGAGTGGAAGTGTTGGAGGCTAAGATTGCGGCCAGATCCACAAAAGAGAAGGAAGGTTGAGTTAAGTCCGAATTCCAAGTTCGCTACGATTGATGATATAATGCGCACATGGGAAGAGGGTTCAGGGGCTGTACATAGTATCGTTGAAGAGAGCGAAGCTGAAAGTATGGTTGTGGAAGAGGACTGTATTGTAGTTGCTTAATTGAATTGGTTATGTGGTGTTGAAATAAGGTGGTGAGAAAAGTAATGACTTTTATGAGGTGAGCCGAAAGGGGGGCATGAGCCGAAAGTACGTAACTCAACTTATCACCCCCTATTCTCTCGGCTTGAAGCTATCATCATGTCTAATAAGGGTGGTCGTCCCGCTGATGACGAGATCTGGCATCATTTCATTAAGAAGGGCCACATCGACGCCTCTGTATCGCTATTCTATCAGTGCAAAGCCTGTGAGGGCAAGCCCTTTGCAGCCAACTCTGCCTCACGCGCTAGAAATAAGATGTGTGGTGATGACCGTGTCCTTATATCCTGTGGCCTTCATACCATCTTCGGTACTGAATCATCTGGTTCAGTGCTGAGCCCACTGATCCCGGTCACGTGACCTCGTGACCTGCTGACGTAAGGAGTGTGTTCCCGCCTAATGTGTTGGGCCTCAGGCTTCTCAGTGGTCCAGACGTCTGCGGCCTGTTTCCTGACCCAACAGTCGCCTGGGTCATAATAGCATTCGGCGTTGGCGGTTTTGTTTCTTTCGTTTTGATTTTACCGTCTTAATTAGGCTTCGGCTTAGTGCCCTGGAGGGAACAGATTCAAGCAAGGTTGTCATCCCGTCTGTCGACAAAAAGAAAGCCAAAACAGCCCATTTGGCCATGGTACAAGAGCTGGACTATACGTCTACTACTGTATTCTACACAGACGGTTTCCAGGGCTTTGTTCCAAGCCAAAAAGACAGAGTGAACTCTGCTGTAATAGTTCAAGGTCACGAAACAAGACCTAAAGCAGTCAGAACCTGGAACTTAGGGGCGTATATCGAAGTAGCCAATGCTGAACTCTTTGCTATTCAGCGGGTCTTGCAAGCTACAATCGATACTATACCTCATATGAGAAAGTCTACATCTTCTCTGATAGTCAAGCAGCCATATATAAATTCAGCGGATGGACCTCTTCCGCTATGAAGGCATAAGTGCTAGCCAATCAGTTGGCAGAGCAAGGCTGCGAAATCTGCATCTCGTGGTGCCCAAGCCATATCAATATTCCTGGCAACGAACTCGCAGACAAATTCGCAAGGCGTTTGCAAAAGCTCCTAGCAATGGCTGGGTTTCCTTCTTATATATCAAGCGTACAGCCAAAGCAACTGCGCTTGCGTTGTGGAAGAAATATTGGGAATCTA